>JALPQD010000166.1:8684-1208684 GCA_023101885.1 Typhlomys cinereus | reverse complement strand
GTCTGTGTGTGTGTGTGTATCAGAGGATACTCTGTGTGGCTATGCAAGGATGATTTCCAGGATCATCATGATTGCTTCTACCTCCTTTTGCTTTCCTCTGGAATTTTCCCAGGCTCCACCTTCCAGGGTTGAAAGTGCAAACTGCCACTATTTTTATCTGGTATTTCTACCTGCAGTCTGGAATCTGAACTCAGGTCTTTCTGCTTGCCACGTAAAGTCTTAACCCCTAAACCATCTCTTTAGCCCCTGCTGTTATCATTTTCATACTGATCACCAACTACGTTAATTTTTTTGACATGACAAAACTCTCCCCACCACTACCACTACATCTACCACTGAAGATCAGGCATTTGCTTTGAAACATCTAGAAGTATAAAGATATCCCTATCAATCAAGAGAAAAATCAGAAGCACTTTATGTTGCAGGAAAAAATGGTCTCGACCGTCCCAATGCCATAGGGTTTTTGTGTTCCAGAGTCGAAGATTGAAACCAGAACCCGTGTAGACGATTAAGGTAGAGTTTATTAGAGAAGAGAAAGGTGGAACTCATGGACTCCAGACATGGAGTGCCACGAGGGGCTAGGGTGCCTTGGAGAACTCACGGTGCCTAGGCATGGAGTTGATGAGGAGCAAGGAACAAGAAACAGACCCATGGCACTGGAGTGCCATGAGGGGCTAGGGCGCCCCCATGAGAAGTAGGCAGCAGGAAAAGAACCCATGGCACTAGAGTCCCATGAGGGGTTAGGACACCCTGGAGATGCCTAGGCATGGAATCCATGAGGAGCAAGGAACTTATGGAATACATGAGAAACAAGCACAGAACAGAACTCATGGCACTAACACCATGAGGGGCCAAAGATGGCTGCCAGGGCCAAGTGTATTTATACATCTAGACAAGCTGGGGAAACTGGCTTTTTCCCATTGGTTAATTCCCATTGGGGCCCAACCCAGTTGCTGTTGGGCCTGGGTGGGCTAGAGGTCAAGTTGTTTGATATGGAGAGCTATCTCCATAATCCCTTCATAGGGAAGTTGGCCATTTTATCTCTGGGAGAATTGGAGTGTTCCCTCAGGGTGATTCCAGCAGTGGGGGATGACCTTTAGGAATTCCAAAGACCTTGAGAGACCCATCCCAGCATGGCTGCTCTAATCCTGCCTCATTTTAGACAAAAATAATGCAAGCTGGCCCCAGGTGCTATGAGTAACCGGTATGAACATATAACTATAACATTCCACATTCCAAAGCAACTCTGTGTCTTGAGAAGTGGCTGAAGCAAAGAGTCTGCAATCTCCATTCACACTTCAGATTGAGACTTCCTAACAATATTTTCTAGATGGTGATGGTTTGCACTTCCCTCATGTCACTCATGAGAATGAACCCAAAAACTGTTTCTCAGAAGTCATAGAAAGCTAATTGTGGGTATTAATTTTTGGAAAGTAATAGAGGAACATGGAGCAAACAAGGCAGAAAGTATAGTGATAACTGGGTAATTTATCAAATTCTAGCACCATGGTAGGCTTACTGAACTGAGATGCAGACAAATATAGTATTCATCTCCCAAAAATCAAATGATCGTGCCATATAATATAAATTGTTTGCAAAGTAACAGAAACTTGAACATTTTATAGAGGGCAGGAAAACTGTCATTCTGCACTCAGTCAAATAGTCTAAAATTAGATTCTTTCAGTGAGTTTGCTTTCCCAAGCATTGAATAGTACAAGAGTAGGGCAAGACACATATCACCCAAGAGATACTTGTAGCCACCAGAGCAACTTGTCTTAAGGAAATGGAAGTAAGATCTAGATAAAGGACAATCCTTTTAGAGAACAAACAACAGCATTGGGATTTTGCTTATTTGTTTTCAGAAAAATAATATGGGTCAGTTAAGCAAGGGTTGGGTTTTGGGCTGCTCTGAAATCCCTTGAATTGAATCTGACATTTCCTTTGCTTATCTGACACCTTCCTTGTACATATTGTAGAAGCCACTCTGTTTTTAGAGAAGTCCACATTGTGAATTATGTTTAAAGGAATTTTAAAATGTTCATTGAGGTGTAGTATTGCTTACACTTGTTGGATACAGAGAACTGTCTACCTAGCATTGTCTATTCAAAACTTCTGAACCATAATTTCCAAGTTGCCTGAAAAGTAATGCACACCTGCATGGTTAATTTTATCTTGTCTGGTTATTGAATTTATGTGAAAAAAGAATAAGAAAATGATCAGACTTCTAGGCTTCTGTGTGTGTGTGTGTGTGTGTGTGTGTGTGTGTGTGTGTGTGTCTTTCTCTCCCTTCCCCACTCCAAACTTGGGTACAGGCAAAGCTTTCAGTCTTTCATAGGTCTTTACAAAGGAGTTTTGCATAGTATAAAACTCCACCAGCTTTTCAGATCCCTCTTCTCTCTCTGTGTCTCCTACATGTAATAGCAGCAAAGCAGGGAGAGCAGCAAGACCATTTTGTTGCCCTTTGATTCAATCTGAGCCTCTTGACCCATAAGCCTAGAGTTGGATATTTCCTCTTTAATGCAGCTGCTTTGAAGGTCAAGTGTTAGAAGACATTGTTCTTATCACCAGGAAGGCTTAGTAGTCTGTGCTTTCTGAGGGACACAGGATTATTGTATTGCATTGAATATTTACTTGATAAAATGTCTTGTAGGTCAGTTTCTATGAATTTTTCCTCAAGAGGACTGGGCAATTTCCCAAAAAATGAATGAAAAAAAATTTATTTGGAATTGAGAAGTAATTTTCAGTAGAAATCTACTTAAGGAAGAAAGTTTCACTGTTTTGTTTGTTTGTCTTCTTTTTATCATTTGAAAGTCTTTTACTTGAGATAATGTTATCAGAGGAAGGAGAAGCCAGGGACAAAACCAAAGATAAAAATGTAGTTTCAGAAGTTGTAGCCTCTAGATCCTCAGAACTGAACCTCTTCTATCTACATCTTTAAACCTGAGTGGGAAGATTGTTCTTCAGAGTTGCCTTGTAGATAGTTATTTGGTACTCATATCATATCTGAGTCATAATACCTTTAGAATCTTAAAAAGAAAGTCAGATTTTTATCACCCAGTAGTTTTTAAACTGTGGGTTACTAACACCATGCTCTCTTTGATTAATTTAGACTACTGAGAATTTTTTTGGAGAATTTTCAGAAACAGAAAATACTGGCACATTAGGTATAATGTGAACATCTGTAGCCATTTTTACATTTGGGTATTGATTGAATCTTTCTAACCTTGTTTATCCATTTATATGCCTCTTTTTTTAATTTTTTTATTATTATTATTATTTATTCAACTGTGTGCATGTGCATGTGTATGTCTGTGTATGTGTAGAACCACGGACGAATTTGCGAACCACCATGCACGCCTCCACCTCCTTCTGCCCCGGGATTCACAGGCTCCGCCCTACCAGGACCAGAAGCGCAGGCTGCCCTCGCTTCCGCCTGGCGTCTATACGTGGGATCTGGGATCCGAACTCAGGACCTTCCGCCTGCAAGGCGGAGGCTTAACCCCTGAGCCACCTCTCCAGCCCCATGCCTCTCTTTTTTTTAACCTGCTATGTCATTGGATAACAGATTACCATTTGGGTCTTAGCCCACAGGCAGTTTTGGAACTTGGGTGTACACTTGAGACAGACTCCTAAGAAACTGGGCAATAAAAAAACAAACAAACAAACAAAGGAAAAGCTTATGAATTAACCTGCAATACAATAAAAGTTTTAATATTTTTCTTTCTAAATACTGAATTTTATTTTTTATTTCTTTTTTTATGATTTTTTTAAATATTGAATTTTAAAAACATCAGTTTTCCTTGTTTGACACTCAAAACATTTATAAAACATGATTGAAAGAGGCAACTTTTCAGTACAAGTTTCTTACCTTCAACAACATGCAAGTCAGAAAAATCAGTTAGGTTCTCCCCCCCCATGAGTGGGCGTGGGTTTGTGTGGAAGAGGCACTTGAGTATGTGTGCCTGGGAAGCCTAAGGATGACTTTCAGAATGGGAGCCATCCGGGGATCCAAACTCAGATCCCTTGGCTTTCAAGGCAAAGGATTTAACACTGAGTTGTCTTTGCAGCCCACCAGTAAGTTTCTTTATAAATTGATACCACCAGGGGTCTTCAAATGTACTTAACATTTTTGGGGGCTCAGTTTTGGCTTGTTTTGATTTTTTTTAAGCTCTCAATAGTGACTGGTGTCAGTAACTGCTTCTTATTCTGAGAATCATAGATGGATATTCCTATGTTTTGATCTCTATGTTTCCTAAAGAGAAACATCACCAAGGTTCCTATATGAGACATTTAGCTATTTCTTGTTATCTTTAAATATTTGAGTATTTATCAAAATACTTCAAAAAATTTACTATACATGTTGTGTTTCTTTGTATCCATCCATTTTGAAGCTTCCATTTATCAGAAAGCAAATGGTCAGAATACACATACTATGGTAAATTGGATTATAGTTTCTTATTTTTTGTAGATCAAAATGATCAAATATTAGCAACTGTTTTTCTATTGTTTGTATTAGCTTTGTCTCCTTTGTTGTATACTTTCATATATATTTTAATGGGAAAAAATTTTAATTGAACCAATGTGTTTAAAGGTTTTTTTTTCTTCTCAAGTTATATATCTAACTTACATTATCACTAATATTGATAACTTATTAGGATCACAGATATAATTGCACACTGTTTTTACTTAAAGAGTATTGACCAGGGAAAAATACAGGGAAATCCCTTTCTCTCTTCTGCTTTTCTTTGGTATATCATTTATTCATTCCTGTTTGTGTTGCCAGAGTTAGAAATAACCACGGCCAAATTTCAAGGCTTCGCAGGTTCATCTCATTCCTTGGCAGGCACAGACAGCGCTTCATATGATGACTCTATAATTACTCAGTTTTGGTAAACACACATTATTTAGCCAGTGCAGCAAAATGGCTCCTTCAGAGCCATTACATTGCAGTTCATCAAGTAAATAGTGATTTAGCTATTTTCATGAAAAATGTGTGCTATTTTGTTGATAGCCTGTCAATCTGCAACATTCAGCTAATTCCCTATCCTCCTTTAAGAGCGTTTTTGAAAACTCTTTTTGAAAACCATTACTGTACTGTATGAAGACTCTTCAAAGCTCTATTTCAATGCAAAAATCAGTTAGTGTGATTGTTTTTTATAGATAGCTGTGCTATGAACAGCCTTTCGAAGTTAGAGCTAGCAGAATACAGTCCCTCCCCTCATCCTCTGATTATTAACTTCAGTAGAAATAAAAACACTTGATTGTTTTAAAAATGAAAAGAAATAATTTTATGCTGAGACCCTGGCAACACTTTTGCTTCTCATTTAAATCTGGACTAATTTCATGACAAAATTATAAGACCCATTGAAGAAGATGCTGTGTTGCCTGTCCTTCCTGTTTGAAAACAGATGTATAGAAAATGAGACTGTGCTTCAAAGCTAATAGAGTTAGTCTCACAAGCAAGGTGCTTTCTGGATTGAAATTAAGATGATGTCTTTACTTACCTTTCAGAAGGATTCATTTCCTCACGATAATCACAGTATGAGCGTCTGGTATGTCCCCCCTGGAGTAGCAAATGCCAAGAAGTAGACTTTCAACTCAAAGAGAATCCCTTGGAGAGTATAGTAAGGAATCTGTGTTTATTTGTCTTGGTGGTGGTGCATCATGCAAGGATTTCTACCAAGCAATGCATTTGGATATAGATGGAATCTCTACACTATGTAGTAATTTTTTCCCCCTGAGAAACAAAAATAGCTGACTTGCCACAAAAGGCTGCTGAGCCTTGATGTCATACTGCTTCTTGTTTCCTCCACTGATGGCATGGTAGATGTTAAGAATAGGTATGACAATCGATGTATATTTAGCAAATCTCTTTAGGCCCAAAATTGGGAAAAATTCACAATGGAGTCCCACAAACTACGTCAGTCAGATCTTTGCTGCCTTTAATAATACTTCAAAAACAGTAAAGAGAATAAAACATCTATTGCTTCTTACATATGAATTAACTGTGGCTTATTTTGTATCTTTTTAGACCTTAGAAAGTTTGCCTTAATTCATTTACATCCCTGTGCCAAGTTGATACAGGTGTTAGCTTGACAAATGAAGACTGAGTTTTTGGGCACATTTATGAAGACTTTGTAGTTAAAGCAAATCCTAAACAAGCTTGTGAGAGATTATCTAATTAATGTATGAAGACCCAGTCCATAATAACTGTACCATATAAGAGTGGGTAAATAAAATGGGGAGAACATTTCAGTATTTTGGTATTTAGGAATCTGACAAGTGAGAAAGTGTGTCTTTCTCTGTTGCCTTATCCTATATTGTTGCTGATAAATTCAGGATGGCTTAAAAGAAAAAGGGATTGTCTGGTTACAATTCTTACTCCAGCTTGGTAGGAGAGTCCACCTAATACGGGATGGGGGCAAGGAAACTGGCCACACTATGTCCATAGGACTGCTGAGAAAGGCAATCCTCACTTGCCAGATCAGTATGTCTGTATGTCAACTATGCCAATATTCTTCCCCAGTTTCCTCCATCTTATCCATCTGCTAGGACCTAGCCCCACCCACTATGAGCTGGGCCTTCCCATTAATCAGAGGATCTCCCACGAGCTTGCTCAGAGCTTAATTCAACCACTGATTCTTTACAAATGTGCCCATAACTCAAACCCTCAACTGTGAAGTTGACACCTGTATTTAACTATAACATCCTTCTCAACAATACCTGTGGATATGTTGTGGATCATTACCTTGGTTCCTGATGTTGGCTTGAACTTTTCCAGGCTGATGAAGCATAACCAAGAATTATAAACAGAATAAACCTCTTTATTCTCTTAAATTGTTTTAGTCAACAATGAACAGATGAAATGAACGAGATAACTCTTGGGTTCCATTTTGCTATTCCGTATGTGATTTTATCCAAGTAGAATACTGAGTTGGAGAACAAAAACATGTCTCCATGGTGCTTTCGCATCATCCTTGGGAAGTGATGATGGCCTCAAACTCTGCTTTTTCTCTTCAGCATCCTTTGCAGTATTTCTTTGAAAATCTGATATCAGAGTGGATTAATTTCCTTGTTGGATAAAATGTGAGGAGACCAGTTCCTTTTAGCCACATTGATTAGCTCAGACATTCTGACAATTTTGTTTTCCCATTTGAATTGAACTAGCTAAGGAACAGGGCCAGAGGAAAACCCTGTCATGAAGGATACAATATGTCAATCCATTTTCTTTGCTTTTTTTTTTTTTTTTCTCTCAGAAGCATCTTTGTTCTCTGGTCCTAGAGACTCGCTCTCAGGAAAAGAACTTTCTCAGCCCATCAGAAAGACAAGGAGTATGGGGAGTTGCTTTGAGTTTGGAGCTGGATATCAAAGGTATCATTCTTAGCACTGACAGATCCTTTCTAATCTCCAAATGGTAAATAATGCCTTTCAACAAATAGTCATAAGAAATGAGGTTACCCTTCAGATTAGCAGGAAAAAGAAAAAGAATAGTGTTGTGAACTGTTTGCTTCCATGATTGCCCTGTGAATGTCCTTCCCCAACTCTGCACTGAACTATTTAGCATTCTCCACTTCCAGAAGAGCCTTCAAAGGAAGTAGAGTAGAAACAAATGGATGTGGCTCCTTTAAATACTGTTCTTTCTCCTCTTCTCCCTCACTGTAGGGCTGGTCCTTTTTCATGAGTGGGTGAAACCCTAAACAAGGAACCTGTGGTCAGGTTGGGACTAGAGCTGGAGAGAACTAAAAATGGGAATTGAACCATAGATTTAGATTTTTGTCACCCCAGTTGATACGACGTTTATTCAACAGCTGACTTATTTTTTAGAATGTCTGAGAAAATGTTGGTAGCAAACAAACAACGGCTCATGTGCAGACTCTTAGCATGTCTTCATGGTGATAAGCCAGCAAAATTGAAAGCAAATTTGGCTGCCATATTCAAGGAGGACACAACTGAGCAGATTGTAGTCAGTGAGGCAAGTGCCTCAATCCGATTGACTAAGTGCATCTAATCCAGAAACTGCCGAGATGTGGAGGAAGGAACATCATGGAGCTGGCGATGAAAAGGCCTTTTTGTCCGTGTTTATTTTCTACTACAACAGTCTTTTTTGATTTTGTTGACTCTTAAAAGTAATATACAAAAACCAAACACTACAGAAAAGACAAAAGAAAAATAAAAATCAGTATTAATCTTACTACCCATGAATGACAATGACAACTCACATTTTGGCAAAAAATATAATTGTTTTCCTGTACCTGACAAAAGTATTTTAATCCTACGTTCTTAATCTTATCTTTAAAATATTTTGTTGCTTTGATGAAGATAACATGTTCATTACTTAAAATTCTCAAATACTATGTAATTAAGTATAAATAAAGAAAGTTTAACTGCCCAATGCTCAACATAGTCATTTCTCACATTTGGTGTGACTTTCTTCAGAGACAGTTCTACATGTATGCGTAAGTATACATTGCACATTGGCTTGTGTTAACTTTTACTTGAACTGGCTCTGCTTATTTATTTACCCAAAGAAAGAAGTGTGTGTGTGTGTGTGTGTGTGTGTGTGTGTGTGTGTGTGTGTGTCTGTGTGTCTGTGTGTGGGGGGGTGTTATTTACAAGCTTGATGCTACTGGGCAGTTAAGACCCCTTGATTCTAAAACTTTTGTTCAATAACTTATTTCCTGAAAATTCTTTTCTAGACACGGAGTTTCTGAGCTAAAGGTCATGTTTCTTTAAAAGGAAGTTAAAGTTTATATCTAATGACCAGATGTTGCTTATTGCTTTCATATGATTTTTATTATATACTAAAATTAACCTCCTCATGTGTTAGTTATTTGTATATTTTTCTCCCCATTGATATTTTGATATTTTTGCCCTTTTATTTATAATTTTAACTTTTTCTATTTGTACTTTTTTCTTTCTTTGTAAAAGCTCTTTATACAATATATATATTGATCCTGAATCTGTATTTCATATATTTTTTCTAGTTTGAAATTTATCATAAAATCTTAGTTAATAATGCTTTTATAGTTGTCTGATTCTTGATCTGAGATTTACTATGTAAATAAAAACTCTAAAAGGTAGAAGGCAGTGAGCACTCAGCAGAGTCCTAGAAGTCCTGGAAGGTGTTGCAGTGGGAAGGAAACCTGTCTAAGAGCTTGGGCCACTAGAATTTGTTAATTGGTGCTTATTAAAGTTAGGCTGGGTCCTCAGGGCAAGAGAATGGGGCACTGTCTTACCTGATTGCATTTCAAAGGATTGATTCTCATATTCTTAAGACTTTCTTAGGTCTTATGCTCATAGCAGCACTGTTTACAATAGCAAAGTCATGGAATCAGCTCAAATGTCCAACAGTTGACAAGTGGATAAGGAAAATGTGGTACATTTATACAATGGAATACTATTCAGCCATCAAAAATGATGAATTAATGCAATTTGCCGGGAAATGGATGGAATTAGAAACAATTATATTGAGTGAAGTATCCCAGACACAGAAAATTAAGCACCATACGTACTCCCTAATAGGTGGATCGTAGTACCAAACCCACTTAGAGACACTCAAAGACAAATCTCTGTAATACCTACAGTAATTGTAAAGATTATAAACAGGAGGGATGGGGAAGGAGGGCCTCACCAGAAACAAAGAGAGGGGACCATGTTACAGCAGAGAAAATAGGCCACCATCAAGGATTGCAAGTAAGTAATGAGACATCTGGTTAAGTTCACAGACTTTCCTTCCTGATCATTTGCAACTGATGAGGTACAATCTCACCAGAAGGGGAGGGCATATAGGCTGCCAGATAGAAGGTAACCATTTTGCAAATGGGTGATTGACCCCTCCCTCACTGTGGTCTCCTACTTTTATTACATCTACCTTTGAATATACTCTTATATCAAGACTCTAATTTAACAGGTTTTATCTCTGGCCAGGGAGTGACATCCAATACCCATCAGGATGGAGCCAAGGGCATTGCAGGAGCAGCAAAACTGAAAAAAAAAAAATCAACAAACCATAATTCAGAACATCAGAGACTCTATATCAACCACCTGGAACCAGGCCAGCCTAATCTCTCCCCATCCTGAAACTCAGGGAAATTTGTGGAAGAGGGGGCGGTAAGATTGTAAGAGCACAAGGGTGGGAGGAGTCATGATATGCAAGATACTTCACACAAGTTAGGACCAAAGCAATTATAACAGGACTTTGCATGATCTGCGCAATGACCAACATATCATTGACCCTTCAAATTCTAGCATGGACTAAAGGCACTAGGATCCTTAGAAGCAAGGGATTAACAGTCACAATAGTGTTCCTATATTTAAGGGGAACACAAGAAAGAGTTCTAGGAATTACCACTGAGTCCTTACACCTCATCGGAGAGGAGGACCCAGAGGAAAGTTTGACAAATTACCATCAAATGTCTTAAGGGAACAAGAGATTTATTTTCTCTTATGATTACTGGTTACAGTTCTTAGTCCAGCTTGACAGGAATGCACACACCAACACCAGGGTGGAGGGAACTGGCCACACCATCTCTACATAATGGCTGAGAGAGGGACGATCCTTACTTGCCAGACCAGCATGTCTGGCCAAGTATAAACAAGGATGCTATTTTCTCAACCAGCTCTCCATATTTTATTCCTGGGCCTTCCTCATCAACTAGACAATCTTCTGCAGGTTTGCTCTGGGCTTAACTCAACCATTAATTCTCCACAAATGTGCCCAGAGCTCAAACCCTCAACTGTCAAAGTGACACCTGTGCTTAACTATGACACTTCCTAACTAGTCAATTATTTAATTCCTTACTGCAAATTTATGAAGTATAAAGTCTTTTTGGTCATCTTGTCTATTAGCTGTTATCCATAAGCCAGTCTCCTCAGATTGCCTCTGTCATTTTACCTCAGAATCTCCTCAGTGTTTGTTCTTTATAGACTCATTTCAGCTTGACGCTCAAACTAAGTGTATGTTGTGGCATTGACTTCATTACCAATATTAATATTGATTTATAGGCAGCCCCATCCCTCCAAAAATGAGTCTTTTGATTTAAAAATGCACACTAATTGGCATTTTGCTTTTGATGAGTTATTGGCAAAGTAGCAAACTGAGGTGAGTGAATGTTTACTCTAGGTCTATGATGTGCAAATCAGTTGTTGTTAAGTCAACTGAAAACTTTCTAGTACTAAAATATGAACAATTTGTATAAAGCATATGCTTAAAAAGACAGAATCTAGAATAATAGTCATCTGAAAGAACAATTTAGGCTTTCAGTTCTATATATTTAATAATTATCTTTTTGAATTGCTGAGAATTAGCAGTTCAAGACAGTGACTAAGTATATTCTTTATAAGATTGTACAAATATTAAGATCATTTGTTAGAAAAATATTCAAGATGTCAGAGAAATTTCTGTTTCCATAAATCATTGCAGGCAATTATTCAACAGAAATTATTCTATATTGTAAGTGTTCACAATCTATTTAACAATGAATCAGACTTGTTTTACTTTTACTTCCCTCCCTCTACTTTTTCCCTTCCTCTTTGTTTCCTCCTTTTCTTTCTTTCTTTTTCTTTCTTTCTTTCTTTCTTTCTTTCTTTCTTTCTTTCTTTCTTTCTTTCTCTCTTTCTTTCTTTTTTTCTCTCTTTCTTTCTTTTTTTCTCTCTCGCTTGCTTGCTTTCTTGCTTTCTCTTTCTTTCTCTTTCTTTTTCTTTCTCTCTCTCTCTTTCTCTCTCTCTCTCTCACTTGCTTGCTTTCTTGCTTTCTCTCTCTCTATCTTTCTTGCTTTCTTGCTTTTTTCCTAACTTTCATTCTTTTTACTATTGCCCAACATGATACCAAGTACCAGGATGCTCTTGTTTTCTGTGTCTGTCAGTATGATCACAAAGTTGGCTTTCTTTGACTTCACTATTACAGTTCTGTATATATAAATGAAGCATACCTTTTAATACTATACAAATGATAAAAGAATAAATATGTAGAAGATATTAATTTTGAAGTTGCATTTGTACAGTGTGATGCTTTGCAATTTTGAAATCTCAAAAATTATGACTAGGTAACTAACCTTTTTATTTTGAACCCTAATCTAAGGTTTGTTATTTGCTATTTTACTGTAAAACCAGGAGACTGGACTTGATGGGAAAAAAATGGATCTATTTACACTTCTGGTTAGAACTGAGGAGAGAAAAATTCTGTGTCTCGTTGCTATCTCTGCAGCAGTGCTACAGTGTATAGAAAAGATGAAGCAAAAGCTAAGAAATTTACAGTTGTGAATTGGCCTGAGAGATAAGTTATAAGAACTGAGAAAGAAGTCTATCTCCCAGGAGGTGAGTCCCAGCATTTCCATGAGTGACCTCATCTCCAGCATAGAATCTCTTAGAATTCCAGTCCTAGGGTCCCCGTTATCCCTCAACATAGAGTTGGGAACACCTCACTTTCCAGAGCACTTTAGGCTTACCTAAGAGTCTGAACAGTAAAAAAGAAAATACTGTTTACATTAATAGTATATAGATTAAAAATGATCTTTAAGGAATTGAAACAAGAGACACTTTTGTATAAGACTAGCCAACCAGTGGTTTCCAAGTATCTCCCAGCATGTAAACATTAAACAGGGAAGGTTGCCAAGCACCAATTTAAAAAAAAAAGTGCAATAACTTTGCAGTTCAGATTTGACTATCCTAAAATGGTTTTCAGCCTGTAGGTCCTGCTCATTTGCAAGGGTTTCTCTCTCTCTCTCTCTCTCTCTGCCCCCCTTGTGTGTGTGTGTGTGTGTGTGTGTGTGTGTGTGTGTGTGTGTGTGTGTGTGCCTTCAGTCTTTCTGTCCTCTGAGAGGCCCCAACACTCTTACGATGTATTTCTCATATCTCATTATTGTCTGGATTTCCATTAAAATCTGCTGTTGAGAAGCCATGTCCGATCATTGTGAGGAGGGTTAAGAGATGGGAGGCACCCAGTCCCTGGAAAGATCCCAACATTGTAGTCACATCTATGGCAGTGTCAGCCTTGGTCATAGAGGAAGTGGTCTGGGCAGCAAAGGTTTCACTACAGGCTCCTGGCTTACAGTTCACCACATCAGGCTATGATAAATCACCAGATACCTACAGCACCACAGCACCACATCCACTGTAGCTAGAGGTAATAATGCTTCTGCTACTTCTCCAAGGACAATTGCGTTCTACTGTAGTTACCAATCTTTGAATTATTTCATCTTGTTTTCTGTAGTCTTCAATACTTTTATAACTTTATTTATTTATTTATTTATTTTTGCATGCACGTGTGTGTGTGTGTGTGTGTGTGTGTGTGTGTGTGTGTGTGTGTCATGCGCACGCTATCAAAGCACACCATGTGTGACAGTGGAGGACCAAGGGTGACTTCAGGAATCATCCCGGATTGCTTCTATCTACTTTTTGCTGTGGAATTTCCCAGGCCCCACCTACTGGAGCTGGTAGTTTAGGCCACTGTGATTTCTGACTAGAGGTTTCACTTGAGACCTGGTATCCAAACTCAGGATATTCTGCTTGGGAGGCAGAATCTTAATCCCTGAGCCATCTCTCTAGCCTATCTTCAATACCTCTAATTCCAGCACCCATATAACTCATCCTCTACTAAATATCTTCTTTTAGAAATACTTAGAATGAATTCAATTCCACATGTAAATATCATTTTTTACCTGGAAATGGGACCCTGATACACTAATGTTCCCTGTAAATTCTACCAGGCTTAATCCTAAAAAGAAATGTTGGGATATGCAAGATACTCCACTCAAGTTAGGGCTGAAGTAACCACAATAGGATTTCACATGACCTGTGCAATGACTGACATATCAATGATCCCCCAAGTCTAGCATGGATCATAGGCACTAGGATCCTTAGAGGCATGGGGTTAACAGCCACAATAGTGTTCCTAAAGGGGAACACAAGAAAGGGCTCTAGGCAATGCTACTGAGCCCTTACACCTTATCAGAGAGGAAGACACAGAGGAAGTTTGACATTCACACTAAATGATGCTCCAGGGATGGGAGGGAGACGGGGCACTGGGAGAAAGGGAAGGAGGGGGGGAAAGGAAGGGCAAAAGGGGGAAGGAGCAAGAGGATCCGGGGAGGGGTGGAGGGAGAGAGTTTGTATGAGTGGAAAAAATAAATTAATTAATTAAAAAAAGAAATGTTGGGCATTGGACGTCACTGTGAGTTTTCTACAGAGAAGCCAATATAAAGAGTTAAAATAAGCAAGAGTACTGGATTGAGATCAAAATCCACGGTATAATTTGCTGCCCTTGATGGTGTAAAGTTTATTTAATGTGAATGGCAGGAACAGAGTCAACTATATTCATGTTTGGCTCTATTCTGCTCCTACCTGTGTCAGACCTCCCCTCTTAGTATTATACTCTGGAGAACTGGCTAAGGAAGAGGTGACCTTAAGTAACAGATACTAGTAAGAAAATAAGAAGCTAGAAGGCTTTATATTTATTGTTTTTTTGTTTTGTGTCTGGATTAATGGTGTAGGGTAACCTCTGAACAAGGCATATTCTTTTTCATATAATTTTTCAGAGCAGTGCTAATCTTATTTTTTATTTAATTTTTGTTCTTTTAGAATTTTGTAGATGAATACAGAGAATTTATGATATTGTCATCCCTTAATCCCCAATCCCATCCCCATCCATTTCCGATTACAACCCTTCTTTCCATCTATTCTCCTTTCTACTTGCATGTCTTTTTGCTTGTGTGGCCCATTGAATTTCATCTGGATTGTTTCTGATGATACTTTCCTGAGTACCTGTTGGTGCATTTAACCTTATTTTTTTAAATATTTTATTATTTGACCCAATTTGCAAAACTTGCATTGATAATATTTTGCTGATGATTTATATACTTGGAAATGTATATTTTAGTTTTAGTTCTTAATATTAAGAATATGCAATAAACCAACAAAAGTAACATTATTGGTCCATTTAGATATTTTTCTGCTATTAGTCTTTCAAACACATGGTTTTAGGAGACCTGCTAGAAGCTAGGAATATTTCAATCTTTTTCCTTTCCAGGAGAGCAGGATATGAGAATATTGGAAACAAGAGAAAGAAACAAACTGTGCTATCATGATTCAAACAACTGTGTGTATCTATGCTACTACCAAAATATCAAGGTAATTTGGGTATTATCTGCTCTTCCATGACTGAAAAATAACCATTGTATTTTCACACTTTAATGCAGCTAGTTCCATTTCATTTTGTTATCAGCTTTGTTCAGTCGTAGTTGTGCCAATATTTCTATCAGATCTGCCCAACTGAAACAACTGGCTGTGATTTTCTGTCGTTGTTGGACCAAGGATTTCTGGATAAATAGAACTGGATGTTTGACCTAGCCATGATCCCTGCCTATGGATTAAAAGAGATTTTAGCTGGAGTTGAAATCTTTAGTGAGAATAAAATGACACTATGTTGTAAACTTCACATATTCCAACAATATGGCATGTGTCCAGATTTGGCATCTGTAGTAAGAGTTTAGTTTTGACTTCAATTTTTCCCCTCTCAGGAACCATATTTCTGACTCTTTTCTATTTCTTTTTCCTGTCACAACTGTCTGTCTCCTTCCAAAGTGCTCATCACTACAGGAATAACTCATGATTCTCCAAATGTCAGTTTCTTCTTTAGCTTCACATTGCTTCCCTCTTTCCCAACACATCTTCTCCCCAAAGTTTTCATTCATTTCTTTATTTGTATCTCTGAAGTCCAGGGTGGTATTTAAAAGTCAGGGCAAGATCATTATCTTGGACTTCATAGTTTTCTAATATTGCCAATAAAATTCAACTTAAAACATAGGAGAACAGCAGTCATTGCTCTGTCTGTTTCACATAGCTGTTGTGACAAGCAACATGAGGCAGTATTGGGTGCTGTAAAAGACCAAGGGTTGGAGGAGGCTTAAAAAAATGTTTAGTTTAACTCTAAAATTGGAAGCTCAGTAACATAGGATCTCTGTTAGTGTAAATTCCTTCAACTGCAAAGCAGCATTAGTAATAATTTCTACCCACTTCATGAGTGTGTTGCAGAGAAAATTAGATATGGTATGTTGCATATTTTTTTCTAGAAAGATGCAAAAAGATATCTGTTCACCCCAGATCTGGAACTAATGACAAATTAAAATAATGATTATACCAAAATCCAACTTGGTGAGTTTACTGGGGTTACTTATAAGAATATGGGTAAGAGGTTATTTTACAAGAATGACTTAAAAACAGATGCATCATGGAAGCCACCCCAACACGGATGAAAGCTCATGAAAGCTGCAATCCTGAAGCTCTACGTGACTTGAAGCTCAGCTAGACAGGCTGGGGAATCTCCACCAGACAGCTTAGCTGGTTGGAGAATCTCTCTCCCACCAGTTATTTACTGCTCCATTAACATGGGAAGGTGATTTCTGAATCTGGTAAATTTCAGGGACTTCCTGAGACTTGTGAGTTGTTTACTTTCTGAGTCTTAAGAAGCGTCCCTCTAGGAGGGAATGTTTCAATTTGAAGGAAATTGCTATATAATGTATGTAAATGTAATCTGTATACTGTAAAGTTTTTTTAAAATTCAGGCTGTAGAAGCTAATCTCTGTTAGGAAAACAATGGCAAATTGACTCTAGGGGATTACTTACTTTATTATCCATGCATTAGATTATATTGCATGACAAATAGGACATATTCTGTTATTTGGCAAACTGCATGTAGTTGCATATCCAATTTAATAATTATTCTTGGGTTGATTTTTCTTCATCCAATCAAGAAATTAGATACATATTTCCAGAGCCATGTTTGGGAATAGACTGAGAACTTGAATTGGCAGTGACCGAGGATTTAATATCAAGTAAATTATTAATGTAAATATGAAGTCATTTGTTTCTTTTCGTATTCTCTTTTCCTCTTGCTTCCTTTTCCTTTCTTTTTCAAAATTGTGTTCCATTATGTTTCACTGTGCAGACTCAGAGATTTCCTTAATTTCTAGGATTTTTGCTTTCCTATGATATTAGTAGCATGACTGAGGCTTTTATCCACCTCTTTCAGGTAAATGTATTTGTTTATGTTCAGTATATACTAGGCATTTTAAATAGAAAGATTTAATGCACAAAATTAGATGCTTGTGATATCATTGGAAGTGTTAAAGGAATAGAAATCATCTAGATTGTCGATTTTTAGATCAAGCCACTAAAGCTACAACTTAGAGGTGAGAAAGCTATGTCTGCAGTTGACCTTCAGCCTTTGCAATAGTAACTAGAGACTGTAATATGGAATCCAGTTACTGAGATTACAGTTACCTACCTTCCTAGCCAAATTTTCAATGAGTGTAGCTCATGGACAATCAGAATCCTAGCTGCCTGGGAGGGAGCTTAGAAACAGTTGTTAACTTCCCATCCTCACCAACAACGGAGTAAGAATGCAAGTTAGTGCCAATAGCCAGTAGCTTCAGCCAGGAAAGTTGGCTGGTTTAAATGGCTTGATAATCATAAAGTTTTCAGAAACTGAGAAAATAACTTCTTCTTTGGATTATAGAAAACCATGAAAGTGGATGTGTCATTTGCACCGCATGAGTGGTAGCAAAGATACGATGTTCCACTCTGGCTGAGAGCTGTACAGACATGTTTCAGCATGGAGTGGTTTCCATGGAGAACGATGTATTTCCCAAGTATGAATGACTTGTGAAAACATTTTTTACCTTTAACCATTGAGGTGCTTCCTGGGGAACAGCTCTTTGATTCACTTAGCTTGAATCATTCATTCCACAAGAGGCTCCAATTTAAAAAGTACATAGCAAACCTTTGCTCTGAAGACATATGGATAGTTGGATCCAGCCCGTCTGTGGAGTAACTACAGTGAATGCTGACAGCTTCAGAGCCCATTGATTTCTTTCTCAAATGATGGTTGTAAATCATTGCAAAGGCCATATAGAAACAGAAAGCATCATCATGAATTGGAGCTATCTACACACTTTTGTTTTAGTTCCAGCTCACTGAGGATCTGTTTAATGTATGTAGAAAGAGGATAGGATCATTTCAGTCCTCTGCCATTTTCTGTACAAAAATTCTATAAAAAGCAGCATATCTTATAGTCTAGTTTTAACATACTATCTAGGGAATCATTTCATGACTGCTTCCTGGTAGCTATTAATTGAGAGGAGTGTCAAATTGGACTTATTTATGACTCTCCTAAGTGTCTTACTAAAATGAACAACCTATTACATTATTTCAAATATCCATATTATTTACCAGGTTTAGGTGATTTATAAAAAGATGCCAATCTATTCCCATGACTAAGGTAGCTAACTAAATATGCATTTTCAAATCAGTTTTCCTGATTACCCTGCTCAAACTTAGCTCCTGGGGACCTCTAGGATTCATGATGGTTTCTCTTGTAAATTACATGTATCAGTGATAAAACTCTGTTTCCTAAAACAAACATTGACATTTGTTTCTGATTTCTGGAAGTTCATGAAAAATAGTTACTAGATTAATTAAAAGAGTACACTAGTACTCTTTGTGCTGGTTGGATAAAAATAATGTTTAACGTCTAAAGCACCAAGGAAGTAAAAATACTGTCCTGGCTTTGAGATAAACTGCATATTAATAGTTATACTTAATCTAACATTCCCTCTGAGCACTATTAAAGTGTAAGATGATAGATGGTAGCAATTGAAATGCCAAACTCTGAGAATGTGTAAATCCCAGCTGACAATGCTGTGTCTAGTCAAATGTTTGGTTAGAACAAGCACGTGAGTTTGCCAAGCCAGTCTCCTGGGAGACATGAAAAGACTATGGATATTTGACTTCTTTTCTCTCTCTTTTTTTAGTATCTTTCACTATATTTTGAAAACCAAAACAAGGAAAACTGATAAGTTAAATGTCTGTACACCCAGCACTGGCTTTTATAGACAACTCCATTTTTACTTATTTCTTATAGGGTAATTCTGAATTTCAGAAGATGAGCTATTTTTTTAAGTAGAGATTAATCAGATTCATCCTCTTTATTTTTAGTAAATGCTTATTCTTTGTGAGTCTGTGTCCCCAGGTTGGCCTAATCGTATAACGTACTGTTAGCTACAGGATCTTAAAGTATTTACAAAATTGCAGCTCTGACTAAGTTTGGCTGAAAGAAATCGAGATTTTGTCTACCCCCCATGCCTGGCCTACAAAGAAGAGCAGCATATTTAACCAACCTTTGAAAATTCACTCTGACAAACATTTATGGCTCTTCAAATATGAACTCACTAACTCTGATAGCAGTCTCATGACTCCCAGTGTATAGATTAGGGTCTGGGGGGTAGGAAGATAAAAAATTCAATGCAGTCACACAACTTGAGAGAGTCTACTAGAAACCTGAAGCTAGACACCCTGGTCCACTCCACGTTCTCAAACACGCTGAGGCTCAATGGTGCCAGGTGCAAGGACACGTGTCATGGTCTTTTTATTGGTGACTTGTTTCCACAACTCTTCTGGCTTTTCCTCCTCTTTCCTCTTATTCCAATTCTCCCTTGCATTATTGTGGTAGGAACAAGATCTTTTATGTGCCATTTACACATTACACATTACAAAGAGACACCTGACTTTCAGCACAGCTAAGTGGTTCTTCCCATCAGTTTCCTTATTGAAGTTGTGTCAGTTTCACACAAGTCCAAGAAATATCAGCTTTTCTGCAAAGATATTTTGGACTTTAAAACATAATCCCTCCTCATAAATATAAAATTCCCATGATTTTCTCATTCATAACATGAACAAGACAAACCTTTTTTTTCCATAAATGCTGTTTTGCTTTTAGGGTGTTTCCCATGTGCTTATGCAAATGGCCACTTAGGTTTTATAGAACTATATTTGCAATTCAGTTCAAGAAAGTCCTTGGAATGTTCTTAAGAGATATCTTTGCCCAAATCAAGTTGGTTTCCTTGCTTTTATCTTTGCTCTCTCCCCTCCTTTGTAATTGTGGTCAAGTATTTATAGTTTGCTGAGTCACAGTTCTAGTAAACTTTCTTTCAAGTCTCATCACTAATGTAACTTAGATTTTGTTATTCTCATGTTTACATACAAGGAAACATGTTGAGGTAACATGCCCAAGCTTGTGTATAACAAATCCACAATTCAAAACTAGGATAACACTTCAAAATCTGTAGTGTTGACAATCATTGAAAAAAGCTTATAGAATCCATAGTGAAACTAAAGCTAATGTTCTCTTCTACAGAGCCTTGAACAAGTTATATAACCACTCAGTGCCTTGTTTTTCCTGATTACATTTTATTTTAACTAATAGAACCAAAAAGATGTAGACTGTAGTTTCATATTTAAAACATTCTACTTGGGTATTTACCTTGAAATTGAATTATATTAATAAATATTCATAAATCCTGTGGTTGAAAAGCTGGGTCATGAACAAGTTGATCAAATATTTCAGCTTACTGAAAATTTTCACTCAGTTTAGTGAAAATATCCAAGTCAAACAATAGGTATATATGTATGTTGTGTATGTAAATAGATAGATATATGATAGATAGATAGATAGATAGATAGATAGATAGATAGATAGATAGAGATGTATTACCCTCTTGCCACTGATGAATTTTATATACTTTTAAGAAGTGAAATTGAGAAATGAAAAAAGAAACAAGACTTCATTTTTAGGAATCCAGCCTCAGTTTCCATCAAATGGACAACATGAAGTACTGTCTTGAAGGCTATATTTTATTCTGGTTTTTTTTTTTCAAATAATGCTGCTGTGTGTGCTTTGTTGAATATTAAAAATAGAGGCTGAAAGATGAAAAAAGGAAATAAAAGGTGAATATGATAAAACTCTATTTTATGCATTTATGAAAATGTCACAATGAAACTCATCATTTTGAGCAATTAAAACATGCCAACATATATGCAAATAAGAGTATAAAATAAAGTTTTTTGGGGTTTTTTTGTTTTTATTTTTTTTTTAATTTCTGCTCATACAAACTTAACAGGTACACTGGTCCCCTCCCTCCCTCCACCTCACCCTGACCCCCCTGCTCTCCCCTCCCCTCCTCATCCCCCAGTACCTCCCTCCCCCCAATCCCCAGAGCATCCTTTAATGTGCATGCCAAACTCTCCTCTAGGTCCTCCTTTCCGGTGAGGTGCAAGGACCCAGGGGCATTTCCCAGAACCCTTTCCTGTGTTCCCCTTAAGATTAGGAACACTACTGTGACTGTCAGTCCCTAGCCTCCAAGGATCCTAGTGCCTTTAGTCCATGCTAGAATTTGAAGGGTCAATATGTGTTGGACATTGCACAGGTCATGCAAAGTCCTATTATGATTGCTTCAGCCCTAACTTGTGTGGAGTATCTTGCATAACATTACTCCTCCCATGCTTGTGCTCTTACAATCTTACCGCCCCCTCTTCCACAAATTTCCCTGAGCTTCAGGATGGGGAGAGATTAGGCTGGCCTGGTTCCAGGTGGTTGATATAGAGTCTCTGATGTTCTGAATTATGGTTTGTTGATTTTTTTTTTTTTTTTGGTTTTGCTGCAATGCTCTTGGCTCCATCCTGATGGGTATTGGATGTCACCCCCTGGCCAGAGATAAAAACCTGTTAAATTAGAGTCTTGTTATAAGAGTATATTCAAAGGCAGATGGAATAAAAGTAGGAGACCGTGGTGAGAGAGAGGTCAATCTCCCATTTGCAAAATGGTTACTTTCTATCAGGCAGCCTATATGCCCTCCCCTTCTGGTGAGATCATACCCTCTCAGTTGCAAGTGATCAGGAAGGAAAGTCTGTGAACTTAACCAGATGTCTTATTACTTACTTGCAGTCCTTGATGATGGCCTATTTTCTCTGCTGTAACATGGTTCCCTCTCTCCTTGTTTCTGGTGGGGCCCTCCTTCCCCATCCCTCCTGTTTATAATCTTTACAATTACTGTAGGTATTACAGAGATTTGTCTTTGAGTGTCTCTAAGTCAGTTTGGTACTAGGAGCCACCTATTAGGGAGTACATATGGCAGCTTAATTTTCTGTGTCTGGGATACTTCACTCAATATAATTGTTTCTAATTCCATCCATTTCCCGGCAAAATGAAGCTCATCATTTTGAGCAATTAAAACATGCCAACATATATGCAAATAAGAGTACAAAATAAAGTTAAAGCATCACTTTCTTACTACCAGAGATCTCTACTATAGCCTTTCTTGAACATTCCCATGTATGCCTTGTTTGTGCATAAATGTTTGTAAATATTTATATTTAATTAATCTAGGTGTTATCCTTTTATACTTATTATTATATAAACTATTTTAACTAATAACTTCCTTTCTATTTAAGTAAAATATTTTTTCATCAAAGCCAATCCATGTTCACATTTCTCTTATAAACTAAGCATTTTTCTTCACATTTAGCATGTTCAAATTAGTATCATTGCACATTCTTAATAGTCCTTAGGTCTCTTAATTTGACACAATCCTTTTTTTTTAATGCAATTTCAGATAGAGATGTAGTTCAGTGCTAGAATGCTTATACAACATGGTACAAGACCCCTGGATCAGCTCCAACACCACAAAAGAGGTAACAGAAAAGCAACCTCATTGGCAAATATTATAATTTAATCCATGACTGAGAATTTCAAACCTGATGGGATATTGTAGAAGTCTCCTCATTATACCTCCAGAAGTATGAAAACAAGTTTAAATGAGTTTGCTCAGTCACACTGACATAGTCTTTGAAAAATGCATCCTAATAACAAATCATCAATAAGGAGAACACCCCCCACATGCACACACCAGACCCTAAAAGGAAAGCATGCTTCTTTCAAACATGTTCTTCTCATTAAATGTTTGCCTATGTAATTTATGTTGACCTTCCCCATTTTTTTCTCTTAACGATTAAAAGATTTTCTTTATACAGACTCTCCCCAGTTTTATTATACCTTTTTTACTTGTATAATCATTGAACGAATAGAAAATGTCAGGCAAGTAAAGTAAGACCATAAAAAGATTTAACACAAATTACACCCGATTCCTGCAATCCTCTTTCCATCTCATGATTTGCCTCTATTGTCTACCAAGAAAAAAGATATATATTCAACACCAGCTTTGAACTTCATCTATTTATGAGTTGTGATAAACAGACTCAAATCAAAAAGCTTGGCTTTAAGTTCCTTCTCCACTGTGTGGCCTTGGGCAACTTGTGCAGCCACTCTGTCCCATATTCAACTGATTGCAACATTTAGAACAAAACAGTTTTTCATGGGATTGCTGCTGTGAGAGGCAGATGCACACCATATAAACCATTTAGAATACTACTTGGCATATAACAAGCAGTAAACAGGTATAATAACTTTGTTTTAAAAGCAGATGGTGATAGACGGC
The DNA here is from genome assembly GCA_023101885.1 of Typhlomys cinereus. Lineage (NCBI taxonomy): Eukaryota > Metazoa > Chordata > Mammalia > Rodentia > Platacanthomyidae > Typhlomys > Typhlomys cinereus. Next base: position 1,185,360 of record JALPQD010000166.1, on the reverse strand, counting down.
ACTGGAAGGCTCTGCTCTGCAAAATGGACCTTGATTCTCTCTCTTTACAAGAAACAAAGTGGCAAGACAACATGTGCTTGGAATTGAGTGTTTATGAGGCTGTATGACATGTATGTCCTCCTCCTTCCTCCCATATAAGTACACAGATACATACTCAATCCTAGAAGGAAACTTATTCTTAAGTACTCTATATGTGATCTTGACCACTATGCCCACCATACCACCCTCTAACCTGCCATTCCATGGAGCAGGAAAATGTTCCAAGCAGGGGAAATACATGGTCTGCCCTCCAGAGTCATGAGAACAAATCCAAACACACCTACTTCTACAGTATAAGAAAATCATTCCAGTCCACTTAAGTTCCTCCTCTGCCTGCTGTACTAAGCTACCCTTAAACAAATGCCACTTAAATCTGCTTCTAAAGCACTTTAAGGATGGTCTGTTTGAGCAAAGATGAATATCTGCATGCTTATTATTTTGTTTAAAAAATCCTTCTGGTCCTAAAGTGAATGAAAAGATTGAGAAAGTGTCTTTGACTTCAGGAACCCTCTACTCCAGACTGGGGGTTTGAATAACAGGGTAAAAAAAGTGATGAAAGAGAAGGCTTTATGGAGAAGCTGGTTTCATCACTGTGAGAAAGGTGTTTCTTCTCAGTGGAGAATATGGAGGACACATTCCAAGAGAATCTTAGGGAAGTAAGCATGGGGAGCAGTGTCCTCAACTCTTGGGATGACTGTAGCACTGGATCTTAAGCAAAAAACATGGCTAATCATAAAGAACACATAATCCCTACAAGAGCCTTCTTTGTGTACTAAGTTGGGAGATCCTTTTCAGGTTATTGAGCAGAGACAGAAAGGAATAATATCAATATCAATAATGCTCTCTGTGAATTCTTCATTACATAAAAAGCACCCCTTGGGCTAGAGAGATGGCTCAGTAATTAAAGTCTTTGCCTATAAACAAACATACCTGAATTCAGAGCCCCAGATCATACAAAAAAATTCCAGGTGGATATGGCAGCAACCCGTAATTCTAGCCCTGGAAATCAGAGCCTGGGAAACCCAGAGCAAAGCAATCCAGGATGATGTTGATATCATCCTTGAGCTTCCATGGCCACATATATTTAAGTGTTCTCTTGTATATACACCCACATACCTATATACCCACAAACATGCAAAATACACACACACAAAAAAAAACTGCTGCCAGATCTAAATTTGTTTTCACTAGGTTTTTAGCACAGATGTTAAAAAACATTATTTTTGAGAATATATAAACATTATTTCTTAGTTTTTACTCTGTGATTAATAGTGGGCACTTGTTGATAGAGATGGAATTAAGAAAGATGAGACCCATTATTATCAAAGAGAAGCACTAAGCATTTTTAAGTACTATCTCTTATCACTGAAATACCCTTATCATTGCTGAAATTCTCTGGTTATTTGGTATTTAAAAAAATGTGTAAAATAGTAGCAGGCAGTTACCAGAATCTGGGGGTTAAGGAGACTGAATCATTGCCATTCAAGGGATAGAGCTTCGGATTTACAAGATGAAAAAAAAAATCTGGCTATTTGTCATATAATAATGGAAATGACCTTAACACTTAACTCTGCTCTTCAAAATGGTTAAGATGTAAGTTTTATTTTTTAACGCAATTAAAATAATCTAACAATCATGTCTTACAAGAAAGCACTCTCGTTACGTTTATTTGTGAAATATTTGTGCTGATAATTTCATTTTGATGATTCACAAGCTCTTCGAAGTCTTGCAATAAAGGAAACCGTTTAACTTTGCCTAGAGCTGAATTTCCAAAGGCATTGGTAACAGAACAAGACATCTTAGTTTTTCTCAAGAAATGTTTCTTTAGACTGTGACTAGAGAATAGTAAATTATCTGTTTTCTACTCTTTCATGAGTACAAATTCTTCAAAAAATGAGTTTTTTTCTTCGAATTATTAAGCCTTCTAATTTTTAGTGAAAACTCTTATCAGTTAATGTTACTATTATGACTTGACTTAAAAGCAATTTTTCTTCCCACCTGTTTTCTGGGTTTCTTGAGCTTAGAGAAACTGGAGTGGGAATATCTACTCATTGCTGAAAACACTTCTCAGATGTTATATGCATTTTTTTAAAAATTATTTTATTTTATTATTTTTATGCATATGTGTGATATATGTATGGGGTACATGCTTACCATGACATATGCATGGGAGTCAGGCAACAACTTTCAGGTTGCCAGACATGCAGAGTAAGTGCTTTGACACAGAGCTCTCTTGCCAGTCTCCCAAACATATTTTTAGATAGTTCTGTCTAAAATATGTGTATTCAAATAATCTTCTTTGTCAAACATTATATAAAAATAAACAGTATAATATCTTATTAATTAAATGTTTCCCAACTTGGAAATACAGCTTAGAGTTCTTTTCTAGGTGAAATGATGTGACAGGGTTGTCCCTGTAAAGGATTGGGAACTAGATTTCAGATGATGTCTTCAAATTTTTCTTGACGCTTGTCACTCTTTCAGTATAGAAAACCCAAATATTCAAAGAAACAGGATCATCTACTTTTATAGTAAGACTCTATTTTAACAGCCTTTTATCTCTGGCCAGGGGGTGACATCCAATACAGCCAAGGGCGGTGCAGGAGCAGCAAAACTGAAAAAAAAAAAATCAACAATCCATAATTCAGAAAATCAGAGACTCTATATCAACCACCTGGAACCAGACCAGCCTAATCTTTCCCTATCCTAAAGCTCAGGGAAATTTGCTAAAGAGGAGGCAAGATTGTAAGAGCCTAAAGATGGGGAGGAGCAACAATATGCAAGATACTCCATACAAGGGCCAAAGTAATCATAATAGGACTTTGCACGACCTGCGCAATGACCAACATATCATTGAACCCTCAAAGTCTAGCATGGATCACAGGCACTAGGATCCTTAGAGGCAAGGGATTAACAGCCACAATAGTGTTCCTATACTAAAGGAGAATACAAAAAAGAGTTCTAGGCAATGCTACTGAGTCCTTACACCTCATCAGAGAAGAGGACCCAGAGGAAAGTTTGTCATGCATTCTAAAGGATGCTCCCTGAATGGAGGGGGGTGGAGGCACTGGGAAAAAGGGAGGGGGGAAAGGAAGGGGAAAAGGGGGGAAGGAGCAAAGGGAATCCAGGGAGTAGTGGAGGGAGGGAGGGGAATAGGGTACTTATCAATATTGTATGAGTGGAAGAAATAAAAAAAAAAAAGAAACAGGATCATATAAATAATTTCTATCAGAATGACAGACTTCTATTTGGGTCAATGCGCCTTAGCCTTCCCATTTATTTTATTCCTAGTTTGTTAAATGGGAAAAAATAAATGCTTTGTAACAATATTTAAATCCAATATTTTCATTAAATAAAACCTCTCTGGTAGTGTACTTCCTAGGCACACATATCTAGAGCAATATAACTCTTCGAAGCTGGCAAATGCATCAACCCTTTGACTTTGAAATACAACGCCATCTACAAGGTTCATGCTCAAGAACTTCACACTTCAATTTTTTTAAAAAAAATCACCAAAGAACTCTTAATTTTAAAGTCAGTTTACAACTTGGTATTGGGCTACACTCACACTTCTCAGAAATGTAGACTGCACATGCATGAAGTATCATGTAATGAATCACTATTGATCTGTATTGAATATTTCATTGTTATGCCACTGTTTACAGAATATAGTTTCAGAGAGGAAGTCTGATTATTTATTCACTTCTTAAATAAATATTTACCTGGTGTCTGCCACATGCTAGACTATGCTGGGGATGGTCCATCAAACAGTAAGGCAATCCAGTGTGCTCTCTGCTCTCATGCAAGTAACTATTGTTAAGAAGGAAGAGAAATCATTAATCAAACAGTCACAGGAATGAGTTTGTGATGATAAACATACTCATGCATTTCAAGGAGAAGAACATTATGCTGCAAGTGTGTTGATAAAGTGGCCTGACATATCAGAGAGGGCTTCTCACAGGAAGGGACACTCAACCAGGTTAGATTAGCAATCTATGCAGACATGTATATAACTTATGAAAAGGACTAAGGGATGATTCATTTGTGATCTTGTCCTATGAGGAATATTTATGAAAATCTCCCAGATGTTGTTGCATTTCATATACAGAAATAGCAAGAAGAACGGACCTATTAAATATTAAATATAGATGCTTTGTATTTTTAAACTGTTCCTATCTTTGGATTTTTTCACAGTGAAAGCATAATATTTTATAGATTGAAACCTTATAAAAATCTCCATGAATCCTAAAAGGACTTTCCTTAGATTAAATTGCTTCACAGAAACCCTTTTATGAGTCCCCATCGTCATGATAAAACTTACTGGTTGAGAAATTTTTTTTCTCCTTCTGCATAATTACCTGAACAGAAATACAGTTGGTCTGTAACTCACGAGGGCTTCAGGTACCGGAGACTCCTGGGTGCCATGGAGCTTCGTTCTTTCTCCTCCCCTTTCCACTGTATCACTCAGTGAATACTCAAAGTCTTACTGAGGTACAGTCTTCCAGAGGAAAAATGGCCATGAATTTGAGTCAGAGCACAACAAGGCATTCCAGTTCTTCTGAATGCTTCTATGGCCAATGGTTCATACTTTCACTCCTTATTTTTATACCAAAAGTGAGGATCCTGGAGACCAAGCATTTGGTGTCCTCTACATGATTGTTCAAGCATGCTGTCTGCACTCCACTGCTGCATTTTAAATCTCTTTCAGGGAAGTTGAGGTAAATAGTTCAAAGCTGCTAATGGAAGACTTTACCAGGTTTCTGACACTCAGTGTATATATTGCACAATCTGCTCTGAACTACTAGATTTTAATTCTAATGAACAGATGAGGTACCATCAGGTGTACCACAAATGTTCTGTGAAGACTAAAGATGGAATAACAGGAGGACCTTGCCATAGAACAGAATTTAGAGGACAATAATCTGGGCAAATCGTCTTTCTGAGAGCTGCACAAAATAATTGGTGAAACCACATGTGCGTGCTGGGAAGACAGAGTTCACTTCACTCTTGAGGGGAATCACATGTATGAGCTGAGAGGAGAGAGTTTACTTCACTCTTAAGGGGAACTAACCAAGAAAATCCAGTCTTAATTAAAGTGTGGTATGCCGTGGTTGGTAGAGCCTCAATTGGTTGTTGGCTCTGGTTTGCATGGTAAGAATTAACCTCTTGCCTAGAAAACTTTCCCAGTCCATAAGTCTCTTATGTAAAAAGGAGAAAGGAAACAGTTCAGTTTACTTAAATCTGGTTCCTGAACCTTTTCACAGAAGCACTAGCATATGACAGTGACAATCTTTATCAAAAAGTTGTGGTTTTCTCAGATATGAACTATAAAGGTCAGCAGAGAGTTAAATTGAGACACTCCTATAGTTCAATACTGCTCCTTGGACTGCCTTATGTTGAAGTGTGTTCCTTCCTTTCCTGCTGACTTTACATAGCACCAAGGCAGAAATGTGTTCACTCCCTATACTTTTAGAGACAGGTAATGGTAGAATGTTTAGGAGATAGAACTGATATGGATGTCTTCAACCCTCAGAAGGGATTGTGGGACCCCCCCCCAGCCACTTTTATTTCCTGTTTTGCTCTCTGATTACTTCTTTTTGCATCCACCACAGGGTCCTCTACAAAACTAAGCCAAGACTATTGTTTTGTCCTTGAATTCCAGATCTATAGGTTATATGGATCTCTTTTCTTATAATATTACTCAGTTTTTTTGCTATTTCATTGTAGCACTAAAATGGACAAATGCATAGTGTCTACTTGAGGTTATACAAAAAATATACTTCTTTTTATGGGCATAGTTTTTTTTTTTCCTTCCCTAGGGCTTTCTTACTAATTATCTCATTTGTTCTTCACAGTTTTTATGTGAGGTTGGTAAAATAGATTCTTTTTTAACAAAACAAAAGGCAGCAACTGGAGGATGAAGGTTATCATGTTTTAGATACTATATTTATCACAGTGTAAAGACCAAATATTTGGAAGTAGTCATTATGAATTCTATCAAGCATATCTACAAAAATAGGGAGAACAAAGGATTAAATAGTAGATAGATGAGGGAATTGGAAGAAGACAGATTCCACTGTGAATCATGTTGCTCTGAAACTTGTACTAATCATTTAACCTCTTAGAGTCTCATTCTTTAGTTGAGAGAAAAAAAAGAATATTTAACTCTTATTTTTATGATGATTAAATATGATTCATATGAAACATCTAGCTTAGTACTTGACACACAGAAGTGGCCAGAAAAGAACACTTCTGATTTTAAGAAAATATAAAGTCGAATAATACACCTTAATATCTAATTGTGAGTGCATAGAAACAGACAGTCCTGCTCATCTGCAGATGAAACGTCATAGAGAAAATGCCCTTCCATGAAATAAAAAATATATTTGGGATAGAAATAGGTAACAACTTTGCTTAAGTACAGTATGAGTGGACTATTTACAGAATGGTTCAAGGATGTATCATTGTGCTACAGCTTGAACATTAGTTATTTATACCCAATTGCTGAGCTCAGAGTTGCCTCTTTGTATGGCTCTGCATTGTAAACTACTTTGAATCACTTCATTAGAGAGTTAAGTATTTGAAAAAACAACAAATTAGAGAACATCCAGCTAGTGTTCTATATGAAGTACCCCAGAGTGGAAATTATGGCCAGAATAGAGCCATGCATTATAAAAAGTATTTGGTATTCAAATAAGCCAAGGTGATGAGATCTTATATAAACCATGGGAAAGATCAGGAATTTTCACTAGTAAATATATGTAGCTAGTATTTAGAGTGGGTGAGGATGGGATGAATTACATCTGATTTGTCAGTAAAGTATGAGACTCAAACTATTCATATGAGCTCTAGAACTGGTCTTTCAGTGAGCATTTACAGAGAATGTCAAGATAAAGACAATAGAAATCTAGTCTCATCTGCCTCTGTGCTAGTCATGTCATTTAGCCTTCTTGAGTGACATGTCCTTATTTATTAAATGCCAAATTATTTACACCCCTTCTCCTACTACTACTATCAAGAAAGATGTACTTCAACAACAGAAAACCATCTATACTTCACTGTCTATTCCAGCACATCTTATAGTTCATAGACTTGCCATCTCTCTCATACTGTTCCTCTTACTAGTCTTGATTGCATTCCCTGCCTTCAGTTTCATTCTCTAAGATCCACCTAATATATTGTTTTAGAACAAAATGTGCTTTCTAAAGTGCCAAGTTCATTGAATCACTTCCTGCTTTCAAGACTTCATTGACCTTACTATAAACCCTAGGTGGTATTTGGTGTCCTTCACCATTTTTACTGTCTTATTTCCCTTACATGCATAGTTTTGGTCAGACAGAGTTTCTTAGGGGTCTCCAGCACACCTGGATACTTCTTGTCTCTGAGGTTCAGTTGCTTGTGCTCCTGTCTCTGCCTGGAGTGCTTTTTCTCTGAAGTACATCTTCTTAGACCAAATCCCCAAAAGGTAGGAACACTGTCTTTCTGCATCTGTTTCCAGTGCTGGGTGCTGAATCTACAATCACTCACATAAAAGTCAGCTCTGTTTATGATACTATTGGTAATTCAGAAGCTAGAGGCTAAATGTGGTTGATTTTATGGAGATTACCTGTACAGGAAGAAAATTTCCCCTGCACATATTCTTGTCTTGTGAGGGAAAACTCTGGACTTTTGTCCTTGCATGCTTCTTTTGGTAAAGCAGTAGATGCCATCATTGAGAAGCAATACGGGTGGAGCATGGAAAATGCAATGTGGACAGAAGAAGAAAAAGATAATATGGCTGGAGACTGGGAATCGGAAAAAATAATGAAGTTTTGGACCTGCTGAAGGATTCAGAGCTATCATGAAAGTGTTTTGAAAGAGGATCTTTTTGCAGAAAATGAAAAGAAACTTTTAAAAAATGCATTTAGTGTGTGTGTGTGTGTGTGTGTGTGTGTGTGTGTGTGTGTGTGTGTCTGCATGTGTGTCAGAAGTTACCATGTATGCCTGTGGAGGCCCAGAATCATCCTGTATTGCTTCTACTTCCTTTTGGCTTTACCCTGAAATTGCCCAGGCTCCACCTTCCAGAGTCAGAAATGCAGGCCCCCACCATTTCTGACTGGTGTTTTTACATAGGATCCAGGATCTGAACTCAGACTCTTCTGCTTATGAGGCAGAGTTTTAACCCAAGACTTTTCTTCAACCCTGAAAAGAAGAAATTTTAAAAGTTCTTTCAGACACCAGCTAGCATCTTCGAGTGTTATGCCACTGTACTGTAGTGACTGCATCTGCTAATGCTTCACTGCCATTCTTTCCACTGGTGAGTGACCCTTGTGGAAGATGAATTCCTTGCATGACTAATTACACCCCTTATCGTTTAGGAAAACACAGAAGTCCTGAACCTTTTGCTTAACGTGAAAGTGCTCAGTGGTGCTTGTTGTTCATACTCTAAAGCTCTCCAGGTGTCTGAAGAGGTTAGATTTCTGGCAAATCACCCTGACTTGGCTCTTTTCCTCCTCTCAATTGCTGCCAAGTTTGTCTCTCCTTCCATAAATCACTTACAAAGTCATTTTTCTCCAGCTCTTCTTTTGGGGCGACCAGTTTTCAGACAAGCATACAGGCTAGAAACCCTCTCATGGCATCAACCCTTTCCTAATGAAGGTGTTGGAGGGTTGTTGTCTGGAAACCCAGATAGAGCTTCTCTCTAGTCATCATTTCCACCATAAACAGCTGTCCGGTCCATGATATAGTTAGAAAGGCTGTAGCAGTTAGCCTGCATGGTTGCTGATAAACCACCATTGAATGGCTTAAGGTAACAAAAGGTTTATTCTCCTATGATTGTCCGGTTACAGTTCTCAGTCCAGCTTATACCAACAGGAGAGCTTATACCAACACCAGGGCCAAGGGAACTGGCCACACCATCTTTACATACCGGCTGAGAGGGGACAGATCCTTACTTTCGAGACCAGCATTTCTGGTCTGAAAGATGCCAACTCTTTCAATCAAGTCTCTGTATTTTATTCCAAGGCCTAGTCCCACCCACCATGGGGCCTTCCCCATCAGCTAGACAATCTCTTGCAGTTTTGATCTGGGCTTAACAGCTAATTCTCTACAAATGTGCCCAAAGTTCCAACCTTCAACTATCAAGTTGACACCTGTGCCTAACTAGAACAAAGGCTCCTCGTAAAGTTGAATCTATCTTTTAGAATTCGTCTGTGTATAGTCCTTGGGATCTTTTGATTTTTCCCTCCTTTAGTGTTCATAGTAGTAAGAGTGAGTCAGTCATTTGTCACAAATAATGCTAAAAGAAGATACTGCCTTTCCAAGCTTTGCTCTTCTTGTTGTTCCTTCCCTCTACCACCTCCTCAAATTCCAAAACAGCAATTGCTTACATCTCATGAACATTGAACAGATTTAGAACCCAAAAGGCAGCTGGCAAGCTGCCCAGTGTGCCATATGTCACATTTACCCACTGCAGGTGTTCTGCCTTTTGACTGGCAGTTCACAGGCTGGCAGGGGTCCAGTCTGAAGAAGAGAGAAGATGTGCTCAGCATGATTTTTCATGAGGTCAAGCCTGCATCTGGGTTTTAGTTTATAAGATGGTGATTATCATCTCCCAGATGGGAAGTAACGTGGGTGAACTTCGCGCCCTCGTGGGGAAGATGCATGCACATGGCTGCTCATGACTTTTGACTACTCAAAACTCTGTTTTACCAAGAGTTAAAAGCGACTGAACTGAGATACTGACTAAAAAGAAAATAGATTTTGTGAAGATACATTTAATGTGATTTTAAAAAAACAAAATTTGAGGACCACTGTGCAACTGATTGAAGAAAAATCATTTACTATTTTTCATTCTTGTTCCTGATCTCTTCTTCAGTATCAGTTCTGTTCCCTTACATGCACTGATCAACCTAAAGTAAGGTGGGAGAAAAATCTCCAGCAATTAATGGTACTTAATTAATAGTCGATAAATTATTTTGGAGTGCTGAAATTAGACAGGAAAATGCAAATCAGTGTGACAACTACTCTAATTCACTATTTAAAAATGTTTATGTTCAGTTGTAATTTCCTTCCCTTTCTTAACAAAGGAGCAAGGTTTTCAAATTGATCATCTTCAGACTTAAAACTATGCTGTTATTTTACTGATTTTCTCAAGTAAAAGGTATATTATGCAAAAGAGATATGAAAGTAAACATGTAGGTGAGATTTTCTTGACACTAATTTTAATATTTGTATTTCTTCCATATAAATTGGTAATAATTTTACTCTCGTATTTTAGACATGTCATCATTTTATAAAAGAGACTGGTTCAAGGAAACAGGCATAGTTGGTTTAAGTGGCAACATCTGACACATCATTGAAATTTCCAGGCTAGTGATTATAGGTCTGGATAATGGAAATTTTAATTACTTTTAATTAATCCCTTTTAATATTTTGGGGGTTTTGCATTTTAGATTCTTTTGTATTTTTTCCGACTAAGGAAACCATTAGAGTTCTTAAATGTGACCTATTCTGATCACACTGGCTCAAAGATTAAGGGAAATAAGAGCAAGCAGACAGTACTTGTGACAATCTGGGTTATCAACTTGACTATACCTGGGATTAGCTAACAGATTAGCTGCCAGATCACCCAAAGAGATTATTTGGATCATTAATTTTGCAACCTAAAGACCAACCCTAAATCTGGATGGAACTTCCCAGTAGTAAACCAGATAAAAGGAATCACAAGACAGAAGAGTTGAAGAGACACTCTTGCCCTGTGCTGGCAAACTTCTCTCCTACTGCCATCAGAACACAGCTTCTTTGACTCTGCATGACAGACATGATTACACCGCCTCCAGCTTCTGCTGCCTGCCATGCCTTCTCTACCAAAATGGACTGTATCTCACCTCTGGAACCATAAAACAAAACAAAGCAAAACAAAAATCCCCCTTTCCCTCCTTAAGTTGCCTGTGCCTGAGTGTAGTCTCAGCAACAGACGAGTAACTGCCACAGTGCTTGTGTTATCACAAAGTGAAGATTTACCCCACATTCATGGAGAAATAGTTTCTTTCCCCTTTCTCTCTTTCGCGTCACCTCTCAGGATACAGAAATGAAGATGGGTAGGAAGGTAGAAAGAAAAGGCTTCTAGCTCTAGGATGAAGAAAAGGATCTAACATTATTTTATCCTGAGCAGAGAGTGTTTCTCCACGAGAGATTGGCATAGAGGACAGGGAATGGAGTTCAGATGAATTTACATTTGATAGGTAATTCATTCATGTGATTTACATATCACAAAGGATTTCAAAATATACAGGGAAAATTCTCCCACATCTTAGTCTTGTTCTTAGGCATGATTCTGATCTTAGTACTGAAAGATAGTTTCTGCATTATTCCTGTTCTATGGCGTGTTCTTCAAAAACAAGTCAAAGAGTGATATTTATTCTTAGATCAGCTTATATTGATATAATTATAAACATACAACTGTTTTTCATTCATTATTTTTCATGTATTGTGAGATTTCACATTTATATTTATTTCACTTTCTACATTGACATTCATTAATTATATTAGTCTGCAATCGTTCTGAATTCTACATCATCCTTATCATTTTTAATATTGGGATATTTTGAAATATTTCTTTTGTATTTTCCCCAACTGGGACCACTTAAATAGACTTGTAATTATCGTCTCTCATAGGTTTGGTAAATTTTTCCCATGTAAACTTTCCAATGGACAGTTTTTAAAATTAAGGATTTTTTTCCTATTTCTTATTAAATTTTAAATTTTGTGTGTGCAGTAAATGTGTGTGTGTGTGTGCACATGTGTGGCTAGACTAGAGATTGACTTTAGTCTCTTTTCATCTTATATTTAGAGACAGGATTACCTTCACTGAGGCAAGTAGCTCCATGTCATGCTGGGTGTCTAAACTCAGGTTTTTCCTCTTGCATAGTACACATTTCTGACTGAGATATCTTACTATCTCCATCATCTGCTGATTTTAATAATCAATGATGCATTATATTTTTAGTCACATAAGTAGTGTTGGTACCTCATTTAAGGCCAAATACTTACTCCAACTTGATGAAGTCTATATCCCTTGACTACTGACAGGATCATTATAACCCATGCTGAAATAATTTCTGAATAAGACTGTGCAGTTTATGCAGATGGAGCAAAAGACCCTTGAGTCTTTCTATCCCTTTTGAAGCCAATTTTGGGAATTTTGTAAATTTCTAAAAAAAATTCATTTGGTTGAAGTTTTCATACTATTTACATAGAAGTAAAGAAAAATGTCCTCCCAGAGGAAAGTTTGATATACACATTAAAGGATGTTTCAGAGATGGGGGGAGGGCGCACTGGGAGAAAAGGAGGGAGGGGGGAAAGGAAGGTGCAAAGAGGGGAGGGAACAGGGAAGTCCAGGGAAGGAGTGGAGGGAGGGAGGGGACAGGGCTTCCTATTACGTATGTATGAGCATAAAAATAAATAAAAAAAGAAAAATGTCCTCTTATGAACTTCTGTAGCTACATATAACTTTAAAAATGTTTGTATTTTATCTCTTCTTCTTGTTTAGCATTTCAGATTTTTTTATTTGAGCTCTATAAACAGAAATACCATAAGTTAGGCTGCTTATAATTGATAGAAATTTATCATAATTTTAATCTGGGAAGTCCAAGATCAAAACTCCAAAATCCTCAGTGTCTAGTGAGGAGCAGCTTTCTGTTCATGATTGGTACCTTCCTAGTGTGCCTTCACATAATGACACAGGTTTGTGGTCACTTTCAACCTTCTTTCATGAGAACCCTACCCCCAAATAGGACCTATTTTCAAATATCACTACTTGGAATTTAGGATTTCTACATTTTACATGACTTGTAGGAAACGAGTTCAAGTATGACCTGGAACATTTAGTCCGTCATGATCAGCAAACTATCATTTTGTTAAAGAGCAAACTTCTGATTTTATTTGTTGGCTCTGTTATGTTAGTGTTTACTAAGTTATTAATGTTTCCTGCCTATGCTTTCCTTAGGTTTATTTTATTTCCTTTTAACTTCATCAGTGGGATGCTGTACCTTTCAAGCCTTTCCTATTCATTGCTCCAATACCTGTCTATGAATTTTCTACTTTAGAATTGCTTCAGATCTGTCATTTTCTTTAATGTTTTGAAGACTTTTGTGTATGTTTCATTTTTTTCCTTTTAATTTTCCATCTTCTTTGTCTATTGTTATCTTTTGTGTTTCTTAAAGTATTATTTGACCTTGCATTTCTGTGGAGTTTCCTTTTAGTTTTCATAGTGGTTTGGGACTTTTTCTATTTCCTTTCTGAGTTTTATCCTGCAAAAGATAGTTTTTATTTTCTCCCCATCATGTCCTAAAGTGTTGCATTCCTATATCATGATCTACTTTCATTTCTTCCATGATAGTTGCTCACCATTTCATATACTTCCCGAGGTTAATTCTGGGCCTTCAATATGTGGAAGAAGAGCAATTGAAACAATGGATATCAAGAATTCACACATTTGAGGCTATCTGATTCTTCTTGGCTGCCACAAGAAATACTGCTTTGTGAAAATATGGCTCATCTCTCTGTGTGTCTAGTTCCTTCCTGCGTCTCTGGGTTGAATTGACCAATCTATTTTCATTTCCACCTCCACTGCTATAAATGGACTCTTTAACATCAGGAAGTGTATCTTTGTCAACACTCTGAGAGACCTCCCTGCTTGGCTTCTGTCCAGTTCCTCCATGCGGCTCTGCAGTGAGACTGATTGCTTTTGTAAATGCTTACAAATATTTGGGAAATTTTCTCCTACTTTTGCCAAAAAATCAAGTGCACTTTTGGGTGGTTTCCAAGAAAGGTAATTCTCAGTTATAAAGCTGTGCACATATCAAAATTCTTTGTCAATGTTTAGGGAGCAATTCTCTTTGCATGGATTCACTTTACCTTGGTAAACTAGTAAGCTCTTTGAGATTAAAAGAAAAAAAAAGCCAAGAAAGTAGTCACATTTTTTTCATCTGTCATCGGGTATCTATAACCCTAGATATTTCTTCTCTAGAACTATGATCGCACAACTTCCAGCCTTCCTCCATTATCCCTTTTCTATTTCTCACCTTCATCCTCGGAGCTAGGATAAAGATACGGGACTTTAATTATGCTTAGCCTTTCACCTTTTATTTGAGATGTAGTCAAAACATAAGGGAAAGTTCAGCTGACCATGAACGGTCTCAATGATTTTACATTACAGAGTATCTCATCACATAGTAGCAGAATATAAGCGTAGTCAGGTAATAAATATTGTGGAGTGAGTCACAACTGAAAATATATTGCATACTGGGAATACAGAGGCAGTCAGCAAAGTCTGTCAGCATTTAATAGCATCAATACTTTGCCACTAAGAAGCGACTGGGATCAAAATTTTTAGAAGTCTGAGGTTTCAAATAAAAGGAATGAATTTGGTAGTGGGGGCAGGTTCAAGGACATGTGGCCTATGAAGTCACAGAGTCCTACACTCAGGAGGACCCTCTGCCTGGTTTATTGCTTTACTGTCACTGCCTTGACACCTTAATGATTTTTTTAAGTAGGAGGCCTGCACTTTCACTTGCACTAGCCCCTGAAAACTCTATCCAGGTACTGTGCATAACTCAGCACAGAGCTCTACGGATACCGAGTTTAAGAGCACACAGCTTAAGAAAGAGTTATTTGTCCTTTCCGTTTCATTCTAAATACGCAAATGGCCTCTCTTTCCCTCTTGTCATTATCATCGAGGTAACCCAGTAGATATTTACTCAATAAATTAACATATACATTACCCAAAAAAAATCACAAGGTCTAAGTAATTGACCTCAGGTTCCTTTAGTTCTCTTTGTCAGAAGTGAGAGACACCAGAGTGAGAAGGTGGAAAGACTTGGCTCTGGGTTCTGAAACACATGAGGACAAATGGCTGGCCCACCAAAGACCACACATGAATGACATCAGTCACATAACTTATAAGACATACCTTTTCACCCCAAATCTAAGGAGCTGTAACTGTCTGGTTCACTGGAATGGCTTCAAAACAGCACAGCTCTTTTTCCAACCTCCTTACTCTTGACACTGTAAACCTTCTCAATCTCTCCCCTCCGGCTGTGGACCACTTTGAATCAACTGTGGATGCTCACAGGATGCTGTTTGTACATGATTACCACCATCAGGACAGCAGAAGGACTAGAGACAAACTTTTTTTTTTAATTCAACTGTGTGCGCGCGCGCGTGTGTGTGTGTGTGTGTGTGTGTGTGTGTGTGTGTGTGTAGAACCACGGACGAATTCGCGAACCACCATGGACGCCTCCACCTCCTTCTGCCCCGGGATTCACAGGCTCCGCCCTACCAGAACCAGAAGCGCAGGGGCCCCCCGCTTCTGCCTGGCGTCATACGTGGGATCTGGGATCCGAGACTAGACAACGTTGTTAACCAAGTCTACTTTATCACTTCATCCCTTGTTAGGCAGTTTTGTAGTTAATTTTAAAGTAGTTTCTGAAGTTTTACCAATAGCTCCACTTTTAATCTTGTTAGCAGTCCAGATATTTTTTAATTGGAAATGTGTTCATTCTCGTTTAACCTAAGGTCAGCATTACCCTGATACTGAAACCAGACAAGGGCATAACAAAACTGAAGACAAAAATCTACAATGAGCAGAGATGTGAAAAGTCTCAACAAAATGCTTACAGATTAAATCCAACAGCATGTCAAAAAGATCTCTCATTATATCAAATGTCACTTATCTCAGCGATATGAGGAAGGTTCAATATATTAGAATTAAGGACACATTAGATCATATGAGCAAAATGAAGATTAAATGTCTTATCTAAATAGATGTGGAGAAAACATTTGCAAACTTTACCATTACTTCATAATAAAAACTCTATAAAGAAATTAGGTATAAAACCTCCTCCCATCTTAAGGCTCAGGGAATTTTGCCAAAGACGATGTGGTAAGATTGTAAGGAGATGATGAGGGTCTCTGATAGCCAGGTCATGTAGTCACAACAGGACTGCTGCATCCAGGATTTCTCTGCATTGAGACCTAACTTACCAGACCTGCACGTATCAGCATTTCCCCCGGATCATCGAGAACTCAGGAGAAATAACTATATGCAGTGGGACCTTGAGGGCACGAGTTAGACAGGTAAAGGGGAGCGTCCCTATCTGTAGGTCAGTCCAAGGAAGGCCACTTAAACTGCCACAGAGATCTGAGCCCCTACTAGACCAGACAACTGGAAGTCTATCCTGTGGCCCACACAAGCAGACAAGCAGAATGGTGGGAGGGAGAAAAATGAATGATGAGGGGAGGGGAAGGAAGGAGAGAAGGGGACAGGGAAGGGAAAAGGGGAAGGAGGAAAGGAGAAAGGAAGGAAGAAATAATCACTAATTATGTTTGTATAAAAGGAGAATTCTTAATTTAAAAAAACTGAAAAAAAGAAATTAGGAATAAAAGGAAGACATCTCAACAAAATAACAACTGTCTGCTCTCACCACTATTATTTTTTAAAAGAAGCCTGTTTTAGTATGAGTCTTCAGTTATAAATAAGTGAAAATCTAATTCTGTTATTTTTTTATTTCTTTTTTCACACTCATACAAAGTTGATAAGTATCCCATTCTCCTCCCTCCCTCCCTCCACCCCTCTCTGGACCCTCTTGTTTCCTCCCTCCTTTTCCCCTTCCTTTCCGCCCCTTTCTTTTTCCCAGTGCTCTCCCCCCCATTCTGGAGCATCCTTTAGCGTGCATGTCAAACTTCCCTCTGAGTCCTCCTCTCTGATGAGGTGTAAGGACTCATTAGCATTGCCTATAGCTCTTTTTTGTATTCCCCTTTAGTATAGGAACGCTATTATGGCTGTTAATCCCTTGCTTCTAAGGATCTTAGAGCCTGTGATCCATACTAGACTTTGGCAGTTCAATGATATGTTGGTCATTGCACAGGTCCTGCAAAGTCCTATTATGATTATTTCAGCCCTAACTTGTTTTTTTTTTTTTCCGGCTCATACAAACTTAATAGGTATCCTGGTCCCTTCCCTCCCTCCACCCCTTCCTTTCCCCCCCTCCCTCCCTGTCTCCCAGTGCCTCCTGTCCCCCATCCCTGGAGCATTCTTTAATGTGTATGTCAAACTTTCTTCTGGGTCCTTCTCTCTGATGAGGTGTAAGGACTCAGTGGCATTTCCTAGAACTCTTTCTTATGTTCCCCTTAAGTATAGGAACACTATTGTGGCTGTTAATCCTTAGCTTCTAAGGATCTTAGTGCCTTTAGTCCATGCTAGACTTTGAGGGGTCAATAATGTGTTGGTCATTGCGCAGGTCATGCAAAGTCCTATTATGATTGCTTCAGTTTGGCCCTAATCTGTATGGAGTATCTTGCATATCGTTGCTCCTCCCCATCTTTAGGCTCTCACAATCTTACCACTCTTCCACAAATTTCCCTGAGCTTTATGAGCCTTTTATTAGGCTGGCCTGGTTCCAGGTGATTGATGTAGAGTCTCTGATTTTCTGAATTGTGGTTTGTTGACTTTTTTTTTTTCTGCTCCTGCACCGTCCTTGGCTCCAGCCTGATGAGTATTGGATGTGACCCCCTGGCCAGAGATTAAAAACCTGTTAAAATAGAGTCATTATAAGAGAAGATTCAAAGGTAGATGGAATAGGAGGAGGAGACCACTGTTGAGGGGGAGTCAGTCTCCCATTTGCAGGATGTCTCACCACTATTATTGAATATAGTACTGGAAGTCTTTGGCAGATATATTAGGCAACAGAAAGAAATAAAAGACATGCAAAAAAGTAACATATCCTTGTTCGTACATGATATATTTTTGTATATTAAGAAAGTAAACCAAAGATCCACCAAACAGTATTGGAACAGACATGATTCTAGTGGTTTTGGAATACAAAATCAACATGTAAAAATCAGTAACTTTTCTATATATCAATGGCTCTATTTCTGAGAAATAAAACATTTTATAGACTAGATTGCTTTCAAAATCTTATTCATGATAACTATAAACATAACACTAAAACTAGGAATAAATTCAGTGAAGGTAGATAAAAGCTCTCTTTGCCGAAGACCTCGAGAGAAAGAAGACAAAAGAGCACAGTTCAATAGCGAAATCAGGCCACGTAATGAACGGCCTTTAAGTAGCAACACAGTTCACTTCCACTTCCCTTCCTGTTCAGTTGAGATTGGACAGGTTTGAAGAGCTGAGCATATCACCCTAGTCATAGAAGGCATAGGGACTGGCAGTTAGATGGTATCCAACTGGCAACTGGGAGACTGACCCCACTCACTACTGTATCCTCCTCCTATTCTCTCTACCTTTAAGCCACTTCTTATATTAAGACCTGTTTTTAAATAGTCTTTTATCTTTGATTAAGAGAAGACCTCAACTCTCAAACAAGGATGCAGCCAAGTGCAGTTCAGAAACTGCAAAAAACTGAAAACTATAACTAACCATAATTCAGAACACCAAAAACACTCCAATGTTCACCCAGAACCAGACCAGCCAAATCTCTCCCCATCCTAAAGGTCAGGGAACCTTGAGGAAGAGGGGATGCCAAGACTGTAAGAGCCTAAAGCTGGGGAGGACCACTAATGGACAAGATACTCCATTCAAGTCTGGGCTGCAGCACCAGGACATTGGTACAATGCGATTCGACCTTACCTGATCTGCACAATGGCTGACATGTCAACAACCCCCCATGGCCTAGCATGGATCTCAGAGAGATGGCTTCAGGCAGAAGGATCCTTAGAGGCAAGGGGTTACACAGCTGCAACAGAGCTCCCATATTAGTGGGCAGCCCAAAAAGGGGTTCCAAGTTATGCCACAGAGTCCTGAACCCTCATTAGTTTAGATCACTCAGAAGGAACTTCAGGGCCCATATAAGCAGATATTCTGGATAGTGGGAGGGAACAAGCTGGAAACACCAAGAGAGCTCAGGGAGTTAGGAAAGGGGGAGAGAGCAGAAAGGGGGGGAGAGGAGGAGGGAAAAGGAGGGGGGTCCAGGGCTATTGAGCTTGTATAACTAGGTTAAAAAATATTTTCCTGTTTACTATAAATGAAAATGACCTCTCAATGGGTGGCCAACATTCCCTTGTCCCTGGGTCCTCCTCTTTTACTCTTACACTACCAAATGACTTCCACATGGAAATAGTTGACATTATACTCAGTAGAATGAAGTTTCTTCTTTCCTAAGAGGTCTACTCTTGCAGTGGCAGACACAGCAGCAGCGACCAGCATCTCTGTTGGTCATTGCAGCCGCCCAGCTGGGGCTATTCACGGGACACGACAGGGGTGAGGACGATGGCGCCACTAAGAGAGAGAGACAGGCACCGGAGACACCATGCGGGGGAAACATGGTGTCCACTTTATTGTGCAGGAACAAATACTTATATAGAGGGAGCTGGACAATCTGGCCACTGGCATGTACACAGAGGGCAAACCAGACCACAAGTTCTGACCGCCATTCTAAAGCACCTAGAGGCAGCGAGACTGCGTAGGGGCACTGGGAGTCTGGCTGGGAGCGGGCCAAGCCACCAGTAGGTGTGCTTAACTGGCTTGCTCACTCAGCATTCTCGACCACTGCAGTCAACCAAGCCTGGACCCTGTGCTCGCCTACAGTCTACCAGTAAATAATGACCCGTCTCCAGATAAGCCAGAGGCCATGGCAAGTGTATGGAAGAACAACTCTTCTCTCTCAGTGGGAGAGTATTTGAGACTCAATCATTTAGTATCTGCTACTCAGCACGCTCCTTAGTAGCATCACATAGCCAAAACTAAAAAAAACTATAATATTATTTTCTCCACTAGCTATGCAAAGAACCACAAAGGACCTGGAGCCTTAAAGCTACTAAAATAAAAATGAAATTTCGATGTATTTTTTAAAAAAATAATTGTCATAAAAATAAATGGCAAAAATTATTTATTTTGTCAAATACTTTTTCCATCAAGAAGAATGTTTAATATGAAATTAAGTCTGATCTATTCAGTGGACTTACTTATTCAATCTGATCTATTCCATCTTAAATACTATTCAGTGGACTTCACTCTTCCTCTCACGTTTCCTTTTGATGCCATCTTTGTTCAAAAGGCTATCTTATGGAGCTGTATTTAAAAGAGCCGTAGACTTTTTTTTTTTTAATTGAGACTAGGTGTGCTGGTGAGACTTCTAGACTGTTTCATTAACGTTTCCATAGGGATTATATTCTTAGTCTTAGGAGCACTAGGTTACTCACCCCTAGGAGTGCTATGATTCAAAGAAGCAAGCTTCAGAAGGTAAGGGGTCATGGACATTACTCTAACCACATCCCTGGGAGACAGCTAAGGGTTTAGACTAGACCACACATTTTTATTCATTTCTCTCTTGACTGATAGTTCATACTGAGCATCATCAACCAGATAAACAGGAATTCTGGCAGTGTTCCATTCACACATAAGGAAGACAGAATAAAAATAATCACTTCTGATCAAGATTAGGTAATTTAATGTACATAGTCATGTACCACTTATTCATGGGCTCTTATAGAATCCAGCGATTTTCCACATTCTGATTCCTTTCTATGTATTTTTGTTTATTATTAGAACTTTAAAAAAAAGAACTTTAAAAAAAAAAAACTTGTCACCTCAGGTGAAAGAATAATAAATTTTACATATAAAACATAACAAATTATAGATGGGTTTGGGATCTGTACATTAAAAACAGCAGCTCATACATTGCCTCAGGGTAAGCGGAAATATCCAGGCAGTACTGGATTCCTGCTGGGGAATAAATCAGATCACAGTAGGTAAGGGATGATTGGCCAGCCACACAAGCTTCTCCTTCCATCCAGCCTCACGCTGTAAATGCTAAGCTGTAGGGTGGGAGGAGAGTAGCAGAAAGCAAACATCCAAAGTGTAGAATTATAGTTCTCTGACTTTTAAGTGATTTCTAGTGTGCGCTGTGTTTCTGTCATTCAAATTAAACATTCAAAATATCCCAAGTACAAAATGATTTCCTGTGCAAATTAAAATGGGCCACACTAACACGAAACACACATAACCCACGTAGAATTAATTTTATAGTGTCCAATTTATAATCCTCAACTTTAACTTATGACATTTCTGATGAAAATACTTGAATCCAAAGTCATATAAAATTAGGAAATGTGTGAGTGTGTGTGTGTGAGTGTGTGTGTGTGTGTGCACGCGCACACATGTGCACGCATGCTATGGGGAAGGGTTGGTCATTCCTATATCATGTTGGAGTTTTACTTTGTGTGCAAAGTTGGGTCTGAATATTTCTTCCCTTTATGCCATTTACAAGGGATTAATTTCTTTCAAATACTTTAAAGATGTTTCTGGTCTAGGATAAATTCTCAGGGATAGATAAGAATTGCAGAATTGTTTGAATAACAATGTTTGGTAAATTCGGTTTTATTGTGTTTTTTTGTATTTGATGTTCTTTTAGATGATTGTTCTCTTTTTTCCTGTTTGTAAGACATTAACAGGAAACAATAACAAAATTACTGCAAAAGAAACAGAATTTTAGCACTCTCAATGCCCTTGACTATCTGGGCACAAAGGAGATGGAGTCCCTTCAAATTGCTTGCTGAATAGATTTAGGGAGAATAGTTTGGTTTCAAGTTAGGTACCTCTTCAGCAGATTCATTCAGAGCACAAGGACAATAGGGCCTTTTGATTCAAACACTGCAACACACTGAATATCTAACTTGGTAACTTGAGTCAGCACAGAGTAGAAGCCCTGACTTCAGGTTGAGGAACCACAAGAACATAGCCCTAAATTCAAGTTGAGGTATCATGAGGCAAATAGCCCTAACTTCAGGTTTACTTGGAACATCTTGTTTTTTTATTGTGCTTTCCACCTGAGCCCTAACTTCAGGTTTTACTTGGAATATCCTGTTTTTTATTGTGCTTTCCACTTACTTTCAATACAGGAGAGCTTAACGAATATTGTATAATAATAAATGTTAAAGACATAAAGCTCAGGATGTATATAATTTTTATGTAAATTTTACAAACATCCATTCTGCTTTCACATTGATTTGTCACTACTACATCTACTAAATCTTACAGTTCTCAGGTTTCTTGCTCCCCTGGTTGCCTTCTTACTTTCTGTTACAGAAGAGGGATATAGATGCTTACCCTGTTCCTTCCCATCACATCTTTGATGTTGTTTGTTCTGGAAGGCTTTTGGCCATCTATTACTACTCCTTAAATATATCTCTTCTTTCTAACAGATTCTTATCTTGAATCTGTACAAGAACAACAGGAGCAAGTTTCTCTGATCCTAAAATGTCATCCTTTATGCCGTTCTCCTGTGCTATATTTTTTGCTGATTTAAATTTCTAAAAAGAGTAGTAATTGTGCATAATTTTCTTCATTCACACATGTTCTTTAACATTATTTAGTTAGTGTTCTTACAACATACTGGAATCTCAGAGATTGTCTTTTGGAAACTGTGGCACTACCAATTCAGGGAGGTCCTAGCCCAGCTCCCAGCTACCGACAAGCTTGGGCCGGTACAGACATGCCCCAGACATGTCCCAACAGAGGACCATGCAGGCAGAGGGATGAACAACTAATGGGAAGCGGCCCTCTAACCTGCACCTGCAATGGACACCTAGTAAACAGTTAAATTACTGGTGGCTGTCTCCCCCCTCACCCCCCACCCCGGAAGTGGGGTGGCAACACCTGATTGGACCCTGACCTTATATAAAACCAAATGCCCTTAATGACTTTGAATCAGCTGCAGCTCGTCTCTGCTTGCTCCTCACCTGATTGCCATGATCTAGTGGTGACCCCATGGCCGGCTTGCCCATTCGCCTTGAGCCCCCCCACCCCTCCCCCCGCCCCCCTGCTGGCCCCGCGGGGGATACAGAAACCCCTCTTATCCTCCTCACTCTTTCTACTGAATCTGACTCCTCACTTTCTTGATTTCTTTCATTTTTCTCCATCTCCTCTCCCACTTCTGTTCTCATTTCCAAATGTAGGTAAGTGTTTTGATCCTTGGCTCTTTCTGAATCACCTCAAATCTTCCTTCTTTGAAATGTCATCAGACATCACAGTTTTGGTATCTCCTCCATGTGATGACTTCCTGATCTAATTTCAGTGCCTATCTTCTCCAGAACTCTTGCATCTCTCAAGCCTGCTTGACATTTTTACCTAGATGCAACTGAATCCACTACATCACTCCATCCAAGTCAGCCTCTCCTACTCATTCCCAGTGCTGTTGAGGGCACCATCCACCAGGTTGTGGAGTCTCTTCTCTGAACCATCTTCCCTCTTCCTTTTTTCCAATGTCAATCACTTTTCAGATGTCATTGGTTTTGTTTCTAGCAGTAATTCTCATAGAGTACTTCTGTTCTTTGCTCTTACCACTATTCTCTGAATTTAGGTCCTCTCCTAAGGTATTAAAACTAAGACCTTGATCTCCTATGCCTTTATATCATGCCATAGACCTGTACTATGCAATAAGGAACTACTGATCACATGTGACTATGGAGCATTACAAATGTGAAAATTCCACTTGCGATGTACAATAAGTAATATGCATACCAGACACTGTACACTTAATACTAAAAGAATAATTGAAAGTATCTTACTGATAATTTTATACTGATTTCATGTTGAAATAATATTCATAAATTAACTTTACAGTTTTGTGATGGATAGAAAAATTTGAATACAATGTACCTTTATTTATTTTTTTTCAATTTTATTATTATTTCTGCTCATACAAACTTAATATGTACACCGGTTCCCTCCCTCCCTCTTCCTCTCCCCTACCCCCCTGCTCCTCCTCCCCTCCCCCTCCCTCCCCATCCCCCAGTGCCTCCCCCCCCAATCCCCGGAGAATCCTTTAATGTGCATGCCAGACTCTCCTCTGGGCCCTCCTCTCTGATGACGTACAAGGACCCAGTGGCTTTTCCCTGAACCCTTTCCTGTGTTCCCCTTAAGCATAGGAATACTACTATGGCTGTCAATTCCTTGCCTCCAAGGATCTTGGTGCCTTTAGCAAATGCTAGACTTTATGGGGTCAATAGTGTGTGGGACATTGTGCAGGGCATGCAAAGACCTATTATGATTGCTTTGGCCCTAACTGGTGAAGTATCTTGCATATCATTGCTCCTCCCATCCTTGTGCTCTTACAATCTTACCGCCCCCTCTTCCGCAAATTTCCCTGAGCTTCAGGGAGGGGAAAGATTAGACTGGCCTAGTCCTAGGTGGTTGATATAGAGTCTCTGAAGTTCTGGATTATGGTTCGTTAATTTTCTTTTGCAGTTTTGCTGCTCCCGTAATGCCCTTCACTCCATCCTGATGGGTATTGTATTTCAGGGGGTGAAATACAATTTACCTTTAAATGAACCTCTTTTAGGTAGCCTTGCTACAGAGCAGAGTGAGGCATAAACTACTATTCTCAACAGCCTTAACAGCTTCTCATGATCATAAAAATGTCAACAACAGAAGAAAAAATTAGCATGTATTATTTTACAAAATACGATTTTTTTAATATGTGCTTCATTTAGTCTCAAGTCAAAATCTATTAGTTCACTATTTCATGGCCTGAACCATCTGATCCCATCCCATTTTTCCATTAACTCATTCACTAATCTAGACATCTATCCTTTGTTTATATTCTACATACTTTGAAGCCTTTACAACTCTCCACTCCCCACTCACACCCTTATACTCATCCCATTTTCTACTCTTACAATGTTCTTCATGAAACCCTCCCTCATTCTCACCTGTTAGCTTCTTTCCTTATTTCAAGGTCCATAAGTAAACCTTCTCTACTTACTCTCAGAGAATACTTCTCACTTCTAGTACTCCTTCATGCTGTTATGTGTGCTAGTTACGCAGAAGGTCATGGCTGGTTGTTTTTACTCATTCACTTTTCCTTTGGAATCAAAGCAAGCTGGGCTGAATTCCTTCCTTCTCTATTTGCTGGAAAGGCACATCTCCCTATGTTGTTCTTATCCTCCATCAGGGGCATAGAAGAACCCTTGAGTTCATGTGGAGTCATAGGGAAGGACTAGCTTCTCACCCTGGCCAAGTAATGAGATGAGCTCCTGAAAGGGTGTAGGTTTGGGACCCTGGTGAACCCTGACAGGACTCTGCGGTCCTGATCATCTGGAAGATATTCCTCTCACCTGACAATCCCGTCCCTGAATAAAGCATGCCAGTTTCAAACTGTTCTCCAGATTAATCCCGTTCCTTTTTGAGAATCGATAGCATGAAACAGACACAAAGATTACATCATTCTCAATGTGTTGCCACTTTTTCCTCTACACTTCACCTACCCTGTGGTTCAAATACCCCCTCCTCAGAGATGGCTCAGCCCTTTGCCCTTCTATTCCATACCAAGGAATGTTCTCTGTTTTGTTCTCAGTGTATGCTGTTCACTCTGTTCATGTTATTTTATTTAATCCTCATTTATTTATTTTGCTTGGAGAAGATAAACTAATTGTTTGATATCACACAGCTTGTAAACAGAGATACTAGGGGTTTAAAACAAGGTCTTCCTGGTTTGAAACTATGTTTAATCACTAGCCTGAATTGCTTCAGTTAGACTGTAAAGGATAATACTCTCGTGTATGTATCTCTTTGCTACCTGATGCCAGAAGGGCTGCTGTTCCTATGCCCCACATTGAACAAGTAGATTGGGAATAAAAACTATTTGTAAAAAGAAAAATATGGAAAACTTAGAAAACTTCAATCTAAACTCTTATAAGTTGTCCAGGATCCCAAATTATTTTCTACAATTTATGATATAACATTAAAGGTGAAGAGTGAAGGACAAAATTCCTTTGACTCCTATCATCACTCTCAAGTATCTCATCTTCTTGGTATCTGGAGAAACCTAGGCCTGTTTCTCCATTAACAGCCCTGGTTGCTCAAGGTGATTTGCAAGGTAGCTGTGAGCTGGGAATGCTACAAAGGAAAAGTAGATTGTTTAATTACCAGTATTGTCAAAAATATGATTGGCAAAACAAAAAGCAAAAGCATTTGTCTTAGCCCATATATTGTGTATTTATAAGGTTCACTTTTTTGTCAGAACAAAGCATTGCTAATTTGCCTGATTAATATTCTGCAATTTCAACCCCCAAAATAAAATTACCATCTGAACATTTTCAATGTAAGCAAAAATACACGCACAAACACACAAAATACAATGAGTAGATATGCATGTAAAAGTGTTCTTAATTACCTGGTAAGGAAATTTCTTGGGCTTCAACCACCAAAATAAATTTCTACTAGAACATCATTAATTAAAAGATGCACATTATGCTAGAATACATAATGATAGAACAACACTAAAACCTACTGGAAGCCACATCGGATGCTTTTGTTTTCCTCTGTGAGAGCCTGCAGACTTGTCACTTTTAGTAAACAGCCCATGATATGCATTTTGGGGGTGAAATCTCATTTCTCTTGTTCTGTTGTTGCTATGGTTACCATCCTACAGAAACCCTGCACAGACCAATAAAAAAGAAGAAAAGGAGGAAAGGAGATCACAAACATAAATTTAAATATTAACACACCCCTTCTAAACTGGAGAGACCTTTACTGGGAACTTGGGAACATTCCCAGAGCCTGATCAGGAGGTTTTGGCACTTTAGCCTTATTTCAAGTATCACTGAGAAAGGTAACAATGGTCAGGCATGACACGTTATAATCACAGAGTTCAAATATTTCACTTGCAAGAGTTCTAACTTGTCATACACTGTTACATGTGACTTGTGAGAAACCAGAGTCCAAAGTCTGGATTTTAGGGAATAAGGTAAATGAGACATGAAGGTCAGGCAGGTGAGATCTCTAGGATCAGCATGATTTTCTCCAAACTTCTTGGGCAAATCTCCTAATGATGGTAGAAACGTAATACCTATCTCATGGGTTTATGACGATGACTAAATGTAATAAATGATCACTGAGAAAGTATTTGCTAATCAGTTTATAATTCAGTTTCTAAATATTGTGGTTATGTTTTTTACTATGACAGCAAAACTGACCTATGAGTTCTATTAAATTCTCATTTCTTTCCTTCATTTTAGACTCTTTGTCTTTATACTTAGAGGGAAAGTATTTTTGAGAGCTTTTCATCATGAATGAACTTGGTTCTCATTTGTTGCATTCATGTACTCTTCCCTCTTTGCACATGAAAACAGTTGTCATAAAACTTTGTCAGCTCTTCGTATGTGGTAGTGGCAAGGTCCATTCTGAGCTCATAATGAAATATTTAGGCAAAAATTTTAAATGTAAATCTGTGTTCGTCTACGCATCTTTTGATGAAGAATTCCATAAATATTCAAAATTTTTCCTTCCTTACGGATAGTCAATTTAAGTTTCAGATATAAACTTTTCCAGATAAAGTTTCTCATTTAAACTCAGTAAAAGTGAGTTAGGATGGAAAGTCCTTATTTTTCCTTCAGAAGTGACACACAGCTAGCCATTTTCATCTTATTCTTGAGTATAACCGATTTATGAAGAATAGAAAATGTTGGGAGATGTGGAGTCTAATCTTTATTTTTACCACCAACTTTGTGTTAGGAAATACTACTCTTGTTTCCCCATTTCTTTATTTACAAATGAACTGCATCCCCATTATTCATCTACTAGAATTATTAATATAAAATTGAATGATTTATGTCAGTGTGCTCTAAAATCAAAAACGTTAATGTTATCTCAAACTTACATTGTTTGTTAGCATTTGCTCTTAGGATAGAAATAGTTAAAGTTGTAATGAAGCATGAATTACTGCTTATCTTTTAAAGGTACCATACTTGTGTATCTTCCTTGTGTAGGTCATCAGAAATATCCCTTAGCCTCCCTCAATGATCTTTCCTGAAGGTTCTTGGAGAAAAGACTTCAAGAGAAAATGAGGGACCTTTCTGTGTTAGCCTTTGATGCACCAAAATTGCATCATTAATTACAGTGTTTTCCCTTCCCAAAGAAACCCAGTGACTAGTATTATGATGAATTAACTCAATCGGTTACATTAGTTTCTTCTTATTGGGAGGTTTAAATCATTAAACTAATGATATAATCCATATTTCCAAGCAAGTTAATAAAATGCATGCAGCTATAATCACATCTAACTCCAAACTCTATAGAACTTGGTAAATTACTTTATAAGATTCTATTATATTTCAATAATGCTTTCTTGCCAGTAGAAAAAAAGAGAAAATTCTACAGGAAATTAAAAAATAGCAAATTAAACCAGCCAATTAAATAGTTACAGATGCAGTGGGTGTATTACTCTTTAACAGAGGCTTGAATCACAAAGATGAATAATGTATGCAGATGGGTCAATGTGGATATTGACTATATATCACCTCCTGATTTCATGGGTGTTTCTAGAACTGATTCAGTCCAAGAATAATTGGGAATCAGGATAGATATCGAAGTCTCAGTTCACAGATATAGCAATACCTTATTTGAAGAAGTATAAGTTTTGTGGGGTTTTTTTTTTTTTTGAGGTTTATTCTCTTCAGAAACAGTTGAGAATAGACAGTTTTGGAAAATACTTTTTTCTTTTTCCTTTTTTGTTGATGAATGTTATTCTTTGGCAATTTAATACATGTATGCAATACATTCTGCTTTTCCCCTCCCTATTCTTTCTTATCTTCTTCCTACCTTTCCCAGCCTCCCTCCACCTTATACATCTTCTTCCCACATTAATGTCCTTATGTTTTGTTTTGGGTTTTTTTTTTTTACTTCATTTTGTTTGTGTATCACTGGGTTTAACTGGGGTCTTTTGTGTGATACTGGGCTTGGTACTATTTCTTGTAATCTAGTAGATTCCCCCATTGGTATACAACTGGATACTTTTCCTTCCTTTGGACTCTGTTAGTTGCTGGTAATTTGTAAGGCCTTATTGTTTCTCCCCTGCCCATAAATGACTATTGGCCAGGTTGGGCTATAGTAGGCTTGGTGCCAGTTACTACCTTTGCGATGGGTTTGTTATTGCTATGCTGTATAATTTTTAGAAGATGGCATTTCACAGCTTTTTCCCCTGTCTTCTGGCCCTAGCATTCTTTTTTTTTTTTAACCTATCATAAATTATTTTTTTTTTATTTCAGCTCATACAAACTTATTAGGTACACCAGTTCCCTCCCTCCCTCCTCCTCCCCCCATACCCCCTACTCCCCCTCCCCACCCCTCTACCTCCCCATCCCCCAGTGCCTCCCACCCCAATTCCCAGAGAGTCCTTTCTTGTGCATGTCTGATTTTCCTCTGGGCCCTCCTCTCCGATGACGTACAAGGACCCAGTGGCCTTTCCCTGAACCCTTTCCCGTGTTCCCCTTAGGTATAGGAACACTGCTGTGGCTGCCAATCCTTTGCCTCCAAGGATCTTGGTGCCTTTAGCAGATGCTAGACTTTGTGAGGTCAACAGTGTGTTGGACAATGCGCAGGGCATGCAAAGTCCAATTATGATTGCTTCAGCCCTAACTTGTATGGAGTATCTCACATATCATTGCTCCTCCCATCCTTTTGCTCTTACACTCTTACCGCCCCCTCTTCCGCAAATTTCCCTGAGCTTCAAGATGGGGAGAGACTAAGCTGGCCTAGTTCTGGGTGGTTGATATAGAGTCTCTGAAGTTCTGGATTGTGGTTTGTTGATTTTCTTTTGCAGTTTTGCTGCTCCTGCAATGCCCTTCACTCCATCCTGGTGGGCATTGTATGTTACCCCCTGGCCAGAGACAAAAAGCTGTTAGAGTCTTGTGATAAAAGCACATTCAAAGGTAGATGTAATAAAAGTGGGAAACCACAGTGAGGTAGGGGTCTATCACCCATTTGCAAAATTGTTACTTTTTATCTGCCAGACTATATGCCCTCCTCTTCTGGTGAGATCACACCCCCTCAGTAGTAAATGATCAGGAACAAAAGTCTGTGAACTTAATCAGATGTCTCATTACTTATTTGGGTCCTTGGTGGAGGCCTATTTTCCCTGCTGTAACATGGTCCCTTCTCTCCTTGTTTCTGGTGTGGCCCTCCTACCCCATCCCTCCTGTTCATAATCCTTGCAATTACTGTCTCTAGGAGGGCTGGGTGGGTTTGCTACTAGGAACCACCTATTAGGGAGTACATATGGCGCTTAATTTTCTGGGTCTGAGATACTTCACTTAATATAATTGTTTCTAATGACATACATTTCCTGGCAAATTCCAGTAATTCATCATTTTTGATGGCTGAGTAGTACTCCATTGTATAGATGTACCACCTTTTCCTTATCCACTCGTCAACTGTTGGACATTTGGGCTGATTCCATGACTTTGCTATTGTAAACAGTGCTGCTATGAACATGGTCGTGCTTGTGCTATCGAGGTGAACCTCTGCTGTATGGGGGGTTATTCCCAAAAGTGGAATAGCAGGGTCATATGGCATTTCAATCTTTAATTTCTTTAAGAATCTCCAGACGGCTCGCCAGAGTGGCTGTATGAGCCTGCATTCCCACCAGCAATGTAGGAGAGTTCCCCTCTCTCCACATCCTCTCCAGCATTTGTCGTTGTTAGTATTGTGGATTTTTGCCATCCTGACCGGGATGAGATGATATCTCAGGGAAGTTTTGATTTACATTTCCCTGATGGCTAAGGAAGTGGAGCATTTTTTAAGATATTTGTTAGACATTTTAATTTCATCCCTGGTAAAGTTTCTTTTAAGTTCCAGGGCCCATTTTTTAATTGGGCCATTGGTTTCCTTGGTGTTTAGTTTTCTAAGTTCTTTGTGCACTCTGGACAATAGAGCTCTATCAGATATGTGGTTAGTGAAGATTTTCTCCCATTCTGTGGGTTGCCTTTGAGCTCGTGTTACAATCTCTTTATCTGAACAGAAGCTCTTAATTTCACAAGATCCCAACTGTTGAGAGTTGATAGCAGTGACTGTGCCATTGGATGTCTGTTTAGGAAATGTTGGCCTAGCCCAATCAGCTCGAGGGAGTTCCCTATCTTTTCAACTATGGTTTTTATAGTCTATGGCCTGATATCAAGGTCCTTGATCCATTTGGAATTAAGTCCTGTACATGGTGACAAGTACGGGTCCAGCTTTAATCTTCTGCATGTGGAGATCCAGTTTTGCCAGCACCATTTGTTGAAGATGCTGTTCTTTTTCCATTGGATTCTTTGGGCCCCTTTTTTCAAAGACCAAATGGCTGTAACTTTGTGGGCTTATATCTGGGTCTTCAATCCTTATCCATTGATCTGTGTGTCTATTTTGGAGCCAGTACCAGGCTGTCTTTACAACTATGGATTTGTAGTATAGACTAGGTTGGTATGGTTATACCTCCAGCTGTGTTTTTGTTACTCAGGATTGTTTTTGCTATCCTGGGTCTTTTGTGCCTCCATATGAACTTTGAGATTGTTTGGTCAACTTCTTTGAAGAATTGCTTTGGGATTTTGATTGGTATAGCATTGAATCTGTATATTGCCTTTGGTAGGATGGGCATTTTCACGATGTTGATTCTGCCAATCCAGGAACAAGGGAGGTCTTTCCACCTTCTGGTGTCTTCTGCTATTTCTTTCTTTAGGGTTTTAAAGTTTTCATTGTAAAGGTCTTTTACCTCCTTAGTTAGGTTTATACCAAGGTATTTCATTTTTTTAGGGGTTATAGTAAATGGTATGGTTTCTCTCAAGGCTTTTTCACTTCTTTCATTCTGGGCATATAGAAGGCCTCTGATTTTTGCACATTTATTTTGTATCCTGCCACCCTGCTGAACTTCTCAATTAGTTCCAGGAGCTTCCTGGTGGAGTTTTTGGGATCCCTCAGGTATAAGATCATGTCATCTGCAAATAGGGATAGCTTGACTTCTTCCTTGCCGATTTGAATCCCTCTTATGTCCCTTTCTTGTCTTATGGCTTCAACTAAGACTTCAAGTACAATATTGAATAGAAGTGGTGAGAGTGGACAGCCTTGTCTAGTTCCTGATCAAAGTGGCAATGCTTCCAATTGTTCCCCATTGAGCATAATCCTTGCTGTGGGCTTGTTGTATATAGCTTTTATTATATTGATAAAGGTTCCTTCCATTCCTACTGTCTCTAGCGTTTTGATCATAAAAGGCTGTTGGATCTTGTCAAAAGCTTTTTCTGCATCTATCGAGTGTATCATGTGGTCTTGGACTTTGGACTGGTTTACATGATGAATTACATTTATTGATTTGCATATGTTGAACCAACCTTGTGTGCCGGGGATGAAGCCTACTTGGTCCCCATGAATGATCTTTTTAATATGTTTTTGAATCCGATTTGCTAAGACTTTGTTGAGAATCTTTGTGTCTGTGTTCATCAGGGAGATCGGCCTATAGTTTTCTTTTTTAAGTGAATATTTATTAGCTTTTGGGATTAAAACGATATTAGCTTCATAGAAGGAATTTGGTAGTGTTCCTTCCTTTGCTATTTGATGGAACAGTTTAAGGAGTATTGGTGTTATTAACTCCTTAAATGTCTGGTAGAACTCTGTGCTGAATCCATCTGGTCCAGGACATTTTTTGGTGGGAAGATTTGAGATTACTTCCTCAATTTCCTTATATGTTATAGGACTATTTAAATAATTCACAACTTCCTGATTCAATTTAGGTAAGTTGTGTTTACTTAGAAATTCATCCATCTCTTTTGTGTTGTCAAACTTCACAGAGTATAAGTTTTTGAAATATGATGTTATAATTCTCTGGATTTCTTGGGTATCAGTAGTGATAACTCCATGTTCATTTCTAATTTTGTTAATTTGGGTTTTCTCTCTCTTGCTTTTGGTTAGTTTAGCTAGGGGTGTATCAATCTTATTGATTTTTTCAAAGAACCAGCTTTTTGATTGGTTGATTTTTTCTATCATTTTCTTAATCTCGATTTCAGATATTTCTCCCCTTATTTTGCTAGTCTCCTCTCTTCTACTACTTTTAGGATCAGATTGCTCTAGTTTCTCTAAAGCCTTAAGCTGCATTGTTAAGTTGTTTATTTCTGATGTTTCCATTTTTTTGACGTAGGCATTAAGAGCTATGAACTTACCTCTTAGAACAGCTTTCATTGTGTCCCAGAGATTTTGGTAAGTTGTATTTTCGTTATCATTCGCTTTCAGGAAATCTTGAATTTCCTTTTTAATTTCTTTCTGAATCCAGTTCTCATTCAGCATCATAGTGTTAAGTTTCCAGGAGTTAGTGTATTTTCTCTTGTTTGATGTGTTGTGGATGTCCAGCTTTAGGCCGTGATGGTCTGATAGGACACAGGTTAGAATTTCAACTTTCTTGTATATGTGTAGATTCATTTTGTGGCCCAATATGTGATCTATTTTGGAGAAAGTTCCGTGTGCTGCTGAGAAAAATGTGTATTCTTTGGTGCGTGGGTGAAAAGTTCGATAGAGATCTGTAAGGTCCATTTCTTTCAGGGTTTGATTAAGGTCCAAAGTGTCTCTGTTAAGCTTTTGACCTGTTGATCTATCCCATGTTGAGAGGGCGGTGTTGAAGTCCCCAAGAATTATCGTTTGGGGATTGATTTCTTGCTTTAGACGCTGTAGGGTTTTCTTAATGAATGTGGAGGGGCCCGTATTGGGTGCATATATGTTCAGTATTGTGAAGTCTTCCTGGTGAATTGTACCTGTGACTAAAATGTAGTATCCATCCGTGTCTCTTATAATTTTCTTTGGTTTGAAGCCCACTTTGTCTGATAGCATAATGGCTACCCCTGCCTCTTTTCTGCTTCCATTTGCTTGTAGAATTGTTGACCAGCCTTTTATTTTTAGAGCGTACCTATCTTTTGTGGTGAGATGGGTTTCCTTCAGGCAGCAGATTGATGGATTGTGATTTTTAATCCAAGTTTGTAATCTGTGTCTTTTGATCGGTGAATTAATTCCATTAACATTTAGTGTTATAATGGAGAAACTATTGTTAATTCCAGACATTTATTATGTTTAGTAGCTTTTGTAAGTATATTGCTTCGTTTTTAATGATGTTATACTTGCCTTCGTTCTCCTGGATATGCCTGTTTTTTTCTTCACGCTTGAGTATCATTTCTAGCATTTTTTGAAGGCCTGGTTTGGTGGCCATGTATCCCTTAAAGTTGTCTTTGTGCTGGAAAATTTTTCTTTCTCCCTCGATCATGACTGATAGTTTTGCAGGGTAAATCAGCCTGGGTTGACATTTTTGCTCATTCAATACTTGAAGTATGTCTCTCCAAGCTCTTCTTGCTTTTACTGTTTCGACTGAGAAGTCATTTGTTATTTTAATAGGTTTACCTTTAAAGGTGACCTGTTTTTTCTCCCTTGAAGCTCTCAGCACCAGTTCTTTATCTTGAATGTGGAGTGTTTTGACTATTATTTGCCGGGGCGTGCTTCTATTTTGGTCGTATCTGTTTGGGGTGCGGAATGCCTCTTGTATATGGATGGGCCTCTCTTTTTTTAGATGAGGAAAGTTTTCCTGATGATCATTTGAAAAATTTCCTTAGGGGTGGTATTTTGAGATTCTTGCTCTGGTAGTCCATGAATACGCATGTTAGGCTTTTTCAGGGTGTCCCATATCTCTTGGATATTTCTCTCAAGTATCTTTTTGGCTTTAACAACCTCTTCCATTGAGCTGGTTAGTACTCCCACTTTATCTTCAAGGTCTGAAATTCTGTTTTCTGCTTTGTTAGTTCTGTTGATAAGACTCTCTGTGGCATTCTGGGTTGAAGATAACTTGTCTTTTAGCTCAGTTTTAAACTCTGCTTGAGTTTGTTTTAACTGCTCTATGCCACTTTTTGTTTCTTGCCCTGTTTTTCTCAACTCCTCCAGATGTCTGTTGTGTTCCTCTTCAAAGCGATTGATTCGATTATGTAATTCCTCCCTGATTTCCTCTTTCATAGTATTGAACATGGTAATGATCATATTTTGAAAGTCTTTATCCTTGTTGGGGCTTTCTTGGCCTTTTTCCGTGGGTTTGTTCTTGTTGGAGTCTAACATTATGGGATTAATTTCTTCAGTGGGAAATTTGTTTACTTGATTGTTGCTTCTCATGGATTTGCACTTTGACTTTGGCATTGTCATTTTAACTCTTAAGATCTCTCAATTTCACTAAACTGAATTATTTGGACTGGGGTCCTGGTGGGCGGGGCAGGCGGAGACTTACCTAGGTCGTGGGGTGAGGCCCGGCTGGACCGCGCAAGCGTCCCAACCGGCGGAGTGGGGTGGGGTGCAAAGGGAGGCATGGGGGCAATGGCGTGGAGCTATTTAACCCGAGGGCAGCTGGGGTGGGGCCCGGGCGCAGGGGGAGGTCCTCCTTGTCCCTGGGCCCCGCGCGCGCGAGGCTCCGGCTGGATGGTGGGAGTCGGAGCCGGGTCCCTGTGGGCCAACCTGGGGTCCTGGTGGGCGGTGCGTGGGGCGGGGACTTACCAGCTAGGGCGTGGGGTTGAGGCCCGGCTGGACGGCACGCGCGTCCGACCAGCGGAGCGGGGTGGGGTGCAAAAGGGTCCTAGCATTCTTTCTGGCTCTTTTTCTACAAAGTTTCTAGTTGATTTCACCTTCCAGAGTAACCTATAGGTAGTTACCTCAGCAGTGCAGTCATCATTTTATAATGAAACATTGCATATATCACTTGCTTCACATACTTATCCTGAGTATATCCCCATGGTTTTTTATGTTACCTATCAAAAATGCTTAATAAATGTTTGCAGGTTTTAGAATGAAAAAATAAAAGAAGGGACAAGCTACATGTTTTGGTATATTCTTTTGAATTTCAAATGTTATTCTTTGGTAAGTCATAGATATATTTTCACAGATTCTTAAAATATAATAAAACAGTACCATATAACACTAATGCTGCTTTCCTTTTAACATTCGTTCTAATTTCAAATGCTTTAAGTAAACTAAAGCCAGTTAACTGAGCTGCTGAAGTCACTTGGGAGCAGTTATTGCTAATACAATTTAAATTGTGGGTAAACCTTTTTAGTGTTGAAGTTAAGGGCAAATAAGGTATTACTAAAATTTGGATCTCCATTTAACTGCATTCTTTGCATATGTTGTTATAGTTTTGACTATAAAATGAGGCTGTACCTCTGCTTCCCAAGCACAATAGTGTTTTATAGTGCCTATTCTGGATATACAGGACTGTGTTTTCCAGGCAGTCTTCTTCTGTGTCCACCACAAGATATCTTGAATTCAGAACCCAGAGGTCACTTGACCCCATATAGCCTGGGACTCAGGTATGTAAAGAAAAATAAAAAGAGAATTGCATAAATTATGCTACAATTTGAAATAGAGGGACCAAAAAAGCTTAAAGAAAATACAAAATATATTTTGCAAAGTTTAGATGTTGTTTAGATTATGTTTAGATTTCACTGTTAAATTAGTTCTAGTATACTTGGTTTGATGATTTCTTTCATCTGTTTTCTTTGGCTGTAATAACTCATTTTTTGAACAATAAATCAATTGTACTGTGCT
The DNA here is from genome assembly GCA_023101885.1 of Typhlomys cinereus. Lineage (NCBI taxonomy): Eukaryota > Metazoa > Chordata > Mammalia > Rodentia > Platacanthomyidae > Typhlomys > Typhlomys cinereus. Next base: position 1,148,957 of record JALPQD010000166.1, on the reverse strand, counting down.
GAGAATCAAATTAACTAAAAAAACTTCAAAAAATTGAATTGTAGTCCATTTATTGTAAATGAAACTGGACTAAGAGATGGGAATCAGATTCTTAAAGATACCTGTAAGAAAAATGGTTTTGAAAAAATGCACACAATTCATCAACCATTCATATAAGCATTATTAAGATTTTATGAATGTTGAAAATCAACTCAGAATTATTCATGTCCATATAGCATTTGCATGTAGTTTTCTAACCATGTAGCATATGCTTTCCATATTGTATGACAGTTCAAAGTGCCACCTACTGGCTAGTACATAGTCATTAAAATTTGTTGTCTTTGTCCCATGTTTTGGGATTTAGAAATGAATTCCAAAAAAAAAAGGAAACAGGGCTGGAGACATGACACGGTAGTTAAAGCCTTTGCCTCACAAGCACAAGGACCTGAGTTCTGATCCTCGGAGTCTAGATAAAAATGTTACAGGTATACAAACTGCCTATAATTCCAGTCCTTGAAAGCAGAGCCTGGGAATCTCTGGAGAAAGCGGCTAGTCAGACTATCACTAATAGTGAGCTCTAGGTTTAATTGGAGATCCTGGCTCACAGCAATAAGGTAGAAGAGCAATGGAAGATTATTCCCTATGTAACCCTTGGGCCTCCACAAGCATACACACTAAAGTGCACTCACATTTGTATATTTATACAGAAGCATATCTCCATCCACATGTAAAACACGTGTGTGCGCGCATGCGCACACACACACACACACACACATGTTCTATGTACTTATATATGTGAAAAAGAAAAAAAAAACAGACTATGAAGCCACTGCTTAGTGCTTTAGTTCTTAAGACATCAACGCTTACAGCTACATTGGAGAGGAGTGACTCTTGAATTAAAAGTGAAATTCAGGAAAATGGAGAACACAGAACTCATGTTTGCTTATTGGATGAGCTGTCTAAACTCTGACCACATGATCTGTTTCCACTCCAGGTCTCAATTCTGAAAATGGTTCAAGATTATAGATAATCATACTTGTCTTAGTTTCTTTTCCTGTTTCTCATCAAACTCCCTGACAAAAGCCTCTTAAGGAAGGTTTTATTTTGGTTCACAGTTTAAGGTTATCATGGTAGGGAAATCAAGGCAGCAGCAGGAGCTGGAAGCATCTGGTCAGATGCTTCACTAGTCAGGACGAAGAGAGTGTGATGAATACTGTGTATTCATTCACTCAATTTCTCCTTCTTTTATATGCTATCCAAAATCCTAGACCACAACAGTCAGTTCTTGACACCTCAATTAACAATGATTAAGATAATTCTCCAAAGACATGACTTGAATTATAAGCCTTCTCCAGTATGCCCAGCGGATTGTTTCTTCAATGTCTTCAGAATCTTGCAAGTTGACAACACTACCAACAATTATTGAATTCTTTCTCTAGATATAGAGATCTAGAAGTTGTGTTCCATTGCTCTATCCTGCACCCCATTTCCTAAGTGCTCCTTGAAAAGAAAAGGAACCCCATCCAATGTAACTTGTCTGTAGCTTTTCCAACTCAGAGGACTCAGGAACTCTGTTCCATGCTAAATGAACTATCAGGTGACTCTGAAAGGTCTAACTTTCAGGGCATTGCCTTTAAAAACTGTTCATACTCATTACTTAGAGAAAGGCATTCTTTTATACTGTCAGTGATAGTATGAGTCATTTCAAATTTTTTGAGAAGAAACAGTTGCTGGCAGCTTTAAAATTTTATGAGCTTTTGACCAGCAATTACTTCTAGAAAATTATACTGAAGCTATAATTACATATATTTACAAATATTTAATTATACAACTGCTCATTTCAAGTTCATTAAAAGAAAAATTGAAAACAATTTAATTGTCTCATTATAGGGGATTGGCTAAATAAATTAATCTTATAAGACAGTAATATATTATGAAGTCATGAAAAGATGTTCACCTTTAATTTTAAGTGGAAAGATCAAGTTAAAATAGAGTAATAATATGCTACTTTATTAAAAAAACACATATATATATGCACATGTATGAGTGTGCATATATTGTGTGTGATTGTATTTGTGTATATACAGAAGACAGAAAAAAGAGCACTCTGAATTAATTCTGAAATTAATTAGTTTTATACAATATAGTCATGGTAATATAAGTAATATATAATATATATTTCTTCACCTGTGTTTTTCTAGATTTTTCTGTAATGTCATCTGCTTATTTTATAAGAAACTAGGGAATCATTTTCATTCACTCATGCAATTCTTGAGCATCCTATTTTATACTTCTATTATTCCTGTATTTATGTTTTCAAGTTAAATCCACACAACATTTCTTGAGTGTCCATGTATGTTCATTCCTTTTCATTAGGCCCTTATTTTGTGGTTTTACTTTTGTTTCTATTTGGTTGACAGCAGAAAGTAGCTACTCAGCACAATCCCATAGTTTATTCTGTGCTTGAAGACAGTAATCAGTCATTTGTTACTCATTTTTTCTCTCCAGGGCAAATAGACCCTATTCCTTTCATCTTTCTTCATGGCCTATTTTCCTATTCCTTTCAACTTTTATTTTTTGTTCTTTTCTGTACAGTGTGCTTTCTTCCTGTAGAATTTAAAACGTGGCGACCAGACTGAAGACAATAACAGAACAATGTGATTAAGAAAGATTATAATGGAAGGAATTATTTTAACACTTATCTGTTGAAGAGCATTGCATTATTTTAAATTATCATTAATTATATATCCATTTTATTTTAATACTTCTCAAAATTTATCATTTTCAGGCTACAGTTTCTTCTCAATTTATTTCAATTTTTAATACCTGCTGTTGGATTTTTGCCTAAATGTTTTTGGATTTATTTGCTTACCTTTAGAACTTTAAATTTCATTTCTGATAGAAAAATTTCTCAAAAATACCAAAGTCCTTTTGAATTCAGTCAGTGACATTAAAAGCAAGGGTAAACCCTCCTGGTGGAGAATTCACTGAAGATCTGTAAGCATATTGTTGACTCTGGGTCATAAATGTTGACTACAAATACAACAGCTTCAGGGATTATTCCAACACATATTACATCATCTTTTCTTCTAAGTTATGTCTTTATTTAGCTATCTGCTATTACAATAGGGCAATGAGCACCTAACTGATGTGACATGGTATATATGGCATTAAAAAAATTGTCAGAATTCAAAATAAATTACCTGGGCCATTCTTCCTTTGTTTTTATCATGTGACAATCACATAATAGATGAATTATGCTTTAATTATACATGTATTTACTATATTCTCACAAAAGTTAGATGAAGTTTGTCTTGCCTTCAAGGACTGTAAATTCACATTGCTATATGTACACATATATAACTGTGCATGTGCATTTTATATTTAGGTGCACTGGGTATATATAGGAGATATTGCATCAAAGCAGAGCTCTTCAACATTTATAGTTATGTCAAAGTTGTGCTGGTCACCAAAATTAAAGCATTAGAGGAAATGCAGCCAGTGGAATTTTTTTTTGTCTCCTGCTTCTCTGATTATATTCAGTCATGAACAGGGGAAAACACTTTACTTGGGCTGAGCTTATTTTTAAGGGTTCCTCATTCAAATGAGATATGGAAATGAAAAGCTTTCACATTGCTGATGCTGAAGAGCAAATTAGAAGCAAACGATGATAATTGCAAAGTTCAACCTTGTATTCTTCTGTATATGCCTAAAGGTAATGGCAAAGCAAAAGGTAAAAACTTGATGCAGGTGAAGATGGAGAATGGAGAGCTGTCAGCAAGGTTCCAATGAAGAAGGCATAACAATAGCATCAGCAGCGCGTGCTTTCATGGGGGAAATTGTCTGGGCATGCATGACTGAGGTTTTTTGTTTGAGAGAGAAAAAATGAACTCTGTGGGTATATCGCAATCAGTTAATTAGCAAAGATGTAAAATATATTTATATATCCAAAAAAGATAAGCCCAAAGTGATGAATGAATGATCTTAGTAAAAAACCAATCAAGTATTCAAATATGAATAAATTAAATTAATGGAATTAGTCACTGTTAAAATTATTAAAGCATGTCATTATAATGTAAAAATTAATCCCTTCCAGATAGATTAATGAAAACGCTTTACAAAGTTACTCTCATTCTTCAAAGGTTATAGTTATAGACTAGAAGTTGTATATTGAAAGAACATCTATTATCTCTTCCTCCAGGAGACTAAGCTTAAAATGGATTTGATTACTCACAATGCACTTCCTTTGAAAATGAATGTAATCAGTTCACCATAATTGCATGAAACCTGGCTTTATAAGGGTATTTTTCTTTAGTATTTCAGAGTATACTGTACATTCTCTCCATCGAGAAGCTCCTGATCACTTTTCAGGAGGCAATCGAGATGTTTGGATGCTTTGTCCAAGTCCTCACGGCTCTTGGCTGCTCCTGTGACATTGATGTGCATATAACCCTCCTTACTACTTGTCCCAACGTTTTTTGTTTGATTCTGCTAGTGCACTGTGGTCAAGTCCATAAAATTATGTTATGTTCACTATTGTATATCTAAGGCCTGTTATAGTGCCTGATTCTAATTGGTGCCCATTAGATACAGATAATCTCATTCTGGCCTCTGTTCGTTCCTAAAAGGTACAACTCAGAAAACTATCCCATTTTTATGGTGAAGACAATGAGGTACTCAGAGTTCTTGTAACTTGTGTGAGGTTAAAGTGCCATGGTTCAAGAATTTGGTCATTGATACCAAGGGGAAATTTTTTTTCATAAGAGCAAGCAATGTTGAGTGCAGCAGACATTCAGATTTAATTAAAAGACGGGTTTAAGAGTAACTTGTGATCACTGAGAGAAGTTTCAAGACAATACTGAGACATGAAAGTAAAAATCCAGAAAATTTACAGGAAAATTGCAGTAAAAAGTGATAGAAATAGTTAACAAATTGGCAGAGCATTCCATTGAAAGATCAAAATGGTCAGTAAAAAGGCATATTTGGAAAATACTTTTATCAGAAGTTAAACTTGGTATGATCCATAACAAACAATCAAGCACACAATTGTACCCATTGCATACAAAAAACAAAAATAGACTTCACATATGAAAAAAAAAGTCAGTGGTCTAGAGAATGATCTGACCTCAAAGAAGAGAGTAGATGTGAAATCCCTTAGTTTTCCCAGACTTGAATTTCAAAAGGTTAGCAGTAGTTAAATGCTCATGGGCATAGACAAAACAAAAGAAAACAAAAATATAAAAAATCAGCTCCCTCCAGCCAAAACACCACTAAAGGGCAACCTAGCAGGGTAGAAAACTTTTAAGTGATAAACAGTCTATTCTCAAGACAATACTGAATATAAATAAATCCACAATACAAACAACACCAACTGCTGGAGAGGATGTGGAGAGAGGGGAACGCTCCTACATTGCTGGTGGAAATGCAGGCTCATGCCACTCTGGCGAGCCATCTGGAGATTCTTAAAGAAATTAAAAATTGAAATGCCATATGACCCTGCTATTCCACTTTTCTTTTTTTTTAGCATTGCAATTCTTTTTTTTATTATTATTATTTCAGTTCATACAAACTTAATAGGTACACCAGTTCCCTCCCTCCCACCTCCTCCACCCGTACCCCCTGCTCCTCCTCCCCACCCTCCTCCCTCCCTATCCCCCAGTGCCTCCCGCCCCAATTCCCAGAGAGTCCTTTCTTGTGCATGCCTGATTTTCCTCTGGGCTCTCCTCTCCAATGACGTACAAGGACCCAGTGGCCTTTCCCTGAACCCTTTCCCATGTTCCCCTTAGGTATAGGAACACTGCTGTGGCTGCCAATCCCTTGCCTCCAAAGATATTGGTGCCTTTAGCAGATGCTAGACTTTGTGAGGTCAATAGTGTATTGGACAATTTGCAGAGCATGTAAAGTCCAATTATGATTACTTCAGCCCTAACTTGTATGGAGTATCTCACATATCATTGCTCCTCCCATCCTTTTGCTCCTACACTCTTACCGCCCCTTCTTCCGCAAATGTCCCTGAGCTTCAGGATGGGGAGATATTAAGCTGGCCTAGTTCTAGGTGGATGATATAGAGTCTCTGAAGTTCTGGATTGTGGTTTGTTGATTTTCTTTTGCAGTTTTGCTGCTCCTGCAATGCCCTTCACTCCATCCTGGTGGGCATTGTATGTTACCCCCTGGCCAGAGACAAAAAGCTATTAAACTAGAGTCTTGTGATAAAAGCACATTCAAAGGTAGATGTAATAAAAGTGGGAAACCACAGTGAGGTAGGGGTCTATCACCAATTTGCACAATGGTTACTTTTTATCTGCCAGACTATATGCCCTCCTCTTCTGGTGAGATCATACCCCTTCAGTAGTAAATTATCAGGAACAAAAGTCTGTGAACTTAATCAGATGTCTCATTACTTATTTGAGTCCTTGATGGAGGCCTATTTTCTCTGCTGTAACATGGTCCCTTCTCTCTTTGTTTCTGGTGTGGCCCTCCTACCCCATCCCTCCTGTTCATAATCCTTGCAATTACTGTCTCTAGGAGGGCTGGGTGGGTTTGGTACTAGGAGCCACCTATTAGGGAGTACATATGGTGCTTACTTTTCTGGGTCTGGGATACTTCACTTAATATAATTGCTTCTAATGACATCCATTTCCCGGCAAATTCCAGTAATTCATCATTTTTGATGGCTGAGTAGTACTCCATTGTATAGATGTACCACTTTTCCTTATCCACTCGTCAACTGTTGGACATTTGTGTTGATTCCATGACTTTGCTATTGTAAACAGTGCTGCTATGAACATGGTCGTGCTTGTGCTATTGAGTGAACCTCTGCTGTATGGGGGGTTATTCCCAAAAGTGGAATAGCAGGGTCATATGGCATTTCAATCTTTAATTTCTTTAAGAATCTCCACACGGCTTGCCAGAGTGGCTGTATGAGCCTGCATTCCCACCAGCAATGTAGGAGAGTTCCTGTCTCTCCACATCCGCTCCAGCATTTGTTGTTGTTTGTATTGTGGATTTTTGCCATCCTGACCGGGGTAAGATGATATCTCAGGGAAGTTTTGATTTGCATTTTCCTGATGGCTAAGGAAGTGGAGCATTTTTTCAAATATTTGTTAGACATTTTAATTTCATCCCTGGTAAAATTTCTTTTAAGTTCCAGGGCCCATTTCTTAATTGGGCCATTGGTTTCCTTGGAGTTTAGTTTTCTAAGTTCTTTGTGCACTTTGGACAGCAGAGTTCTATCAGATGTGTGGTTAGTGAAGATTTTCTCCCATTCTGTGGTTTGCCTTTGAGCTCGTGTTACAATCTCTTTATCTGAACAGAAGCTCTTTAATTTCACAAGATCCCAACTGTTAAGAGTTGGTAGCAGTGACTGTGCCATTGGATGTCTGTTTAGGAACTGTTGGCCTAGCCCAATCAGCTCGAGGGAGTTCCCTATCCTTTCAACTATGGTTTTTATAGTCTCTGGCCTGATATCAAGGTCCTTGATCCATTTGGAATTAAGTCCTGTACATGGTGACAAGTACGGGTCCAGCTTTAATCTTCTGCATGTGGAGATCCAGTTTTGCCAGCACCATTTGTTGAAGATGCTGTTCTTTTTCCATTGGATTCTTTGGGCCCCTTTGTCAAAGACCAAATGTCTGTATTTTGTTGAGCTTATATCTCGGTCTTCAATCCTTATCCATTGATCTGTACATTTATTTTGTATCCTGCCACCCTGCTTAACTTCTCAATTAGTTCCAGAAGCGTCCTGGTGGAGTTTTTGAGATCACTCAGGCATAAGATCATGTCATCCGCAAATAGGGATAGCTTGACTTCTTCCTTGCCAATTTGAATCCCTCTTATGTCCGTTTCTTGTCTTATGGCTTCAACTAAGACTTCAAGTACAATATTGAATAGAAGTGGTGAGAGTGGACAGCCTTGTCTAGTTCCTGATCAAAGTGGCAATGCTTCCAGTTGTTCCCCATTGAGCATAATCCTTGCTGTGGGCTTGTTGTATACAGCTTTTATTATATTGATAAAGGTTCCTTCCATTCCTACTGTCTCTAGTGTTTTGATCATAAAAGGCTGTTGGATCTTGTCAAAAGCTTTTTCTGCATCTATCGAGAGTATCATGTGGTCTTGGACTTTGGACTGGTTTACATGATGAATTATATTTATTGATTTGCGCATGTTGAACCAACCTTGTGTGCCCGGGATGAAGCCTACTTGGTCCCCGTGAATGATCTTTTTAATATGTTTTTGAATCCGATGTGCTAAGACTTTGTTGAGAATCTTTGTGTCTGTGTTCATCAGGGAGATTGGCCTATAGTTTTCTTTTTTAAGTGAATCTTTATTAGGTTTTGGGATTAAAACGATATTAGCTTCATAGAAGGAATTTGGTAGTGTTCCTTCCTTTGCTATTTGATGGAACAGTTTAAGGAGTATTGGTGTTATTATCTCCTTAAATGTCTGGTAGAACTCTGTGCTGAATCCATCTGGTCCAGGACATTTTTTGGTGGGAAGATTCGAGATTACTTCCTCAATTTCCTTATATGTTATAGGACTATTTAAATAATTCACAACTTCCTGATTCAATTTAGGTAAGTTGTGTTTACTTAGAAATTCATCCATCTCTTTTGTGTTGTCAAACTTCACAGAGTATAAGTTTTTGAAATATGATGTTATAATTCTCTGGATTTCTTGGGTATCAGTAGTGATAACTCCATGTTCATTTCTAATTTTGTTAATTTGGGTTTTCTCTCTCTTGCTTTTGGTTAGTTTAGCTAGGGGTGTATCAATCTTGTTGATTTTTTCAAAGAACCAGCTTTTTGACTGGTTGATTTTTTCTATCGTTTTCTTAATCTCGATTTCAGATATTTCTCCCCTTATTTTGCTAATCTCCTCTCTTCTACTACTTTTGGGATCAGATTGCATTGTTAAGTTGTTTATTTCTGATGTTTCCATTTTTTTTGATGTAGGCATTAAGAGCTATGAACTTACCTCTTAGAACAGCTTTCATTGTGTCCCAGAGATTTTGGTAAGTTGTATTTTCATTATCATTCACTTTCAGGAAATCTTGAATTTCCTTTTTAATTTCTTCCTGAATCCAGTTCTCATTCAGCATCATATTGTTGAGTTTCCAGGAGTTAGTGTATTTTCTCTTGTTTGTTGTGTTGTGGATGTCCAGCTTTAGGCCAAGGTGGTCTGACAGGGCACATGTTAGAATTTCAACCTTTTTGTACATGTGTAGATTCGTTTTGTGGCCCAGTATGTAATCTATTTTGGAGAAGGTTCTGTGTGCTGCTGAGAAAAATGTGTATTCTTTGGTGCGTGGGTGAAAAGTTCGATAGAGATCTGTAAGGTCCATTTCTTTCAGGGTTTGATTAAGGTCCAAAGTGTCTCTGTTAAGCTTTTGACCTGTTGATCTATCCCATGTTGAGAGGGCAGTGTTGAAGTCCCCAAAAATTATCATTTGGGGGTTGATTTCTTGCTTTAGACGCTGTAGGGTTTTCTTAATGAATGTGGAGGGTCCCGTATTGGGTGCATATATGTTCAGTATTGTGAAGTCTTCCTGGTGAATTGTACCTGTGACTAAAATGTAGTATCCATCCGTGTCTCTTATAATTTTCTTTGGTTTGAAGTCCACTTTGTCTGATAGCATAATGGCTACCCCTCCCTGTTTTCTGCTTCCATTAGCTTGTAGAATTATTGACCAGCTTTTCATTTTTAGGGCATGCCTATCTTTTGTGGTGAAATGGGTTTCCTTCAGGCAGCAGATTGATGGATTGTGATTTTTAATCCAAATGTGTAATCTGTGTCTTTTGATCGGTGAATTAATTCCATTAACATTTAGTGTTATAATGGTGAAACTATTTTTGATTCCAGACATTTATTATGTTTAGTAGTTTTTATAAGTATATTGCTTCACTTTTAATGGTGTTATACTTGCCTTCTGTTCTCCTGGATATGCCTGTTTTTTTCTTCACGCTTGAGTATCATTTCTAGCATTTTTTGAAGGCCTGGTTTGGTGGACATGTATCCTTTCAAGTTGTCTTTGTGCTGGAAGATTTTTCTTTCTCCCTCGATCATGACTGATAGTTTTGCAGGGTACATCAGCCTAGGTTGACATTTTTGCTCATTCAATACTTGAAGTATGTCTCTCCAAGATCTTCTTGCTTTTAGTGTTTCCATTGGGAAGTCATTTGTTATTTCAATAGGTTTACCTTTAAAAGTGACTTGTTTTTTCTTCTTTGAAGCTCTCAGCATCAGTTCTTTATCTTGAATGTGGAGTGTTTTGACTATTATTTGCCGTGGCGAGCTTCTATTTTGGTCATATCTGTTTGGGGTGCGGAATGCCTCTTGTATATGGATGGGCCTCTCTTTTTTTAGATGAGGAAAGTTTTCCTTGATGATTGTTTGAAAAATTTCCTCAGGGGTGGTATTTTGAGATTCTTGCTCTGGTATTCCATGAATACGCATGTTGGGCTTCTTCAGGGTGTCCCATATCTCCTGGATATTTCTCTCAAGCATCTTTTTGGCTTTAACAATCTCGTCCATTGAGCTGGTTAATACTCCCACTTTATCTTCAAGATCTGAAATTCTGCTTTCTGCTTCCTTAGTTCTGCTGATTAGACTCTCTGTGGAGTTCTGGGTTGAAGATAACTTGTCTTTTAGCTCAGTTTTAAACTCTGCTTGAGTCTGCTTTAACTGCTCTATGCCAGTTTTTGATTCTTGCACTGTTTTTCTCAACTCCTCCATGTGTCTGTTGTGTTCCTCCTGAAAGTGATTGATTCGATTATTTAATTCCTCCCGGATTTCCTCTTTCATAGTATTGAACATGGTAATGATCATATTTTGAAGGTTGTTATCCTGGGTCAGTCTTTTTTGGCCATTTTCCATGGGTTTGTTCTGGTTGGAGTCTAACATTATGGGATTAATTCCTTCAGTGGGAGATTTGTTTACTTGAGTGTTGTTTCTCATGGATTTGCACTTTGACTTTGGCATTGTCGTTTTTAACTCTTAATATCTTCTTTTAATTTCTGTGTGTTTTTCACTAAACTGAATTATTTGGCCTGGGGCTCTGGGGGTGGGCAGGGACTGAGCTTACCTGGGTCGCGGCGTGGTGAGGCCCGGCTGGACCGCGCGCACGCGCCCAGGCGGCAGAGTGGAGGGGAAGGGGGCTGCTATTCCACTTTTGGGAATAACCCCCCATACAGCAAAAATTTACCTCGATAGCACAAGCATGACCATGTTCGTAGCAGCACTACTTACAATAGCAAAGTCATGGAATCAACCCAAATGTCCAACAGTTGACGAGTGGATAAGACAAATGTGGTACATCTATACAATGGAGTACTACTCAGCCATCAAAAATGATGAATTAATGGAATTTGCCGTGAAATGGATGTCATTAGAAACAATTATATTGAATGAAGTATCCCAGACCCAGAAAATTAAGCACCATATGTACTCCCTAATAGATGGCTCCTAGTACCAAACCCACTTAGAGACACTCAAGGATAAATCTCTGTAATACCTACAGTAATTACAAGGATTATGAACAGGAGGGATGGGGTAGGAGGGCCACACCAGAAACAAGAAGAGAGGGGACCATGCTACAGCAGAGTAAATAGGCCACCATCAAGGACTGCAAGTAAGTAATGACACATCTGGTTAAGTTCACAGACTTTCTTTCTTGATCACTTGCAACTGATGGGGTATGATCTCACCAGAAGGGGAGGGCATATAATCTGACAGATAAGAAGTAACTATTTTGCAAATGGGTGGCTGACCCCTCTCTCACTGCAGTTTCCTACTTTTATTACATCTACCTTTGAAGATACTCTTATAACAAGACTCTAGTTTAACAGCTTTTTATCTCTGGCCAGGGGGTGACATCCAATACCCATCAGGATGGAGTGAAGGGCATTGCAGGAGCAGCAAAACTGCAAAAGAAAATCAACAAACCATAATCCAGAACTTCAGAGACTCTATATCAACCACCTGGAACTAGGCCAGCCTAATCTCTCCCCATTCTGAAGCTCAGGGAAATTTGCGGAAGAGGGGGTGGTAAGATTGTAAGAGCACAAGGATGGGAGAAGCAATGATATGCAAGATACTCCACACAAGTTAGGGCCGAAGCAATCATAATTGGACTTTGCATGCCTTGTGCAATGTCCAACACACTATTGACCCCACAAAGTCTAGCATTTGCTAAAGGCACCAAGATCTTTGGAGGCAAGGGATTGACAGCCACAGTGGTGTTCCTATGCTTAAGTGGGACACAGGAAAGTGTTCTGGGAAATGCCACTGGGTCCTTGCACCTTATCGGAGAGTAGGATCCAGTTGAGAGATGGGCATGCACATTTAAAGATGCACCAGGGATGGGAGGGGGAGGTACTCGGGGATGGGGAGGGAGGGAGGGGACGGGTGTACCTTTTAAGTCTGTGTGAGTGGAAATTAAAAAAAATGGATCTACTCTCTTCAATGCCAGCAACATCCAAGTAAGAAAACTAGACTCTCACCCACTTCCATATTTTTGATATCTGTAGAGACCATATGAAAAGCCTGCACTTCCATCCCTACCTACAAAAATGAGGCACTCTTCATCTTCTCACTGTAGTTGGGTCAAGGAGGTATACTGTAGAATCAGAAGTTTCACCATCACCAAGCAGTAAGAAAGGTCATTTTAGATAGAGAGCAAAATTCATATTTCCTCCCCAAAAGTAACTAATTCTATACCCTGGTATACCAAGAAACCAAATTCAGAATGTAAACTTCAGCCTGCACTTAGCAATAACAAGCCAGAGCATCTCTACTTTCCTCTGCCAAAGTAATGTCAGAAATTGCTAAATCAAAAGACTTAAATACAATCTAAACTAGCATAGCATAGCATAGCGTAGCATAGCATAGCATAGCATAGCATAGCATAGCATAGCATAGCGCAACATAAAATGCCCGAACTTCACTTTATGAAATCAGTCATACAAAGAACAAGAAAAATTTCAAACAAATGAGAAAAAGATAATCAGTTGATGATAATACCAAGATTATAAGAAGGCTAGAATCATCTGATAAGGATTTAAAGTAGCTTCAGTGAAATAGTCTGCTAAACAATAATGAATAAACATAAAACAAATGTAAAAATAGAAAGCCCAAGAAAATAAGTAGATGGTTTATCCAATAAACAAATGTAGATAAAATAGAAATTTTAGAACTGAAAAGCACAATAACTGAAATTAAAATTTGTGGATGTGCCCAAGAACAAAGAAGGGGGTCAATGAAAAGAAAAAAGCAAAATTTCATAATATGAGCTGCAGAGGAGGAAAACAAAAATGAAGCTCCAGGGATCAGGTAAAAGTGTGTGTGTGTGTGTGTGTGTGTGATTCATGCTATCCAAGTCCTGAAAGTAGAGGAGAAAGAAGGATAGGACTCAAGTAAAATGGAAAAAGGACTCAAGTAAACATTGATTGAAAACTTCTACAAGTTAGCAACACTGATTATACAGGATCTAGGCAAGATATAGTTAAAGATAGTCACTCCAAAAACCCCTTATAATATTCTTTGAAACAAAAAGAAAATTATTGAAAGCAGACAGGGAAAAAATTACAGCTTACTTGTAAGAAAATAATGTTTTGGAATGACAGTGGGATCCTTGCCAGAAACCACTGAGAAAAAAGGAATTAGAGCACTTTTTTTTGAAGTGTAGAAATAAAACATTTTCAGATAATAGTAAATTTGGAGAATTTGTCCAAGGAGAATGGATAACCAAAGTCTGATAAACAAAAAACTAAAGAAGGAACATTGTGAAGGAGAACATAAAGTTTTTCTTCTTTCAGATGACCACTTATGAAAGAATAAAAATAGTCTAGGACTAATGGGCAGGGGAATGTGGCTATTAAAGAAACACATGAAGTGTCCATACAGTACCAGAAATGTATCTTGTGTCCATCAATGTCAACATTGTACTGTACATCACAAAAATGAAACAGGAACAGAAAATATCTCTGAGGTACTTCTTAGAACAACATATGAATCTGCAAAGATCTTAAAATGTTTGACTTCCCTCTACCCCACCACAAACAAACACACACAACCAGTAGAAAGGGAAAGACTGAAGACAAAAAGGATAATGTACAGTTTTGCTTTTCATTTAAGTGCTATTCCTAATGTCCCCACAATTTTATTTCCAATCCAACTGTTTGCAAAAAAGCAATAACACAGAGGAAATCCCCATTTCATGGTGAGTCTTGATGCCTCTACTGTAGGTAACAATTAAAAATGGAGAATGGCAACTTCATGTACTATTTATCTCTTCTCTTTTAGTATTTTCCTAGATCAAGTCCTCAATTTAGAATATCAATTTTTGTTGCAGTTCGCTTGCATGATTGCTGATAAATCACCATCAAATGGTTTAAGGGAACAAGGGTTTATCTTCTCTTATGATTTTCTGGTTACAGTTCTCTCCAGCTTGATAAGAGAACACACACCAACACCAGGGCCAAGGGAAGTGGCCACGCCAGTGGCTGAGAGAGGGATGATCTTTACTTGCCAGATCAGCATATCTGGCCAAGTGTACAGGAAGATGCCAACTTTCTCAATCAGCTCTTGGTATTTTAATCCAGCGCCTAATCCCACCCACCATGGGCTAGACCTTCCCCATCAGCCAGACAATCCTTGCAGGCTTGCTCTGGGCTTAACCATTAATTCTCTACAAATGTGCCCAGAGCTCAAACCTTCAACTGGCAAGTTGACACCTGTGCCTACTATGACACTCCACTCCTTGTTAACTTGACACAAAAACATAGCACTTATAAACTGTAACCTTCAATCCTTGTCCCCATAAGGTGTTAAAAATTATACTATAAATACATTTCATAGACAAATTTAAAATGTTCTCTCATTAAAACTTCAGTTCCAACATTTTAAAAGTTCAAAGTTTTTTTTTACACTTTTATTATTTCCGCTCATACAAACTTAATAGGTACACCGGTTCCCTCCCTCCCTCCTCCTCCCCCTGAACCCCCTGCTCCCCCTCCCCTCACTCCTCCCTCCCCATCCCCCAGTGCCTCCCCCCCCCAATCCCTGGAGAATACTTTAATGTGCATGCCAGACTCTCCTCTGGGCCCTCCTCTGATGACGTACAAGGACCCAGTGGCATTTCCCTGAACCCTTTCCTTTGTTCCCCTTAAGCATAGAAACACTACTGTGCTGTCAATCCCTTGCCTCCAAGGATCTTGGTGCTTTTAGCAAATGCTAGACTTTGTGGGGTCAATAGTGTGTTGGACATTGCACAGGGCATGAAAAGTCCAATTATGATTGCTTCAGCCCTAACTTGTGTGGAGTATCTTGCATATCATTGCTCCTCCCATCCTTGTGCTCTTACAATCTTACCGCACCTCTTCCACAAATTTCCCTGAGCTTCAGAATGGGGAGAGATTAGGCTGGCCTAGTTCCAGGTGGTTGATATAGAGTCTCTGAAGTTCTGGATTATGGTTCGTTGATTTTCTTTTGCAGTTTTGCTGCTCCTGCATCACTCCATCCTGATGGGTATTGGAAGTCACCCCCTGGCCAGAGATACAAAGCTGTTAAACTAGAGTCTTGTTATAAGAGTATATTCAAAGGTAGATGTAATAAAAGTAGGAAACCACAGTGAGGTCAATCACCCATTTGCAAAATGGTTACTTAAAAGTTCAACGTTCTTAAAAGTGTATTAAATCAGAATGAGTTAAATACTTTAAAACAGATAAAACATTAAAACAGGATCTTGACCAATAAGAAAACATTACAAAAACCAAATTCTGCATCAAATACCAGCATCCTTTTTACTTCAGTAGCCATCGTCTGTTGCTCATCACGTAGTCAAGGTGGCTAAAATATTCTAGGCATACCCAGTCTCTGTTTGCAGCTCCAACTTGTAAAAGCAGAGTTTCTTCTGAACCAGGCTGAATCTGCACTCACAGCCATCCTCAGCAGTGGTCCCACAGTTCTGACATCTCCAACATCTGGGTTCTCTTCTGCAGCTATAAACTTCACCTTCTCTTGCAGGACTCTACGCCTGCCATTTGGTGCCAAGCTTTTGCTGCTCTTCATGAACCCTGTAATCGTTCACCGAAACCAGTACCATCTGGGGACTACTGCCAGATTCTGAAGCGAGTTTGAAATGTAGCTTGGTCCACTCAAGCCACAGCTGTACCAAGTTTTGTGTGCTGATGCTGGAAAAGCCAAAGGACAAAAAAATGGCTTTAATTTGGGCTTTCAACCCTTGAAGGAATCTGGGTTTTCAAACCACAAAAAAAAAAAAAAAAAAAAAAAAAAGCCATACAGTGGTTTTTTACGTCTTTGACCATCCCAGTGCAAATCACTAGGTTTTCCTTCACTGACGTTCATTTCATCAACAGCAGCAGATGTTCTGCTGCCTGCCCTTTCCACATCCAGAGCTTCACAGTCACCAACACAGCTCTCCTCTATCAAGAAAATTAGTCTATCATCTTTAAATTCAACTTTGCCAAAGTCCTTGTTCCCCTCATCACAAATTGGGCCTAAACAATCCATAACTCGCTCAGCATCACTATTTTCCAAATGGCCCATCAAATTCTGCAGATCAGTATTTGTAATCCACAAAGTCAAAATCTTCAAACATTTCAAACTTTGTTTAGCAAAATCACTCAAAAGCCACAAATCCACATAGTCAGATTAATTAGCAACACCCCACTTTCCAGGTATCAAATTCTGTTGCAGTCAGCCTGCATGGTTGCTGATAAATCACCATCAAACGGCTTAAGGGAACAAGGGGTTTATTTTCTTACAAAGAGTCCAGTTACATTCTGTCCTGCTTGAGGGGAGAACATGCACGAAAACCAGGCTGAGAGAACTGGCCATGCCTTCTCTACATATTGGCTGAGAAGGAATGATCCTTACTTGCCAGACCAGGCATGTCTGTCCAAGTATATACAAGGATGCCAACTTTTTCAGTCAGCTCTTGGTATTTTGTTCCCGCCCACCATAACATAGGCTGGGCCCTCCCCATCAGCTAGACAATCTCTTGCAGGTTTGCTCTGGGCTTAACTCAACCATTAATTCTATGCAAATGTTACCAGAGCTCAAACCCTCAACTGTCAAGTTGATACCTGTGCCTAACTATGACAATTTTCATCTTGGTTTTATGTGAGAAGAACTTTAAAAGATGCTGGTGTTGGAATGTCACACCCAAATATTTCAGGTTAAATTAGTCTAGGCTATCTGTAGGGCATCTGTATGTCTTTTTTATTAACTTTATATGCTTTTACAAGCATATTGAGTATTCATCCCAGCTTCCCTCCCTCTCTCCTCTTCACTACAACCTCCCACTCTCTCCACCTTTCTGTCCACATGCCTCAATGAACCTCAAGCTTCACTCTGGCTTGTCTACTCCTGTGGAGGTTCAGGCTTCTGTAGTGTAACAAGCTACCTCTCTTCTAACCACCCCACTTGCTTTTACCTTCACTCATTCAGCTTTAGATCCAAAGGTTTCCACTGTGAGTTCTCATTCTATGGGTATAATAACAGCTACCTACAAAGTACTTTGATGTACTGTCTTTCTACCTATAGGCTTATTAACTGTCTTCCCTACTGATCTATTTCGTTCTGTTTTCAGGTTCTTATTCGAGTTTACAGCAACAGGGATGAGAACCATTCTGACAAGTGGGTCTTGAGTCCAATCTAGGGCATCTGTATGTCTTTAAAAAACATGTATTTGTTTATTTATTTAAAAGGGAGATAAAGAATATGAAAGAGAATAAAGAAGAGAGAAAAAGAAGAAAGGGGGGATGAGCATTTATGTCAGAACAGGACAAGTCTCACTCAGTCCTAATCAGTGTTTGTTGTCAAGAGCTCCTGGTAGGCTGACCAATGGTATTGCTCAACAATCTTATAAAATGTTATTCTAAGGAGAGAAGTGCTTTTCAAAGTTGGTTCAACATACGCAAATCAATAAATGTAATTCATCATGTAAACCAGTCCAAAGTCCAAGACCACATGATACTCTTGATAGATGCAGAAAAAGCTTTTGACAAGATCCAACAGCCTTTTATGATCAAAACGCTAGAGACAGTAAGAATGGAAGGAACCTTTATCAATATAATAAAAGCTGTATACAACAAGCCCACAGCAAGGACTATGCTCAATGGGGAAAAACTGGAAGCATTGCCACTTCGATCAGGAACTAGACAAGGCTGTCCACTCTCACCACTTCTATTCAATATTGTACTTGAAGTCTTAGCTGAAGCCATAAGACAAGAAAGGGACATAAGAGGGATTCAAATCGGCAAGGAAGAAGTCAAGCTATCCCTATTTGCGGATGATATGATCTTATGCCTGAGTGATCCCAAAAACTCCACCAGGAAGCTTCTGGAACTAATTGAGAAGTTCAGCAGGGTAGCAGGATACAAAATAAATGTACAAAAATCAGTGACTTTCCTATATGCCCAGAATGAAAGAAGTGAAAAAGTTCTGAGAGAAACAATCCCATTTATTATAGCCCCTAAAAAAATGAAATACCTTGGTATAAACCTAAACAAGGAGGTAAAAGACCTTTACAATGAAAACTTTAAAACCCTAAAGAAAGAAATAGCAGAAGACACCAGAAGGTGGAAAGACCTCCCGTGTTCCTGGATTGGCAGAATCAACATTGTAAAAATGACCATCCTACCAAAGGCAATATACAAATTCAATGCTATACCAATTAAAATCCCAAAGAAATTCTTTAAAGAAGTTGACCAAACAATCTCAAAATTCATATGGAGGCACAGAAGACCCAGGATAACAAAGACAATCCTGAGTAATAAAAACACTGCTGGAGGTATCACCATACCAAACCTTAGTCTATACTACAAATCCATTGTTGTAAAAACAGCCTGGTACTGGCTCCAAAATAGACATGCAGATCAATGGATAAGGGTGGAAACCCAGATATAAGCTCACAAAATTACAGCCATTTGGTCTTTGACAAAGGGGCCCAAAAAATCCAATGGAAAAAGAACAGCATCTTCAACAAATGGTGCTGGCAAAACTGGATCTCCACATGCAGAAGATTAAAACTGGACCCGTACTTGTCACCTTGTACAAGACTTAATTCCAAATGGATCAAGGACCTTGATATGAGGCCAGAGACTATAAAAACCATAGTTGAAAGGATAGGGAACTCCCTTGAGCTGATTGGGCTAGGCCAACAGTTCCTAAACAGACATCCAATGGCACAGTCACTGCTACCAACTCTCAACAGTTGGGATCTTGTGAAATTAAAGAGCTTCTGCTCAGATAAAGAGATTGTAACATGAGCTCAAAGGCAACCCACAGAATGGGAGAAAATCTTCACTAACCACATATCTGATAGAGCTCTATTATCCAGAGTGCACAAAGAACTTAGGAAACTAAACACCAAGGAAATTAATGGCCCAATTAACAAATGGGCCCTGGAACTTAAAAGAAACTTTACCAGGGATGAAATTAAAATGTCTAACAAATATCTGAAAAAATGCTCCACTTCCTTAGCCATCAGGGAAATGCAAATCAAGACTTCCCTGAGATATCATCTCACCCCGGTCAGGATGGCAAAAATCCACAATACAAACAACACCAAGTGCTGGAGAGGATGTGGAGAGAGGGGAACTCTCCTACATTGCTGGTGGGAATGCAGGCTCATACAGCCACTCTGGCAAGCCGTGTGGAGATTCTTAAAGAAATTAAAGATTGAAATGCCATATGACCCTGCTATTCCACTTTTGGGAATAACCCCGCATGCAGCAGAGGTTCACCTCGATAGCACAAGTGCAACCATGTTCATAGCAGCACTGTTTACAATAGCAAAGTCATGGAATCAACCCAAATGTCAAACAGTTGTCGAGTGGATAAGGAAAATGTGGTACATTTATACAATGGAGTACTACTTAGCCATTAAAAATGATGAATTGCTGGAATTTGCCAGGAAATGGATGTCATTAGAAACAATTATATTGAGTGAAGTATCCCAGACCCAGAAAATTAAGCGCCGTATGTACTCCCTAATAGGTAGCTCCTAGTACCAAACCCACCCAGCCCACCTAGAGACACTCGACAATAAATCTCTGTAATACAGTAATTGCAAGGAGTATGAACAGAAGGGATGGGGTAGGAGGGCCACACCAGAAACAAGGAGAAAGGGGACCATGTTACAGCAGAGAAAATAGGTCACCATCAAGAACTGCAAGTAAGTAATGAGACATCTGTTTGAGTTCACAGACTTTTCGTTCCTGATGATTTACAACTGAGGGGGTGTGATCTCACCAGAAGGGGAGGCCATGTAGTCTGGCAGATAATAAGTAACCATTTTGCAAATGGGCGATTGACCCCTCCCTCACTGTGGTTTCCTACTTTTATTACATCTACCTTTGAATATACTCTTATAACAAGACTCTAGTTTAACAGCTTTGTATCTCTGGCCAGGGGGTGACTTCCAATACCCATCAAGATGGAGTGAAGGGCATTGCAGGAGCAGCAAAACTGCAAAAGAAAATCAACGAACCATAATCCAGAACTTCAGAGACTCTATATCAACCACCTAGAACTAGGCCAGCCTAATCTCTCCCCATCCTGAAGCTCAGGGAAATTTGCGGAAGAGGGGGTGGTAAGATTGTAAGAGCACAAGGATGGGAGAAGCAATGATATGCAAGATACTCCACACAGGTTAGGGTCGAAGCAATCATAATTGGACTTTGCATGCCCTGCACAATGTCCAACACACTATTGACCCCACAAAGTCTAGCATTTGCTAAAAGCACCAAGATCCTTGGAGGCAAGGGATTGACAGCCACAGTAGTGTTTCTATGCTCAAGGGGAACAAAGGAAAGGATTCAGGGAAATGCCACTGGGTCCTTGTACGTCATCGGAGAGGAGGACCCAGAGGAGAGTTTGGCATGCACATTAAAGGATTCTCTGGGGATTGGGGGAGGGGAGGCACTGGGGGGTAGGGAGAGAGGGGTGAGGGGAGGGTGAGCAGAGGGGTCGGGCGGAGGAGGAGGGAGGGAGGGAACCGGTGTACCTATTAAGCTTGTATGAGCAGAGATAATAAAAAATGTTTAAAAAAAAGAGAGAAGTGCTTTTAACTTTGGGACACAGTACAGTGCTTCTTGGGAGAGTAGCAGAAAAGCTTTAAGGCTGTTGTCTTTGACCTACTCAGATTTTTTTTTCAAAATGAATAGTTTCTGTATTTCCTGTAAAGGTGTGTATGTGTGTGTGTGTGTGTGTGTGTGTGTGTGTGTGTGTGTGTGTAGTCCTTCCGAGATCTTATTTGTTCTTTTTCATTCCCAACAGCTTGTATTAAAAAAACAGTTTTCATTCATTTTTCCCAGTTTGGCTTCTGCAGTGCTTTAAACAGCTAAGAAAATTACACATACCTAACGTTTCTGTTGTGATGATGGCTTGCTAGAGAAGCAGACTGTGCTATGGCCATATGCATCCTTGTGGGAATATGAGAAGGTGGTGCTGATGTAATAGTTCCTTCAGCTTGTGCTAGAGTAGCATTCCCATAAAGCTACAGTGGGTGTGTTTGATTCCCACTCAAGAGTTAAGCTCCTCAGTGTGTATCACACATCTCAAATCTCAATATGCTGCTCACTGCTTTAGCACCCAAGCCCAACAAATTCAAATTATCTCAAGAAAAGCAATCTCTCTCCTTCGTAAACTGCTCAATTCACCATTTCTATACATAATTATTTCTATACATAATGGAATATAAAGACATTGGGTATTAGAAGTTTGATGACCAAGAAAATCACTATGAACCTAATAGACAAAATAGTCTAAGACCTTGCAGAATTTGTTATTTTCATGGGTTCATATTAGTAAGGGTAGTTTTGTGTGACAAAAACTGTAGTCAGTTCATTTAGCAAAAGGAAAATTTGTCGACTCATGAAGCAAAGAAGACCACTGAGGTAATTATTGGACTGAATGAAAAATTATGTACAGAACAATGGCCTCCAGGTCATTATCTTAACTTGTCTCCCCTTGGAGATGGAAAGGCCTAGGCTCTCTTTATTATGAAGAAAGGACAGCTAGAAGTCCCTTACTCATACTTTTCTGCTTAGCAACTATAGTAAAAAGAAGGCACGTTTCTCCATTCATACGTTGAAGAAAAGATTTATATTAGTCCCATGAAAGCCCTATTCCCATCTCTTTCATCAGAGTTTTTTTTTCAGTCCTTCTTATGTATAATACCTTAGGTGCATTTGAAAACTCAGGTTCTCAAGTACTGCCACCAGAACTATTCAGTACCTAGGAAAGCCGTATGTAATGGAGAAAATGATAGTTTTACAAAGGCAATAGACACTAACCAAAAAACTAAATCCATATAAAAACTTTATTTATAATTTGTAATTCATATGGAATAACTTGTGTGAAAATATCACAGCAATTACCACCTCTCTAGTTACAAGTGACAAATTCATTAGTTACTTAGATGATTTGTATCTTATCTACATGAGTAAATAAGGACCAGTGTCAACTTGAAAATGAATTTTTGAAAGATCATATAATTATCAATTGATAACCCATTCTGTGAGACATTTTTTAAATTTTTGTACTTTGACAAGCATATTGAGCATTCATCCCAGCTTCCCTCCCTTCCCCTTCCTTCTCATCCCTTCCTTTTCCTTCACCATTCCCTCTCACTCCCTTCCACCCTTCTACCTGTATGCTTCTATGGACTCCAGGGTTTATTCTGTTTTGTCTACTCCTGTAAGACCCTATTACTGAAGATGCAACACAAATGGATCTGTAAGGCATTCTTTAAACACTAAAGAGCAATCATATTGCTGCAGTTGGGAAATATTATTTAGACATTCTTGACATTGCAATGAAGACATTTTGATGTGCCAGCAGCAGAGTGGAGGAAACAATTTTAAGAGCACAGATATTAGCTAGATTTCATGGACTCAGTATGAATCACTTGAAATTCTTATCAATGAAGGCGTAAAATTGCCCATTCAAAAATATTATTAGATTTCTATTGTTTTAATTTCATTTTACATACATTACTGACAAACAAAAATAACCTAACATAAACATCTTAGGGAAGACAAGGTTCAATTAACTTATGATTCTAGGGAAATGTCCACATTTATAGGGAAGTTACAGAGGTAGAAGCTTGAGCTGCTGATCACATCGCATCTACAACAAGAGAATGCAAGAACCAATGCAAGCATGCCCTAATAGTGCTCAGCTCTCTCTCTCCATCTTTATGCAACCCCAGACCACTTGTGTAAGGAATGAGCATGAGCACCATGAAGGTTATTTCCATCATTTAATGCAGCCAAGAAATATCCTACAGGCATGTCCAGCACCCTACTTCCCAGGTGTTGTGCTGGTATTTATGTCTTATATTTCTACTTATTAAGTGAAGCACACTATTCTAGTGTTAAGAAAGACCCTGAAAACACCTAGTCTCATGGAACTTTCACTCTACTGGGAAGACAGACAATGAATGTATACTTACATAATAAAATATCCAAATGAGGAAAAAGAAAACTGGAAAGAGGGAGTAGAAGGAGGTGCTATGTAAGTGAAGAGCTGGAAAAGACCATTCTGAGATGATCTTGGTATAAAATGAAGACACCAACCACAGAGATCAACGAGACAGGCATGATGGCAGTCATTAAGGAAGAAGCAAGAATGGTGTGTTCACTAGCCTGCAAGGCTTCAAGGATGAGATTGGAGAGGTGGAAAAATATCAGACACTGAAGGGTCTTATGGCCCATGGCCAGGGGTTAGTACCGAATCTAAATGTAGTAGGAAGATACCTGAGGTCTTGGCAGCTGGTGGGAACCAGTTCTCAAGGGTCTGCTTGGTTCTTTGTGGGATATGGACTGTGTGGCTAGAGGAGAGTTGCGTGTATAGCTTGTAGTGGCAGTGGAGATGGTGAAGCATGCACAGATTTGAGATCAATTTTTGAGAATAATGTGTTATACTGAAGATTTAATAGGAAGAGCTCTAATACAATGAGGTAGGAACTACTGTTAAGAGTAGTAGGCTAAGTAGGGGCTAAGAAAAATTCCTTCAATTGAACTGTTAGTTCAGTTATTTCTAAATAGAAAAATTCATCAGAATGAGCTTTAAAAGGTATGAGTAGGCTACTGCGGAGAAAGATAGACAGCAGAGGTATAAAGAAGGGAGGGAGAGGTGAGACATGTCATGCAACAGACCTGAGACCACGTCTATGGAAAATCCTGGTCTCTGCTGGATGTAGTAGAACACATCCCACCATTCAGGCAGAAGAGGCAGAGGACTATGAGTCTGAGATCAGCCTGTGTTATGTAGCTTCCCTGGGCTACATAGAGAGACACCGTCTTTAAAAAGAAGGAAGAAAGGACAGAAGAAACTACCAACTTCACAATGGTCATGCCTCCAATGAGTGGCATATTTGAACACAGAGGAAAATTTGCCTCTTCTTTTGTCAACTCTTTCAGGAATGTCCATATACTACTGCTTCCCACTGATAGAAAG
Organism: Typhlomys cinereus; assembly: GCA_023101885.1. Lineage (NCBI taxonomy): Eukaryota > Metazoa > Chordata > Mammalia > Rodentia > Platacanthomyidae > Typhlomys > Typhlomys cinereus. The sequence goes on along the minus strand of JALPQD010000166.1, from coordinate 1,124,492 downwards.
TAGAGCTCAAAAACTATAGCAAGGGCAGAAACCATGCCCTTAATATTAAAGGGTTATGAGCATATTTAAAATGTGAGCTTGTACATGGTTATCTTTAGGGACATTAATCTCTATCCTTCTCCATCTCTTGAAGTGAGTATTGCAAAATATTAAACTCTCAAGAAAGCAAAGACCCATGTAGAAGGTGGGCAATTAAAACAATAGCTTTTAAGACCCTGTGATATATGTTCTCATAGGAAACTGAAATAAGTTGCTTTTACATCAGGAATTCTGTTGGTTTGAGTATTTCAAAAGGATTTCTGGTTTTCTTTTGGGTACAGTAGCCACCAGAAACTTTATCAACATATTTCAAAGTAATGTGGTGAGTTGTCATAATTGGATAAAACATATATGAGCAAGAGGATGTTAGAATTATGTGAATAGTAGAGTCATTTAGCTTCCTCTTGAAAAATAATGTTGTCAGTAAAGGAACTGAATTTGTATTTGCTAAGAAGTAGTTACAGACTTCAGTAAAAATCATTTTCCCTTCCTTTTCTCAACTTCTTCTCTTACTTCAGGCAGAGAAGCAATTTCTTCTCTTCCCAAGGCTAAGTCTTATTATCTAAGATCTAGATTCTATCTGATATAAGCTGAGAAAGTGCCCTCTACGAAACACAAGAACACCATCAGATGCAGGCTACTCTTCAGTGAAAGCACCAGTCAGATGATTCCTGTCTCCTCTCTGTGAAGTGTCATATCTTTTTTCTGTAAATGACATAAAATCATGTTGAACAATTATACAGTTCCACAGAATAACTGAGAAGTGGCAGGCAAGACTTGAAGAATAGTATGCTGGGAAGTAATTGCTTAGGGCCCTTCTAGAAAATCACTAGATTAGCACAGAGAAAGGAGATGGGAGATGGGAGTGTCAGTCAGTCAGACATGTCAACCTGGGATAAACCAGCAAAGGCAAGCCTTGATTAAGTCTGAGACTGGGGTAAGCCAAGCAAGGTCCTGAAGAGAGGAAACAACACAAGAAGAAGCGAGGATGTTTGGGTACCAAGACACATTTGAAACTAGACAGCTGCTTTCCATCCAAGAATTGACCATGTTGTGTTTTAATGTTCCTAGCCCGCATAGTTCTTGGTAAAGCATCTATTGAGATGCTCACAGTAAAATAGTGATTAAACAAAGATTCTGATATCTTGGAAGCAAAAGATATGATTTAGTGATAATCAGTGTGAGTGCAACTCAGATTCTAGCTTAATTCTAGAGCTAAATCATTTTATATCCCACAGAAAGGAAAGTGAGGAGATTTCTACTGGCTTCTAGACATGAGACTGGTTCTACCTTCCAGTGACTTGAAAGTGTAAAACCCTTTGCATTGGAGGTTGCAGGGCCCTTTCTAGCTACAAACAGCAAACATATCATCAGGCAGGACTTTCTTTCCCAGCAGTCGTATTTCCAGTGCACCCAGCACCCAGCACAGCTACAGCTGGAATTGGAAGACAATATGTAATGGCTGGTGGGTTTTGTCCTTGTAAAATTGAGTGTGACAAGCCAGTGAGGGGTGGAGTCATGCCTGTTGTCAACACATTTGAATTCAAGAAAAACACTTTGTAGATTTGAGAATTTGATTTGTGAAACTCATAACTATTCATTCATTTCTTAACCATGGTTCATTAAATTTAAGAGTTGTGTGACTCTGAACTCAAAAATGACAACCACGATGTATTTTGTGTAATAAATTGCTAGTTGCTTTAAGAAAAGGAACTGATTTAACAATGTATTGTAGAGTCGTAACAGAAGCACTAAAGTCTGCCTTTCTACCTCCAAGGGATTTATTTTAAAGGTTTAAATTGCAACAATAAACATTCCTTTAATCCTTCTCCATGAAGCCAGTCCACTTTTGGAGGCACTCATTTACTTGTCTGGTAATAAATAGTAATTTATGATATGTGATATCGATTTACATTTGAGCTTTCTCTTCATGGCAGAGATATTATTCTCTTCAGTTGTTCTAGTGGAAAGTGCTCTGCAATTAGATCACATCTGAAACAACAGAACAGCAACAACAAAATACTGCTTTGTATTTAAAATATATACAAAGTTCTGGAAGTTGGAGCAGGACCTAGAATAGGTCTGAGCTACAAAGTCACAAATCAGCATTGACGGATGTTCACTTAACATTTACTTCTTGAACTAAATGCCACAGATGTGCATTGTTGTGACGATCTTTGCATCTCTTTTCATGTGATCTACTAGAAACAAAGGTTCTGTGTCTTCTCTCTGTAACTCTTTCCTGCCCTAGATTTATCCAGACAGATTGGCTAATTTAGTCGGCTAAAAACTCAGGGAAGAGTAGAACTCCAGTGAAGATATAAGCAGTTGTGGTAAGTCAATAGCTACATCTGTTAACCATCAGATAAAATAAAAGATGGAAAGGGTCATTGGGTTTAAAGTGATTGTTTTCTTGATGGGAAGGTTAGCCTTCTGCTAATTAACACATTTCAGGATTCTGATTAACTTTCTGGCTTTCTATTTACATAATGATGCCATAGGCCTTGAAGTAAAAATCTTATTGTCAGAGATGCTTCCAAAAGCTATTGATTTGTTTGGTCCTAGAAAGTGAACTCCATAAATATTATCAGTTCCACTTGTTGTCAGCTACCCTGTCTTTCAGAGTATCACCAAGGCTTACCTCCAGTAGTAACAACCAAGAGAGGTCAGTGTGGTAAACTTACGCAGTAGTGATGAATAGAGGTCCACAAACTCAGGAGCACAGGAAAAAATCATCTTTCCTATTCTTTCTGTTAACAGTCTATTTGGGATTCTGCAGGGCAGTACACTTCAGTTAACTAAAGCAGCCTGCTTTTTGCTAAGATTCTGAGAGTCAAAATGACCTCCCTGGTTATCGTACATTTGTCCCTACATTAACTTAACTTGTGTCAACATACAGGTTGGTGATGTTGAGAGCATGCACACACACACACACACACACTTGTGCCAAGACTGGAAGCTCTGGATTTTCATTCCTCTGAGATTCTATTCCTTCTTGGGGCTGACAGGCATGAACTCACAGCTCCTGATACTCAGGAACTACATGTGATTTCCCTCCTCTCCCAGAGGAGATCATCTGTTTTCAATCTTGGGAAATATTTCCTCTTCTCTTTATTTCCATTGACTCAATGCATATGGAGTTTTCCTATGTCTCCTTCTGACCCTGGGAAATAGTTTCACCTTGAGAAAACCTTTTCTGTCTCCATGATTCATTCCAAGCACCCCCACCTCCTCATATACCATTACTCTCTACAAGATTTTGGTTCTGAAAACAAAAACCAAGAAAGGAAGTTTCTTTATGCCATCTCTTTTTATTTCTCCAAAAGGAAAAAGAAAACAGACAATATAGGATGAAAATTACAAATTACTATCACATCAAAGTATCCTAGCATAGACATTTACATACATTTGCAAAACCAGATGGCTGGTTGATTCATTTTTGCACTGGGAGAAAAATAAAATGTTATGCCAACAGACCTGAAAATCTTGTACATTGAATGATTTATGAGTCTGACAAAATGTCCAAAGTAAAGAACTGTATTAAGCTGAGTTTAACATGTCAAGGAGGAGAGAACGAAGAGGAAATCGGCTTCTCAGAAATCCTCTAAGGAACCTATAATTGATTTTCATCCTTCTATTCCCAAGTCATACTATATTCACACATATGATTATAGTATTGTGTAGCCATCTTTTACCCATGAATATTAGGTAAATCCAATGGTTTTACAAACAGAAACAATCAAATTGTTTTGATTGTCTTGACTTTTGTCTGCATTGCACATGAATGATCACTTTGGACACTCTTTTCTCTCAAATCCACAGAGCATACTCTCTCTATTCTACCCCATCCTCTGATTTTTTTCTCTTTGAAATCATTCATAATATCTTTTCCTTAATCCATACTTGACTACTCACCCATGAGCAATCCCAAACTTTCATTCTTTATCTTCTGTTCCTCTTGCAGGATGATCTAGGAGCTTTAACTACCAACAATCTGTTAAGCACTCATTTTTTTTAATTAAAAAAAAATTTCCTAGTTTTACAAGCATATTGAATAATTTTTCCTGTCCCTCTCCTTCCCCTCTCTCTCTTTCTCTTCTTCACGTTCTTCCTACCCTCTCTATGTCACTCCATCCCACTCCTTCACACCTTCCTGTCTGTCTGCTTCTATGAGTCCCGGGGTTCCTTCTGGATCATCTACTCTAGTGGGGGTTCAGGTTTTTGTGGCAGATCAAGTGGCCCTTCCTTGGGCAGACCTGCTGATAGGGGCACTCCTTTTTAAAGACTCGTTTTTGTCCAGCCACCTGACATAGGGACCTTCATATCCAAATACATGGAGAATCCTTCCATTTGAATGTTCCAAACACAAACCCAAAATGGAATGTCTCAACTTCTATCATACTAATCTGTATATTCCTCCTTATGGTTCCTTTATCAGTCACAGAGGTATAATTGCCACCCTGCTTCTTAAACTTAAGTGATCCATCTGTATGAAATTAATAGTTATTCTAAGTCATTGCTAGAATATCTCCAGATTTATGTCCAGCCTCTTCGCCCAGTCGCTGGTCTTGTTCAACTGCTTAAGTGCCAGCTATGCACAGTTCACAGGTGTCCTGCTCTTTAGGCTTCCATTTTGCTTCTTGAATGTTGACTTGGTTTCACTTCTTCATTTGTCATGTCTTTCTGACTATACTGTCATGAAATCTTGGAAGAAAACTCCCTTGACCATCTAGGCCTGTAATCTTCTGTCCACTCTAATGATGGATGAAATGGCTACTTGACTTCCTCCCACATCAAATTAGCAACTCAGGTAATTGAACCTGATCATTCTCCTCGACACTTTGCTGATACCAATTTAAGTTAGGCCCTCATCCTTTCTTCCCTCGATTATTTAAACAGTTTCTGAGTGGTTTTTATCTTCCTGTTTTACTCTCGTCTTGGCAGCCAGAGTGATTGTTTTAGAATGCAGCATTGATCATTTCTTTATTTAAAACCCAACAGCAAATATTTGTAACCCTGTTATCTCATCAGGAAAAAAAAATCCATGAAACATTTAAAAGATATAGCTATTGGCTTCAACCCAGAGATGGTAATTCAGTGGCTCTGAGAGAGGGCTTCATACAGTGTCAGTGTTAAAAAGGCACTCCTTTGGGTAACTGAGGTAATTTCTTTTCTTTGCCTCTCAGTTCCACCATGCCCCCCTCCTCCACCTGCCCTTTATATCTCCAGGAGATTTGGATCTCAGCAACACTAAAAGTCTTAGAACTCCTAAATTTCAGACACAAAAATATACCTTTCTGTATTGTAGGGCCTATTACAGTACTTATTGCTCATTGTCATTAACTGGACAACCCCAGGAAGACAGCAGGCTTCATCAAAGAGTCAGATAAATTTTTGAGGTTGTTTAAGGACCCTGGAGCTATACAGTTAAGACAATTCCTTTGTGATTGTTCAAAGTATAATTCAGTGCATTCCTTTCCTTAATTCTCTGTTCAGTGCTATTTCTGTAAAGTACCAGACAAAATAATTCCTCACCCTACTTGGTATTTACACCTTTAAAGTATTTATAGCTCATTTTTATGTTCTCACTTAGTCATCATTTAACTAAGTAGTACACCTGGTCCTTTTATACTACTCCTCCTTTAGAAATCTAGCCTTCCATGAAGTGATAATCTTTCCTGAGTTATTCCATCCATTTGTAGAGTTCTCAAATTGTGATTTTTTTCTGCTTTGATTAAGAGAGTGTAAGAACCTCTGATGATATTAATTCTGGCTAAAAATTGTGACTTTAGCTTTATTGTTACTTTTATTATGTTTGGCATAGACAGGGCCATAAAATGTGGGTGAAGGGAATGATTCACTTAGATTGACTAATATTTTTCTTTTTTCTTCTTTATTTTTGCCCTGTCAATCCCGAATTAAAATATTCCTTACTATTATCTTAGGTACTTTAGGTATCTGCATTTCTCTGACTGAACTGAACATAAACCATGCAATAATATAATAATGCATTAGGAAAAAAAACTCAGAAGAAAATGTAATAATTGGGATTATTTTAAATCTCTGGAAAGGGATTGTTCACATCATACAGCTTCATGAGAATTTGCCAAAAACCTAAATTATACTTCCATCAAGCAGTGAAAACTGCCATTCTGGATCTCCATTACAAGAAGTAACATTTGGCTACAACCCAATGAAATGTATCAAAATGCAATTTCCAAAGCATTCAGAATTCTACCCTTCATTTGATTCTGTGCATGTCCCTGTAGGAACTGGAAAAATATTCATTAAGTGTCTGTAATCAAATGATAAAATTCAGGTCACACTCCAATAAATCCTTGATAGTCCATATACTCCCCTGCTCTTACAACAACTCCTTCAAGCACCCAGTTCTTTTCGGGCATATGTGAAAGAATGCTTTTATAGCAAGAGAGGAAGCTTGAGCCCAGCAACAGTAAACACCACAGAACTCATCAATTTCAGGCACAGAACATCAAGATGAGTTGATTATATACTATAAAGAAAAGCAATGTGCTGGTGGAAGATGAGCATTAACAGAAGGCTATTCTTGAAAGCTAAAGAACATGAAAGAAACACAGATGCCCAAAGAAACAAGAAGGAATCTGCAAAGAGAATAGTGAATATGAAAAAGATCAGAGATCACCACAATAGAAACCAAGAGGCTATGGTAGATGGGGTGGAAGCCATGGCAAGACAGAAGTGATTAATTACATCATGAGAGAGTGAGCAGCTCAGGGCCTCACCCCAGCTCACACATCATCCACCTGTGCAGCCATCTGTGAGTGCACGGTAGCAAGTGAAGGCGGCTCTTACATAAAATGCACTAACAAGTGACTTCCTCCTGTCATCAGGTCCTCTGCACTAGCATCTGTAGCCATAGATGACCCATAATCACAAGGGGGACCCAAGGGCATATCATGATAAAATGGCATTAGATTTTCTCTGTTGAATGAGGCATCAAAAATATATAGAACACATTTCAGATTCATAACTGTAAAACATTTGATACAGACCCTCCACAAGGAAAACAAAATTAGAAGCACACGAACTTCCAATGCAACGTCTATAACGCAGGTAGGCAAAAACCAAGTATGGAAAACAGATGGTGGCGATGTCACACCTGGGCTCATTCATGGATTCTTTTAATTTTTTAACTCAGCCTACATCCCTGGAGTATTTTTCTCCTGCTTTAATACCTATTATTTCATGTCTTGAGCTATTTTAAAAATTCCTAAGTATAGTTTCATTATGTAAGGTTGTTTATAAAATAAAAATAACTGCTTGACTTCTTCTCAAGTATTAGAGGGAGTACTGGGAGAAAAGGAGGAGGGGCAAAGGAAAGGGAAGGGGGGAGGGAGCAAGAGGATCCAGGGAGGGGTGGAGAGAGGGAGGGGAAAGGGGTACTTACCAATTTTGTATGAGTGGAAGAAATAAATAAATAAATAAATAAAAAGAGAAAAAGTATTAACTGAACTTATAGTTCTGTCAGGAAGCTTCTGGATTTGATCTTGCTTAGGCACCAGCAAATATACCTTTTGACCTTTGACTCTCCATGCTTCTCAGAGTCCTAGCCTCAGAAATTTTCCATTTTCATTTAATGCTTTGCCCAGATGATGGTATGTTCCTTCCATTTACATTCTCACTGCAGGCTGTACTGCTTACATCCAAATGTTAACAAATTAAGCGACATTTCCTTTCAGACAAGTTTGTTTGTTATAGAACATGACAAAATTGTCAAAATATGTCAATGACAGGCAATAGCACAAAGTTTAAATGATCACTGACTTCATCTTCTATATTCATTCCTATTGTACTTTCATATCGGAACATGGGACTGTTTCTCTGCATTCCACCTTAGCCTTTTCTAAGTTTTTTGGTGAGTCTGGATGTGACAATGTAAAGAAAGTCTATCTGGTAAACCCTTGCTGCTTCTTTAATGAATCTGGCTGATCTTTAACCCAAAAACTAGGCAATCCATCTGTTCCAGAGAGCTGGATGCCTGCAAATGGTTGGCTCTCATCACAGAAAGCATTTTAACACACAGCCTCCATCTGGTCACTGCTGCTTGCTAATCTAAAAAGAGACTTGGGGATGTGGGGGAGAGTGACATTTCCAGTTAACAGTAATTATTTCTAAAAGCTTTCAGCTTTTTTTCACATTTCCTTCTCCTTTTGACACTTCTATTTCCCATGGAATGCTTTCAGAAAATAAAGTTTTTGGGAGAAGCTTTAGATTAATTATAAGTAAGATATTCTTTTGCTAAACCTTGATTTTATTCAGTCTTCTTGTTTGTTTATTGGTTCCTCCTTCTAAATTGTTGTGGATTCCTGACCAGTTGTTTTATATTTCTAGTACACTTCCCTATCTAGAGCATGTAATGGTGCAATCTCTAAGCCTGAGTATGACCAATTAACACAAATCCCTGGCTGTTTTATCTGCCTCGATGACTGTCATGAAAAAATCTTTGATGCTGTACCTGTCGATTTTGCCCAACTTGAATAGAATTATTGGGTTACCGACTGTGTGGTTGCAAATACTTTGTAGCAAGTACTGTGTAGTTATGTATAGATGTGTTTTCTCATTGACGTTGCTTTGAAAGCCTGAAGTGGAGACAGCACTCAACTTCTAATATCTAGTGAAAATAGATGAGGGTCGTTGAAGATAAAAAATCTAGGATAACTTGTAAACTAGGATAACTTTAGACTCTTCTGCATCAAGGTCCTCCTTCAATAGTTAAGAATAGTTTTCAGAAGCCAGGGGTAATTTTAGGCATTGACTGACAACCTTAATAGATTATAAAGCATAGAAAACTTAAGAAATCAGGACAGAGCTTCTTCTGAGCCCTACTAAGAAAAAATGAAACTCTAAATATCAGGTTTCACATCAGTTGCAATTAGTGATAAATTCTGCCACAAAGACCTTACTTACTATACTGTCATGTTAATTATTTCGACTCCATATCAGCTTTGCAAATCTGAACAGTGAGGCAGTTAAAGAGGAGCATCAGAGAAATGTGTACTTAGATCATAGCACAGAATACTTAACTGTGAAGATCTCAAGGTGCTAAAAATACACTGACACTTAAGGATGAATGATATCCAAATTTGTGGAACTGCGTTATGAAAGCCAGAGCCAAATTTAGAAGATTTTGCTTTTCAGATGTCTTATATAGCCATAAATGTTTGTCTCTGAACACACAACTTTGCATACACCATATGCTAGAGCAAGCATTAGTGCATTTTTGAAGACTATGGGGAAAGCATCTCAGAGTAAGATCTTCTTAGAGCTTTATTGCCTACCATTATCCATTCATCACAGTGGACATCCAAAGCATAAGGAAGAAATTTTGATCATGTTTACTTTATCATAAATGTATTGGAGATATCTTTGAGCTTGCAAAAACATGGTCTCAAAGTTTCAAAATTTTGATTCCTTCATTTATTATTATTGGTGTTCATCATCAAGTTTCAGATGATGAATAGAGCTGTTAGTGGAGATGGATTTTGGTTATTAATAAAGAATAATGAGGATGAGTAAGGTAGGCAGAATAATGGTCAACAAAGATGGCTACAGCTTAAGTTCTCAGAACTATGAATATGTTAACTTACCTGACAAAAGTAACTTTGTTGGTATGATTGAATTAGGGAATTCAAGAGAGATAATTATCCTAGATTATTCTATATTATCCAGTACACCCATTGTAATCATGTGAATCATTAAAGTCAGAAAATATTTTCTTTCTCTTTTTTTAGAGGATTGAGATAGAATTTATTACAGGAGAGAAAGAATGGAACTCATGGACTCCAGGCATGGAATCCATGAGAAGCATGGAGCTGGAAAAGAACTTAGGGACTCTAGACATGAAGTGCCATGAGGGGCAGGTGCCCCAGAAAACATTTCTATCTCAATTTATATCAGCTGTAGAGATGACTGTGGTAAAGAGGTGCAGTGAGACAACCTGCAAAAGCAAGCCTAGAGGACTTGTTGGTAGACTGAAAATGTAGGTGGATAAAGCAAGTTTACAAAAAAAGATTCATTTTTAAGTTAGCATATAAAGTAATGGGTTTTCATGACATTTTCATACATTTGTGTCCTTACACTCTTCTATTCGTTCCCCTTCTCTACTGCCCTCTCCTGATCACCTACCCCTTAGTTGATTCTCTTCCTCCTCCCCTCCCTTATCCCTATGTGCTTTCATATTACATATATTGAAAAGAAGTTTCAAGAGAGAAAGTGTACAGACTATACCAGTATGCTGAGGTTGCCCAAAATGATAATACAGAAGCAGGCTTTGTACTGAAAATTCTCAGTAATTTTTCTTCCTATAAACTTGCAAGTCATCTAAATAAAACAAGAATGGTGTTTAAAATTGTAGGAAGTAATGGGATTCCATAGGGAGAAAGATTAGTAAGGAGAAAAGGAATCCTGAAACAAGTCACCAAGCTGAGAGGAACACCAGTAATTACAGGTCACAAAAGGAGGAAGAGCAGAAAAAGCAGACAAAATAAAACAACAAAAATCAGCAAAAAACAAGAGGTAAGAGGAAAATTAGAATTATGAAGATTTGCCATGTGAGTCAGAAGGGACCGTCTGACACAAGAAGTGGACACCGCAGTGAGGTGTTGCTTAGAGAAGAGTGTGAGACTTGACTCACAGTTTTCCTCCTCAGAAGAGGTGCCAGGGCAGTGAAGATGCCAAACTAGGCTGAGGCTTGGTTTGCTGAGACCTATGTGTTAGGACCCAGTCACAGCACACTCATTCTTTGCGTTGTTTTGACTTGCTTCCCTAAGCAAGAAAAGGTAGTAACCAACTATGAGTCAAGCTCTCCTCTTGTCTTGGTGGCCTTAAGAAGCCAGAGAGTAGCATATCTAGCAACCTTAAGAGACAAGTCAGCAAAGAGCAAGTCTATGTCACCCAATGTGAGGACAGTTAGCAAAGGCCTGGGATTTCATCTCCGGCTGGAACTCATCTTTGTCTCTTCCCAAATTAGTTCTAATCATGGTATGCTAACACCTTCCCCTTCTCTGACATGGAATCTTGGTAAAAGAGAACATGTCTGCCCATGACCCATTCCTTCATTTCACATGGAAAAGCAGATAGAACTTTCCAACATAGAGGGGTTGCAGAAGGGAAAATTGATACTGCTTTCTTTTTCATCTTTGCCGAGTCAAAGAACCTTTCATGCTGGTATCTAAAATTTGAAATTCTAAAATTTGAAATTTGAAACTTGAATTTCATGGCAAATCTTTATAATTCAGATGCAGTGACTGATTTCAATTTTCTAACCAAGTTAGGTGCTACTCATAATAATTGGAAATCAATGTAATAGACTACAGGTACTTATAGATCATAATGTGTCTCCAATAACTGAATTATAACCTCCTTCAATAATTTATCATTGGATTTTAATGTCCTTTTTTATTTTTTTTTTCCGGTGCTGGGGACCGAACCCAGGGCCTCGCGCTTGCTAGGCAAATGCTCTACCACTGAGCTAAATCCCCAACCCAAATGTCCTTTTTTAAAGAATGGAAATAATCTAAATAGTCAACTCCCATTTATAGGTTTGAGGTAACATTTTATGGTCCCCAAGGGCATCTATATCAGCTATGTAGCATGTAACCCAAGACAGCCTATAATAAACTGTGATTAACAAACAGTCATAGGTTTATAACTTGCCTTCAGAAAGACAGAAATTCAGAGCATTATAGGGTCAGATGTACTTTGAAGGGACATCTGTTGTCTTCTCCCTTATAAATGTAGAATTTCTTTTCCCATTAACCTCAGGTCCGGAAGTCATTTACTTCAGTTCTTTCTAGGGTAGCCAGAACTTTTAGCAGAGAAATGATGGGTAAGCATGAGTAACGAGGCCTCTTGAAATGGCAGAAATAGTCTGTCATGGGTCAGTTCCTTCTCCTTAGTCCTTCATACTATATCTCATCTGTATCTGAAAGATGATTTCTGAAGAACAACAATTTAGGGTTTACACACCAAGTGGAAAAGGATTTGGGGCAAAGGAGGGTGAAATTGTAGAAATCTTTAAAATTATGTGTTCTCTTCCTGCCCCTTACTAAGGTTGTTTTAAACAGTAGGGCTATTTAAAAATAAATAAGTGAATGATGAATACAACAGATGCTAGTAAAACAAGGATCAGCTAGCCTTTAGAAAGGAATCTAGGTTAGCAGAGGACAACATCATTTGTGTCAAATGTATGTAGGATTTCTGGATGAGATATATTAGTTAAACCTGGGTTTGTCCATGGGAATTCAGATTAAAATGGATACTGACTCATTGCATCTTAAATTCAATCCTATTTGTCTTTCTTTGCCCCTTAATAAGCTCTCAAATCATTTCTACCTTTGAAAATCGTCCACTTTTTTCTTTAGTTTGATTAGATCCAACTGAATAATATAAAGGTTATTTCTACTTGCGTTCTTCCTGAAAGGGACATCCTTATCCATAATCCTTCATCTTCCCCTGGCTTTATTTGCCACAGAAGACAGTACTAAATGAGTCTCTGCAGAGAGCAAACACCCAGTGCAGTCTCCTAGTTTATGCCTTGGAATGGCTTGTTCTGGACCTGCTCTCTGGGATACAACCCTACCAACCCTGACCCCCAGAATCACCCCACATTCTTGCAGTTATTTACTGGCCTCCAAGAATTATCAAACATTATTAGCCGTGGGTGTCTTTGTCTTTGCTTACTACTTCCAAGGACAGTACTTCATCAAGATGAGTCTTGATATCAGGATGTACTGTGCATGCAACTCATCACCTCTCCTCCAGCTGCTGTGAGATCCTCTTGTGCTAAGCATGGGGCTTAGGTTAGCCACATGATCCTTACAATCAGCAGCTCCTTCCCACCATCTTATTACTCAGCTCAGCTCTTCAGAAAACATATTTGAAATGTTGCAAAGCAAGCCATCAGTCTTCACAGTTCACCCTCCTGCTTTCACGCTCTTCAGATCCGATAAATCCTTTGTCTTTTCACCACACCTGCTTTCCAGATAGGGTAAAATAGAGTGAAAAGTGCTCACCAGTCAAACCTTTCTCTTCGGTGGGACAGGGAAGCCTTTCCTATCTTTCTCAGCTTGTGCAGAAACCTTCACACACTGATATTTAAAGGATCACCCAGTGGAGAGTTAGGCGCACACAATAAAGGACTCTCTGGGAATTGGGGGGGAGACACTGGGGGAAGGGGAGGGGGGAGGGAGGGAACTGGTAAAAAATTTTAAAATGTATAATTAAATTTTTAATAAAAAAAAAAGAAAAAAAAGAAAAAAATAAAACCAATGGAACTCTAAAAAAAAAAAAAAAAAAAAAGAAACCTTCACACACTGATATTTAAAGGATCATGAGATGGCTATGAGCCCACAGGGAGACAAAACCATAGTGTAGTTCAAAAAAAAAAAAAAAAAAAAAAAAAAACAAGGTACACTTGGGCTTGATATTAAAAGATGAAGTTCTTGTTTCTGAGGCCAATTTTCAATTATTGTTCTGTGTGATACAATGACATAAATCTTTTAACTATCTTACTGACAAGAATGTATTTAATGGTTCATTAGTGGTTACACATTGTTTACAGCCTGACTTTAAAAGAAATATTTCAGGGAATCAACCATGGAATCTGATTTAGCACCTCATTTATAATTTGTATTTAATTGTGTATTCTAGTAGAAATACATGAATCCAAAACAAAATATTTAATCTAGCACCTTTATGTCAGTGAGCTAATTTATCTTTGAAATTCCTTTGGTATATAGCCAAGGCTGAATGCCAACTACTCATTAACCACACATTGTGTAGTAAAGGTTCAGAAGGTACGAGCTTTGCAGGGAATGGGAAGAGACAAGAAGGCATTCAAAAGAAAGTCAGATAATTAAATTAACATTTGATGTAAAGGCTGCTCTCTTAATGTATGGATCCTTCATTGTAATATGATTATTTGGATTTCTTTCATTGTAGCACAAATTGTTACTTGATAATTTTCTTAGAAAACTTTTAAATGAAAGATTCACTGTAAATGTAAGAAATTATAAAGAGAGGGCATCATTTATATTAAATGTTATGCCATTCCAGAAACTGCGCAACTTACTTAAGATACTGCTTGGTGGGGAATTGAAGACTTGGTTTCATATGTCAGAATCATGGTTCTCAAATGGTTTCTATTCTCTAGAATTGGATGGCTAATCTCTGTCCATCTTTCAATTTCAAGAGGGTTAGTGAGAAAATGTAAGGTTTCTTGCACATAGGTTATCAGGTTCTCAACACATAGTAGTTTTAAATCTGTGTAGTTAGTGCACACTAGTTAACCTCCTCTTTCAGGTGGAATGAATCTGTTCACCTGTTAGTGGAGATGGTTGTATTGGTTATTCAAAATACCTGAGGAATAGAAACTAGTTCCTTACAGAAAGCGTGTCCCAGGGTTTGGAATCAGACTTGGCTACATGAGAACTACGAAGAATATGAATCCTTGACCATGCTGTGACTCTGGAGTAACTCTTCAGGGTTGCCCTTTTCATCTCAAGCATGTGTATCTTGCATGTAAGTCATAATTTCTGTTAATGGTAAAGTGGACAGGGTTTCCCAGCTGGCCAGAAGGCTATGTTTTGGCTCACCATCCCTAGGTTTAGAAGATGCTCAAACAGCAAGTATATCAACCTGCTGCCTTGTAGCCCTTTCATTTCTTTTAAAGTCAGACTTCTAAAGTAAGAGAATGAAATAGTGAATTATACCTTTTCAAATTTCTCGTGCAAGAGGGTCCAGTCCTCTTCAGCATTTTGTCTATCAAACATGTCTAATGAGGGGGAAAAGTGAGAACCAGCTGCCATCTTAGAACTTTAGGAAAAGAAATCTTGCCTTCACTCTTACAGTAAATATCAGAAAGTACAAAATAAATCCCAGTTATTTAAAGCCCAAGAAATGTGACTTAGCATGAGTTTTCAAATGTATAAGATGCACCTAAGCAAAATGTTTAAAAATCAAGAGATTTATATGTTTTAAAGTATTAAATATCCCAATCAGTATTTTCATCCTACATTTAAACTACATATGAAACAAAATGTGTTTCAACCAATACTCTTTAGCCATAAGAAATTTTATTTTTGAAATTAGTGCAGTTTTTCTCTCAGGCTTGACTTCTTGCTTTGTTATAAACATTGGTTTCCCCTGCTGGGTACATGTGAGCACACAAATGTTCTGTGTCACGTGAAAGGAAAGCAAATGAGTAAACAAACAGTCAGGATGTTAAGCTACATCCATCCCAAGCTGTTTTTCATGAAAAAACTAAGAAGGGTGTTTTTGTTTTCATTTTTGTTTTTGTTTTAGTGCAGTAAAGTTACAATCTTCTGTGTGTATTTAGATGCTAGAGAACAATGCCTTCTTTTCAGCATTCCATGGCTGCACCAAGCACATTGGCTCAGGCAAGCGACAGCGGGAAAAAGTGCCTTCATCTCTTTTCTGTGACTTTCTAAGAGAGAATTAAAATTACAGTCAACTGTGAACCAGCCCAGCTGCCATTACTCCGATTCAAGGAATCTCTAGTCTGTAGCCTGCATAATACAATGTGATCACAGCTCAGTACATTCAGAGTAACTATGTAGGCAACACATTACAAAATCATAAACTTACTTAATACATAATGAGACCTTTTTTTGCAATTTATTTAGTAACTCAATGGGACGGCATCCTGCTGGCAAAATTCTTTCCTGCTCAGAAGTTTTCTTTCATCCATGGAGGCCTTCAAATGATTGGATGAGACTCATCTACATGATTTTCACAGTTTGAGCATGAAACATTCTCCCACAGACTCATGTTTCCCTAGCTAATGGTGGTGTCTTGAGAAGATCTGGATCTTTAGAAGGTGGCACCTAGATTGAGGAAGTAGATCACTACATGGTGGGCTTTTTAGGTTATAGTCTGACCCAGCTTCATCCCTAACATCTGTTCCCTGATCCTTGGAGAGATAAGCAAACAGCTTCCATCATTCCAACTGCCACAGCCATGAACTTCCATGAGCTCTACCATACCTTCCCTCCCACATTGGGCTGTACTCTCAAAGCATAAGCCTAAATTCTTCCTCCTGAGGTCACATCTTATAGTATTTCATTCCAGTGAGGGGAAAAGTAATGTAATTACAAAGTACAAGTAGATTTTTTCAAAGTTTATTAGTTGAAATATTAATCTCATTCAAAAAATCCTCAGAGAAACTTCCATAATAATGTTTGACCAAATATCTGGATATTATGGCCCCATTAAGTTGACACAGAAAGTGGACCATTGCAATTGTTGTAAGATTACTTTTGCCCTGGCAAGAAGAACAGAAGTTGAGATGGTGCTGTCAGATAATGGTGTGGTTACAGGAGACTGAGATCAAGGTAGAGCAAGGTCTCCACGCAGTTGGGAGAGGACTCTGTCCAGAAGCACACGTGGGCCTTACTTCATGGGCCATCTGAAGGGCCCAGAATGAGTGGGAGAAAAACGAAGGGGGAGGAGCTGGAAACAATCAGCAGGCAGACAACCAAAGAGACTTGATTGCGCCATAAAGGGTTTTGGATTTTCTCCCAAAGACCACAGTTAGTCGCTGAGGTTTCCAAGAGCAAAGCATCCCTGTCCACTGTGTGTTAGGAAGGTCAGGCTGACCTCCATTCTCACAAAACAGTCTAAAATTGCCAGTACTATTGAAACCTGTGAAAATGACTTACATTCCTCAGAGAAAAGATAGCACGGAGGAACACTGCATGATTTATATGACTTTTTTGTATGATTTTTTTTAAAAGTGAGAAATTCTTCTAGATTTGTCTTTAAAACTATTTGTATAAGATGTTGAGTTGTCCTTGATATCTTTTTTCAATCATGCACTCCATAAAGAATGAAATGCTCTTTTAAAAAATGTCCTTATCTTCCAAAAGGTGCGAAAGCCTCTCAAAATTTTCCAGAGCTTCCCTGATCTCACCCTTGCTGTGTTATATTTAGCTCAGCTCCAGACCTTGACCTTTTCAATAGACTGCACGACACCATGCACTAATCGAAACATTTCTTAATAGACTCAAATAAGGTTGGTGGAGCCAACCCTGGCCTGTGCACATGCACACACACACATGCATGTGCACACACACAAACACACTTTCTTGTTTGGAGTTGCTTTGGGAAATAACTATTAAGTAAGTGCAGAGAAAGACAGAAGTCTTGTAATTTTGCAAACAAAATGAGTTTTTTTCCAACATTTTTTAAACTGCATCCTAATTGAGTTTTTTTATTAATACATTTTTATTATTATTTCAGCTCATACAAACTTAATAGGTACACCAGTTCCCTCCCTTCCTCCTCATCCCCCCATACCCCCTGCTCCCCCTTCCCACCCCCTCCTTCCCCATCCCCCAGTGCCTCCCACCCCAATTCCCAGAGAGTCCTTTCTTGTGCATGCCTGATTTTCCTCTGGGCCCTCCTCTCCGATGACATACAAGGACCCAGTGGCCTTTCCCTGAACCCTTTCCCGTGTTCCCCTTAGGTATAGGAACACTGCTGTGGCTGCCAATCCCTTGCCTCCAAAGATATTGGTGCCTTTAGCAGATGCTAGACTTTGTGAGGTCAATAGTGTTTTGGACAATGTGCAGGGCATGTAAAGTCCAATTATGATTGCTTCAGCCCTAACTTGTATGGAGTATCTCACATATCATTGCTCCTCCCATCCTTTTGCTCTTACGCTCTTACCGCCCCCTCTTCCACAAATGTCCCTGAGCCTCAGGATGGGGAGATATTAAGCTGGGCTAGTTCTAGGTGGTTGATATAGAGTCTCTGAAGTTCTGGATTGTGGTTTGTTGATTTTCTTTTGCAGTTTTGCTGCTCCTGCAATGCCCTTCACTCCATCCTGCTGGGCATTGTATGTTACCCCCTGGCCAGAGACAAAAAGCTGTTAAACTAGAGTCTTGTGATAAAAGCACATTCAAAGGTAGATGTAATAAAAGTGGGAAACCACAGTGAGGGAGGGGTCTATCACCCATTTGCAAAATGGTTACTTTTTATCTGCCAGATTATATGCCCTCCTCTTCTGGTGAGATCATACCCCCTCAGTAGTAAATGATCAGGAACAAAAGTCTGTGAACTTAATCAGATGTCTCATTACTTATTTGAGTCCTTGATGTAGGCTTATTTTCTCTGCTGTAACATGGTCCCTTCTCTCCTTGTTTCTGGTGTGGCCCTCCTAAACCCATCTCTCCTGTTCATAATCCTTGCAATTACTGTCTCTAGGTGGGCTGGGTGGGTTTGTTACTAGGAGCCACCTATTGGGGAGTACATATGGCACTTAATTTTCTGGGTCTGGGATACTTCACTTAATATAATTGTTTCTAATGACATCCATTCCCGGCAAATTCCAGTAATTCATCATTTTTGATGGCTGAGTAGTACTCCATTGTATAGATGTACCACTTTTCCTTATCCACTCGTCAACTGTTGGACATTTGGGTTGATTCCATGACTTTGCTATTGTAAACAGTGCTGCTATGAACATGGTCGTGCTTGTGCTATCGAGGTGAACCTCTGCTGTATGGGGGGTTATTCCCAAAAGTGGAATAGCAGGGTCATATGGCATTTCAATCTTTAATTTCTTTAAGAATCTCCAGACGGCTCGCCAGAGTGGCTGTATGAGCCTGCACTCCCACCAGCAATGTAGGAGAGTTCCCCTCTCTCCACATCCTCTCCAGCATTTGTTGTTGTTTGTGTTGTGGATTTTTGCCATCCTGACCGGGGTGCGATGATATCTCAGGGAAGTTTTGATTTGCATTTCCCTGATGGCTAGAGAAGTGGAGCATTTTTTAAGATATTTGTTATTTTTTAAGATATTTTAATTTCATCCCTGGTAAAGTTTCTTTTAAGTTCCAGGGCCCATTTTTTAATTGGGCCATTGGTTTCCTTGGTGTTTAGTTTTCTAAGTTCTTTGTGCACTATGGACAGCAGAGTTCTATCAGATATGTGGTTAGTGAAGATTTTCTCCCATTCTGTGGGTTGCCTTTGAGCTCGCGTTACAATCTCTTTATCTGAACAGAAGCTCTTTAATTTCACAAGATCCCATCTGTTGAGAGTTGGTAGTAGTGACTGTGCCATTGGATATCTGTTTAGGAACTGTTGGCCTAGCCCAATCAGCTCGAGGGAGTTCCCTATCCTTTCAACTATGGTTTTTATAGTCTCTGGCCTGATATCAAGGTCCTTGATCCATTTGGAATTAAGTCTTGTACATGGTGACAAGTACGGGTCCAGCTTTACTCTTCTGCATGTGGAGATCCAGTTTTGCCAGCACCATTTGTTGAAGATGCTGTTCTTTTTCCATTGGATTCTTTGGGCCCCTTTGTCAAAGACCAAATGGCTGTAACTTTGTGGGCTTATATCTGGGTCTTCAATCCTTATCCATTGATTTTACAATGAAAACTTTGAAACCCTAAAGAAAGAAATAGCAGAAGACACCAGAAGGTAGAAAGACCTCCCTTGTTCTTGGATTGGCAGAATCAACATCGTAAAAATCACCATCCTACCAAAGGCAATATACAGATTCAATGCTATACCAATGAAATCCCAAAGCAATTCTTCAAAGAAGTTGACCAAACAATCTCAAAGTTCATATGGAGGCACAAAAGACCCAGGATAGCAAAGACAATCTTGAGTAACAAAAACACTGCTGGAGGTATTACCATACCAAACCTAAGTCTATACAAAATGAGTTTTGAAGAGGTTTTATTTCTCTGAGCTCCAGGAAAGCATGAATTTCCATTTCTTTCTTTTGTGGGAATTTTTTTCTTTCTCTTTGAATAATGTTGCCATATTTCCAGTTGCTGTAACTCTTACCTCGAATAGCTCTCCCTTGGGCTCTCTTTCTTAGGTATGGTTTGGTTTGGTTTTCTGTGTGGAAAAGCTGACCTATAGGAGGAGGTATAGTACATAAGCATTCCCTTCTTTTATGCCCACAGTCACAGTTGCCCCTGATGGTGTGAGTTTGTTTTGCTCATAGAGACTTCAGTCATGCCATAAAGGTACTTTTAATGCAGAACCCACTATATTACCTGTTTTATGTTTAATGATGATACTAGTTATGATGTCAATGGCAGAGAGTCACATATGTTCTCTCACCCCTATGGCATCACATACACTCAGAAATGTCCTAAACAAGGCATTAAAATCATTGGTGATTCTCAGAAAGTAAAGAAAAATTGAGCAATTAGGAGAAACACTAGCAATTCTCCCAGTGAGGAATTTGAAAATGAGAAGTCGGTTTCCTCTGAAATGCAAAAATCTGCCTGTCATAGTTAGGCACAAGTATCAATTTGACAGTTGAGGGTTTGAGCTCTGGGCACATTTGTAGAGAATTAGTGGCTGAGTTAAGCCCAGAACAAACCTGCAGGAGATTGTCTAGCTGATGGGGAGGGCCCAGCCCATGGTGAGTGGGATTAGGCCCTGGAATAAAATAAAGAGAGATGGTTGAACGAGTTGGCATCCTTGTGTACACTTGGCCAGACATGCTGGTCTGGCAAGTAAGGATCACCCCTCTTTCAGTCATTATGTAGAGAGGGTGTGGCCAGTTCCTTTAGCTCTGGTGCTGGTGTGAACTCTCCTGCTAAAATCGACAAACAATTGTAATCAGGAATTGTAAGATAAAATAAACTCCTTATTCCCTTAAGTTGTTTGTTTGATGGTGATTTGATCAGCAACCAGTTACACTCCCAAAGGAGATTCTTGTCAGTTGCTTAATCAGCTGGCCATTTGCTGCTCTCATGAGGTTCTCTACTTACCAGTCTCCTTTTCCTCCCACAACTCTTCAATCCTACCTGCCTCTACTTTAAACCTCATTGGCCCGTAGGGAGCGCTATTGCTAAGTTTGAATCTCCACTTTACTGCTAAGTAGCTGTTTGTCCCAAACGAGTGTTTAACTTCTCTGAGCTTCCATTTCCTTGACCAGATCCATTGCATTAAGAGCCAGAGGACGTAAGTAATCCCATATCAGTATCCAAGATACATGGAGAAATAATCAAGGAAACACAGCCATCCAAGACCTGAACAAAAGGTGTCAGGCAACCTGATTCAGACAAGTTGGAATAGTGGACAGCTTCGGGCAATCCAAGCCCTGTCTTTCATAGTTACTAGTAGAAATTTCTTCCTAACAGATTAGGGCTCCCTGGATTTTTAAGGACTCCAAAGCATCATTGTATACAAGGCTGGACTGTTTATATCTCCTAACTTGTCTCACTAAGTCTATGAGGAGTATGTAGGTTTTTCCTAGGCATGGGGTAGAACCAGGGAGGCATATCTTTCTCCTCTTGGAATAATCACCCTTGAACTTCATTTCACATTGAGTTATAAACTTGTTAGGAACAAATTGAGTTCTTGAACATCTCTGAGAAAGACTGTATAATTGAATCATCTTTTCAAATTTGTATACAAATATATTTTATAATTGGAATATTTTCAGGGATATCAGGTTTTTAAACCTGCTGATTAATGTAATGAATTGAGTGAAGAAGATTGCTATCTCCTCATTTTCCTTTATTTTTAGTTTCCTCTTTTTAAATCATAGCTTTCATCATCTAGAAACATAAAGTAGGAATTAAACTCATGGTTCGGATCTTTGTTTTATCTTTTCTTAGCTGTGTAACTTCACATGGTCTCTCTCCATGCTCCAGAATTCCCTCTGCAAATGGTGCATATTTCATAGTGTTCCTTTGAAGATTGTGTGGGTTAATAGTCACAACATACTTAGGCCACTGCCTCATTAAATGTTAATCCATGTTATGATTTTGATTATTTATAAGTTATGTTTTTCAGTACACACCAGCTTTATACCACATTACTTTAATGCCAAATCTAAAATAAGTATCCAGATCTTGTTGTATAGATGTTTTGCAATATTCTTGCCCAAGAGGAACAATATTTCACATTAGTAGAGTTCACACCTTTGAATGGAAGAGAAGAAAGACCACAGAAATTTTTCTGTAAAATACAAAAACATGCTTTCCTTTGTTGCTTTGTCACTTTTTTAATTTTAATTTTTAAAAGTTATAAAATATCAAACATTTATATTTTCAACCTAGGCATAGTTAAGTGCTTATGTCAACTCCCAGGAGAGGGGATGTTGTGAAACCCCCATTTCCACCCCTTTTAATTTCATGCACAGAAAAGGATGCTCTGGGGATTGGGGAAGGAGGCACTGGGGGATGGGGAGGGAGGAGAGAGGGGAGGGGGGAGCAGGGGAGTGGGGGGAAGGTGGAGGGAGGGAGGGGACTGATGTACCTGCTAAGTTTGTATGAGTGGAAATAATAATAATTAAAAAATTCTGAAAAACTCCCAGAAAATATTGTAACCTTAATTCTCCTGGTCGTGCATTGCCTCTGGGGCTCTATGCATTCAGGAACATGATCTAAAATGTGAGCACTAAATTCAGCTCATCTCACTTCTTTTTTCAGTTGAACTTTTCTTTGGCTGGGACTGGCTGATTGGTATTGCACACTTCAGCAGCCTTAAGGCAGCTTACAAATTAAAACCATAAGAATACTGAAATCATTCTATACAACAAGTAAGCAAGCCTACTCCATACTATGTGAACATCTAGCTGTTGCTGACATCTCATGCTGTAAACACTGGAATTTCAACAAACTAGTTTGGGCTTCACTAGGGGCTCTGGTGCTGGGCTGGCCTGATGAGGATAATGCTAATTTATTCTCTCTCTCTCTCTCTCTCTCTCTCTGTAGGCTCACTCACAATGCCTCTGTCCCTAAGCTCTTCACAGATAATCTAGTATTCCTCACAATATGATTTTTTTTTCTTTTTGGATGATAAAAATTCCTCAGTAGAAGTATCTGTGCTCTTATGTGTTATTCTACATTTCCTGTCAAGCCTATAATGAGTTATCCCTGTCCTTCTAATTTTAACAAATAAGCTGTTTTTGTTTGGCTGCCTTTTATTATATTTTGCTGGTTTTTGGCTTTTGGTATGTTATTTGTAATTTCACTTAAATCACCCCAACTGGATATCTAGCCAGTGATCTGATTGGGAGAGCCTTGGAATATGGTTTACCAGCTTCAAATATAGCATTTTCTATGCAAAACTGAATAAATGTAAATGCAGAAGACAGCCAGTGTTGGAGAATGAATATTTGTGTGCCCCTAAAATCCATATTTTGAAATCCTATTCCCCAAAGTGAGGTTGTCAGGGCTCTTTAGAAAGACAAGAGTGACAGGATAGACAGACGTAGTTACAAGAAACTTTATTAGGCAAATTCACTCACGCTTGTGGAGATTGAGAAATCCCACAACAGATCAGCTACCAGCTACAGAATCATGGTTCAGTCTGTGTCCAACAGCCTCAGGATCAGGAAATCCATATATGTCAGTACAAGACCTGAGAAACCAAGGTTGTTAATGTCAGAGACCAAACACCAGAAAACTTACAGTGTTTATATCCAGGGCAAGATAATAAGGGAGTTCCAGCCCTATGAGAGAGAGGGAGAGGGAGAATTAATCCACTTTTCACTTGCCTCTTCATTCTGCCTTTGGCTGACTAGATGGTATACAGCCATACTGAAGGTAGATTTTCCCACTCAGTCTGCCAGATCACATACAAATCTTCTCTGGAAACACCTTCAGAGGTACGCTGAGAAATCAATCATGTTTTAGCCACTATGTAAGTATTTTCTAATCCAGTTAAATTGCAACCTACAGTTAACAGTCTCAGAAGGCGATTAAGTCATAAAAGTGAAACCCTCACGAAGAGGATTGGTGTTATCATGAGAAACTCCAGAGAGTGTTCTTGCCTCTTCTGTTATTAGAGACATAGCCAGGAGATGATTGTCTGTTAACCAAAAGTTTGACCCTTGTAACACCCTAAATATGCCAGCATCTTGACTTCCAACATTCCAGAACTATGAGAAATAAATTTCCTTAAAATTATATATTATTATATTATATTATATTATATTTATTATTATTTATATGACAGGAGGGTGCAGGCCACACATGTGGAGGGCCAAACCTCAACTTCGTAGAGTTGATCTATCTTTCCTCCTTTGTGTGGGTTCAGGAGATCAAATAGAGTTTGTTCATATATTTTTATTCCCCACCATCTATCTCATTAGTACAAATTTCCATTTCTTATAAGCCATTTATTCCATAGAAACTACGCATAGCAGTCTAAAAAGACAAGGGTAGCCAAGTAAACAAAACCATCTTCACTTAGCAAAGGAATTCATATTTAGATGCTGGGCAGAAAGGAATTTCGCCAACTGTTCTTCTTGCCACAGAAAATTCCCATTAGTAATGGTAGTAACTACCATTGCTTATTGGATTTTAGACACTGTGCTAAGCACTTGGTACAAAATTTCTTAGTTAATCCTATAATGATCCTATAATGTCATAACAATTATTAAGTAACTCATCCCATGTAATACACCTGGCAGAATCAGGATTTATGCACACATTCACTGATTGATATTCCAAGGCCTGAGTTAGAGTCACAACTTTGCTAGTCATATCCAAGACTCCATAATTCATGATGTAGTGACACTACTTTTAGAAAACCCTTCTGAGGTTTATAATACATGCACCATACTAGTTAAAACACACAGAATAAGAGCTCATACATAGCATTCAACTTCATTTCAGTCACTTCAACAAATGTTTATTAAGGACTTGAAGTGAGTTGTCTATTGCAAAGGATATAAGGATATTTGAATAATATAATGAATTCATCCAGACATCTCATGGAATCTGGCAGTATGAATAAAAATTGAGTTTTATGTGAGAAAGAAAGAAAACAGGCATATCTAGATGCAGACTCCTTTGCTCACTGGCTTTCTTGACTGAGATACTTTATCACAAAGCAACTAGAAATGAGCGTGCAGTCAACTTCAGAAGGCATGGGAAGGAGCTGAGGATGGAAAAGAATATTGATCTTGTAACAGACAACTGCCGGGTTCTCTGGTTCTGACATTTAAGAGTGGTGCTCAAGATCACTGTCAAAGTCTGGATGGGGGGAGAAACATTCCAGAAAATGCAGGGTACAACAGACTGGGGAAGAGAACACCATCTTCATTGGTCCTGGAGAAGCTGCCAGAATGCAGATTATCCAGGCTGGCTCTTCCCATCATCAGAGATGCTCCATTAGTGACAATGAGATATGAACTAAAGGGTGAACCTAAAACACTAAGTAACTGTGTATGGTTTGAATTGATCTGGAAGTCATATACAAATGACTCAGATAATCATTACTGGAAATATTACTAATGAGCCAAAACGATTGTTGACCACTAGACTTGAGGAAAATATAAATTAAGTCTTAGAACTCACTTAAGCATCCAAACATATGAGAAGGTAGAAGCATTAAAAAACATGAAGTCATATAGATAAAATTTTGTTCAGTGCAGTGGGTCATAGATATTTTGAAAGAAACTGAAGACCTCCAGAAAATGATAAATTTGAGTCTACATGCTATTAAGAAAATTCTGTACCTTAAATAATACATTTAAAAGACTAATGTATAAGGTAAAAATGCTGCTGTTTATTGGAACAACTGTCTAAAAATCTGTGTTTAGAAACCAAAACAAAGTGGATGCCAATAAAGACAAGGGGAGGTCTTAATAATTTCTGTGTCACCAGTATCTGACACTTGATAAACACATTTAATGAATAAATGTCATTTAACCTGCAACCTAGAGAAGGATCTGCTCACTTTCATGGCAAAGATAAAAAGACTTGCACTTGGCTGTACACATTTCATTCACTGATCTCTTAATAGCAACAATTAGCATTTTCATGATTATGGTGTCATATAGAGCGTTCACTGTGTATGAAGCACAATGCTTAGTGATAGAAAATCATTTAATTCTGGCAATAATCCCTACAAGATAGGTTCTGCAGTGAAGCTTAGTGAAGTAGCTTGTCTGTGGTTACACAGCCTGGTCTCAGAAGAAACACCATATATTTCATTCCCTTTTCTCCCTTACCCCACAGCAGCCCTATAGTTTCATGCAACAACTAAGTTTTGTCAAGGCTAGACATTCTAAAATGGAAAGAAATTTTCAAATTCATGTGGTGTGAGTGTGTGTGTGTATGTGTGTGTGCAAAAGAGCACTTGAGTGCATGTGCTGGTGGATAGAATTCCAAGAGTGACATCGGGAATCATCCCAGATTTTTTCTTCTACTTTATTGCTTTTTCTCTGGGATTCCCGGTTCTGTCTTCCAGAGTTAGAATTACATGCCACCACCATATCCATCTGGCAATTTCCCCAGCCCTAAATCCATGTCTTTTTTACCCCACAGAATGTAGTCTCAAACACTACAGCAGATTATCCACTTTCCCCTGCCACCTGATATTTCTGATTATCTTCAAGCATAATTTTAAGGCAAACACATGGAAAGCATAAATATTTGATATAACAGAGATATGATTCACTGTGTTTTGGAACACTAGTCATATAAAAATGCTAATTTCTCCCAAATACAGTTGCTCTTACATATTTTAAAATTCTAGCTTGAATTAAATTAGATCATTTCTGTATTGAAAAAGCTGTACTTAGCACCAGGCATTGGAAAATTCTGATATAGACAAAATTTCTTACTAGAGTAAAAGAGTAATTAATATCTATCGATTGATTAATTGAAGTCTTCTCATTTCTACTTTCTGTCTGATCTTTTCATCACTGCTACATGCTCAATAGTTATCAGAATATCTTATACCTTTCATGGTCACTCCATATTTCAACCAAATGTGCTTCATGTGGCAGTTTTCCATTGGATAGCATGCGTATATTAGTGCTCAACTAAAAAAGAATGACTTTCTACAGTGGAGTTTAAGGAGTGCTGGGTATGTCCTCACCAACACAACTGTTTGTACACACTTTAACTTATATCTTCAGTCAAAATAGCTGGAACTTGAAATCAACAATATTAAAGTACATTTTTATAATGTCTCAATCAAAAAAATGCTGGGAAAATTTGGTTGAATTTCAGCCCTCCATAAAAAATAGATAGGTATTCTGCCTAAAGCAAATCTATTTCTAATACTTGTCGCTATTTTTCTTAGAACACATACCTAGCAGTCATCCCAATGATTTACAGTTTCTCCAATCAGCATGCTTCTAATAAATCTTTTTATGCCCCCATATATACAAATAAACATGGTACATACATAGTCCTGCTTTTCTTTCTGTTCACCTGATCATCACTCCAGAATTCTGGATATTCTCATCTTGTAAAGACTCAGACATTTTCACATGACATCCACATGCTGTCTTTAGTGTTCACCTGGTGAAAAGAGTCCTTGTGGAGAACCATCGAATGTGAGCAAGAAGAGCATCTGAATTTAAAATGTTAATTTGATTATATTTTGCACTCTGCCTAAATTGCTCTCTTAGGTGTGAAGAAGCTCTGTAAACCTTTCAACAACTACACTATAAATGGTTTATGATCTCAGTAATTTGTTATTTCTCAATATTCACTTTCACATGACGTCCTTCAGTGTCTCCTAGGCTATATAATAAAAGAACTATGAAAAATTCAAATTTCTTATTTTATTCAGTCAAGGGACTCTCAATGATGTTTCTGCCAAACTAAACACTCTGCTTTATGTTTTCAATCTTCAGTGAGTGTAGAATGAAGTTAGATGCTTCTGCCCATTGTAGAGAATCTTCTGTTTGGAAAGTCAGCAGACCTGAAGTTTCTCCACTCTCCCTATGGCAAGTGGTTTCCAAGCTTTTTCATGAGCACCTGAAAAAAAGTTCATGCTTCAAAATAGGTCAAGTCGGGGCTGGAGAGGTAGCGCAGGGGTTAAGCCTCTGCATTGCAGGCAGAAGGTCCTGAGTTCGGATCCTAGACCCCACGTATAGACGCCAGGGGAAAGCGGGGCAGCCTGCGTTTCTGGTCCTGGTAGGGCCTGGAGCCTGTGAATCCCGGGGCAGAGTAAACAAAGAGGAGGTGGAGGCTGTCCATGGTGGTTCCCGAATTCACCTGTGGTTCTACACACGCACACTCGCTCAATTGAATAAATAAAAAATAAAAACAAAAAACTTTAAAAAAATAGGTCAAGTCCACTGATTGAGTCAGGTTGTAAGAAGCACTTCTTTGAGGGGAAACAAAAGTCTCCTCCTCTGCTGTGTTCATCAGTTAGTCTCAATTCTGTCCTCAGAAAAAGCTCCACAGATAGTTCACTCATTCTGTCTTCTCCCCAGTAGCCTGTAGATATTTGCAGACAACCAAGCCTTCTCAAGCTTAGAATTCCTCAGCTCTGTCACTCTTGCAGGCATTCCTCAGAAGATTGAGAATGGGATTCAGAATTTGTACCAACCTGATTGATGATTCTTTGGCAAAACTCAATTTTGGGAAAATTATGTTCCTAATAGAAAAAACATGTATGCAGACATACATACATTTTCTTATTTAAAAACATGTGAAGGAACAATGAATATTTACTGTAGCCAGCAAGATGTATCACCAGATAAAAGTACTTGCCTCAAATCCTTGTGATCTGGGTCCTGTCATGGAACCCACATGGTGAAAGGGAAAAAACAACTCATGAAAGTTGTCCACTGCCTCCACACATGCACCCTATCATGCACATTCACATATAAAGAAATAGAAAATAAATAAAGTAAAATTTCTAAGTTCTTAACTTATCCCCCTTCCCACACACATACTTTATTATAATAACCACTCTTTGGTGGATATTCTTCTGGCTGCTAGTCCGTATTAATGTGCAGATTCTAAGTTTCTATTCCTTTTAAAAGAGGAGTCATTTGAATTTTGAAAAACCAAAATTTCCACATCAAATAGTGCTTTCAAGTATCCCCCACTTACATTTGATCTATACATTGTTATTTAAAAAATAATTTATTAAAAATAACATACATTTATAATTTTAAGCTCATTTGTAGTCAATCTTTGGGAAATGTGGAATTGGATGAAAAAGGATATATGAATTTAAGTTAGACAAATGACCAAGTTTTTCCAGTTCTAAATAATTAATTCTCTGTTATAATTAAAGAACGTTTATGCTCATGGACTTAATTGGATGTGTTAGTGGGTTATTGTTCATAATTTCAGAGATTTCAGTTCATGGTCACTTTAGCCTTGTTTGCTTGGAACTGTGGTAGCACAGTACATCATGGTGAGACTTCAAGGCAGAAGAAACTGTTCTTTATATGTCATCCGGAAAGCAAAGAAAGAGGCAGAGGGGGCCAGGTCACAACAACCTCCTCAAAGACGCACCTCCAGTAACCTAACTTCCTTCAACTAGACCCCATATCTCCAAGTTTCCACCATCTTCCAATTGTGCTACAAGATGGTGCTACTACATAGGCCTCTGAGAGCCAGTCCTAAGCCACAGTCCTAAGCATCAGGCCTGTAGAGGAGAGTTCCTTTCTTACAAATATTGAGAACATTAATAATTTCTTATAAATGGAATTTCTTAGAATTACATTTTCTACTTTGCTGAAAAATGTGATTTACTGTGTAATGTATTTGCTGTACTATTTTTTTAATTTTATTATTATTATTATTATTATTATTATTTATTCAACTGTGCGCATGTGCGTATGTGCTCACGCACGTGTGTGTGTGTTTGTGTGTGTGTGAATCTATGTCTGTGTATGTGTAGAACCACGGACGAACTCGCGAATTATCATGGACACCTCCACCTCCTTCTGCCCTGGGATTCACAGGCTCCGCACTACCAGGACCAGAAGCGCAGGCTGCCCCCCGCTTCCACCTGGCGTCTATACGTGGGATCTGGGATCCGAACTCAGGACCTTCCGCCTGCAAGGCGGAGGTTTAACCCCTGAGCCACCTCTCCAGCCCCTGCTGTACTATTTTGAAAGGTACAAAATATACTTCTATACTGAATTAATTAGCAACCTCTTATAGCATGTATTTCTTAGTAGTGCTTTGCTTTTGGGGATTGATATTTTATATGGATTAAAACAGATAAAATATTTCCTAAGTCTGGTATTTCATTTTAGGTGCCACATTGAAAAACACTGAATCCTAAATAAGAAAGTTATTTCTTCTTCAGTTTTCTTTCAGTCCTGTTAATGAAGAGAAAACATCCCATATAGATACTAGAATGTCTTAAACAGTTCTATAACATCAACTGGTTCCATTTTAGACAGGAAAAAAAAAAACTCAACTCTTGCAAGAAAGTTTTTACCCAATTTCAAGATTCAGCTGGAATTAAAATAGAACTGTTTTATTCTTGTTGCATTCACATTAATGTTCTTCTTTTATTTATAACAATTGTCCACTTTCCATTAAAAATATTACAGAATGTTTCTTTTAAATCAGTGTATTTATAGGAAGAAAGAGATGGTTTAGAGAAATCAATAATAAATGGTGTATGAGTGAACATAGAAAACTGAGATAATATTGAAGTACCATCTAAGATGAGATCACTTTCATTCAAATTTGAGTCTTTGTA
Organism: Typhlomys cinereus; assembly: GCA_023101885.1. Taxonomy (NCBI): domain Eukaryota; kingdom Metazoa; phylum Chordata; class Mammalia; order Rodentia; family Platacanthomyidae; genus Typhlomys; species Typhlomys cinereus. The sequence continues at coordinate 1,093,991 of JALPQD010000166.1, read as the reverse complement.
AAAATATATACATAGCTACATCTATCTAAATCTTTACCAATCACTGAAAGAGATCCTTCTTCCTGATAACTGGGGCCTGAGTAAAGGCTGAGAGAAGCCTGTTACTATGTTGGTCTCTCTTTCTCAGTGGTTCTTACTGCTAAGAAGGTGGCTAGGGAGAGACACTCCCTCCCTCCTTTCTTATCTTAACAAATCACTTATGCTGACCACATTGTTTTACTTTGCACAACTGCATGATGAATGTTCCTCTTCACCTTATGAGCTTTCTATCTCGGTTTTCTCTTTGAATAGTAGAAAGTACTATGCAAGCTCCTCCAGGAGAAAAGCAATCAATAGTCTCATCACTCCACAAAAGCTGCAAGCTGTAACAACAATCACTCTGGCAAGGGATGACCATAAATGTAATGGTGGCCTGAATATCAAGGGACCAACCAACAGCTTTCTATTGAATTTAAGGCCCACTTTTCAGCAGGGGTCACATTCCTGGTACTGTAAGCCAAGATAAGAGCTTATGAAAGGGCATGACATAGGCCCTAGGGGATGCAAACTATTAAGCTTTAGCTTTAATGATACTATATCAAACTGCCTTTTAAACATTTGTCATTATACCCATAGAACAGAGGAATACTCAGCACTCACCTACAAACTTCCTTTTGCAATAGAAGGTGTTTATTACAGAAAATATCAACTGACAAAAGTCCAGAAAATGAGTGACTGTTTTTTTTTATAAAAAGGCTTTGATTTTGTTATCAGGGAAGATGTCATCCATCCACAAGAGAGCATGAATCAGAAAAACTTTAGAGTAGAATGATTTACATGTGGAATAAAAGATTATTGTGTGGCAACTCTGAAATATCTACTGCTGAATCAAATCTCTTAATTTTGTTCAAACAGTCCTTGTTAACTTGAGAAATACTTATGAAAAACCCACAAAATGAAGAAGTGTCCTATCAAATGAGTCTAATTGTATTTGCCACTCAATGTCAACTAAAGAAAGACCAAGTAAGAGATTGTTTAATTGTCTGTATGAAATGCCACTGCTTATGCTCTAGTTGAAAAGTATGTCATGTCAGTGCATCAGCACACACCCTCATGAACTAAGTTCTTTTAAGAGCAAGAACATAGATAAGAACAGACTGTACTGGAAAGGGAACACAACAGTCCTTTAATATCATTAATGAATCATTAATTTTTAGAGAAGTAGAATAGACTAAAATATATTTAACAAAAATTATAATCAAAGTCTAACTATCATCTTTTTCTTCAGAACAAGAGCATTTTGGAAATAGAGTGTAGGAAAATGCTAAATATCTAGAAGATTATTCATTAAAAATTATCTTTCAGAGTTCCTGATCCTAGCAGAGTCTTTAGAGAGGACCAAACACTAGAGAGATGCCCTCCAGATATAAAACAAAGAAAAATTGGGATGGTTGGAGAGTGACAAGCACAGGTAGTGTCAACATCCATAGGTTTACTTGATAGGTAGAAATGAAATTAAGTACTTGGTAACAATAATATATGAAAGGGATCTTTTTGATAATGTAAGTCTTACTTACAATCTTAAGAATTAACATATTTAAGTTTTCTACTCATTGTTCACAGTCTTAATGTTATTACTGGTAATACTTCTCATATGTTATGTTACTGTTCTGGCGGGGAACAGGATTTTAAAAAAATGAGATTTGAGCACTGTAGGATGCCATCTGGAGGAAAGTGGTGGTTAGAATGCTACCTTGACAAAAGAATTTTTTATTATCTTAAGAATTCTGCAGAAGGCTGATTTTTCCTGATGTCACTGACTTATTATCTGAGAATACCCTGGAAGCTAGGTGACTGACTCTCCTGACTTTCCTTCCCAACAATCGCAAGTCCTTCACCCAAGCTTGCAATCCGATCCTCAGATCCTATTCACATTCCTGTATAAAATAAAGTTTTAGGAAGTGAGCTATGAACTGTGATGTTCTCCCATCCGCCCACCACTGATCTTCTTGTCTATCTCATTTCCTGTGAATTATTTCTTCTTTGCCTGCATTTCTAAAGCCTTAGGAATTAATCTGTGAGTATCATCCTGAGATACATTTTATTGCTATTGTTCAAGACAGGATAGATGAAAATTTTATAAACTTACAAAACAGTGGATAGAAAATACAACACTTCACACATGCAGGTATTACAAAAATGAGAAAGGTCAACTGTGCATCACAGCCATAATATAGCCTATGGCAGTTACATTGGAAAATAGTCACAGTTTTTGATGTCCAAGTAACTTTGGCATTCAAAACTTAAACTTAAACATACATGGATGGAATGGAATGGAAAAGAAATGTTTACAACAGAAGACTTCATTTAAAAAGAGGTTGAAGTTGGATATATTGATGCGCACTCGTAATCCTGCTGCTCGGAAAGTTGAGGCAGTAGACCATAAGGCTGAAATTGCAGCTGGAGAGATGGCTCAGGGGTTAAAACTCTATCTCGCAAGCAGAAGATCCCAAGTTCAGATTCCAGGTCCCATGTAAAAATGCCAGGCAGAAACGGTGGTGGCCTGCACATCCAGCCGTGGTGGGTGGAGCCTGGGAAATCTCAGAGCAAAGCAAGAAGGAGGTAGAAGCAATACAGGATAATTCCCAAAGTCATCCTTGGGCCTCCACAGGAATACACAGTGCCCTCTAATACACACACACACACACACACACACACACACACACACATGATAGATAGATGATAGATAGATAGATAGATAGATAGATAGATAGATAGATAGATAGATAGATAGATAGATAGATAAAATATTTTCAAAAAAAGACTGAAATTAGCATGGGCTATACAATGGATTCAGGTTCAGTCTAGGAAACTTAACTACATCCTGTCTCCAAATAAAAATTGTAAAGGGGTTGGGGGTTGTAACTCAGAAGTAGAAGTACTTTTCTAGTCTATACAAAGCTTTGGTTCAGTACTCAATAATGTAATGGGGGCAGAATGTGATTGGAATATTTTATAATTTAATAATTCTTTAAATTTAAATTTGGAAAGAACTTTAAAAGAAGTTCAGTGTTCTTTATTTGGCAGATAGAAAACTGGCCCAATATAAAGCAGACCAAAATGGAATTCAAAATTCTGAGCTTTTTACGCTGTATTATGTTTTTAAGAATTCTCTTGAAGGTCCTACACAATGTCTAGTTGCTTTGAAAAAAATTGTCAAAAAGAAATTCGGAAGTTATTTAAAGAATATAATAATAGAAATTGAGTATGACTAACTAGATGATTCTGACCATAAAATTTACAAGTGTTATATGCAATTTTCATACATTATTGACAAAGAGATTTATTTTTAATATGTGGGAAGTGAGTGAGAAAACAGCTGACAGTGCCCTGAGAACTCAAAAAAAAAAATGAATAAAAGCAGGCAACCTGCCCAGAAAGTTTTTCACATTGGACTTTTCTTCAGTTGCTGACTATGAGGAAGAAAGTTGCTTCCATAATATCCCACTGGTTGGTTGCTTCCTTAATACACCATTGGTTAGTTCATTGGTTGACTGGTTGGTTGGTTTGAGACAGGGTCTCACTATGTATCCCTCACTGGCCAGGAACTTACTTTATAGACCAAGCTAACATTGAACTTGCCGTGTTCTTCCTGCCTCTGCTTCTCAAGGTAAGCTTCCTTGATAGACTCCTTCTGCCATTCTTGAAAGGGGTGTGTTTGCAACTTCTATGTAGGAAGGACTGAAGTAAGGCAATTCTTTTGGAAAGAGTGATTAAGGAATTTGTTTCATAGCTAAGACTGCAATATGTTATTGAGGTTTAGAATCTACTCATTTTAAATAATTTTGGGGAGGGATTGGGTGTTTATGTAGATGAATTCTAGTATCCTACTTTAGGTGAAGTTTAGTAACAAACAAAGGATAAATTTGCCCATCCCAGTAACATTGTGAACATAATTCTGCCTCCCTACTTGTCCTCTATCTTGTTGGAGAGTGCATGTCTTTTACCATTTTGTTTATACAATTTCATGGACCATGCCACACCCAAAATCTTCACTCATCAATCTTAAAACTTAGCTTCTAGATCTCTGAAGAGACAAATTATAGCTATGGCTGTAATTGCCTCCTGGGAAATTTGTTGTTGTTGTCATTATGTTTCAGGTGTTTAACAACAGAGCCATCTCCTTACCTTCCTGGGAATATTCATGTATGTGTTCATCTCTCTTCCAGTCTCCTGTGGAATCTTATCCCATAAAGAGTATATTTCCAGAGGTTGCATTCTTACCTTCTTTGGGTCTTGGGTTGTTCTATTGTTTAATCAATTACTTGGTAATAATTCTTATTATTATAAAGTACTTGGAAATCAACAAAATCCAGATATCCTTAAGTTTCCTGCAGTCCAATGAAACATTCCATACTTTGTTGGTATATTTGTTTGATAAACTTTACTGAACATCAAATGTGAATCAGGCGCTGTTATTCTATGATTTAAGACTCAAATTTCCCTTAAGAAGGAGACATATGAGACTGGGGAGATCATTCAGATCATGAAGACCTGAGTTTGGATCCCCCACACCCACACAAACAGAGAAAAGTGGCATACCTCTATAACCCCAGTGATGGGGATGTGGGTTAGAGATAGGCAGAGTGCTGGAACCCACTGAATAGTCGGTATAGCCAATTGATGAACTTTAGCTTTAGTACAAGAACATGTCTCAAAAAAAGTAAGGTGGAAAATAATAAAGGAAGACAACCAGTGCTGACCACTGACCTCTCTACACATATCTAAACACACGTCTATGCATGCACTCACACATATACTGCACTATACATAAAGAGAAGAGAAAGAGAGAGTTTAAAAAATAAAAATATAAAGAGATATTAAACAGTAAGAGAGCTAACATATTCAACAGATAATCATCATAAGACATATGGAGAATTTCAAACAAGCCCGTGTTTAAAAGCATACAGTGTGAATAGAAGTGAATAACTAGGCAGTCGCTGAAGAATTTCAAGCACTAGAATGCATCAGACTTATGATCTAAAAAAAGCACTTTGTCTAAAGAATTAAGAATGGATTGAAATGTGCAAAGCTGAAAGAAAGGAGATAAGTAAGGGGTCTGTGGATACAAACTAAAAATAAATAACTCTGAACTAGACCAGAGAGAAGATTTGAGAACTGCACACGAGTCAAGAATTGTGATTAACTGGCCTTGAAATACATGTGGAAGAAGCAGGAGACAAAGTCGGACTAGGCTTCTAGTGTAAAGATTGGGGGGATGGTGACGCCTCTGATCACACCAGGCATTAAAGGAGTTTTACAGGAAGAGTAATGAGTTGGTTGCAAGGGCACATCCATGATAATGTATTGGTTGTGAGGATTGCATTTGGCATGCAAATAAATATGTAGTACACATTTAGAAACACAGGCAAGTTCAGTGTTATTGAAAATAGTTGAATAGGGAAGACTGTCCAGGGAGATTTTTAGGAGAGAAGAGAAAGATAAAAATGAACCCTAAGGAAACTCATACTCAAAAAACATATAGGAAGTCAAGGGAAAGAAAAAAAGAAAAGAGTTAGATAAGCATGTTGGCTCACACCTTCATTCTGGGTGGGAGACATAGACAGGAGAATCACTACAAGTTTGGGGCCAGTCAAGGATGATACTCCAAAAAGGGGAGAAGGGAATCAAAAGAGTGAGGCAAAATAAGGAAATAAGTAAAATGAAAACAAGAAAGTTCCCAGTGTGAGGAAGGAAGTTTCATTATCACTTTGGAGTTCTACAGCAAGGTCCAGCAATGACAGAGGAATGCCACTTAGATTCTATAAGCCAGCGCTGAAGCACTGTTAGGAGAATGGGGAAGAGCAGGCAACACCAAATTGCAGTGAGTAGCACCTATGTACCTGGGTGAAAGCAAGAGGGAAGGATGTATTTGAGTCTGGAAGAGAAGGGAAAAGAAAAATTAATGGTAACTTCAGAGAAACAAAGCAAATGGAGAGCAGAAGGTCAAAAGAATGGTGATGACCAGTAATTGCAAGGATTATGAACAAGAGAGATGGGTTAGGAGGGCCACACCAGAAACAAGGAGAGAGGAGACCATGCTACAGCAAAGAAAATAGGCCTCCATCAAGGTCTGCAAGGGGTGACATATAGTGCCCAGCAGAATGGAGTGAAGGGAATTGCAGGAGCAGCAAAACTGCAAAAGAAAATCAACAAACCACAATCCAGAACTTCAGAGACTCTATATCAATCACATAGAACTAGGACAGCCTAATTTCTCCCCATCCTGGAGCTCAGGGACATTTGCGGAAGAGGAGGCGGTAAGATTGTAAGAGCAAAAGGATGGGAGGAGCAACGATTTGCAAGATTCTCAACAATAGTTGGGGCCAAAGCAATCATAATGGGACTTTGCATGCCCTGCGCAATGTCCAGCGCACTGTTGCCCTCATAAAGTCTAGCATCTGTTAAGGGCACCGAGACCCCTGGAGGCAAGGGATTGACAGCCATAGTAGTGATCTTATGCTTAAGGGGAACAAGAGAAAGGGCTTATGGAAATGCCACTGGGTCCTTATATGTCATCGGAGAGGAGGACCCAGTGGAGAGTTAGGCGTACACAATAAAGGACTCTCTGGGAATTGGGGGGGAGGCACTGGGGGAAGGGGAGGGGGCGGAGGGGGGAGGGAGGGAACTGGTAAAAAATTTTAAAATGTATAATTAAATTTTTAATAAAAAAAAAAGAATGGTGATGACTTCCTACAAAGGGAGCTGGAGAGACAACTTAGTGGCTAAAACATTTGTCACCTGAGCATGAGGAATTTATCAGATGCCAGATAAACTCTAAAACACAATGGGATAGGCATCTGTGATTCTCAGGCACCTGTAGGGAAATGGGAGGCAGAAACTTGAGACTTTCCAAAAGCTTACAGGCCAGCCAGCCTGACTGTACAGCAGTGTGGTGTTAAAGAAACCAGTGGAAAGGTGAAGAGCATTACCTGAAAGTTGTCCTCTACTTCTACACATGTGTCATAACATAAATAAGTCTGTATTCAGGGGGGGGGTCCACAACTTAATTGTCAAGATATGACTAACTGAGGACACAGAGTATTGAAGTTGGCAAACACAATTCTCTGAAATGAAGATGGGTTGGATGTAAGAAAATTTGGGGAGAAATGTGACAGACAGAAACAATAAATTGTATCAGATTATGCCCGGTACACCCTGCAAGGTGAGTGTGAGATTACAGTTGAGGGAAAAAGGGAGGGAGATGACAAGGCTGTTCCAGTTTCCAACCTATCCTAGTAGTTATGGTGGCAAAGTGGTTGTGATGGGAGTGAAGAGTGGGTACTATTGAGAAAAGAGACAGCCTCTCTGCCTTTTTCTCTGAAAGAGGCACTGTCCTAGGAGGAATGAAGAAAAAACACAGTTGGTTAAAGGTGGCAGTAAGCATGATTTATTTTATGATGATTTTTTTAAAGACTTCCTCTCCATGGTCACTGTGAAGGACCAAAGTGTCAACAACTGAGTTTAATGATCCGGTCTCTCATCCTTCTAACACTGACTCTTATTTTGTCATTTTCTCCTCAGTACCCATTTCTGGATCTAAATTTGCCCTGTGATTCTTAACTCCCAGTGATGGGAAAATAAGACCTTATGTCTCTTTTGTTCTGATGCCAAAAGTATGTTAACTGATGTCAAAGAGGAGTGTTTAATGGCAAGGAAAGTATTTGAGTTCTAATGGCAAGACTCTGGCGCTTGTCTCCAGGAGGATGCTAACTGAGAGGCACAGGATTTTCCTGTGTGAATGTGGCCTCTAGTCCAAAGAATCCAGCCCATGAAAGGTAGGGAAAAGGTTCTTTCATCTCAGGGGTCAGATTCTATCATGGGAGAAGCAAGTGAGACTGTTTGGTTTGAATGTTCCTTTCTTTTTTCCTGAGACTGTTTAGCAAATCTAGACTCACCTTTTATATATATTTTTTTAATTATTATTATTTCCGCTCATACAAACTTAAAGGTACACCGGTCCCTTCCCTCCTTCCACCTCCCCCCATCCCCCTGCTCCCCCCTCCCCTCTCCCCTCCCTCCCTATCCCCGAGTGCCTCCCCCCCAATCCCAGGAGCATCCTTTACTGTGCATGCCAAACTCTCCTCTGGGTCCTCCTCCCCGATGAGGTGCAAGGACCCAGGAACATATCCCAGAACCCTTTCCTGTGTTCCCCTTAAGCTTAGGAACACTACTGTGACTGTCAGTCCCCAGCCTCCAAGTGCCTTTAGCCCATGCTAGACTTTGTGGGGTCAATAATGTGTTGGACATAGTGCAGGTCATGCAAAGTCCTATTATGATTGCTTCGGCCCTAACTTGTGTGGAGTATCTTGCATATCATTACTCTTCCCATCCTTGTGCTCTTACAATCTTACTGCTCCCTCTTCTGCAAATTTCCTTGAGCTTCAGGATGGGGAGAGATTAGGCTGGCCTGGTTCCAGGTGGTTGATATAGAGTCTCTGATGTTCTGGATTATGGTTTGTTGATTTTTTTTCTGGTTTTGTTGCTCCTGCATGCCCTTCACTCCATCCTGACGGGTATTGGAAGTCACCCCTGGTCAGAGATAAAAACCTGTTAAATTAGAGTCTTGTTATAAGAGTATATTCAAAGGTAGATGGAATAAAAGTAGAAGACCATGGTGAGAGAGGGTCAATCACCCATTTGCAAAATGGTTACTTTCTATCAAGTAGCCTGATAGAAGCCTATATGCCCTCCCCTTCTGGTGAGATCATACCTCATCAGTCGCATATGATCAGGAAGGAAAGTCTGTGAACTTAACCAGATGTCTCATTACTTACTTGTAGTCCTTGATGGTGGCCTATTTTCTCTGCTGTAACATAGTCCCCTCTCGCCTTGTTTCTGGTGGGGCCCTTTTTCCCCATCCCTCTTGCTTATAGTCTTTACAATTACTATAGGTATTACAGAGATTTGTCTTTGAGTGTCTCTAAGTGGGTTTGGTACTAGGATCCACCTATTAGGGAGTACATACAGCACTTAATTTTCCATGTCTGGTATACTTCACTCAATATAATTGTTTCTAATGACATCCATTTCCTGGCAAATTCCAGTAATTCATCATTTTTGATGGCTGAGTAGTACTCCATTGTATAAATGTACCACTTTTCCTTATCCACTCATCAACTGTTGGACATTTGGGCTGATTCCATGACTTTGCTATTGTAAACAGTGCTGCTATGAACATGGTTGTGCTTCTGCTATTGAGGTGAATTTTTGCTGTATGGGGGGTTATTCCCAAAAGTGGTATAGCAGGGTCATATGGCATTTCAATCTTTAACTTCTTTAAGAATCTCCAGATGGCTAGCCAGAGTGGTTGTATGAGCCTGCACTCCCACCAGCAATGTAGGAGAGTTCCCCTCTCTCCACATCCTCTCCAGCACTTGGTGTTGTTTGTATTGTGGATTTTTGCCATCCTGACAGGGGTGAGATGATATCTCAGGGAAATTATGATTTGCATTTCCCTGATGGCAAAGGATGTGGAGCATTGTTTAAGATATTTGTTAGACATTTTAATTTCGTCCTTGGTAAAGTTTCTTTTAAGTTTCAAGGCCCATTTTTTAATTGGCCCATTTGTTTCCTTGGTGTTTAGTTTTCTAAGTTCCTTGTAGACTCACCACCTTATTGATTCTATGGTTTAGCCTCCAGACAGGATCAAGGACAGTTCCCCCCCCAATAAAACTATGTCCTTCAAACCAATGTTAAGATGTTTTCCTAACTTACTGACTCAGTTCAGGGATCCTCACTATTAAAAGCCTTTGGAAATTAAAAAATAAAATAAAAGGATTCCACCAAAGTCCTTAGGAGGAGTTTCAGTCTGGGAGCATGTGATCTGGAAGCTCAACATATTTAGACCGTAATTTTCTTAATCATTCTCTTCCCTGAAACATCCTTTTTGGGAAAGAAAAACTGTAGGTTCTATCATTCAACAAAACTTTACGAGCACCTAGTAGATGCCTGGCAAGGTCCCTGATGCAAGTCATACACAGGTGAGGCAGATACAGGGCACGCGTGCATCACTCCAACTCCACATGGTATCACCAGGATGCACCGACCAAACCAGACTAGGGGCCCAAAGGAAGGCAGGAACAGCTGCCACTTTCAGATCTGTTGTAGAAAGCTCTTTCACGCTTGGGAATTTAAAAGTTCAGGACCAAGATTCATAAGCACCTGGATAATATTACCCAGAAACAATTATTCTCTCCTCCAGTCCTGAAATAGCAATGAAATAAATTCACAGCTTTGAGATCCCCTTTGCAGTTTAGTGAGAGAATTGCTGATACAAACTGGATTTTTTTTTCAGGTCATTTCAGCTGCTAATACCCCAGACCCTGGAAGCCATTTTTATTTTCAACACACTACTGATTGAACCTCTCAGACAGTTCCTTGGTTTTTCTAATATGTAAATTTAAGTCACACTGGGAGACTTAGGCCGGTCTATAGCCCTAAATCCCCTGAATCTTGTTTCATAACTGTCACCTTGGGTTAATCACTTTCTTCTGCCTTTCTTTGAAGCCCAGCCAAGTTGGTTTTTTTTAACCTCCTTTTGACATTGAAAGCTCCATCTTCTACTTAGAGTTATCCTGATGTATGTGAGGAAAAGTATCCTGTGTACTTTAACCTTTGTGTTTATGCAGTCTTAAACTTTGAGCCAGTGCCTTTCATTGTAAGACTGCATGTGATTTCTTTTCCGTCAATGTTCTCAAAATTTTAACCTTTCAAAAGGATTTTATCCCTGTTCGGTCATTGCAAATTGAATTATCTGGTCCCCACTGCTTTATAAGCTACTGGTTCCCAGTGTGTTATTAAGTTCCTGTTGGATAGTAAACTACCAAAAAATTTAAATTTCAGATTTCATCTGTTTTAGGTATAAAGATGAATTCTTTACATTTCTAAAAGATCCTGTTTTACTAATGAAAATCAACTCTCCACTCTTACTGAATTGTGACTAGTAATGGGCAATTTAAGTATTTTCCATGAATATGTCTTCTGAGGTATTTAGAAGAGTATAAAACAGATTGTCATATCAAAGGACATTTTTTTTAATCAGCCAACAACTGCAGAACCTCATCAGGGAAATCTGACGGTCCAATGAATGAGTGGTTCTGGAACAGCACCAATTAAATTATGTGATTCTACTTTAAACCCAGATCTTGTCACTGGTTAAATGGCATTTGATGAGGCTCAGGACACACTGCCCCAAACATAGCATCTGGCCACCTTGAATATTTAAAGCTAAAAGATTTTGAGAAACAAGTACAAGAAGGACTCTCTGACCTTCACCTGAAGTACATCAAAAGATTTTCACATGAGAGATGCCCTCTTTATTCTCAGAGGAAAGGAACAGAAGCCTTATGTTCATAGTGAGAAGAAGGCAAAGAGACTTTGCTAATTCTCCCCAGGCACCACCCAAAAGGTTCATGCTCTTTTTTGCCATATATCTTTTCACGCTTTCCATTCTTTGTTAAACCCAGCATGAAAATGTTCAAGTTTAACCATTTGAGATCTTTGTTTTCTTATTGCGTCATGTAGACAATGCTACCACACTCTAACTAAACTAGGGAATGGTCCCATATACAATAGAATGACTCCTTCTTTTCCTATATCAATTAATGAAATAAAAATTGTCCCTCATAGGCTGCTGGAGAGATGGCTTAGCCTCATTCACCTGGACAAGGGATACTTCAGCTTCTGTGTGCAGATGCTGAAGGAACACTTCCCCAAGTAGATGCTTTCAATGAGCATGGAACCCCTTTGTCTTAGGCTTTCTTCTTCTAAATGAATCCGTGTCTTCACAAAATGGAATCCCCAAGATTTGGGATTCTGACATCAAACCCTTCCGTTGGTCCCAGTATATCATAGGATAGCTCTCTTCAATGGCAGTGATCTCTTCAATACTTAAAACTGCTTTCTCAATATCAGCCTAACTGGCAACCTTGTCCTGAAATTTCCTCTGCCAAATTCACTTTCACTCAGGTGCCAGATTCTTAGCCAAAATATCACATGAATGGCCCCTAGCCTAGTTCCCAACAAATTTCTTGCTCCTTCTGAAATCCCCTTAGACAAACCTTTATAGTGTGTGTATGTCTCAGCATTACTGTATTCTAAGCTCTCCTAGATGGCCCATTAAGCTCTTCTTACAACATTCAATGGTTTTCTAACTTAAGTTCCAAATTCTTCCACAATCCTCTCAAAACACAGTCCAAGGTCTAAAAGCCACATGGTCAGGTTTATCAGCAAGGTCCCATCTCCTGGTACTAGTATCTTTTATAATATCATTGCTTATTACTGTGATTTGACCCAAGCAACTTGGGAGGAAGGAGCTAATTGGCTCACAACTTCTGGTCACAGTCCATAATAGAAAATTCACAGGGTTAGAAGCTTGAAGCAGCTGCTCACACCACTTCCACAGTAAGAACAGAGACCAATGAATCAATGAATTCATTTTACAGAGACCCACACCACTTAACTAGGGAATGGTCCCATATACAATAGAATGACTCCTCCTCCTCCTATATCAATTAATGAAATAAAAATTGTCCTCATAGGCTGCTGGAGAGATGGCTCAGGGCTTAAGACTCTGCCACAAAAGCAGAAGATCCTGAGTTCGGATCTGGAGGTGGGGGGGAAGGTAGGCAGAAGGGGCCTAGGCCTGAACTTCCAGCCCTGGTGGGCAGAGCCTGGGAAATCCCAGAACAAAGCAAGGAGTAGAAGTAATCTAGGCTGATTCCCAAAGTCACCCTTGGCCCTCTACAGGGACACACAGTGCCCTCTGATACATACACTCATACATACACACATACACACACACACACACACACACACACACACACACACACACAATGAATGAATAAATGAAGTTTAAATTTTTTTTAAAACATATTCCCTCATAGGCATTCCCAGAAGTCAGCCTTAAGCTAGAAAATCCCAGAGTTGTAACTCCTGGGTATCAAGTTGACAATTAATATTAAGCATCACAATTGAGCTAAATGTCACGATCTACTCACTTATATTTTCCATTTCAAAATATAATGTTCCAACTTAAGAAGGAAGAGTTAGTAAATTCAATTCAAGCAGCATGTAAGTATAATTATGATTACATAATCGGCTTATACATAAATGTGTATGTATAGCATATATAGATGCATGTGTGTCTTGCTTTTGAACAGAATGAATTCTTTTTTCATGTGAAGATTTTAGTCTGTAAATGACTTACCTTATTGTCCCTCTGTTGTCACTATTTTGCCAGAAGTTCTCTGGTTTCCAAAACTATGCTTTCTAGTAATACTGATGGTCAAGCAGGAGGCAGAGTTCACTCTATGTGACACATATTAAGCTATGGTTTCCATAGCTGGTTACTTTCCTCATCGCCAGTCTGTTTTCTGCAAAAACAACCCCTTGCCCATTATAGCCTAGGTTTCTTTTTTTTTCCAAGATTTTTTAAATTTTTTTTTATTTCCACTCATACAAACTTAACAGGTACACCGGTCCCTTCCCTCCCTCATCTCCACCCCCCTGTACTCCCTCCCCTCCCTTTCCCATTTCTTCCCCATCCCCAGTGCCTCCCCCTCCCATCCCCGGAGCATCCTTAAATGTGCATGCCAGACTCTCCTCTGGGTCCTACTCTCCGATGAGGTGCAAGGATCCAGTGGCATTTCCCAGAATGGTGTCCTGTGTTCCCTTTAAGCATAGGAACACTACTGTGGCTGTCAATCCCTTGCCGCTGAGGATCCTAGTGCCTTTAGCAAACGCTAGACTTTGTGGGGTCAATAGTGTGTTGAACATTGTGCAGTGCATGCAAAGTCCAAATATGAATGCTTTGGCCCTAACTTGCGTGGAGAATCTTGCATATCATTGCTCCTCTCATTCTTGTGCTCTTACAATCTTATCGCCCCCTCTTCCGCAAATTTCCCTGAGCGTCAGGATGGGGAGAGATTAGGCTGGCCTAGTTCCAGGTGGTTGATATAGAGTCTCTGAAGTTCTGGATTATGGTTTGTTGATTTTTTTTTCAGTTTTGCTGCTTCTGCAATGCCTTCCACTCCATACTCCATGGGTATTCGATATCACCCCCTGGCTAGAGATAAAAACCTGTTAAATTAGAGTCTTGTTATAAGAGTATATTCAAAGGTTGATGTAATAAAAGTAGGAAACTGCGGTGAGAGATGGGTCAATCATCCATTTGCGAAATGATTACTTTCTATCTGCCAGACTATACGCCCTCCCCTTCTGGTAAGATCATACCCCATCAGTTGTAAATGATCAGGAAGGAGTCTGTGAACTTAACCAGATGTCTCATTACTTACTTGCAGTCCTTGATTATAACCAAGGTTTGTAATGCCTTCTAGTTTTAATAACTTCTTAAAGCAATTCTAGCATGATATAGACTTTCTTTTTTCCTAAGTCATGGGAAAGTGAGAAAACTCCATCTGGGTCTGTTTCTCTGTGAAGGAACAAAAATAAATTTTACAAGGAAATTCTATTGATTCATCATCTTTTATTTTGGCATATATAGAATGTCAGGGAAAATAGCATCACTGATAAAGAAATGCGATAGAGGACAATTATTGAAGGCATTTTTCTAAATCACTTATATTGCACGTTTCTGTCCCATGTGTCAAGAAGTCATAGACAGCTAAGTATTCCAACAAAGAGGTTCCAGGAGTCACTGTGATTTATGTTTTAGAATTCAGTCTAATAGACTTGTTCTGAAAAGGCTTACTGAAAGCATAGTTAACTTCTAGGAAGCAGCCCCCTCTCCCAGACCCCTGCTGGCATACCCTGTGATAGACCCGACTCGGTTATACTTGTCATATTCCATCTCTTTCATGGGGATTTGAACACTGGCATTTCTTTATTCAGAATCAACAATCAATTCAGACTTTGGCTGCCATAGTCACACCTCCACCATTAAATCTGGAATAGCTCCTGCCTTCACCTATGGGTTTTAGGCAAGTGTTCCGGAGTCATTTAAAGTATCTGAAAATATACTAAAGCTTTAAAATGTTTGCTTTCATATCAGATGGCATCATGCCATACCTGGTTATATTCTGATCTTCTATGTTGTACTCCTGACCTTTTCTTCACTTCCCTAGTGATCAATTCTCAACCTGTCCACTGTACACCCACCCAAGATATAATAGATGCTACGTGACAGTAGCCATACTATTCAGTTAGTAGGGACCATGACAGACTCCATCTTTTTCTCTAAGTATTCTACTCTAAGATTTAGATTTGCTATATGGACACATCAGCAGAAAGAGCCAGCTGAGTTACAACTTAGCTATATCACGGGTGGTCAGTCTAAGGCCCACACTTGGCTACTTCTGAAATTGCAGTAAAATTACTATTCTGTGTTCTAATCTGACTTTAAGGCTTTGCCCACCAATTATCTGAAGCATGCTCATTATCTCACCATATAGTCCAGGATGATAAATAATGCATTTCTGGAATATTTAGAAGATCTAGTGAACTGAAGTATATCCACCGGCTCCCAGCTTAAATTCGACTGCATACTGCTTACCTATGCCACATTTTTAAAGGCCCAAATAAATTATTTATCAGGTCGACATAAGTCATCATCACTGTCATTATTGGAAGACTATAGCTGTATTTATCTAATCAGAGGTCAGTTGCACAAGCAGGCTGAGTCCAGTCCATAATCTATTCTGCCACTCAAAAAAGGTGAATATTTACTAAGCATCTATCATGTGCTGGGAACTATATCAATGCTTAACATAATAAATTAAGGCAGAATTGCTCTTGGTTGCTCTTCAAAAAACTGTCAGTAGGATCCTATTACTAAATATGCAACACATATAGATACAAAACATGGGCAAAGTACGACTAGAACTGGTCTGAGAACTTCCTCCTTGCTGGATACTTACATAGTATCAAGGAATACTGTAAAAGCTACTGGGGGAGAGAAATAATCACAGGCCTTATCAACTCATGAGATATGTAAGTTGTAATAAAAATCACCATGGCAGCGGTGACTACTGTAATAGTGGCATGAGTATCAAGGAGATAACCAACAGCTTTCTGACTGGACTCAATAACTGCTTGTCAGAATGGACACATTCCTATTATTGTTAGCTAGAACAAGAATCTAAAAAAGGGAAGGAAATAGATTAATAGGGAAAATCAGCCAATGAACCTACAGTACACTAAATGACTCTGTAAATAGCTGCTATTATACCCAAAGATTGGTATTTCAACATGAAAATCTTCTACAAGCAGAGGTAGAGGACCTCAATACCCTGACAGGATGCAATCTAGGGCAGTAGAAGAGTAGAGAAGTGGGAAACAATGGCCAGCTATAATGCAGTGTACCAGTGACCTAGCAAGGTTCACTCAGAATCAAGCCAGCCTAATTTCTCCCCATTCCAAGGCTTTGGGACTCTCACAGAAGGTGGGGACAGTGAGATTGTGAGAATTTACAGATGGGAAGGTTTGCCATTGGGCAAGACATTTCATTCAAGACAGGACTGCTACATCTAGGAACTCACTGAAGTGAGACTTCTCCTTAGCAGACCTGTATATGACTTCTTAAATGTTCATGAGTTACTGAACAGTCAAATAAACTGGGTATATTCATATGCGGAGTGTTACCCAATGATAAAAGAATCATTATACATACATCAATTTGAATTAACCTCAAAGCCACACTGAAATAAATCTTATAGAAAGAGTAATACTCAGTAAAAAAGTTTACAGTATATAAAGATAATTTTTGATAAAAAAATCAGAAAAATCATGCTTTGTATATTTTAGGTATATATGTTTGGTATACATAGGTATATATGTAAGGATATATGGTTTGTCAAAATTCATTAACTGGAATTCATAAAATTCTTGTTCTATTACTATGAAATACTGAACTCTACTTAATGATATCTATGTTGAAGTGCTTAGGCACCATGTTTGCAGTTCACAAAGAAATAAGACAGATTTGTCAATTCCACAATGTAGATTGCAGGTACATAGGTAGATTCTCTCATCTTTCTGCATTTGAAAATTTTCACAGTAAAATGATTACATTAAGCTAAAACACAAACATGTATTTCAGTTGACATCTATGATAGAGTATAGCTAACTAATTCACAAACATCAACATTCAAGAGGGAATTGACCAGTCAGCTAAAAAAAGTTTATTAAACATGAAACAACCTATTAATACAGTGAATCATATTGAATTTTGAATTATAATCAATGTGTTATTTCTGAAAGGAACCTATAGTGTGTATGCTGTATTGTAAATATATATATATGCATATATATGATTGATTCCATTTGATAATATTTTGCAGAGTTTTTGCATTGTATGTATGTCTTTAATAAAATCAAATAAAAAATTAAAAATAGACTGCTGGTTGGGTACTTCTGAAGACATTTCAGATAGACTCTGTGTGTGTGTGTGTGTGTGTGTGTGTGTGTGTGTGTGTGTGTGTGTAGAGAGAGATTTATACATATATAACATATAGAAAGAGATTTACATATGTGAGACTTTTAAAGTACTACCAAAAAATACTTCTTCAAATCAAAACATTATAAATGTACATTCCTCCATTCAAACAACTAAACAAAAAGTAGAGATTACTCACTTCATCTTTTTAGCAAAACTTTAACATGACTTAATTCCAAAATTCATTATCTAAGGATACAGCTATAATATTGGAACACTAACAAAATGAAGATAGTCCCATGTTCTCAGTATAGAGTCCTGGGCAAGTAGAAGAAATGCATTTCCTTACCAAAAAAAAGGCTTATTACTTTTCTTTCTACAGTTATTGCTTCAAAAATTATAATTCCCAAAAGTCATAAAAATAAGAAGGGTCATTAAGAAGTTCTTAAAAGCAAAATCTCACTAGTAATGGTGGTCAACAGAAGAAACAGAATCAACATAGAGTAATCCAGTGGGCTCAAATAGCATAAATCAACTAAAAGTGTTGAGTAGAGCAAAGGGGTGGCAATTTTTTCTTTGGGTACATATATTTTCTATGCATGAAAGCCTCATGCACAGATAGATATGTGGAAGCCATTCTGTACACAACAGTCCTGCAACCTATAACTCTGCTGTAAACAGCAGTTTTTCCTTTTTCTTATCCTCTATCCTTGCCTCTCCTTATATCACCTGACCTTCCTTTCCTCCTTTTACTATCTGCACTGTCTATTTCATGCATTTGTTGTAGCTTTTCGTGACACCTAGGATTCCCAAAGGGATTTCTTTACCGGGAGAGAGTAGCTAATGTTAAAATGATCCTACTCAAGAAAAATTTCTTTCAACCAAGTCTTTGATCATTCAAAGGAAAAAAGTTACTGTTTATCAAAAAGCAAGCATTACTTTTGTCAAGATCTGTATAGGAATCTTGAGCTCTGCATGTCACCCCCTCATCATTTTTATTTCCAGTCACTATATTTGAATATGATGCAGCTAATAGGGAAAGTGGAATAGACAGGATCCTCTGTGTGTGTGTGTGTGTGTGTGTGTGTGTGTGTGTGTGTGTGTGTGTGTGTATGCGTGCATGTGCGTGTGCGTGCGTGTGTGCATGTGTGTGAGACAGAGAGAGATACAGAAATGAGTGAGTATATATAAGAAAGAGAGAATGTCTGTGTCTGTGTGTATGTGTTTCTCAGCTTTGCCCCACAAATGTGATGCAGAAAACAGAGGCTTCTCCATGGTGTATATTTGGGCAGGCTATATTGCTATACAATTTATTTGTTGATAACTTTTTCCACCTCCAAGTCATTGTGTTTTCCCAAGTGACATACCTTTGGCTAGCTCTGGAACTATACAGGCTCCACCAAAATGAAAAGTCATTAAACCAAGACTGTAGTGGAATGTAGAAGAATAGTCTGTTTGTAACTCTGGGGAAAATAATTTAGAATGCACTTTTGAAATCTTAACAAAATTACTTAAAACCTTGCAGGGAAACAATCAGCCTTTTAAAAGTTTAGTCTCCAATGATTTAATTTATCTTTTAGATCTAGTTGCTGCAAAATACTTATAATGCATACATTTTTCAAGCTGTTAATTCGGTATCTACCAGTGGTTTAGTAAATTAATCAAATCACCTTAAAGTTAGTGCAGTTGGTGAGAAGAATTTAATAATATTCAAAGCTCTCATGGAAATAATTACAGATGAAGAGGGTCAGTCAGTTGAGAATTTATGTGAAAGGTGAATAGAATAAAAATCTACACAATTATATAAGAGTGCATATATTGTGGAGAAAGTGAATCATGAAATAAAATTCATTTATGTTAATTAATAAGGAGAAAATAATAGAAAGCATGTAAGACTCCAAGTTTAGGGAAAACTAACGGATAGGGCAATTCAGGAAGAAAAAAATAGAACAGCAAAAGAATGGCTGAGGAAGTAAGAAAAGTGTGACATCACTTATTACATCTGTTACTCTCCTTTCGGAGTGTTGAAACGGTCATTATAATTCATGTGTTATTTCAGTGCACTAGTTTCTTCTCCCTAATTTCATCCATATGTACACCTTTTATTTCTTCCTCCATATATTTAAACAAAAAGGTAACATAGTCTATCAACTATCATCCTTGCTTAGAATAATGAAGCATTATAAAATAGAAAGCTGACTCAAAGTAAAACACATTTTTATTATCTCTCACATTATCCAATTTCTCTTAAAGTAAGAAAGGTTTGAATAGTTTCCTTCTAAATGAAGTTACTGTAAAATATTCTTTAATGATTTCCAATGGATAAAGTGTCATTCCTACTCCAGAATTAGTACTGAGTACTGACTACATATTTATAGAAGGCAGCCACAACAGATGATATAGTAACCTTTTAAAAATTCATTGGCTCTATAAATAGATGTGTGTCTTTTGCGTGCTATGCTAACAAGTGTTTCACAAAGTCTTTATAGCCAAGCATCCAGCATAGCAACACATACTATAGGCATCCCCAGAGAGTCAATTGTTGATGGCAAAAGACAGTAGACATTTTGGGTACATAGAGTATTGTAAAGGTACTCCTTTTAAATATATCTGTTGAAAAAATATATACTGTTGATATCCAACACAGAGACATCATACTAGAAACTTGTCATGTTTATGTGTGAAGGAGAGAGAGAGAAGTAATTCCTGTTGTGATCACAAAAATAATGAAGAGGTGAATGCTCTTTGACTGACTCATTCATTTTATCTCTGAGTGTGTATGTATACTTATCATGTCATAGTCATTGTGATGTGAAATGGATTTGACACCAAACAATCCCTATCTAGAACACAGAGATATGTATGAAAGCAAACAAGATATAAGATGATGTCTTATGGATGCTGCAATACAAAGATGTCTGAGAACATGAAGAAAAATGAGATTGGAAACATTTCAGCATTTTACAAGATGAGTAGATGCCCAACAGCCTGACAAAGGGAAGAAAGCAGAAGAGACAGGTGCAAAAGTACCATAAGGCATCACGAAATACCCTAATGGTGGCAATAAAGGCTAAAGAGTTCAGTTACTGAGGGATTGACCAGTTGGAGAAATAGTTTCTGGTCATGGAGCTCTCTTCAGCTATCTAGGAATATGGACTTTGGAGAGTCCTGAAAGTTTCGAATAGAGGAATAGCAAGAACACATTTAGTAACAGTGGAACTTGAACTGTAAGATAAAATATTTCCAGGCCAGAAATTTAACTTTCAATGATTATTATCCAAAGAGCCATTCAAGTGACACAGGGGTGGTTATAACAACAAAAGAAACTGCTGAAGAGGCTTTTCCAGTTAGTCGGCTCACCTTCTCCTGAGAGCTCCTATTGCTTTTCCATCTCCCTGCTCAACAAACGTCTTTCTTTGTTTACTCAGTTCTCATGTATTATTTGTCATCATGGACACTAGTGACTGAGGTAAAAATAACTCATGGGAGCCATTCCCAAATGTTGCTCTGGAGCCAGATATTATCCTAGAATTCTCATAATCTCATTTCTTTCATGTGTCTCTATCCCAGCCTTCCCGAAGTCATGCTTTTTGTTGCATTCATCATCTTCAAAGTGCTAATTGCAGAGTGGGGAGATATGCCACCATCAGTAACTAGTTTCAGTTTGAATTGAGATGGAAAACTTGAGAATGAGGACCCCTAGTGGTCTCCTATTAAGTCTTCATATCACACTCTAGCTAGAATACTAATACCTTCTACAAGATTGCTAAATATAAATTTCCAGAGGGTTTTATATATTGTTCTGCCACTCAAATATTTAAAAACCTTCAAATGGTAATGATGGGTTATTAGGTTAACATGTTAATTATTGTTTTGATAGCTAGGAAAACCTCCCTCTCAAGACTATCTCAGAATGCAGACATTATTACACATCCACTTAATATTTAGGAAGAGGAAAACTTATAAAGTAAAGAATGAAAGTAAAAAAGTCATTTAACCCAAAGAATTTCAATTTCATATTTTAATGTTTTAAGAATTGAGAGAGACAGAGAGAAAGACAGAAAGACAGAAAGAGAGAGAGAAGAGAGGCAAACTATTTCAGAAAACCCTTGATTTCCTGACATGTATTCCATAAATGGTTCTGATTAATTGAATTATAAAGGAAGACCTGTATGACTGTAATGAATATGTACAATTTGCCCTAGTCTTTGTCTGCTGCTATTGGATCTGTTTATCTGTGTACATGTGACTAAATTCATGTCCAGTGGCACAACTTCTTGTAAGCTTTCACTTTCAGGAGAACATCTTCAGAAAATTTTTGCCAACTTCCTCAGGTTGAGTTGTTCTAGTGGTATGATCCCTTAGAAATTGATTCTTAGGAGTGTGAAACAATTCTCAAAAGACTTTCCTGCTGCCCTTCATAATAAGTGGAAATTTCTCTTTGAAGATGTCATGGAGCTCACAGCAATGCTTCCAGCAACAGAAATATGTAGTCATAACCTTGAAGGCTCCATGGCAACCTTGCTGATTTTGGCAGAGAACCATGAAGTACTATCTGCTATATCATCAATGGAACAAATGTTTATGAAATGAACATTCCCTGTGTGCCAGACACTGTCCCATGTGCTAATTTTTTGTGTGTAAACTTTAGACACTCCTGTGACCCTGTAACAGTTACTCTGCATGTTGCCAATAAATTCACAACCAAATGGCTTATGGGGGGAGAAGAGTTTCAATCTCTCTTATATTTTCTGGCTATGATTCTTAATTAAGCTTGGCAGGAGAATCCACACTAACACCAGGGGCTGAGGGAACTGGCCATACCACATCCATGTATCCACAAAGAGACACAATCCTTACTTGCCAAACCAGCATGTCTGGCCAAGTATACAAAAGGATGCCAACTTCCTTAACTAGTCCCCTGCTGCCCATTTTATTCACCTGCCCAGAGCCCCCATCATGGACTGCCCCTCTCCCCATCAATTAGACACTCTTCTGCCAGGTTCCCCAACTCAACTCAACTATCCATTCTTCACAACTTGCCCAGAGCTCGTGCCTTCCGTTGTCAAGTCTACACCTGTATCTAACTATGACAGACCTCTGCTCCAACTAGATAGTGTTCATATTTCTGCTAAAGCCCCAAAACAATTTCTTTTAACCCCAAGGAGGATACCTGCCAGGTACATCTGAAATCTTCTGCACCTCACCTTCTAAGAATTCAGTACAATTAAAATTTCCCAATTCTTTAATTTGAAAACACTAAGTTTGCTGTCTCCAGCAGACTACCTGTTTTACATTACTCAGAATAACTTTTTTTTAGAGTTACTACTTAATGCCACATAAGCAATAATAAGAAATACCAAAAACCAAAACAGAAATTTTATCATATAAGTAATAGATTGTGCAGCATCGTGATATGTGGCAGAATATACTGAGATGGAACATGTGACTCTTGATTATGTTAACATGCAAAAATATTTGAATTCTAGGTAATATTACCTTTAATTAAAAAGGATTCTTTAATAGACTTTGAGTAGAAAATTTCCTCTAGTAACTTTTTTATCTTGCAGAATCTGCTTCAACCATCCTTTGTAATCACAGGAGGGATACCCTCAAACCTTCATAAAAGTTGTAGATCAGAATGCTCTGCAGATAGTCTGAAGCTCTCTGCTATTCCAGACAAGAATCCTCTATTAGCTTTGGGGCGAGTGTCTATGCTTCATATCACTGCTTTTATTTTTCGCACCTTTGGGCAAAGCCTCTATGCCCCAGACCTTCTCATGTTTCATAATGGCGTGTACAGTCAAAAGGCTGAAGATGAGCTTCACCAGGAGATACACTGTCAGGATAAGTCTCAAACATGTTTGAATAGGTAAGAGTAATTTGCTAAGACAAGCCACAAATGTCCTTTTCATATTTAGCAACATATCATACAGTATTTCCTCCCATTATTGATAAACACTACTATGATGGCTGAGAGTCCAAATGAGTCCTTTTCTAGCAGTCTTCATTCAATGCAAAATAAAGGTAATAGCAGCATTCCCTCATTTTTGGATCTTATCAGTAGTTTGGGGGAATTTAAAGTCAGTTTTTTCAGGTCTATTTATTTCAAAACAGATTAAAAGCACAGAAATAACATAACATAGTTAGAAGCCTCTTGAACTATAGTTCATACCTGTCTTGAAAGTGAAAAGATCTACTGCTGGAGGTAGAAGTTAATTGAAATCCTGAAATCACAACTTAAGTTCTGCACTCCCCTGAGCTTCAACAACTTTTCTCCTAAACATGCCCCATTTGCACTGCCAGAAGAAACGTAACTAGGCCTTTGCATTCTTTATCCTATAGTGACTCCAGAGCTCTAAATCATTCATTTTATTTGCCCATTCTGCCAAAGTAACCATGAGCTCATGGAGGGAGTTAGCGATTCTGTTTTGATCATCTATTTATTTGTAAGAGTGGACATGTATCTGAGTGGTGATTAAATGTTTGTTGAACTACAAGAATTCTTAAATTGTATTTCTAGTTCTTTTTCATTGAAAGCTGCTGTTTATAAATCACATAACCATAGCATGATAAATGGACATATAACACACAACAATAATAATACTTTACCTAATGGGTAATTTTATTCATCTGCGCATATAGAATGCTAGAGCATTTACTTCCATGTAATTATGTTTTTTATGGAGGTGTTTTGATTGTTTGCTTTAGAAAAAAACATTTTTTCTTTTTCATGCTTAACTTACACTAGTAATTTTTCTGTGAACATTCATTTAAAGGGGCCTTTAAAGTTTTAACTTCAAAATAAAGTTTCGTTTCCATTCTTTGTATTTCAAGTTTTGATACAACTGCATCATTAAATGCATTAGTTCAGACTAGCAGATTTAACTTCATATTGATCCCCCTAATTAAACTAGGATTCTGATAATATAGTCATTACAGAAGGGATTAAATGCTTATCATTCTTAGTAGATTGCTCACTTTGATGTGCTCTATAGACAAGTAGACTTTCCCCATACTGAGATTTGTGAGAAAATGGTTACTTACAACTATCTATTCAGAGAAAACACAGTCTTATTAATTGAGCTCTAAAATGGAATTTATTTTAAGGAACTAGAATTATCTTTGCCAAAATTTTTACTAGAATTATCTTGTTTCAGCCAATATATAAACTTTCTTTGTACTGAAGCAGTTCAGGCTTCTACAACATTGCAATTACCCCCTCCCTCACCCTTTCCTGCCATTTGAGTTCTTAAACAGCAATTAAATTTTGGTTTTTCTGAAATATGTTAGTATTCTCCCAACTGTATCCTCCTATTTTTTAGGTATAATATAAGAAAACTTTATTTTGACCCTCATCTGAATGATTAGAATGTGGAAATTAGCAGCCTAATAAGTGTTCCTATAGATTCAGTTCACTAGTTTATGTGATTCTTATAAATGTATACATATAGATTAAGTATTATCTTCAATGGCAATCTGTTTTTAATCTACTTTCTTTTCATTGGCACTGGGATTTAGCTTATCTTTAAAGTTCCACTTCGGAAATAATTTTTCCCTATAAATATGATTGAGGTTTGGGGACTGATTTTAAATGAGATAGCATACTAATGTCAAATGATCCTCAATTAGTCAACCGATTCCATGTTTTCTTTTATAAATAAAGTAGCATTGAACTTTAAGAGTAGAAGGACCAATATGTTCATCTAACCCTTCCTACTGCATTCAGCTAGAACTTGCTGAGGATGTTTGACCAGGAACCATGCGCAGCTGTGGATATTTAAGAATAAATGAGGCATTGTCTAAAGAGGGGAATGTTAGATATTTCCCATTATTATGCAATGAATCAAGACATGAATATACAGTAGGTGCTAGGGAAACATCATAGAGAAACCTAAACCAGATAAACTTGTCTTCAGAGGGACCCAGAAGTCTGGTCTGTCTTGTTTTTCCATCCAATCAACTAAAGTGCCTCTCCCTGTCCTATATAAGCAAGTCCTGGAGGGTAGATAGTATTGAGCTGCACTAGTTTAAAATCTAGTGAAAACCTTGGACTTCTTTTCTCCAGACACAACAAAGGGGTCCATAACCTTTCAACTCCTCCCACCCCATTGCCAGCCTTGTAGATTATCCACCCTACAGCAGCAGAAGACTCCAAAGAGAAATTTTGCCACATTGTCTTCAGCCTGATGTCTGTGTGTGGCCACCGTCTGGTATCAACACACTTTTGTCTTGTGTTTAACCCTAGGAATTGTAACCTGGAGCAACACAGAGGTATGCTGAGAAGTGAAGAACAGAGAAAAGATCTAATGTCATAGTAGCATTATTTCTAAGTAGGCTTTATCACTATAATACTGCTCAGTCCTAAAAACTTTCTGAGCTGGCTACTTTGGGAGAGTTAATATCCCATATTCTCCATTCTGCAAACATTTATTGAGATTTTGAGTTCTGTTCTGTGGCAAATCAAACCTTTGGGAGAAAAGGAATTGATGTTAATTCTCTAGCCTTTCCATATCACTAAGCTAATCTCTATGCTGTGACTGGAAGATTATTGTTGTGCAAGTTCTGCTGATCAGTCAAGCTGTCACGGCACCACTGGGGCCAGTGCTTATAAGTCAGCAATGAGGATGGAAAAGAGACCCTATGTAATAGCATTTTTCACTTTTACAAACTGTTTCCTGACGATTATCATGCATTTTGTGCTCACAATGAAAAGGAAGATAATGCAGATAAAAATCTTTTTTATTGACAGAAGTGTAGAGGTACCTCAGACTGACTTAGCCATTTAGCTCAAAGAAAAGCCAGGAATAGAGATCCTCACACTTGACTGGATCCCTATAGCTCATAAAAGGATGTATTATGTTTTTCCATTCTGATTTTCACTGTGTTCCAGTTTTTACATGACCACTGTTTTATAGGAAGGAAATATCAAAGCTCAGGGAGGCGATATAGCTACCTAAGGTCTTGAATAATTACATGCCCATAAGAAATATGTAGCTGTTTTGGATCAGCTACTGTGCTAGGTTATTCATCTGTGATATCTCATGTAATCTCGAAAGTCTCTGAATTAAGCCCCATTATCCATGTTTAATGGAATCACTAACCAATGGCTTGCCTAAGATCCTCACTTATCAACAGTGGAACCAGTTCTTTGATTTCTTTCCAGTATTTTCTATTTAAGCCAAGGGCTCTATCTGTTTTCATTCTGTCTCCATTTATTAGCGCAACACAAAGTCATTGGCAATATCTCTCTTTACACCACGGAGATGTCTCATAAAAAGATTTGTTCCCTTGAAAGCTTTGTCAAAATCTCCTGGGAGAAAAAGAGGTAATGCTGAGAAGAGGGCCAGCAAGAAGTTTAGTATTCTTCCCTTCCCTTGTTTTGGCTGAACTATTTTATTGAATAATTGTCTGTTTTGAAAGATTCAGCATTACCTCTATTGTAGCTTTTCAGGAAAATTCATTGAGTATCTTCATGGTCTGAATGTGTTCTAGGTTCTGAGAGTCAACAGCAAACAAAATCTATGAGATCCCCATATTCACAAAGCATATGCTTCAGTGACCCTTCTTTTGCTGCAATGAGATAGCACTCAGACTCAATCAGCTGAGGGTTTATAGCCCAGCATGGTGGAATTTTATAGCATAAGCATGGCTGTAGGCAGCAGAAGGCTGTTTCAGTTTACCTGGGTCACGAGAAAGGCAGAGACAGAGAGCAAACCGAGAAAGCGGGGATGGACCACCAACCTCAAGGCCTGCCTCCTGTGATCTGACTTCTTCCAGCGAGACTCCACCTTCTAAATGCATCACAACCTTCCCAAACATTAATATCAACTTGGATTCAAACACATGAATCTGTACTAAGAGGGTGGGGAGTGAGGCGGGGGTAAAATACATTCAAACCATAGTGGCATATATTTGAGGTAATGATGGGTGCTCATTTATGTTGAGACAGACAGCTGACTGTCAGACAAAGTGATTAAGAAAGCCCTCACTGAGTACAGATTTTGTACTTCTGTTTACCCACTGCTGACCTTGGTACTGATTTTCCTCACCCTACAAAACTACCACAGTTTCAGCCTAATAAATTCCCAGCTCCAGTGCTTTGTTGAAACTCATAAACAGATTGTCTTTGTTAAAGTGTCATTTCCTTCCTTTTCCTCATCCTTATGGAGGAGATGGAAACTGTAAGATTCCAAAAAAACAAAATTTTTTGCTTGAGTACATATGACCATAACATTTGCATATAATGTGATTATCAAACAGGTTTATATTCACTACCGATTACAGAAAAGGGACAAGTGAAAATGTTCCCTGTAAGTAAACTGCAAAGACACAGAAACAATGTTATCTTCAATATTACTCCATAGAAGATATTCGCACAGACCATTCATTGAAGTAGCCTAGTCCTTTCACGTTTTCATAAAAGTGAAAAAATAAACTTGAATCCTATTACAATATATCAGTGATGTGAGTAAAGAAAGCATATGACCCTTGGGAAAATGTTTCAAATTAATATTACTTTTTCTACATTTTAAAAAATTACAATAACTACTCACAAAATATAATACCCTTTACAAAAGTAATTATGCTCAGTTCTTTTAATCACAATGTTAGAACAAAAAGAAAATTCTTATAACTATTAGAGAGTTTCTGGTGCCATAGCCAATGTTTCAAAAAGTCAAACTAAAAAGAAGGAAAGAGAGAAAAAGAGAGAGAAAGAAAGAGAGAAAAAGAGAGAGAAAGAAAGAGAGAAAAAGAGAGAGAAAGAAAGAAAAGAAAGAAAGAGAGAAAGAAAAAAAGAAAGGAAGGAAGGAAGGAAGGAAAGAAGGAAGGAAGGAAGGAAGGAAGGAAGGAAGGAAGGAAGGAAGGAAGGAAGGAAGGAAGGAAGGAAGGAAGGAAGGAAGGAAGGAGAAAGAAAGAAAAAGAAAAAAAGACTATACCTTACAAAAGTTGTCTGAATGAGTCAAGATTTGCACAAATTTCTTGATGACTCCAAGTTAAAATTGCTCAGTTCTACTCTTCCAAAATACTTGGCATGTCTGTAATTCTACAAATTTGTAGTGCATTGTACTCACATGAGATCTGTGTTTTGGAATTTTGTGCCTCTCATATCACTGTGAAGGCCTGAAGGTGACTTTCTCCTTCATAACTCCCACAGTGACTTGTACATAGATAATGAAGATTTGTAGTTGTGTAAAAATTTCTGTGTTTAGACCAATTTTTCCAACTCTGACATGACCTAATGTTGAACTTTGAAATATTTTGACAAAACTCTGAATCTTCTCTATTAGACTTGGATTAAAAGTCAGGTTATTCATTGTTTCAGAACATATGTATTAGCAGGCATGTATTTTGAACAGATTACTTCTTGTAGATTTTAAAATATACACTTAAAAATAACAATGACCACTTTTGAAGTCCATATAAATCCTAACGATTTGCGCTCCAGGCTTTTTCATCTTAAAATCGTATGCTTATTCCATTTGAACCTTCCCAAGATGGCATAAATTCAGAAGCCAGCTACTCTAGGATAACAGAATAAGCAGTGTTTGTTACTAGATATGCCTCTTTTTTCAACGTTTGGGGAAAGCAAATAGCAGGAAGATCAAATTCCTCCAATAATGGATTTTTCCACTCAATTATTCAGCTATCGAAGCTGCTAGGCCATGCAGAACTGGTTTCAAGACTGCGCCACTGCCAGATGAAGCTATCAAGATTGTCATTCCCCAGGGAGCTTGAGAAATGTTTCAAAGTGGTCACCAAGGACCATAAGAATTAAATGTACTTTATCAGGGGAAAATAGTCATTTTCCTGCTGGGATTTACCAGCCATATCTTTCATCCTCCATCATCCAAGAAATGACTTTTAATGAACACATTACTGTTATTTTTCAGCCAACTGTTCCAGGTATCTAGAATGAAATAACCCAGAGTTTGGCAGTGTGAACAAAGCAAATACTTTTTTGACATTCACAGGATGAATTCTACAAAATTAAATAAGGTTCTTAAGTTTTTATGCTTCTCAGTCAAATTAATGATCCTATTTTATTTCAGATGATCAGAAATGATGTCTCTTATTAAAACAAAAGAAGAGGCAGTCATAGTGACACACACCCGTAATCCCAAAACTCAGGAGGCTGAAGTAGGAAAATTGTAGGTTTCAGATTAGTCTGGCTACGTAGACTTCTGCTTCAAAAAACAAGTAAGAAAGTCAGTTATTCTGATCTTCGGTGACCCAAAGACAGTGACAGACATGTTTACTAATTTTCTTAATGTCTACTTTATGTGATGTTAGTTAAATATTTCAAAAATCATACTTACTATACCAGACATGGTAGTATATGGCTATAATTCCAGCAACTGGGAAATGGAGGCAGGAGAATTACAAATCAGGGTCATTCTTTGACTAAATGAGACCTTGTATAAAAAAAGAAAATTTAAAAAGAAACAAATATTCACTGTAACTACAACAGTAATATGAATCCTGACCACAGAATAATGAATGAAAAAATTTACTACCAGGACTAGAGAGACAGTTCAGGAGCTGAAAGCCTTTCCATAGCAAAATCTCTGAGTTCAAATCTCAGATCCCAAGTAAAAATGTCAGGCAGAAATGGAAGTGGCCTGTAATTCTGGCAATGAAAAGCAGAGTCTGGGAAACTCAAGAGCAAAGCAATAAGTAGAGCAATTCAGGATAATTCGCAATGTCACCCTTGGGTTTCCATAGGCACACAAGGACATTCAAGTGTGGTAACTACGCACAAACCAAAAAATTACTAGCATATGCTTACAAATCATATACAAAATAATTCCAAGTCTACTCTGACTTGAAAGGCCAACTATTATGTTGTCAATTCACAAATATCAGTGATATTTCTTATAAAATAATTCTCCACTTAATAGAGCCTTGAATCTCATTTTTAGAAATTCAGTTTTCAGGTAATTTTCAAAAACCTTCATATTGCATAAAACAAAGATTACCACTGATAATGTAATAGCAAGAATGAAAACAGATTTTCATATTAAAAGGGCAAGAATTCAACCCTTTTCTGAAGCTCATAAAAATCAAAATGACAGTTTCTGAGGGAAAAAATTAAGACATAGTGAAAAGCTATTACAGATTTTGACAGGCACTTATCATTAAATGCAAGCGCACTGGCAAGCACATACCATGGAAACCCATTCAAATGGAATTTGGAAGCCGATGAAGACTTGCAACCTAAACCACCCACACTCTTTAATCAACATTCTCCACTTGCCAATAAGTGAAATTTGGAAGTACAAAAATGTATGAAGATTCCAGAATTCACTATTGCTTTGTCGTTTTTCTAAATTCATCATTTGGCCATGTCTATAAACAACTAGTTTTATTGTTCCAAACAACAACCCAGGACTTTTAGGGCTGATTCATTTTTTTTCCTCTGACATTTTATTTTTTTCATAATCATAAAGCTCAATAGGCACCCCCATCATTTTTCTCCCCCCTCCCCAACCCAGTCATCCTCCCTTGCATTCTTCCCCTTTACTTCCCTTCCTTTCACCCTCCTCCTCCTCTCCCCTTTCCCAGTGCCTCTTTCTTCCTCCCCTCTGTCCCCTAGATGGAGCATCCATTTATGTGAACACCAAACCTCCCTCTGAGTACTCCACCCTAGTGAGTGTTCAGGACTCAGTAGTATAGTCCAGAGCCCCTTCATGAGCTGCCCATTAGTATGGGAACTCTATTCTGACTGTTAACCCCTAGCTTCTAAGAATCCCACTGCCTGGAGTCATCTCCCCTGTGATCATGCTAGACTTTGGGGGATCATTGACATGACAGCCATTATGAAGGTCAGACAAAGTCCAATCCTGCCTGCTGCAGCCCTCAGTAGTGTGAAGTATCTTGCATACTGTTGAACTCCCCATCTTTAGGCTCTTACAATGTTGCCCCCACCTCTTCTACAAGGTTCCCTGAGCTTTAGGATGGGGGGGAAATTTGCTTGGTCTAGTTCCACATGAACAATGTAGGGTCTTTGGTGTTCTGAATTGTGGTTTGTTATTTGCAGTTTTGCTTTTTCTGAATTGCCCTTGGCTGTATCCCCATTGGAACCAAAGGTTACCTCCTAACCAAAGATAAAAGACAGTTTAAAGGAAGATCTTAATATAAGAGGAGACTCAGGTAGATGGAAGAATAGGAGTAGGACACAGCAGTGGAGGGGAGGGATCAGTGTCCCATTTGCCTGATGGTTACCATCTATCTGCCAGTCCCTATACCTTCCCTGATTGGTGAGATAAAACGTTTTCAGCCCCAAGTGACCAGGAAGGGAAGTGAGAGTGAGCTCACCAGATGTCTCATGCAATACATGACCGTGGCCTATTTTCTCTACTGAAGTGTGATCCCTTATCTCTTTTATTTTGAAGTCCTCCTTCCCCTTCCCTCCTGTTTATAATCCTTGGGAATTACAATGGGTATTACAGAGATTTACCTTTGAATGCATCATTAAGTGGGTTTGGAACTAGGATCCACTTATTAGGGAGTACATACTTATCTAACTTTCTGTATCTGGGATACTTCACTCAATAAAATTTTTTCTAATTCCATCCATTTCCTGGAAAATGTCATTAATTCATCTTTTCTGAGGGCTGAGTAGTATTCTATTGTATAAAGGTACCACATTTTCCTTATTCATTTGTCAACTGTTGGGCATTTGGGTTGATTCCATGACTTTGCTATTATAAATAGTGCTGCAACGAACATGGTTGTGCTCATGTCACTGTAGTGAATTTCTGCATTTAGGGGGATTATTCCCAGAAGTGGTATAGCAGGGGCCTATGGCATTTCAATCTTTAACTTTTTTAGAAATAGCCATAATGATTGCCAGAGCAGTTGTATAAACTTGCATTGCCACCAACGATGTATGTTGTGGAGAATTCCCTTCTCTCCACATCCTCTCTAGTATTGTTTGTATTGTGGATTCTTTCCATCCTGACTGGGGTGAGATGATATCCCAGGGTAGTGTTGAGTCGCACTTCCCTGATGGCTAAGTATGTGGAACATTTCTTATTGTATTTGTTAGACATTTCAATTTCATCTCTGGAAAAGTTTCTTTTGAGTTGTGAGGCCCATTTTCTTTTTTTTATTATTATTAACATTTTTATTATTATTTTCGCTCATACAAACTTAATAGGTACACAGGTTCCCTCCCTCCCTCTTCCTCCCCCCAACCCCCCTGCTCCCCCCCTCACCCTCCCTATCCCCCGTGCCTGCCCCCAATCCCCAGAGAATCCTTTAATGTGCATGCCAAACTCTCCTCTGGGTCCTCCTCTCCGATGACATACAAGGACCCAGTGGCATTTCCCTGAACCCTTTCCTGTGTTCCCCTTAAGCATAGGAATACTACTGTGGCTGTCAATCCCTTGGTGAGGCCCATTTTCTAGTTGGGCTATTTATCTTCTTGGTGTTTAGTTTTTTAAGTTCTTTGTGCACTCTGGATAATACAGCTCTATCAGATATGTGGTTAGTGAAGATTTTCTCTCATTCTGTGGGTTGCCTTTTGCTTGGTTTACAATCTCTTTAGCCCAACAGAAGTTTTTTTTTTTTTTAATTTCATAAGATCCTATTTGTTGAGTGTTGGTTCTAGTGCCTGTGCTATTGGATTTCTGTTTAGGAATATTCACCGAGACCAATCAGCACAATCCTTACCTTTTCACCTAGGAATTTTATAGTCTCTGGTCTAATATTAAGGTCCTTGATCCATTTGGAATTAATTATTGTGCATGGTGACAAGTATGGGTCCAGTTGTAACCTTCTGCATGTGGACATCCAGTTCTGCCAGCGCCATTTGTTAATGATGCTGTTCTTTTTCCGTTGAGTTTTTTGGGACCCTTTATCAAAGATCAAATGGCTGTAATTGTGTGGGCTTATATCTGGGTCTTCAACTCTTATCCATTGATCTACATGTCTATTTTGGAGCCAGTACCAGGCTGTTTTTATTACTATGGATTTGTAGTATAGATTAAGATTTAGTATGGTGATACCCAGCAGTGTTTTTATTACTCAGAATTGTTTTTGCTGTCCTGGGTCTTTTGTGCTTCCATATGAATTTTAAGATTGTTTGGTCAATTTATTTAAAGAATTGCTTTGGCATTTTGATGGGTATAGTGTTCAATCTGTATATTGCTTTTGGTAAGATGGTCACTTTTATGATGTTGATTCTGCCAATCCAGGAGCATGGGAGGTCTTTCCACCTTCTGGCGTCTTCTGTAATTTCTTTCTTTAGTGTTTTAAAGTTTTCATCACTTCTTTGGTTAGATTTATACCAAGTTATTTCATTTTTTTAGGGGCTATAGTAAATGGGATTGTTTCTCTTAGGATCTTTTCACTTTTTTTCATCCTTGGTGTATAGGAAGGCCACTGATATTTGCACATCTATTTTGTAATCTGACAGTCTGCTGAATTTATGTATTCCAGGAGTTTCCTGGTAGAATTTTTAGGATCACTCACATATACAATCATGTTATGTGCAGATAGAGATATCTTGACTTCTTCCTTTCCGATTGAATCCCTTTAATCTCCCTCTCTTGTCTTATGGCTCTAGCTAAGACTTGAAGTACAATATTGAATACAAGTGGTGAGAGTGGACAGCCTTATCTAGTTCCTGATCAAAGTGGGAATCCTTCAAGTTTTCCCCCATTTAGTATAAGTCTTATTTTTGGCTTGTTGTATATGGCTTTTATCATGTTGCTATAAGTTCCTTACATTCCAGCTGTCTCTAGATTTTGATTATGAAAGAGTGTTGGATTTTGTCAAGAGCTTTTTCTGCCTCTATCTGTCTTGGACTTTAGATTGGTTTATAGGGTGGATTACATTTATTGATTTGCTTATGTTGAACCAACCTTGTGTGCCTGAGATAAACCTAACTTGATCACATGATTTTTTGATATGTTTTTGAATCCAATTGCTAAGATTGAGAATCTTTGCATCTGTGTTCATCAAAGATATCAGCCTATAATTTTCTTTTTTAAGTGTATCTTTGTTAGGTTTTGAGGTTAGTATGATATTAGCTTCATAGAAAGAATTTGGAAATATTCCTTCTTCACTAATTTAAGGAATAGTTTAAGGAGTAGTACTGTTAGTTGTTCTTTAAATGTCTGGTAGAATTCTGTGCTGAGTCTACCTGATCCAGGATATTTTTTGGTGGGAAGATTTGAGATTACTTCAATTTCCTCATTTGTTACAGGACTATTTAAATAATTCAAAATCAATTTAGATAAGTTGTGCTTACTCAGAAATTCATCCATTTCTTCTGGGTTATCAAATTTCATGGAGTACAAGTTTTTGAAATATGACCTTATAATTCTCTGAATTTTTTGGATATCAGTTGTGATAACTCCATTTTAATTTCTAATTGTGTTAATGTGGGTCTTTTCTCTCTTGATTTTGGTTAATTTAACTAGGGGTGAATCAATCTTACTGATTTTTTTTCAAAGAACCAGCTTTTCGTCGGCTGGACTCTTTGTATCATTTTCCTTATCTCAATTTTAGATATTTCTCCCCTGATTTTGCTGATCTCCTCTCTTCTACTGCTTTTGGGATTGGATTGCTCTTGTGTCTCTAAAGCTTTAAGCTGCATTGCTCAATTATTTACTTGTGACATTTCCATGTTTTGATATAGGCATTAAGAGCTATAAACTTACCTCTTAAGACAGCTTTTTTTTTTCCACTCGTACAGACTTAACAGGTACACCCATCTCCTCCCTCCCTCCAACTTCCCACCGTCCTGTGCCCTCCTCCCCTCCCCCTCCCTTCCCATCCCCAGTGCCTCCCCCTCCCATCCCCGGAGCATCCTTTAATGTGCATATCCAACTCTCCTCTGGGTCCTACTCTCCAATGAGGTGCAAGGACCCAGTGGCATTTCCCAGAACCCTTTCCTGTGTCCCACTTAAGCATAGGAACACTATTGTGGCTGTCAATCCCTTGCCTCCAAGGATCCTAGTGCCTTTAGTCCATGCTAGACTTTGTGGGGTCAATAGTGTGTTGGACATTGCACAAGGCATGCAAAGTCCAACTTGTGTGGAGTATCTTGCATGTCATTGCTCCTCCCATCCTTGTGCCCCTTCTTACCACCCCTCTTCTGCAAATTTTGATATATTGTATTTTCATTATCATTTGCTTCTAGGAATTTTGAATTTCCTTTTTGATTTCTTTCTGAACCCATCTCTCATTCAGCATCATAGTGTTAAATTTCTAGAAATTAGTGTATTTTGTGCTATTTGTTGTGTTGTGGATGCCAAGCTTTAGACTAAGGTGGTCTGATGGCAAACAGACTATAATTTCAACTTCCCTGTATATGTGGAGATTTGTTTTGTGGCCCAATATGTGGTCTATTTTGGAGAAAATTCCGTGGCATGCTGAGAAGAATGTGTGTTCCTTGACAGTTGGATGGAAGATTTGATGGAGATCTGTTAGGTCCTTTTCAGTAAGAGTTTGATTTAGTTCCAATGTGTCTCTGTTGAGTTTTTGTCCTGTTTATCTATCCCATGTTGAGAGTGGGATATGGAAATCCCCAAGTATTACCATTTTGAGATTGATTTCTTGTTTTAGACGTTGTAGTGTTTGCTTAATGAATGTGAAGAAGTCCCATATTAGGTGACTATATGTTCAGTAGTGTGAAGTCTTCCTGGTGAATTGTTCCTGTGACTAAAATGTAGTATCCTTTTCTATCTCTTATGATTTTCTTTGATTTGAAGTCCACTTTGTCAGATACCATAATTGCTACCTCTGCTTGTTTCCTTGTTCTAGTAGCTTGAAGAATTTTCAACGAGCCTTTTACTTTTAGAATGTGCCTATCTTTTGTGGTGAGGTGCTTTTCCTGAAGGCAGCAGATGGATGGATTTTAATTTCTAATCCATGTTTGTAACTATGTCTTTTGATTGGTGAGTTAATTCCATTGACATTTAGTGTTATAATGGAGAAATTACTTTTGATTCCTCACATTATTTGTGTTTAGCGGCTTTCATAAATGTATTATTTAGCTTGTAGGTTGTGGTGGTATTATACTTCCCTTCTGTCTTCCTGGATATGCTTGTTCTTTTCTTCAAGCTTGAGTATTTTTCTATCATTTTTTGATGGCCTGGTTTGGTCATGTACACCTTCAAGTTGTCTTTATGGTAGAATGCACATGTTAGGCTTCTTCAAGGTGCCCCATAACTCTTGAATATGCCTATCAAGTATTGTTTTGGCTTTCACAACCCCTTCAATTGAACTGTTTGTTCTTCTACTTTGTCTTCAAGATCTGATATTCTATTTTCTGCTTCATTAATTCTGCTGGTAAGACTCTCTGTTGAACTCTGGGTTGAAGATAAGTTGTCTTTTTAGTTCGAATTTAAACTCTGCTTGAGAATGTTTTAATTGTTCTATGCCTATTTTTGTTTCTTAAACTGCTTTTCTCATGTCCTCCAAGTGTGTGTTGTGTTCCTGTTCAAACTGGTTGATGCTCCTGGATTTCCTCTTTCACTGTTTTGATCATAGTAAAGATCAAGCTTTGAAAATCATTATGTTGGGTATAGCTTTCTTGGCTATTTTCTGTGAGTTTGTTCTGGTTAGATTCCATCATTATGGGGTTGTTTCTCATGGATTTGTACTGTGATCTGCGCAGTTCTGGTTTATCTCTCGTCTTTTTTGTATATGTGTGTTTTTGGCTGAACTGAATTAAACAGTATTACTATACTTGAAGTTATCGCTAGTGTTGCCTTGGAGTTTGGATATGCCTGTCTGGTGTTGGTGTATTTCTTAGATGAGCTATTGGACTGTTAGTACATCAATTAAGGTGGGTTTAGTACACAGGGATTGAAGATTAGTATGGTAGTGCACTTTTTAGGTTTACTTCCTTGGCAATATGTGAGGGCGAATGGTGTAATCCCTGAATTGGTATGGGTTTTTTGGTGGGCTATATGGAAATGTTAAACTACAGTGACTAATAATTGAGAGTAACAGGATGATGTTAAATGGGTTTACTTATCTTAGAGCTGGATGTGAAGATTCTCTCCTGTATGATGGGATGATTTTAGAAACCTCAGATCTATGATGTTGGTCCCCTAACCCTTTGCTTGGGTTTTCTCTGGACTCTATTGAATTCTGGGGAGCTTGGAGTCCACCGGGGTCCAGGGCAGAGAGACAGACTGGCTAGTGGGGGGCACAGATGACTTGGAGTCTGGGGCATGGCCTAGGGCTTTCCCCAAGAGTAGAAGGGCAGACTAGCTAGTGGGACATGCAGATGACCTGGAGTGATTCTATTGAAAATATTACATCTTCTATGAGCTTAGTAATCACTTGCTTTGTTCAGTTTTAGGTTTATGTTAAAATGTAGAATAGAGAAAGTGATGATTCCAGTCCTGCCTCCTTCAAAGGATTCTGAGGGTCAAGTAAGATCCTAAATGATAAGGGGCTTTGAAAGTCACAAGGTACTGCACCAACATTCAGTTTCAATCTGAAAGACAGCCCTGAAGAGTTGTCTGTCTGAAAACACATTAAGAAATTCTGAAACCTTAACTCCATACAGAATCATGTGTTTGGATCAGGATTATGAATATCTCTGCCAAAAGCTTTGAAAAGCTCATTGTATAATATTCCTTCTATAAACCATCACCAAGAAGGAAGATTCACAGCTCATTCCAAAAGATCATTCCTACAGGGCGCCAAGCCAGAGGAACCGTGTGTACATGAGCAGGGCGAGATATCCTGGTTTTCTTTAAGGGCTTATGGACAGGAAATTATATTGGTGAAATATAAATTAACATGGTACATAGTTTACTTTCATTTATTTAGTTATGGTGCTGGGAGTCAAACACAGGGCCTCATGCATACAAGGCCACTCATACACTACCAACTAAGCTATATCTGCAGGCTCTGGTCTATGATTTAAAACTTGTCCCCTTATGTGGACTGAGGAGATTATCTCTCCGTGCCTTGATCTTATCCTCTGTAAAAAAGAAATAGTAATATATGTCTAATGGAAATGTTAAAAAGATTAATTATCATAATAAAACACTGAACAAAGCCTATGATAAAACTAGTTATGGTTATTTTTATTATCTTAGACCCTATATCTCTGTTTACCCATCTATAATCTAAATGTAAGTGAATATCCATTTCCTGAAAGGACAGAACTTTTTCTTCTGTACTGAGATGTTCCTTCAGACACATACACAGACATTTCTTATGCTGAAGCAAGTACATTTTAAGACAAACATTCTTTTGGTATAAGAATTTGGACAATATAAGAGGTCTATGCCTAAAATAATAGGGAAAATGAAGCCTCGCTAGTAATGAAAATGGTACAAAGACTATAAAAACCCAGGAGAACAGTAAAACACAGTTAAAATAACAATATGGGTATCACACAGTACCCATAAAACAGCCACACATGCTGTTTCTGCCAAGCTTCTTGCCACCACTTCCTAAATTTGGCTGGTAAGCAGGGAAGACATCTGGAAAAATAGTTAAAACAAAACAGTGTCTAATTAGTTTTAAAATATTTTGGTTTAAAAGTACAGTAATTAAATAATGCAATTCCAGGGGGATGAAAGGAAGCAGCTATTCTGGGAAGACACAATATTGTGTTGCAGACAGTTCCAATAGAGACATTTGGAGCTTATAAGGGGAAACAGAATTACTTCTTTTTTAATGTTTCATTACGAGACTATTCAAAAGCAAAAGTACCAAAAATAGCATCATACCTTTTCTCTACTATTAAGATTATATATCACATTTTGTATTATTCACAATTATTACTCAAACCAAAATTATATTCAATTACTCCATCGTCCAATACTCATTTTTTGTATTGATTCTAGTTTTCATGAGAAGAGAGCAAATAAAATAAATTAAAACTTGGGGGAAAACATTGGATTCTGAGTTATAAATGAACAAAAATCATTCCTATTACCTGAACTTTCTACAAAATTCATGAAATACCTGGGCTGCTTTGATTGACTTAGTCAAATTTATTTTTTCAAAGTGGAGCCATCCCTCTATGTTGACTCTAGTGATGTATAGCTTTCCTTAGCTAATTAGAATATTTGCTTGTTAGAATACTTTAAGTGTTAGAATCAAAGGGCAAACCAAGTAGACTAATTCCTGATGATCCACTCCACTCACTCATAGAAACTGTGTGTGGCAAATGAAGAAAAGGGAAATAGCAAAAGAGAAGTAAATCATTTTTACTTATCCATTTCTTCCCCATAGTTGAAAGTAATTCTAGAAAAAAAATCAACAACAGGAAAATGAGGCAGTTAGGCAAAAGAAATACTAACAGAAAACATTTGGTGTCTTTTTTAAAAGCATTTTTACATGTATCTATTTAATGTTGTGCACATGCACATAAATTCCATGGTCTGCAGTGTGGGAGTCAGAGGACAACTCAAAGGAGTCAGTTCTCTTCTTTCACCATTGCTTTTCAGGTGTTGAACTCAGGCCATCAGGGCTGGCAGCAAGCACCTTTATCCTCTGAGTCATCTTGCCAACCATAGAAGTATTTCAATGTAGTGATATTAATAGAATAAGAACATTTATGTGGATTAAATTTCAGTATAATTAATTCAAAGAAAGAAGAAAACAGAGATGCCTTCCTGTGTGAAAAGCTAAGTATCACCATTCTGAGCTTCAAGTAGGCATGAAGACTTTCTGGCCCCATGTTTCTATATAAATCATATAGCTTCTGACAGCATTTCCCTGTAATAAGCATCCAATAAAATTTTATACTTCAACATTGACTTTAGTACTTATCACAGTTACTTTTCCACTGTTAGGCTGAAATCTTAAGTTCTCTTCAAGAGTTATGTGTTGTATGAAATATTATAGAACTCGATTACCTAGATATAGTTGGAAGTTCAAGACCAAAGTTTAAGAATATGGATGTATAGTAAAATCTAGTTTTTAATCCCAGATCCTCTACCTATTCATAGTAGAACTTTAAACATGCTGAATAATTCTCCTATTCTAAACTTGTGTTTGTAACTGCATTCCAGTTCATTGTAAGGCTGGATGACATAAAGTAAATAGGACATGATCCTGATTCCTCAGTCAATAGAGATGATAGATGAGTGGGTAGATGCATGGAAAGCAAAACTAAATAGTACTGAACACCTCAAAAACAAAAGAATGTACTTAAGAAGGTCCAAACTTAATGAAATTCACATGAATTTTTTGTGTTATTACTACTTCTAATAATAATAGAAGTATTTACATGACCATGTGATTTGTTTGACTTCTAAAATATGATGATGAACTTTAAAAAATTACAAAGCTACGACAGCTCTGAAGGCTGAGAGCTAAGACTTTCATAAGTCAAGTGATTAACTGTGGAATTTGCGGCCACAGGAAAAGGGTACTGCTCAGTTTTCAGTTTCCTACCTGCCTACCAAATGATTTTCTTTCTCCTTCTAGACAGAATCCAAGTGCTGTGACTCAGTTGGGATGTCCATCATGTCTTGCTTTTGCCAAAATTTTTCATATCAGTGTTTCATATCAGTGTTTCCCCATGCTGCACAAATAATCCAGGAAGGGGAACCCTGGGGCCCACAGAAGCAAACAGACAGAAGAGTGAGAGGGAGTGGGATGGATTGGTGAACAGAGGTGAGAGTGGAAGACGAAAGGGGATTTTATACTTATAAACTTGAAAAATATTCTTGTAAACTAGAAAAAAATAAAAATTTTTAAAAAGACAGGGACTCCTCTGGCATGCACATTAAAGGATTCTCCGGGGATGGGGGGGGTACTGGGGGATGGAGAGGGAGGGGTAAGGGGAGGGGGAGCAGGGGGGTAGGGGGGATGGAGGAGGGAGGGAGGGAACCGGTGTACCTATTAAGTTTGTATGAGCGGAAATAATAATAAAAAATGTTATAAAGAAAAAAAAGACAGGCTCCTGATGCAGCCTTAGATTTTTTCTTTTTTTACAAAGTGGAAATTTCTTTTCTTCATTTTATTTTGTGTGTGTGTGTGTGTGTGTGTGTGTGTGTGTGTGTGTGTGACAGG
This sequence comes from Typhlomys cinereus, assembly GCA_023101885.1. Lineage (NCBI taxonomy): Eukaryota > Metazoa > Chordata > Mammalia > Rodentia > Platacanthomyidae > Typhlomys > Typhlomys cinereus. The sequence goes on along the minus strand of JALPQD010000166.1, from coordinate 1,052,548 downwards.
GTACTGTGTGTGTCTGTGGCAAGGTAATTTCAGGAATCACCTTGGACTGTGCTACCTCCTTTTTCCTTCACTCAGGTTTCCCAGGCTCTGCCAAAAGTACAGGCCACCAACATTTCCACCTGACAATTTTACATGGGATTCAGAATCCAAACTCAGGATCTTCCTTGTGAGCTAGTGACTTAACTCCTGAGCCATTTCTATTTCTCCACCCCTTCTGCCTGCAAGATGGAGACTTAACCCCTGAGCCACATCTACAGCCCCCATATGACACAATTATAAATAGAATGAAACCTCCAAAACATGATTTTTCAAACCTTTAGATCACATAGTATCATGGTTTGAATGTGAGTTGTCCCCCACAGGCTCATGCATTTGCATTCTCAGATGTTAATGTTTGGGAAGGTCATGGTGACTTTAGGAGATGAACACCTGCTAGAGAGTGGGCCTTGAGATTAGGCAGACTCGCCCTGCTTCTACTAATAGTCTGCTCTTACAGTTTGAAGCTTGCTCCCTCATCCTCCATGATGATATCTGCAAGGACCTGAGTCACTTCCAGCTTCTGCTGCCTGCCATGATTTTTCCACCATAATAAACAGCATATCCTCTCTGGAGTCATAAGCCAAATAAATCTCTCTTTTCTCCCCTTAAATTGATTGAGTCTGAGTGTTGTCTTACAAGAGCAAAAAAAGTAACCATGACATAGAATGACCCTTTCCTTTTCTTTTCTTTTAAGTATATTTCTCCTAATATTTAGGACTTTGCCTTTTTTTCTAAAGATTATCTTTTTTAACCAAGTGGCCAATCTCTTAGCTCTCTCTGCCAGGATTCCCAACTACTACAATTCCCAGAGTCTTCAATCCTATTGTCCTCTATTTTAAAATAAATTTAAATAGTCTCAATTTTTTCCATTTGATGAATCTATTATTTTGTGAAGAAACCAAACACCCCTAGACCTGTATCAAAATGCCTTAGATGCTAAGTTTAAGCAACAAGGAATCTAATTATCACACCAAATAAGAACCCATTTGTGGACCATTGTGGATGAGCTAAAGTCAGACAGTGAATTATCACCATCGCTCCTGTTCTGCAGCCTTCTATACACTGCCTAGAGCACAGGGCCAGGATATAACACCCAATTTCAGATGTTACATGTTACACATGATGTAACACATAAAGAAAGAAAGGAGCTTTTCCGCCCTAGCTCCTTTTTACAATGCATCAAGATTCTTCAGCAGATGGTGTGCTTTATAGCTATGGAGAAAAATGAAGAAGAAAGAAAGAAAGTCAGCCAATAATGATCCCAACATTGAGAGGTTGGGGCAGGAGAATTGCAAGTTCTAGGTTAGCCTGGACTATAGAGGGAGAGCCTGAATCAGAAAGGGGAAAGAGCTGGGAAGATATTTCAATCAGGAAAATAATTGCCATGCAAATATGAGAACCTAAGTTAGATCTCTAGAAGCCACTTTAAAAAAAAAAAAAAGGCATACTGATATGCTTTTAACACTAGTACTACAGAAGCAGAAACAGGAGGATCACTGGGTCTCACAATCTAACCAGCCTAGGCTACTTAAATGAATTCCAGGCTACTAAGAAGTCCTGTCTCAAAAGTAGACAATTCTGAAGAACAACACTTGAGGCTGTCTTTATACATGTGTGCACATAGGTATGTGCACCTCCAGAGACAGAGAAAGAGAGAGAGATTCTATAATGAATAAAATAGCTCATCAGTGCTTTAATGAGCAAGTACTTGAATAATCCATCACCTTACCCAATGCTTGATATGTATTTCACACCAGAGATTCTCATAATCCTCATCATGACACTATAGGGAAGTGCTATCTTTGTTAAGGTGGAGACTGGAGGTCCGAAATGGTCATGTGGCTTTGTCAAGGTCCCTCTTAATGATACAGTTTCGACTAGGATTATTCTATTTTTCCATCTATTTTAATTGAGTCAGAACCATGTATGGTATCCTGTGCACTGAGGTGATCAGTAGCCACAGGATAGCAGAGGCCCCTTGTAACTTCTCAGTTTGTCTCCACCTAGTAATTTTTTTCCTCAGTTGTGATTTTTATCAGAAGCTTCCTCAGGCTTAATGCCTTTCTTTTGGACTCACTGAGCAGTGAGACAACATAGCACTTCTACAGAGGAGCATGAAAAGCTGGGGAGTCCTTTTAAGATGGCACAAATTGACTTTCTAAGATATAAGTGACTTCAATGACAATAATACATGTTTTCTTATATTAACATATAGTTCTTATAGTCACATGTAATAGTCATAACTGATAATCTCTTTTATTTTCTCTGATAATGGTCACATTCGGACACTGTTTTAGGCCACTGTACAAAAATAGATCCTCTTATTAGTTCTGTTGATTTACTTTCTCTCTTCTCTGTATCTGTTATTCTTCACATATTCCTTTCACCATGGAAAACTCCTAATATAGTGTTAATGACACTTCAATATTATGTATCAGCTTATCATAATTACAATAATGTTTTAGATTTTCTCTGCCAGCCAGTTCTCTTTTTTTTTTATTTCTGCTCATACAAACTTAACAGGTACACCAGTACCTTCCCTCCCTTCACCTCCCCCCTACTCCCCTGCTCCCCCCTCCCCTCCCCCTCCCTATCACCCAGTGCCCCCCCCAATCCCCGGAGCATCCTTTAATGTGCATGCAAACTCTCCTCTGGGTTCTCCTCTCTGATGAGGTGCAAGGATCCAGGGGCATTTGCCAGCCAGTTAATGATATCAAATATTTATTCTAGTTGGTAGAATATTATTAATGTATACAACATAAATATAAATTGATATACTTTGGTATCAGTTTTCAATTAAGTTAATCATATTTGTCATTTAGCATTAATTTGTATTCCTACAATCAGCAGGTATTCATTACATGGCTCAGGCAGTGTACTAAATGATAGAGAATAGTCTTCTTGATCCTTGAGAAGTTTGTTGTGCACATGGATAGCTAGATAAGGACCATGCAAAATGGCAAGAGTTACATGATAATATAAAGAACTCAGGTGTTCCTGTGATCCAGCCTTGGAGTACCAGAGAATGAGGCCTACCTCAAGTTTAATTTGATCTTGAACATTTCAAAGATAGCTTGGAGGTCACTAAAAATAGTTTTGCCTTGAGAAATAGTTTACTATGGACTTATAAAGGCTTTGAGTTTTAAATGAAACACTGATAAATAAACTCTTTTGTCTTGTTAGATTGCAAAACATATTTTCACTTCTACCTTGCCTCATGTTTCATTGTCAAATTGTGCAGCTCCTGTTTCCATTTGACCATTTATCACTGCATGACAGTCTCTGCTCTTCCCTCCAGTCTGTGATTCATTGGATACTTCCATAAATCACCCTTCATTTCACATTATAGGTACTTATCAGCTTTAACCAATCTCGTGACCTTGTCTAGGCTCCCACTTAGCCGTTGGTCGCACATAGCATCTCTAGATAAATAGAAATATTTGTTTTTCATATTTTGCTGTCACACTTTCTTCCTCTGGTGACTTTCTACTTCTAGGTACCCAATAGCCCAGAGCTCTCTATGTCATCATTGAAGATCTTGGAATAGCTATGTGATTCCCATATGAAAGAGATCTGTTCCCAAAAATTAGTTTTGGAGTTCTTGCGTTTTCTTTTATTGAGTCTTTGCCTTTAATAGGTTAGTAGAAACACTAATTAACATTTTGTGAAAGAGCTTGTACTGAAAGAGTTCACCATTTCAGAAACAGGCCTGTCCATGTTGTTTAGCATTCCCTTTCATAAAGTCACAATGTTAATACATTTGCCCACTGAATTACTGCCCACTCCATGGGAAAGAAGCAGCTGGTACTGCAATGAACGACAAAGATCACTGAAGAATGTGCTCAGTGGGAGAAGGCATAGCAGAACTTCTAGCAGAGCTTCCAAGCAGAGCTGCTGACATTGATGTCTTTTCCTCCAGGGAGTTGGCAGATCACTTAATCTTTTGTGTGTGTGTGTGTAAGTCTTGTTATTTTTCTTTTTTTTAATACATTTTTATTATTATTTCAGCTCATACAAACTTAATAGGTACACCAGTTCCCTCCCTCCCTCCTCCTCCCCCGAACCCCCTGCTCCCCCTCCCCTCACCCCTCCCTCCCCATCCCCCCGTGCCTCCCGCTCCAATTCCCAGAGTCCTTTCTTGTACATGCCTGACTCTCCTCTGGGCCCTCCTCTCCAATGACGTACAAGGACCCAGTGGCATTTCCCTGAACCCTTTCCTGTGTTCCCCTTAAGCATAGGTACACTACTGTGGTTGTCAATCCCTTGCCTCCAAGGATCTTGGTGCCTTTGGCAGATGCTAGACTTTGTGAGGTCAATAGTGTGTTGGACATTGCACCGGGCATGCAATGTCCAATTATGATTGCTTCGGCCCTAACTTGTGTGGAGTATCTTGCAAATCATTGCTCCTCCCATCCTTTTGTTCTTACACTCTCACCGCCCCCTCTTCTGCAAATTTCCCTGAGCTTCAGGATGGGAAGAGATTAGTCTGGCCTAGTTCTAGGTGGTTGATATAGAGTCTCTGAAGTTCTGGATAGTGGTTCCTTGATTTTCTTTTGCAGTTTTGTTGCTCCTGCAATGCCCTTCGCTCCATCGTGATGGGCACTGTATGTCACCCCCTGGCCAGAGACAGAAAGCTGTTAAACTGGAGTCTTATTATAAGAGCACATTCAAGGGTAGATGTAATACTTATACCCAAAAGTGGAATCGCAGGGTCATATGGCATTTGGCAATGGGAGGGGTCAATCACCCATTTGCAAAATGGTTACTTGCCATCTGTAGAGATAATGCCATACTAAGGAATTGTTATGTCTCTCACAGTGCCTGTAATGGGCATTTTAGTACCTAAAACAAAGAATGGATTGGCAATATGCACACTCCAACTCCACACCTTTTATTTTGTCATGTAATTGTTAAAAGGAAAAAGACAAGAAGAATGACTGCCCCGTGGATAAGTAGATGCCACAGAATCCTAACTTAATAGCAAGATGATCTCAAGGTCACAAAGATGTAAATGAGTGACCTCTCATGCCTGCTTTCTGGCCTTCTAGTAACACTTACTGACAGAAAACTTCAACTTCCACTCACCCAAAAAATATTGTATTCTTCCTGTTCCAGAAGATAAAACATGAATGTTTTTAGTTGTATTAATTTTCACATTAGAATAATACTTACCATGAATATCTTGAGTATGTATAGCAGAATGTGTTTTTAGAGATGGTTGTAATGATATCCATCCTCTTTCTATAACAACTCTATAGTGATATAATTCATATAGCATGAAATTCACCGACTTAAAGTTGTCCTTCAGTGGTTTCTATTAGATTATAAAATATCTTTACATGCACCATAATTAGTTTTCACTTCTTTTTCAACACCTTCCTCAAAAAATCTTTGTATCTTTTACTAGTTCTTCCCCATTCTTCATGCATATCTTGAACCCAACAGCCCTAGGTAGCCACTGATCATTTTGTCTCTATAAGCTTGACTATTCTGGACATTCCAGATAAACTGGATTGTGTAATATGTAGCATTTATGATTGAGTTCTTTCACTTAGTATATTCTCAAAAGTCATTCATGTTAGCATTTCACTTCTTTTTAGTGTCAACTAGGATTTCATTGTATAGAAATATTGTGGTTCATTTATTCACTCATTGATTGGTGTACATTAGGTAATTTCCTTTGGGAGAAATAGAGAGCAATGCCGACATAAACATTCATTCACAAGTTTTGTGGAGATGTTTGTTCTCATTTGTCTTGTATATTCACCTAGAAGAAGCACATACCAAGGAACTGCATTTATAGTACCCTTTTTTGCTTAAACTTTTGAGGCATTGCTACAATATCCATACCATTAAACAAATTTATCAACACGTAATGGGGCTTCTACTTTCTCCATATCCTCATCAACAATTGATGCTACTTATGTTTTATTGTGTGGAAAGTTGTTTCATTATGACTTTCCTTTGTATTTCCTTGATGGCTGATGATGAGTAACATCTTTTGTGCATTTATTGAGCATTTATTCATCTTCTTTGTACAAAGACCTATTCAAGTCCTTTGCACATTTTTAATTGTTTTATGTGGCTTTTACTACTGAATTCTAAGACTGTTCTATGCCAACAGTATATTTCTCTTTATATATATGTTTGCAAAGAAAGCGTATAAATATATAAAGGGATGAGACCCAGCTCCTCCCACCAGCCAGCCTGGAGGAGGAGCTGCGCAGGGCCGGGGAGGAGGACCCTCTGTGCCCGGCCCCGCCCCAGCTCCCCCAGGTTAAATAGCACCCCGCTGCTACTCCATCCTCCCTTTCCCCTACTCCCGCCGCCCAGAACACGCGTGTGGTCCGGCCGGAACTCACAACGACCTAGGTAAGCTCCGTCCCCGCCCACCCCCAGAACCCCAGGCCAAATAATTCAGTTCAGTGGAAAATGCACAGAAATTGAAAGAAGATCTTAAGAGTTAAAACGACAATGCCCAAGTAAAAGTGCAAATCCATGAGAAACAACTCTCAAGCAAACAAATCTCCCACTGAAGGAATTAATTCAATAATGTTAGATCCAACCAGAACGAAGTCACGGAAAATGGCCAAGAAAGCCTGACCCAGGATAACAACTTCCAAAACATGATCATTACCATGTTCAATACTATCAAAGAGGAAATCCAGGAGGAATTAAATAACTGAATCAATCCCTTTGAAGAGGAACACAACAGACACTTGGAGGAGTTGAGAAAAACAGTGCAAGAAACAAAAACAGGCATAGAACAGTTAAAACAGACTCAAGCAGAGTTTAAAACAGAGCTAAAAGATAAGTTATCTTCAACCCAGAACTCCACAGAGAGTCTTATCAGCAGAACTAACAAAGCAGAAAACAGAATTTCAACCTTGAAGATAAAGTGGAAGTATTAACCAGCTCAATGGAAGAGGTTGTTAAAGCCAAAAAGATACTTGAGAGAAATATTCAAGAGATATGGGACACCCTGAAGAAGCCCAACATGCGTATTCATGGAATACCAGAGCAAGAATCTCAAAATATCACACCTGAGGAAATTTTTCAAACAATCATCAAGGAAAACTTTCCTCATCTAAAAACAGAGAGGCCCATCCATATACAAGAGGCATTCCGCAACCCAAACAGATAATGACCAAAATAGAAGCTCGCCACAGCAAATAATAGTTAAAACACTCCACATTCAAGATAAAGAACTTGTGCTGAGAGCTTCAAGGGAGAAAAAACAAGTCACTTTTAAAGGTAAACCTATTAAAAAGGTAAAACCTATTAAAATAACAAATGATTTCTCAGTCGAAACATTAAAAGCAAGAAGAGCTTGGAGAGACATACTTCAAGTATTGAATGAGCAAAAATGTCAACCCAGGCTGATATACCCCGCAAAACTATCCATCATGATCGAGGGAGAAAGAAAAATCTTCCAGCACAAAGACAACTTGAAAGGGATACATGTCCACCAAACCAGGCCTTCAAAAAATGCTAGAAATGATACTCAAGCATGAAGAAAAAAACAGGCATATCCAGGAGAACAGAAGGGAAATATAACACCATTAAAAGCGAAGCAATATACTTACAAAAACTACTAAACATAACAAATGTCTGCAATTAAAAATTGTTTCTCCATTATAACACGAAATGTTAATGGAATTAACTCACCAATCAAGAGACACAGATCACAAATTTGGATTAAAAATCACAATCCGTCAATCTGCTGCCTGCAGGAAACCCATCTCACCACAAAAGATAGGCACTCCCTAAAAATCAAAAGGCTGGTCAACAATTCTACAAGCTAATGGAAGCAGAAAACAGGCAGGGGTAGCCATTATGCTATCGAACAAAGTGGACTTCAAACCAAAGAAAATCATAAGAGGTCACAGGTACAATTCACCAGGAAGACTTCACAATACTGAACATATATGCACCCAACACGGCCCCTCCCACATTCATTAAGCAAACCCTACAACGTCTAAAGCGAGAAATCAATCCCAAAACGATAATTCTTGGAGATTTCAATATCGCCCTCTCAACATGAGATAGATCTACAGGTAAAAAACTTAACAGAGACACTTTGGAGCTTAACCAAACCCTTACTGAAATGGACCTTAAAGATCTCTATTGTACTTTTCATCCACGCATCAAAGAATACACATTTTTTTTCAGCAGCACACAGAACTTTCTCCAAACTAGATCACATATTGGGCCACAAAACAAATCTCCACATATACAGGAATGTTGAAATTCTAGCCTGTGCCCTATCAGACCACCACGGCTTAAAGCTTGACATCCACAACACAACAAGCAACAGAAAATACACTAACTCCTGGAAACTTAACACTGTGATGCTGAATGAGAATTGGATTCAGGAAGAAATTACAAAGGGAATTCAAGATTTCCTGAAAGTTAACGATAATGAAAGTACAACTTATCAAAATCTCTGGGACACAATGAAAGCTGTCCTAAGAGGTAAGTTCATAGCTCTTAATGCCTACATCAAAAAAATGGAAACATCAGAAACAAACAATTTAACAATGCAGCTTAAAGCTTTAGAGACACTAGAGCAATCTGATCCTAAAAGCAGTAGAAGGGAGGAGATTAGCAAAATAAGGGGAGAAATATCTGAAATCGAGATTAGGAAAACGATAGAGAAAATCAACCAGTCAAAAAGCTGGTTCTTTGAAAAAATCAATAAGATTGATACACCCTAGCTAAATTAACTAAGAGCAAGAGAGAGAAAACCCAAAATAACAAAATTAGAAATGAAAATGGAGTTATCACTACTGATACCTAAGAAATCCAGAGAATTATAACATCATATTTCAAAAGCTTATACTCTGAGAAGTTTGACAACACAAAAGAGATGAATGAATTCCTAAGTAAACAAAACTTACCTAAATTGAATCAGGAAGTTGTGAATTATTTAAATCGTCCTATAACATATGAGGAAATTGAGGAAGTAATCTCGAATCTTCCCACCAAAAAATGTCCTGGACCAGATAGATTCAGCACAGAGTTCTACCAGACATTTAAGGAGCTAATAACACCAATACTCCTTAAACTATTCAACCAAATAGCAAAGGAAGGAACACTACCAAATTCCTTCTATAAAGCTAATATCGTCTTAACCCCAAAACCTAATAAAGATACACTTAAAAAAGAAAACTATAGGCCTATCTCCCTGATGAACACAGATGCAAAGATTCTCAGTAAAGTCTTAGCAAATCAGATTCAAGAACATATCAAAAAGATCAGTTCATGAGGATCAAGTAGGCTTTATCCCAGGCACACAAGGTTGGTTCAACATACGCAAATCAATAAATGTAATTCACCATATAAACCAGTCCAACCTTCAAGACCACATGATACTCTTGATAGATGCAGAAAAAGCTTTTGACAAGATCCAACAGCCCTTTATAATCAAAATCCTAGAGAAGGTTGGAATGGAAGGAACCTTTATCAATAAAATAAAAGCTGTATACAACAAGCCAACAGCAAGGATTATACTCAATGGGGAAAAACTTGAAGCATTCCCACTTCAATCAGGAACTATACAAGGCTGTCCACTGTCACCACTTCTTTTCAATATCGTACTTGAAGTCTTAGCTGAAGCCATAAGACAAGAAAGGGATTTAAAAGGGGTTCAAATCGGCAAGGAAGAATTCAAGTTATCTCTATTTGCAGATGACATGATCCTATACCTGAGTGATCCCAAAAACTCCACCAGGAAGCTCCTGGAACTAATTGAGAAGTTCAGCAGGGTGGCAGGATACAAAATAAATGTGCAAAAATCAGTGCCCTTCCTATATGCCCAGAATGAAAGAAGTAAAAAAGCCCTGAGAGAGTCAATGCCATTTACTATAGCCCCTAAAAAAATGAAATACCTTAGTATAAATCTAACCAAGGAGGTAAAAGACCTTTACAATGAAAACTTTAAAACCCTAAAGAAAGAAATTGCAGAAGACACCAGAAGGTGGAAAGATCTCCCATGTTCCTGGATTGACAGAATCAACATCATAAAAATGACCATCCTACCAAAGGCAATATACAAATTCAATGCTATACCAATTAAAATCCCAAAGCAATTCTTCAAAGAAATTGACCAAACAATCTCAAAGTTCATATGGAGGCACGAAAGACCCAGGATAGCAAAGACAATCCTGAGTAACAAAAACACTGCTGGAGGTATCACCATACCAAACCTTAGTCTATACTACAAATCCATAGTTATAAAAACAGCCTGGGGACTGGAGAGGTGGCTCAGGGGTTAAGCCTCCGCCTTGCAGGTGGAAGGTCCTGAGTTCGGATCCCAGATCCCACATATAGATGCCAGGCGGAAGCGGGGGCGGCCTGCGCTTCTGGTCCTGGTAGGGTGGAGCCTGTGAATCCCGGGGCAGAAGGAGGTGGAGGCGTCCATGGTGGTTCGCGAATTCGTCTGTGGTTCTACACATACACAGACACACACACACACACGCGCGCGCGCACATGCGCGCACGTGCACACACATATGCACACAGTTGAATAAAAAATAATAATAAAAAAAAATTAAAAAAAAAACAAAAACTGCCTGGTACTGGCTCCAAAATAGACACACAGATCAATGGACAAGGGTTGAAGACCCAGATATAATCCCACAAAATTACAGCCATTTGATCTTTGACAAAAGGGCCCAAAAAATACAATGGAAAAAGAACAGCATCTTCAACAACTGGTACTGGCAAAACTGGATCTTCACATGTAGAAGATTAAAGCTGGACCCGTACTTGTCACCATGTACAAGACTTAATTCCAAATGGATCAAGGACCTTGATTTAAGGCCAGAGACTATAAAAACCATAGTTGAAAGGGTAGGGAACTTCCTCAAACTGATCAGGCTAGGCCAACAGTTCCTAAACAGACATCCAATGACACCGTCACTGCTACCAACTCTCAACAGTTGGGATCTTGTGAAATTAAAGGGCTTCTGTTCAGATAAAGAGATTGTAACATGAACTCAAAGGCAATCCACAGAATGGGAGAAAATCTTCACTAACCACAGATATGTGATAGAGGTCTATTATCCAGAGTGCACAAAGAACTTAGAAAACTAAACACCAAGGAAACTAATGGCCCAATTTAAAAAATGGGCTCTGGAGCTTAAAAGAAACTTTACTAGGAATGAAATTAAAATGTCTAACAAATATCTTAAAAAATGTTCCACTTCCTTAGCCATCAGGAAATGCAAATCAAAACTTCCCTGAGATATCATCTCACCCCAGGTCAGGATGGCAAAAATGCACAATACAAACAACACCAAGTGCTGGAGAGGATGTGGAGAGAGGGGAACTCTCCTACATTGCTGGTGGGAATGCAGGCTCATACAGCCACTTTGGCGAGCCGTCTGGAGATTCTTAAAGAAATTAAAGATTGAAATGCCATATGACCCTGCTATTCCACTTTTGGGAATAACCCCGCATGCAGCAGAGGTTCACCTTGATAGCACAAGCACGACCATGTTCATAGCAGCACTGTTTACAATAGCAAAGTCATGGAATCAACAAAAATGTCCAACAGTTGACGAGTGGATAAGAAAAATGTGGTACATCTATGCAATGGAGTACTACTCAGCCATCAAATATGATGAATTACTGGAATTTGTCAGGAAATGGATGTCATTAGAAACAATTATATTAAGTGAAGTATCCCAATCCCAGAAAATTAAGCACCGTATGTACTCCCTAATAGGTGGCTTCTAGTACCAAACCCACCCAGCCCACCTTGAGACACTCAAAGACAAATCTATGTAATACCTACAGTAATTGCTAGGATTATGAACAGGAGAGATGGGGTAGGAGGGCCACACCAGAAACAAGCAGAGAGGGGACCATGTTACAGCAGAGAAAATAGGCCTCCATCGAGGACTGCAAGTAAGTAATGAGACATCTGGTTAAGTTCACAGATGTTCGTTCCTGATCATTTACAACTGAGGGGGTATGATCTCACCAGAAGGGGAGGGCATATAGTCTGGCAGATAAGAAGTAACGATCTTGCAAATGGGTGATTGACCCCTCCCTCACTGAGGTTTCCTACTTTTATTACATCTACCTTTGAATATACTCTTATAGCAAGACTCTAGTTTAACAGGTTTTTATCTCTGGCCAAGGGGTGAAATACAATACCCATCAGGATGGTGGGAATGCAGGCTCATACAACCACTCTGGCATTGCAGGAGCAGCAAAACTGCAAAAGAAAATCAACGAACCATAATCCAAAACTTCAGAAACTCTATATCAACCACCTAGAACTAGGCCGGCCTAATCTCTCCCCATCCTGAAGCTCAGGGAAATTTGCGGAAGAGGGGAGCAGTAAGATTGTAAGAGAAAAAGGATGGGAGGAGCAATGATATCTGACATACTCTACACAAGTTAGAGCCGAAGCAATCATAATTGGACTTTGCATGCCCTCCACAATGTCCCACACACTATTGACCCCACGAAGTCTAGCATTTGCTAAAGGCACCAAGATCCTTGGAGGCAAGGAATTGACAGCCATAGTACTGTTCCTATGTTTAAGGGGAACACAGGAAAGGGTTCAGGGAAATGCCACTGAGTCCTTGTACTGTCATCAGAGAGGAGGGCCCAGAGGAGAGTCTGGCATGCACATTAAAGGATTCTCTGGGGTTTGGCTGGGGGAGGCACTTGGGGATGGGGAGGGAGAGGTGAGGGGTGGGGGAGCAGGGGAGTCAGGGGGAGGAGAAGAGAGGGAGGGAACCGATGTAGCTATTAAGTTTGTATGAGCAGAAATAATAATAAAAATATATAAAGGGATGAATTATCTGTAGAGAATAACAATAATAAAACCAAATTAAAGAGAGCCTTCATTTTATCATTACTACATTCAGGTGACTCTAGATATTTTAAGTGATAAAATAGTCCTCCCTACCCATACCACAACTGTGGGGTACCCTCACAGATTAAGAGTATACTGTGTATGTGAAATATCATCCTCCCTACCCATACCACAACTGTGGGGTACCCTCACAGATTAAGAGTATACTGTGTATGTGAAATATCATCCTCAGCTTTTTTAAAAAGAATTATTTTTGTATGAATTTTCAGAAATATTTACATATCCTAGGTAAAATCAGATATATGATTTGTGAGTATTGAGAGGTTTTTTCCAATTAATCCTATTTTATAAATACAGAAAAAGTTCTGTTGAGAAACAGGAAATGTATTGAATTTTACTCAATGTAAATATTATTCAGTCAGAGACATGTTACTTCATCTCCCTGGAATTTGTTTTCTTCCTGAGTCCACAAAGTCTTAGACACACCCCTCATGAGCACAAATGGACATGCAAGAAAGGAGGCTAAAGCCACAAACTGGATCTCCTCACCACCATCCCTTCACCCAAAACTGCTCTGCTTTCATGATGTATATTTAGGATAAAAGAGGCCATAAGTTTTTAATAAATGCATTTTTGTACTGCATACATGAATATAGTGAATTTATTATATTTTTCACTCCTTAGTCCCCAGTCCCATTCATTCTCCTTTTCTCCTTACAACCCTTCATTTCCCCTGCCTGACTCCCTCCTATTTTCAAGTCTTTTCACTTATGTGATTTGGGGAGTGGGTATGACTGACATGTCTGGCTTAGAGCCAAGCAGTCTGCAGTCACTTATTTTCTGCATTTTGGCCAGTTTGTTTTTCTGTAGTAAACACCTTCTGTTGCAGAAGGAGACTTTCAGATTGAGTGCTGAGTACTTCTCCAATCTATAAGTATAATAGAAGGTGTTTGAAAGGCAGTTTGATGTAGTATCTTCATAGCTAAACATTCAAAATTTGCATTTCCCTTGGGACCAATATTCACTCCTTTCATAGGCTCTTGCTCTAGTTTACAATAATAAAGGAACAATGTGTTCCTTTCTGACAAGTAGGCCTTAAAACTGATCAGAAGGCTGTTGGTTATCTCCTTGATATTCACATCACTATTATACTTATGGTCACCTCTTGCCATGATGATTGTTATTGCAACTTAATTTCACAGATTGATGAGAACTTTGATTGTTTTTTTCCTTCAGTAGCTTCCATAGTACTCTCTGGTACAATGTAAGCTATCCACAAAGAGAAAGTTACCAGAATAGTTTTAGTCAGTGTTTTTTGTTCATGTCCACATAATATTGCATTTTCAATAATAGGGTCTTACTGTCAGTTCATGAAGAGTCTACACTGTCTGGGGGGAAGAGGGCCTTTGAGACCTCTCTAGCCAACAACTCATCAGTATCACATGCCTGTTACTTCCAGTATTGTTTAATTGCTTCTGGGTTATAGGTGGAGCATCCCAGGAATTTTTTGTTTGTTTGTTTCGCCCTATCGTCCTTTCTCTGTACTCCTCTGTACAAGGACGTCCATTCTTGCTCTTTTTTGACTAAAATATTTTTGACATATTAATATCATAATAGGTTCCTATCTGGTTGTGTCCTATATTCTTAGGGTTTTTCTATTACTCCCTTCACCCTTCCTATACCATATACCCTCATCTACCTTAAATATTTCCCCATTATTCCTTTCCTCACTTTTCCACCTATATCTCCTTCTCTGAAGTCAGCACTCTAACCTTTCCTCCACTTCCTCCTACTCATTGATCCTTTTTCAAGTTTTCTGACTTTTAAAGGAATTCCAGGAAAATACTTCAGTCAGGAGTTTAATGCTAACTTCCACATATAAGAGGAAACATGCAGTATTTGTCTTCTGTGACTGAAATAAGAGGTCACAACTTTGAAAAAAGGAAAGGATGAATGAATAATTTGATAGATGGATGAAAAGAAGGAGGAGGAATAATTCTCTTTGATATGCTAAACCAAAAAAAACTAAGTTTCCTTTTTAAAAAGTAAAATGGAATCTAGGATTAATGAAGAATTTTCTTTTCTTTCCTTCCCTAATGAAAAACCTGGGTAATGCCTTTGGCTTATTATGTGTGAGACATATTTATCTTCAGAGAATTCATTAAAAGAGTAAAAGAAGAAGAAAAATCTATCTCAGTTAGAGTTTTAAAAAGAACCTCCTGGATATCTGGATATTAATCAGTGAGATGGTTATTGAATAATCAGCATTGTGTTTTCACCTCCTTAAAGATTCTGAAGCTAGTAAATTATGTGTAGAGGGCTTTTCTATCTCTGATGTATGGAAACAACTCTGAAAATCACATGTAGTCATATGAACATTTTGCTAACATTGTCTTACATTAAATCTATACTTGGATAGTTCAAGGTCATACATTTCCTGAAAAGACATTAATTACATTGAATAGCTCATCTTCCTACATGGAACAAAATATGTAAAAATAAGGTATCCCTTCAGTCTGAATTAATTATGACATTCACTCAGAAACAATGACTGTAATTATATTTGGCATTTTGAGGCCTCCTATCACAAAAAACAGCTAGCTAAAACAACAAATAGATTTGCTTTTCTGTTCTATGAATGAAATATTGCATTGCTCAGTTCTATAGTAGTGGAGACAAAAATTCTTCCATTCATGGTGTAAGACAGTAACAGAGAATAACGCCTGGTGTCTTCCATCTTCAGTGTGCCCTCCATATTTCCCTTCATTTCATGCCTCTATTTTAGCTATAAATGAAGGATAAGATAAAAACATTCTTTCATTCTTTATTTTTCTTTAAGACTCCGACCGCAGACATATAAGATAACCATTTGCGAAGCCAACTCTAAGTCTCTTTTCTCCACAACTCTAGTCTCTTTTCTCTACTGGTTGTCCTCTATATCCAGAGGCATAGCCTGAAAGGCATAGCAAAAGCCTTTCAGTCACCATCAGGTCAACGTAGAACTTTAAAGATACATTTTTACCAATATTTAAACTTTTCCCTTTCATTTACTGATTTTGACCTTACAGCTAAATGCACAAAGCTTCCCACACAACAGCATTTAAATGATTACGTGGCACTCACAAAACCTCTTCAGAGTTTCCAAAACAATACTCCAGCCAGCCAGCTGTCATCCTCCCTCCTGTAGCCCTACCACAGTCAGTTCTCCTGACAGAGCTTAATAGGCTCCGCAATGACACTTGGCTTGTATTCAGAAAGAATAAACAGCACGATGTACTGTAGCCATCCCTCTCATATAAATAAGACAGTAATATTATGAGGAAAACATCTCTTAGCTCATGTAATTTTCTCATTTTAATGAAAATATGTACTAGCCGCAGGGCCTAACATTTCAGAGAGCCTATTTTATTTTTTTTTTTAAAGATTGCTTGCCAGGGAGGTGGTGTGTGTGACTCGTTATCACCCCCAAAGACAGTGGCAGGGCTCTGAGCACCTGACTTCCTGAATCTAGAGTCCAGCTGTTCACAGTCACAAGTGCACATATCAGAAGCTTCAGATTTACTCTTTGTATTTTTAGTCTTCCAAATTGAGATCTACAAATAAGCTGATTTGCTCCAGTTTGCTATTGTTTTTAATTGATGATTTCTTGCTTAAACATTTTAAGATATTTGCTTCCATTCCTCCTTCATCAACAATCTGGGCTCCTTAATCCAATATACAAAACTATGTGGTTCAGATATTATGAGGGCATGATAGAATTCTAGATATAACGTACTGTGATCCACTGTTGGGGGCACCCAGTTGTCAAGTTGGCTGATCAATGGAGAGCCTCTCCTGCTTTCTGTAGGCAACTATGGGGCACGAAATGACATGGAGATGGAGCTTCATTAGGTAAATGTTGTAGCCACTTAATATTGGGTTCAAATGTAGTAAGAAGCTTTATTGAAAGAATCTGTGTGGACTTTTCCTCTTAAAGACCAGTTTGGATAAGGACATTGTTTCTTGTTCAGTTGCTGTATATCTTGAATTCGGTCACATCACCTGTTATTCTTTTTTCATAAAAATAAGAATTTTATATATTGATTACATGCATATTGATTACATACTTATTGATATATTGTGACACATCATGAAATGATCAGTTAAAGTTAATTAACATCCATTACCTCACTTGTTTTCTTTTTTTAATTTTTTATTATTATTTCCACTCATACAAACTTAATAGGTACACTGGTTCCCTCCCTCCCTCCTACTTACTTGTTTTCTAATGATGAGAACACTCAGAATCTACTATCTTAGGAATTCTTGGGAGTACATTGTTATTAACTCTAATCATCAATGACTTTTCCCATTGTTATGACTAAATACTTGACAAGAAGCAACTTCAAAAAGGAAATATCCTTGTCTGGCATGCACATTAAAGGATTCTCTGGGGATTGGGGGGGAGGCTCTGGGGGATGGGGAGGGAGGGGTTAGGGGAAGGGGAGCAGGGGGGTCGGGGGGAGGAGGAGGGAGGGAGGGAACCGGTGTACCTATTAAGTTTGTATGAGCAGAAATAGTAATAAAAGTAAATGTCCTTGTTTTTCTGACAACATATAAAAATTCTGAGTCTTAATAACATGTAAATAAGGATATGATTGTCTTTCTGTACTTGGTTTGTTTTACTTAAAATTATACCTTCCATGTTTGTATTCATTGTTGCAGATCACAAAATTACCCTGCTAAGGCTAAGGCTAAGCTAAGAGTATTCCATTGTGTGTAGATAACACTTTTAATCCTTCCATTCATTGATGGACACTTAGGTTGATTCCATATCCTGATTATTGAAATCGTCCTTTAAACAACCTGATCTTCTTTTTTTGTTGTTTTAACTCTAAGAGTTTTTAAAAGTATTGGGGAAATTTTGGCCACAACAAAGGTATGTAATTGTTGATTTTTAATTTCATTACATCTCTATTCAAACAGCCAACCAAAAGTCAGAATTAAGTCACATATTAAGCTGCTCTCCCCATTCAACAATGTTCTTAATTTTGCCACGCCTTCATGAAAATATCAGTCCTCTTATTATTTTTCAAAGATCCTTTGTGTAATATTCTAGGCAGATTTCAGCACCTAAAACAGTTCCTTGTATGCTGTAGTTCTGTTTTCAGTGTTCCAGGGTTGAGATTAGATCTCTAATCTCCTCAATTTTTACCTGTGATTAACCTGCCAGATTATACTACTATTCTGAGAAAGGATGGAATGTACATGCATACCATGGCACATGGGTGGAGATCACAAGACAACTTGTAGAAGTCAGTTTTCTCCTTCCATGATGTGGACTTCTGGGGATGATCATTCTTTTTTTTAACATTTTTTATTTTTATTTCTGCTCATACAAACTTAATAGGTACACCAGTTCCCTCCCCCCCCCCGAACCCCCTGCTTCCCATCCCCTCACCCCTCCCTCCCCACTCCCCAGTGCCCCCCCCCAATTCCCAGAGAGTCCTTTAATGTGCATGCCAGACTCTCCTCTAGGTCCTCCTCTCCAATGACGTACAAGGACCCAGTGGCATTTCCCTGAACCCTTTCCTGTGTTCCCCTTAAGCATAGGAACACTACCGTGGCTGTCAATCCCTTGCCTCCAAGGATCTTGGTGCCTTTAGTAGATGCTAGACTTTGTGAGGTCAATAGTGTGTTGGACATTGCGCAGGGCATGCAAGGTCCAATTATGATTGCTTCGGCCCTAACTTGTGTGGAGTATCTTGCAAATCATTGCTCCTCCCATCCTTTTGCTCTTACAATCACACTGCCCCCTCGTCCACAAATTTCCCTGAGCTTCAGGATGGGGAGAGATTAAGCTGGCCTAGTTCTAGGTGGTTGATATAGAGTCTCTGAAGTTCTGGATTTTGGTTTGTTGATTTTCCTTTGCAGTTTTGCTGCTCCTGCAATGCCCTTCACTCCATCCTGATGGGCACTGTATGTCACCCCCTGGCCAGAGACAAAAAGCTGTTAAACTGGAGTCTTATTATAAGAGCACATTCAACGGTAGATGAAATAAAAGTAGGAAAACTCAGTGAGGGAGGGGTCAATCACCCATTTTCAAAATGGTTACTTTTTATCTGCCAAACTATATGCCCTCCCTTTCTGGTGAGATCATACCCCCTCAGTTGAAAATGATCAGGAATGAACTTCTGTGAACTTAACCAGGTGTCACATTACTTACTTGCAGTCCTTGATGGAGGCCTATTTTCTCTGCTGTAACATGGTCACTTCTCTCCTTGTTTCTGGTGTGGCCCTCCAACCCCATCCCTCCTGTTCATAATCCTTGCAATTACTGTAGGTAATACAGAGATTTACCGTTGAGTCTCTCAAGGTGGTCTGGGTGGGTTTGATACTAGGAGCCAATTAGGGAGTACATACAGCACTTAATTTTCTGGGTTTGGGATACTTCACTTAATATAATTGTTTCTAATGACATCCATTTCCCGGCAAATTCCAGCAATTCATCATTTTGGATGGCTGAGTAGTACTCCATTGTATAGATGTACCACTTTTCCTTATCCACTCGTCAACTGTTGGACATTTGTGTTGATTCCATGACTTTGCTATTGTAAACAGTGCTGCTATGAACATGGTCGTGCTTGTGCTATCGAGGTGAACCTCTGCTGCATGCGGGGTTATTCCCAAAAGTGGAATAGCAGGGTCATATGGCATTTCAATCTTTAATTTCTTTAAGAATCTCCAGACGGCTCGCCAAAGTGGCTGTATGAGCCTGCATTCCCACCAGCAATGTAGGAGAGTTCCCCTCTCTCCACCTCCTCTCCAGCATTTGGTGTTGTTTGTATTGTGATTTTTTGCCATTCTGACTGGGGTGAGATGATATCTCAGGGAAGTTTTGATTTGCATTTCCCTGATGGCTAAAGAAGTGGAGCATTTTTGAAGATATTTATTAGACATTTTAATTTCATTCCTGGTAAAGTTTCTTTTAAGTTCCAGGGCCTATTTTTTAATTGGGCCATTGGTTTCCTTGGTGTTTAGATTTCTAAGTTCTTTGTGCACTCTGGACAGTAGAGCTCTATCAGATATGTGGCTAGTGAAGATTTTCTCCCATTCTATGGGTTGCCTTTGAGTTCGTGTTACAATCTGAACAGAAGCTCTTTAATTTCACAAGATCCCAACTGTTGAGAGTTGGTAGCAGTGACTGTGCCATTGGATGTCTGTTTAGGAAATGTTGGCCTAGCCCAATCAGCTCGAGGGAGTTCCCTATCCTTTCAACTATGGTTTTTGTAGTCTCTGGCCTTATATCAAGGACCTTGGAATTAAGGTCCTTGTACATTTGGAATTAAGTCTTGTATATAGTGTCAAGCACGGGTCCAGCTTTAATCTTCTACATGTGAAGATCCAGTTTTGCCAGCACCATTGGTTGAAGATGCTGTTTTTTTTTTTTTCCATTGGATTCTTTGGGCCTCTTTGTCAAAGATCAAATGGCTGTATTTTTGTGAGCTTATATCTGGGTCTTCAATCCTTATCCATTGATCTGTGTGTCTATTTTGGAGCCAGTACCAGGCTGTCTTTATAACTATGGATTTGTAGTATAGACTAAGGTTTGGTATGGTGATACCTCCAGCAGTGTTTTTGTTACTCAGGATTGTCTTTGCTATCCTGGGTCTTTTGTGCCTCCATATGAACTTTGAGATTGTTTGGTCAACTTCTTTGAAGAATTGCTTTGGGATTTTAATTGGTATAGCATTGAATTTGTATATTGCCTTTGGTAGGATGGTGATTTTTACGATGTTGATTCTGCCAATCCAGGAACATGGGAGGTCTTTCCACCTTCTGGTGTCTTCTGCAATTTCTTTCTTTAGGGTTTTAAAGTTTTCATTGTAAAGGTCTTTTACCTCCTTTGTTAGATTTATACTAAGGTATTTCATTTTTTTAGGGGCTATAGTAAATGGGATTGTTTCTCTCAAGGCTTTTTCATTTCTTTCATTCTGGGCATATAGGAAGGCCTCTGATTTTTGCACATTTATTTTGTATCCTGCCACTCTGCTGAACTTCTCAATTAGTTCCAGGAGCTTCCTGGTGGAGTTTTTGGGATCACTTAGGTATAAGATCATGTCATCTTCAAATAGGGATAGCTTGACTTCTTCCTTGCCGATTTGAATCCCTCTTATGTCCCTTTCTTGTCTTATGGCTTCAGCTAAGACTTCAAGTACAATATTGAATAGAAGTGGTGAGAGTGGACAGCCTTGTCTAGTTCCTGATCGAAGTGGGAATGCTTCCAATTGTTCCCCATTGAGCATAATCCTTGCTGTGGGCTTGTTGTATACACCTTTTATTATATTGATAAAGGTTCCTTCCATTACTATTGTCTCTAGAGTTTTGATCATAAAAGGCTGTTGTCAAAAGCTTTTTCTGCATCTATCGAGAGTATCATGTGGTCTTGGACTTTGGACTGGTTTACATGATGAATTACATTTATTGATTTGCGTATGTTGAACCAACCTTGTGTGCCGGGGATGAAGCCTACTTGGTCCCCGTGAATGATCATTTTAATATGTTTTTGAATCTGATTTGCTAAGACTTTGTTGAGAATCTTTGCATCTGTGATCATCAGAGAGATTGGCCTATAGTTTTCTTTTTTAAGTGAATCTTTATTAGGTTTTTGGGATTAAAACGATATTAGCTTCATAGAAGGAATTTGGTAGTGTTCCTTCCTTTGCTATTTGATGGAACAGTTTAAGGAGTATTGGTGTTATTAACTCCTTAAATGTCTGGTAGAACTCTGTGCTGAATCCATCTGGTCCAGGACATTTTTTGGTGGGAAGATTCGAGATTATTTCTTCAATTTCCTTGTATGTTATAGGACTATTTAAATAATTCACAACTTCCTGATTCAATTTAGGTAAGTTGTGTTTACTTAGAAATTCATCCATCTCTTTTGTGTTGTCAAACTTCACAGAGTATAAGTTTTTGAAATATGATGTTATAATTCTCTGGATTTCTTGAGTATCAGTAGTGATAACTCCATGTTCATTTCTAATTTTGTTAATTTGGGTTTTTTCTCTCTTGCTTTTGGTTAATTTAGCTAGGGGTGTATCAATCATTGATTTTTTTCAAAGAACCAGCTTTTTGACTGGTTGATTTTTTCTATTGTTTTCTTAATCTCGATTTCAGATATTTCTCCCTTTATTTTGTTAATCTCCTCTCTTCTACTGCTTTTAGGATCAGATTGCTCTAGTTTTTCTAAAGCTTTAAGCTGCATTGTTAAGTTGTTTATTTCTGATGTTTCCATTTTTTTGATGTAGGCATTAAGAGCTATGAACTTACCTCTTAGGACAGCTTTCATTGTGTCCCAGAGATTTTGATAAGTTGTATTTCATTATCGTTCACTTTCAGGAAATCTTGAATTTCCTTTTTAATTTCTCCCTGAATCCAGTTCTCATTCAGCATCATAGTGTTAAGTTTCCAGGAGTTAGTGTATTTTCTGTCTTTTGTTGTGTTGTGAATGTCCAGCTTTAGGCCATGGTGGTCTGATAGGGCACAGGCTAGAATTTCAACTTTCCTGTTTATGTGGAGATTCATTTTGTGGCCCAATATGTGATCTATTTTGGAGAAAGTTCCGTGTGCTGCTGAGAAAAATGCATATTCTTTGGTTCGTGGATGAAAAGTTCGATAGAGATCTGTAAGGTCCATTTCTTTAAGGGTTCGATTAAGTTCCAAGTGTTCCTGTTAAGCTTTTGACCTGTTGATCTATCCCATGTTGAGAGGGCGGTGTTGAAATCCCCAAGAATTATCTTTTGGGGGTTGATTTCTCGCTTTAGACGCTGTAGGGTTTTCTTAATGAATGTGGAGGGGCCCGTATTGGGTGCATATATGTTCAATATTGTGAAGTCTTCCTGATGAATTGTACCTGTGACTAAAATGTAGTATCCATCTGTGTCTCTTAAGATTTTTTTGGGTTTGAAATCCACTTTGTCTGACAGCATAATGGCTACCCCTGCCTCTTTACTGGTTCCATTAGCTTGCAGAATTTTGGACCAGCCTTTCATTTTTAGGATGTGCCTATCTTTTGTGGTGAGATGAGTTTCCTGAAGGCAGCAGATCAATGGGTTGTGATTTTTAATCCAAGTTTGTAATCTGTGTCTCTTAATCGTTGAGTTAAACCCATTGACATTTAATGTTATAATGGATAAATTCTTTTTAATTCTGGACATTTTTTATGTTTAGTGGATTTTGTAAGCTTATTGTTTTACAATTATATTTTTGTGGTGTTATACTTCCCTTCTGTCTCCTGGATACGCTTGTTCTTTTCTTCAAGTTTGCATATCATTTCTAGCATTTTTTTGAAGGCCTGGTTTGGTAGACATGTATCCCTTCAAGTTGTCTTTGTGCTGGAAAATTTTTCTTTCTCCTTCGATCATGACAGATAGTTTTGCTGGGTATATCAGTCTGGGTTGGCATTTTTGCTCATTTAATACTTGAAGTATGTCTCTCCGAGCTCTTCTTGCTTTTACTGTTTCCATTGAGAAGTCATTTGTTATTTTAATAGGTTTGCCTTTAAAAGTGACTTGCTTTTTTTCTCTTGAAGCTCTCAGCACCTTTTCTTTGTCTTGAATGTGGAGTGTTTTGACTATTATTTGCCATGGCAATTTTATATTTTGGTCATATCTGTTTGGAGTGCGAAATGCCTCTTGTATTTGGATGGGCCTCTCATTCTTCTGTTGAGGGAAGTTTTCATTTATGATAGTTTGAAAAATTTCCTCAGGTGTGGTATTTTGAGATTCTTGCTCTGGTATTCCATGAATGCGCATGTTAGGCTTCTTCAGGGTGTCCCATATCTCTTGAATGTTCCTCTCAAGTGTTTTTTTGGTTTTTACAATCTCTTCCATTGAGCTGGTTAATTCTCTCACTTTGTCTTCAAGATCTGAAATTCAGTTTTCTGCTTCGTTAGTTCTGCTGATAATACTCTCTGTTGAGCTTTGGGTTGAAGATAACTTGTCTTTTAGTTCAATTTTAAACTCTGCCTCAGACTATTTTAACTGCTCTATGCCTATTTTTGTTTCTTGAACTGTTTTTTTCAACTCCTCCAAATGCCTGTTGTATTCCTGTTCAAAGTGGTTGATTCTGTTGTTTAACTCCTCTTGGATTTCCTCTTTCATAGTATTAATCATGGTAATGATCATACTTTGAAGTCGTCTTGGGTCTGGCTTTCTTGGCTGTTTTCTGTGAATTTGTTCTGGTTGGAATCCATTATTACAGGATTAATTCTTTCAGTGGGAGATTGGTCTTCTTGAGTTTTGTTTCTCATGGATCTGCACTTTGACTTGGGCATTGTTGTTTTGTCTTCTAGGGCTTTTCAGATTCTGTGTGTTTTTGACTGATATAGTTGGTATTACTACACTTGGGCAGTTATTACTAATGCTTGCTTTGGGGGTTGCGTATGTTTGTCTTTGGTTATTGTAATTTCCTAGTTGAGGCTGTTAGGCTGTTAGTACATCAGTTAAGTCAGGTTAAGTAGACAAGGAGTGAATATTAGTATGGTAGTGCATTTTTACGATGTAGTATCTTGGTTATATGTGAGGGTGAGTGGTATGATCCCCAGAGTTGTATATGTTTTGGGGGTAGCTTTATGGAAAAGTTAATCTATAGTGATTAATATTAGAAAGGAACAGTAAGGTGAAAAAAGGAGGTTTACTTATCTTTGGGCTGGATGTGAAGACTCTCTCCCATGTGATAGGATGATTGTAGAGGTTTACAGATGTATGGCCTTTGACCCTTAGAACTTTGCTTGAGTTTTCTTTGGACTCTATTGAATTCTGAGTAGCAGTGTGTCTCTGTAGACCATGTGCGTGGGTCCCCGGTGGGCCAGAGAGGCAGAGGGGCTGATGTTGATGGCAGAATTCTTCACCCAGGACCTGGGACTTGGCTTAGTGTCCTACCCAAGCTCCAGGGATGGAGGAAAGCAAGCAAGTCCTGTCCAGTTGGGCGGACAGGCAGGCGGGAGGAAGAAAGGGGCCTGGGGCCCGGGGCGTGGCCCAGGCCATAACCCAAGGCAGCCTGGGTGCTGCCGGGATGCAGGGCAACCTGGGCGGGGCTGAGGGGACTCACCCAGGGGTCTGGCCGGGTGGGGAGCGGGAGGCGTGTTCGGGCGGACAAAGGCAGGAAGGAGAAAGGGGCTGGGGTCCCAGGCTGGGGATGATCATTCTGTGGTTAACTGCTACTTTTATTCTTTTCATCTGAAAACACTAAGGAAGGCACACTATCTAATATCTCACAGTCCAGTAAAGCTTTGCCCACAGATAACTTGAATTTCTTGTGTAGAAAATGGAGAGCAGAGAGAGGGAAACATAAATCTGAAGCAAGTGACAGTGGCCACTGTTCTCTTGCTCATTGAAAATCAAATTCAATAGTCCATTCCTGCTCTAAATCACTGCTGGCAAGTGGCAGGGAGATGGATTCTCATTGTACGCAATGTTTATTAGGTGCATTCCATACAAGTTTTAAACAAAACAGTATTTTATTGCTGTAACTACTACTCTTGACTAAATTTATCCTGAATTACTGTCACACTTATCTGAGATAAAGCACTAGGAATCAAAGCAGCATAATTCTCAGATATTGGAAATCTACTTGTAGAATTTGATAAATGTTCAATGATTTTTTTAAGCCAGTGATGTAACAAGGATCCATCCACATTTTTCAAATATCTCCCAGGGATATACTAGTGATGACACAAATAACATTTACTTTGAGCCTCTGGAGTTGGAATGATAAATCAGGTTAATAAATCTTCCCTTTTAGTCCCATCAGATGAAATTGTGATGGGGGACAACATCAGATGAAATTGTGTGTACAGAAATGTGAAATTATTTGCAGGCAGTAGCAATGTTTTCTAATACCATGCATAGGTAACAAGATTATATGGAACACAGAAAGAAATGACAGAGACATGTTACTGATTTTCGGCTCTTCTAAATTTAGTGCACCATTTTTGAAGAATTTTTCTATGTAATTTTTAGTATTAAAGATTAGTTCTACTTATAAAGAAATTAGGTTCTACTCTCATTAAAAAATAGTGGTATTTATAATTTAGAATACCAAGACCCTACATTATTCACATGGAACCAGATCAGCCAAATCTCTTCCCATTTAAAGCTCAGGGAACCTTGCAGAAGAAGGGGCTGCAAAAAGGGGCTGTTAAAAGATGGGAAGGATCAACGATATGAAAGATACTCCACACCATTGAGGGCTGCAGTAGCCATAATTGGACTTTGCATGACGTGCACAATGGCTGACATGTCAATGACCCCCTAAAATCTAGCATGGATTCCAGAGAAGATGGCTCCAGGCAGTAGGATCTTTAAAGGCAAGGGATTAAACAGAATAGAGTTCTCATATTAACGGGGAGCCCAAGAAGGGGCTCTGGACTATGCCACTGAGTTCTGAACCCTCACTAGGATGTAGGACTCAGAGGGAGGTTTGATATTCACACAAAAGGATGCTCCAGGGGATAAGAGGGATGAAGGGGGAGTTACCAGGAGAGGGGTATGGAGGGAGGGTGGTAAAAGGAAGGGGGAAGGGGAGAAGAGTGCAATGGGAGACAACTGGGAGGGGAGGAGAGAGGGAGAGGATGGGAGTACCTACTGAGTTTGTATGATTAGGAAAAAAAATAAAATTTGAGAGAAAAATAAATAATAAGTAAAAAATAGTGGTATTGGACATTCATGCCTTACTTTTTGAAAGCTATTCATGGAGTGGTTTTATTTCTTGATATCAGATATGAAGACTGCTCCTCAAATCCAAGGGATCAGTGACTCCTTAGCAGTCAGTAGTCATATCAAACATTAACTTTAAGATATTCTAGAAACATTCTTTACTTAACTATCTGAAAATATTGCTTAAAACTACCACCTTGCTTTCTATCAAATAAATTTCTGTTTGAAGTTTAGTCCTTTTGTGTACATGTAATACAGCCATGTGTTATGTAGCCAAACTATCTTATTCAGCTGTTTGAGCTAATGACCATCAACATCCTTCTCTTTTGTAAAATGTCCTTGTTCTCCCTT
Source organism: Typhlomys cinereus (assembly GCA_023101885.1). Taxonomy (NCBI): domain Eukaryota; kingdom Metazoa; phylum Chordata; class Mammalia; order Rodentia; family Platacanthomyidae; genus Typhlomys; species Typhlomys cinereus. The sequence continues at coordinate 1,025,624 of JALPQD010000166.1, read as the reverse complement.
TCCTGTGTCACAGTGGCCTCTCTACTCCCACAGGTCTTTGTGCTAATAGGATATTGCTGATGTCACTGATGATTATGTGGGTCAGCACTATGACTGATTAAGACTGATGAATAATTAGCAATAATCCATTCTTTGCATCTATGGAAGATAATTTCCTCATTTTGCTTTTTTCTACTTTCTAGAACTTGGGGATTTCCATTTTCAAAGTATTAACTTTGTTTCTGAGAGCAGCAAACCAGAGTTGATGTCCTTCCAGTACTTGTTGAATAGATAGCACAATTCTGCTCTGCTTCAAGAAGCCTTCATCACATTTCTCTTGCCTGCCCTTTCCATCTCCACATGGAAACTATCATTTGTATATTCCCAACCCTGCAGAGATAATATAACACCAGTTCTGACTTCAGCGCTGACTGAGTGACTGTGTTCCAGCTCACTGCTCATGATTCAGACTTTCCTATTGATGCATAAAAGGTGTTAAGAAAACTATTTAAAAATCTGCTTGTAGTGTATTCCAAGTCCAGAGTATATCCCAGCTGTACTGACCTCAGAAATGGCCCCATACTGTTACTTTCCATGGAGTCCTTCTCAATTTGACAGAGTTTTATTCTACATTAAACAAGGTTTACTTCTGACTAATTCATTGCACTTAAATAGGAAACGTATCAAGTGGACCATGTATATTTCTGATGTTACACATGCTTCAAGGATAGACATGCTTCTTTGTGCATTATTCTTCTCCTACAGCGGCAGTTGGTACATTTTATTTGTCAAAGAATTGCTGAAGAACTAAAGGTTCCACCTGGTTCTTATCATTTAGTCAACTCCAGTGAGTAGAACACCAGGTCCCTCAAAGAAAAAATACAGAATAAATAAATGGCAAAAGTCTCTGGTCTGGTGGATTTTGTGTCTTACTGATGGATTTCAAATATTTAAATTCATATTTTATATTATGTATCATGTTAAGAGTCTCCATATATAAAGGTTTGTTGCACTGAGCACAGAGACTTCAAAGTTGTACAGTAGCACATGCAAACTAACAAGCCCAGAAAACTATTAGCTGCACAGTCCAAGAAGTGGGAAATCTCAGATGAAAAGAGCCAGTGATGCAGCTAATGAGACAAAAGTCTGACAGCCCCTAGAAATGTCATGTACACAAGCCTGATTTCAAAGGTTAAAGAACTTTTACTTCAGTGTCCACAAACAGCAGAAGAACCTGACTAAGAGATATATCATTCTTTCTGCTTTTTGTTTCTGACAAACACATAGTTTATTGGGTAGAGCTACCCATATTCACATGCACTTCCCTACTCAATGACTCCCTCCACACAAATCTTCTCTAGAAATATTCCCACAGGTTCTCTCAGAAGGGTGCTTTGCCAGTTCTCCAGGCACATTTTAATCCAGTCACATTGACAACCACAGTTACAATTAACCATCACACACACATACACATATCAAATATATGATATATATTATATGAGATATATGTAAATATATATACATCAAGACCACAGAACAGACAGATGAAAAAATACTCTTTGATAAGAGTCATCCAGAGAGAATTTTTTTGGTAGGGATGGGAGTGTGTGTGTGTGTGTGTGTGTGTGTGTGTGTGTGTACAAAAGTGGGCACTTGAGTATGTGTATTTGTGGAGGCCCAAGGGTGACTCTGAGAATCATCTTGGATTGCTCTACCTCCTTTCTATTTTGCTCTGGAGTTTCCCAGGTTCCACTTTCCATTGCCAGAATTATAGTCTGCAACTATTTCTGTCTGGCATTTTTACATGGGATCTGGTAATGTAAATTTAGGTCCTTTTGCTTTTGATGTAAAGGCTTTAACCCTTGAGTCATCTCCCAGCCCCAAAGGTAATTTTTTAGACCAGTTGAATGGCAATCTGTATTATAAGGAGTTACGACTGGTTCAGAAACAATCAAATTTTCAACTAAAAGATATTCAAGTACATAACAAACAAAAGAGACCATGAAGCTATAGATCACCCTGTGAAGAATAGCACCCATCTTTGTTTAGAGTTAAAATATTTGTCAGATAGAAATATAACCATGATATTTCTGAGATAGTAGAGCAACATGGAGACAATGGGAACCTTGGAAAGCCTTGGAGTTGACAGGCGACTTGAGTCAACTCACACCACTGTTTCATTTTCCCAGACATTGTGGAAATACTTGTCTCTGCTCTTTACAAACTGGAACCAGTTCTTCATGACCTTTGTATGTTACTCAAAGTCCACTTATAAGAGAAAAACTTCATGGCAACTTGAGTACGGAAGTGAATATTAGGTAGAGGAGGAAGTACCTGCGTAGCCTAGTATGTGCAAGGCTTTGAGTTTAATCCCCAACACCAAAAAATGTTATCTAGAAGGAATTAAAATATCAAAAGATTTGATAGTTTAAAATTTTAGAGCAGTAGTCTAAAGACTATAAAGTATCAGAAAGAAGCATTCACTGTCCTTAAGAATTGCTTCCCCAGACTCTGCATGATCTGCGCAATGACCAACTTATCATTGACCCCTCAAATTCTAGCATGGACTAAAGGCACTAGGATCCTTAGAAGCAAGGGATTAACAGTCACAATAGTGTTCCTATACTTAAGGGGAACACAAGAAAGAGTTTTAGGAAATGCCACTGAGTCCTTACACCTCATCAGAGAGGAGGACCCAGAGGAAAGTTTGATATACACATTAAAGGATGCTTCAGAGATGGGGGAAGGGGGCACTGGGAGAAAGGGAGGGAGGGGGGAAAGGAAGGGAAAAAGGGGGGAAGGAGCAGGGAAGTCCAGGGAGGGGTTGAGGAAGGGAAGGGACAGAGGTACCTATTACATTTGTATGAGCAGAAAAATAAATAAATTAAAAATAAAAGATCTGCTTCCCCATTTCCCAGTACTATGACCTGGATTTTGTTGCAAAAGAAAGATCTTTGATTTATTGAATGACATTTAATGCTATGTTGATGGAATTTTCTGGAAATATTCCTTTAGTTATTAGGAAAAGTTGTTAAAAAGAACTCTCTCTCTCTCTCTCTCTCTCTCTCTCTCTCTCTCTCTCTCTCTCTCTTTCCCCTCTCTCTTTCTCTCTCGCTAAGCTTTCCATCTTGCTTATTGTCAAAGAGAAAGTATTTTAAAAGACAAAGATAAATTTCTGTACAACAGAAAATGAAGTATAAATTTGAGGCTGATAAGTGAAACATCCTATCTTTTCAGTTCCTTGGAAGTTAGCAATGTTCTCTTTCATTTTCAAATGCTACTCAGCTATGTTTCCCCAACCTAATTCTCTTTTGGAAATCATGACTAACCTATGGAAGGAACAGGACCTGTAATTGAGAATTGATGGTCTAAACTAACATGGTTGCATTCTGTAAGATCTCTGATGATCTCAACGTCCAAAAGGTAGGAGAAGAATAGGCTTATGAGTTTATGAAAAAAGGACTGAGATACAGAAGTGGCCATTCATTTTCTGTTTAAGTAAATGATGAACTCACAATTTAAAAAAATACTTTATTTGTGAGAGACAGAGAAGGGTATAGGCCATGGCACATGAATGGAGGTCGGAGAACAAGTTTTGGAAGTTGGTTGTCAATTTCCATGTGGACTTCCTAAAGATTAAACTCAATTTACTGGTTTTGCAAATAGGTACATTAACCCTCTGAGCTCACAGTTTGATGTGGCTCCTACAAAGGCAAACCAGCTCCATCAGTGGAACTCATAATAAGAGATGTGTTGTGGCCTAGTGTTTAGCTGCAAAGCTTCTGCTGTGTCTTATACAGTAGATTCAATTGTGATTATTTGTTTTAACAAAAGACACAGAAAAACCACAGCATCTTCCCAAACAGCATAATGAAGAGGCTGAGATTGTTGAAAGAACCTAAAGATGTGAGCCTATGAAAAAGCAGATACAGCTTCATGCTTTATATTGGAATGTAATTTTAACTTTTCTTTACCATCTCAGAGGGTAGGAGAAGGATCATCAGAAGGAAAGAAAAGTGCGACATCAGTCTAAGAAGAAAGGTTTCAACTTTAGCAGTGATGGGAAAAATCATAGATTGTTTAGGAGGCATGAGTCATGTCTCCTGAACAAGAATGGAACACATTCTTCTGATTTTTCTTTTGTTCTGTCAGTTTTTGAGATTTCAGGAACAGGCTAAGGCATCCCTCTTTATCCTAACACCACTGCAAAGAGATAGGACTCCAACTTCTTATTTAAGTTGTCCTCTAAATTCTTTGAGCCACATGAGGCTGCATACCTTTTAGAAATATAATAATAAAAAGAGCTCCAAAATCAACCTTTTATATTTAGACTTGTAATCATCCCTGTCCCACAGACCCAAGTAATTAAATTCTACTATATAATTAAATTTCAAAGGACCATCACTAATACTACCCTTTGAATATGCCCTTCAGGATATAGATTTATTATAAAAGGAAAGGATTTAAGAGTTCATTTTAAACTACTATGTGAAATTTTATCCTAAAGATAATTACAATCCTATAATGCAAGCAATTTCTAATTATTTAATTATGAAATAATTTGATTACATTTTTAAGATGAACAATGGATATTTTATGAAGGGTTCATAAGGCACATGATTCAGTTCTGCCTTCCCATACAGACGGCCCTTTCAAATGGAGTCAGAGTTGTATGTAGCTTGGGGCACGTGGGTCAATGCTAAATTGAAAAGAATGTAGATATGAAAACTATGAATGTGGTGCAAGTGATCAGTAATTCTTTCAGTTTTTTATAATAAATTTTTTCAATAAGTATACAGGAAGATGATGGTGATGGTGATGATGATGAAAGAAAGTTTAGAAATAATTTCTAGTGCTAAGAAAGACTTTTAAAGTCTTTTCAATCTCGACTCAGGCTTCTTCTGCAGTTGGCTGAATGTCACTCAATTTCTCAATGTCACAAGCTGTCCAGAAACTATCAGTCAATCCTGAGTGCCAGTTAAACATCTGAAAGTATAATTTAGTGATTCGCCTTCCATCAGCAAATATAAATGTCTAGGAAAAGAACATTCATTCCTGTCTGCAGCCGGCAATAGAGCACCACTTGATGACAGGTATTTTGTTACCTGTTTCTCCTAAAGTGGCTGGAAAAAAATTGCTGGTAAACTGCATTCAACCATATCTTAGAACTGAAGTCTACTTGGGCTCTCCTCACCTCCCCCCCAAAAAAAGTCCCTGGCCAACTGACTGGCAATATCCTTATCACCATCCATTTGGCTGAATGTTTCAGCCATGATGAGCCAGAAATAATTTTCTTTCTGTGAGGAACCATGGGCAGGTGGCGTCTTTTATAGCTTCCTTCCAAAAACTTGAAACAAAACTGAATGACCCTGTTCACATATATTCTGACACTATGGTGGTTAGTATTGTCTCCATGCACATGTAAGCGATTACCTAAGTTAGATTAGACTCTGAGAATGTCTGAATGGCAATATTCATTAAATTGATAACATTCATTAGGATGGGAAGATCAATCACCCACTGAGGATGGTATCATTCCCTGGATGTGATCCTGAACTGTATAAATGGAGAAAGAGACCTGAGCCATAGGAAAGGGGTACTTTATATGTCCCTTTGGGGGCAAGCAGTTCACAGTCATTATCTGCACTTTTAGCCAATTGTGGTTTTTCTGTAGTAGACACCTTCTATTGCAGAAGGAAGTTTCTAAGTTAAGTTCTGAGTGCTCTTTTGATCTGTGGGTATAATCACAAATGTTTAAAAAACACTTTATACTGTCTTTATAGCTAAACCTTAATAGTTTGTACTTCTACTAGGGCCTATGTTCTCCTTTTCATAGGTTCTTAGCCTAGTTTACAGTACTAGGAATGTGATTCCTGATGGAAAACCAGGTGTTAAATCCAATCAGAAAGCTTGTCATTCATGTTACTAATTCAGTATTGGTCACCTCTTGCCAGGGTGGTTGTTATTGTAGCTTGCACCTTTCACTGATGAAGTTGTTATTTAATAATTTCATACACCTATATGGTACATTCTAGTTACTATGACAGCCACTTTCTCTACTTTCCCTCTTCTTCTTACCCCTCCACTACAAAAGTCCCTTTTTCGCATTCAAATATTTTTGTTTTGTGCTGAGATTCACTATGCTTACCAAGGGTTTTTGTATGACAATGGGTTTAGAACTATCCATTGTAGCCTGGTGGGATCCTCAGTAGGCACACAACTGAAGACAATGACCATCAAAAGTCAATAGTTCAACATGGATCCCTCCGGATATCATGAATGACTGTTGCCAGGCCCAGTCTTGTGCTTGCCCAATGCAGACAGCTGCAGTTGCTGTGAGATCATGTATGTGTCAGTTTTGCTCTTTTTAACTACTGTTTCTACTGCGATGACAGTCTGCCATGAATAGACACCAACATTATGATTTTTTTCAGATAGATTTTTCTTGAAATTTCTAGTCAATCTTGAAATCTCCAACAGCAAAGAAATTAAGTGCCCCACAGAGGGCCATAAGGTCAGTTGAACTTAATCTTGTCTGCATGCTGAAATCACCTGGGGGAACTGTATAAATTATTAATGCCTGTATTCCACCCCCCCCAGAGGTATTAAATTATTTGGAATGCAGCCTAGACCTTTAAAAGAATCCTCATGTGATTTTAGTGAGCAACCATGGCGGAAAACTACTGTTTCTATTTAAACTCACATCCAGGCCATCTGAGTCTGTTGTGCCCAGATTTCTGAATCCCAAGAGACCATGGAACCGGCACCTTTGCAAATCGCATGAGGACTTTATTGCAGGCTTGAACCTGGGCTCACAACTGACCGGCAGCAGGGCGGCGGTATGGGGCGGAAATCGTGGCCCTTTGTCTCAGCAAAGTTTTTACAGCTTACTGGCAAGGGGAGGGGGCTTCCAACTTAGTAGTTACATGATTGGCTGATAGCCAACAGTTTTGGCCAGCAGGGATTGGTCCCCCCTTGTCCGTGAGCAGTTTAAATTGCAACTTGTATTACCCACAATACGTGGGAACAGCCCATGGACTTCTAGGTAAGGGGAGAAATGGGGTGGGCAACTCCAGTCGAGCAGAAACAGTTGCTCAGCCAGGCACAGTGGGGCCACATTCCAAACTCCCAGCCTGTCTACAGTTAGAGCGAATGGCCACTCTGACTAGATCACATGACAGCTTCACTGGGCCACATAAAAGAGCTATCTATATACATGTGGGGAAACATACTTAAAAAGAACTACAAGAAAACCAAAATCAAGTCCCTAGGTCTCCTCAAGTCACAGAGTACTCTGTCTCTACTGTGTACCTTCTGCAAATACCAACACATAGTCAGGTCAAGAGGAATCTTCATGGTATGAATTACAGTGGAATTATTTCAGGTTTGGGAGAGACTCTTGAATCATTATCTTAACCATGAGAAACTTGGAGGAATCAGTATTCTCATAAGCTAAAGTAATTCAAATCCAGGTTTCTATAGTAGGTATCAACTATTAGTTCTTTGCTGAGTATTACCTGTATTAGGAGACTATAGCCACTGAGAAAGCATTTCCCACTTTTGAGTCGACAGTAGTCAAAACAGTTTTTCATTGGCTTCACACATTAGTTAAAATACTAATTATCAAGTGTCTCTTACCCTACCAGATAAATATTACTCTGATCCAGTCACAAATTACAATTTGCAGTTTTCGAATCTAATGGATTCTGAGACCTGGATCTATAAAAGAGTTAATCATTAAGCTACAGGTGCAAAACCTTGTGTCTTCCATGTCTTCTCGCTCAGACCTCCCATCCAAGCACTGGCCCAGCTGCAGCCTGCCAATTCCTCAGTTCCCCGGAAATGCCCTTTTTACCTGTTGCCAGTAGCACAGCCACAGAAATAGTATGGGATGGGTGCAAGAAGGCAAAAATGGATTCCCAGCCTCAATGGCTGTTCCTAGGAGAGCTACATCTAGGATCTGTCCTAAGACAGTGGTTAACTGCATTTTCTTCATGTGCCAAACTGAGCATTTTATGATGAACCAAGCTGTAGAAAGATTCCTTCACCTCCAGCAGTGTGTGCCATGCAACAGGAGGAAGCGCTTTATTCCTAGCTGCTAGAGCCTTGCTGGGAACTACGAGGGAAGCCTGGGGCAGACTCTCCTGCTGCTTCCCCCTTAGCATATTCTTACTCCTCCATTTCCCACACCATATGCCTATCATCTAGCTTCGTGATTTCTCAGCTCCAGCCAAATACAACTGTCACCAGGAGGAACTTTTAAACTATAGGAAGTCTGTACTTTCTGCCAGATCAATAGAATAAAAACTCTAGCCATTGGCAGTTTTTGAAACCCTCCTATGTGGAAACAATTGTGTGTTGAAGACCACTGTCCTGTTTCTTTTTCATTATCAGTTCCCAAACCTTGTTTCTACTCTAATGACTAGAAAACGTTCCCATCATACTAAGCAGGCAGCCACCCAAGCTTCTCGGGTTTTTTATGCATGATTATCTAGATTCCCCTTATTGCTATGCCTGTGCAGTCTGTGCTCTGTTTCTTCCACATCTGCAGAGCAACTCCAGGCACTCATCACCAGCTGGGCTGGGTGGTCCCTGATAGTGCTCCACTAGAAACAGCTCTGGAGTATGAGGCATTAGTCCAACTCCACGTTTTTTATTCTATACTTCTTTATTATGATTTGCAAAGATTAATTTTGCCTAACAATTAAGCTCTTGATTAGCTGACTGCTCCCTCTTCTTATTACTGTTTTCAAAAAAGGAAAGTTGTAGACAAATGAAATGTGAACAAAATTACAGTAAGGTTAAATGGCATACATAGGATGCAGACGTTAGTGACCACAATTAGTACTTGAAACAAAAATAAGGATACAGAAGCATCCCTCATTCTACAGGTGCTTAGTAGAGGCAATGTGTCAGACAGCTTCATGACTGAGAATCCTGAAGATATAGTAAAGGTTCTATCTCTGAAAGTACTCATTTTAAAAAATGCTTGCTCTATAAAGTAACTTTTATTTCATGCCAAATGCTGTGTGTACCTCCAAAAAATGCAGACATTTATTTGGATAACCAATAGACTCCCAAAAGCTTTCTTAATGCTTTAAAAACAACTGTTTTAAAATACCCATATTAAAAACCCATATACATAGCATAAACTGTATGTTGGAGATGTGAGGTTTTTGTTTGTATGTATGTGTGTGTGTGTGTGTGTGTGTGTGTGTGTGTGTGTGTGTGTATGTTCATAGGTTTGTATACATGTGGACACCACAGGTCAACTTTGGGAGCCATTCTTCAGTAGCCATCCACCTTAGTTTTTGTTTTGTTTTGTTTGTTTTGTGTTTTGCTTAGACAGGGTCTCTCCCTGGGATCTAGGCTTACTGATTAGGCTAGGTTGGCTGACCACCAAACTCATGGAATCCATATATCTTCAATTTCCCAATATTGCAATTATAGGCATATGCTACCACCTGGCTTTTTATATGGGTTCTAAGGACTAACATGAGGTCTTCAAGCTTACAACAAGCACTTCACCAAGCAAGTTCTCCCAAGTCCCAAAAATTCTACATTTATTAAAGTTAGAAATCATTTTCTTTTTCATATAATTTCATTTCTCCAAACTCAAGCTGATTCCATTATAAGTAACTATCCAATGGAATGTGGTACATTTCTAATCTGAACCAAAACATATAGACAAAAGGTAGAAGTTCACAGTCCCTCACCTGCCTCATGTTCCAGAGCTATATTAGTTCTAGTCAAGTTGACTCCTTTGCTCTAGCTCTTCTATCTGCACACAGACAGAAAAGAGATCTGTCCAGGAAGCTTGTTGGCCACAGTGAAGCATAAGGAGCCAGCCTCCAGGGTGGGCTTGCTTAAGCTGTCCCACTGCCTGTCACAAGGTGAAGTTAGTGATGGAGATCATGTAGTTCTCAGACAAGATCTCAGATTCTGGGTCTGAATCTTGACTTTTTTCCAGACAGAACAAGCAACATATTTAACAGATTTATGCCTGGCGGGCACAAATTTTATTTGTAAAATAAAATTGACTTAGGGTTGGGATTGATTGAAACAGACCATTATTGAGACAGCATGCAGCACTTAAACATAGATATTTGTCCTTGCTGTCATTAAGGATGTAGGAATATGCTCTAATTTGAAAGCGGTTTTTTTTTAGGTCTTTTTCCTCTTATAGAATTAAGATTAATCCTTTCACAAGGCAATCTTAACCGGCTATGTTTTAACACTTGGGTTGCAGGAAGAACTCCTTAAAGCTGCTTGAATTATCACAGCATAATGATGTTGATTAGGACTCAAGAACTGGCATGCATCCTGGGAAAAGAGGCAAACCGGGCAACACTGGGTTATTCTTACCTCTGCTGTCCTCTCTTTTTGTACAGAATGATTCCCGAAGTCATCCTTGGTTCTCCACAGGGACACACAGTGCCTTCTGATACACACACACACACACACACACACACACACACACACACACACACACACAAATAAATAAATAAATAAATGAAATTTAAATCTTTTTCATTGTGAGTTAAAATCAAGGAATGAAAAAATAAAACATTGATCTCGTCAAGTAAATGAAACTCAAGAATCTTCTTTTAGGGAAAAAGAAAACTCTTAAACTAAACCAAGCTTAACTAAACCAATTAGAGAAAATATTTGTAATGTATGCCATAGACAAAAGGACAAATTTATCAATTCTGTAAAGAACTCCTTGTCACCACTTTTAACTGTATAATCAAGAATGAGGTATGACCCTCTCTGATCCTCATTTTCCTCACTAATGGTTAATGTTAACTTGTCAACTTGACCTGACTTGAAATGAGACTCATCTGTGAAGCTGTTTCCTGAGAGGTTTACCTGAGGAGGGAAGGCTCACCCTGATTGTGGGTGATGCCATCTCCTGGGCCTGGTCCCAGACTGAACAAAAAGAAAAGGAGAAAGTGAGTAGCACATCAGCATCAGCTCTATCTGCTTGCTGACTGCCAATGCAATGTGACCAGCTGCCTCATTCTCCTGCTCCAGGACTTCCTTGTCACAATGGACTGTAGTCCTTCAAACTGTGAGGCAAAATAGACCATTCCTTAAGTTCTGAGAAAAGTAACTAACACACTTGTTTACATTGAGGGGAGAGGGTCGTGCCGCCGAGTGGGCAAAAGTACCTGCATGCAAATCTAGTGACCTCCAGAGCACAGATGATGGAAGGAAAGAATCAACATACAACGGTTGGCCCTGACCCTCTTGCACATGTGTCTTGGGATATTCTCTCTCTCTCTCTCTCTCTCTCTCTCTCTCTCTCTCTCTCTCTCTCTCTCTCAAACAAGTAATTTTAAAACAAACTGTAACACTGATGTAAAGCTTAAGTACATTATGCAAAACAACAACTACATTTTAGTGGATCAATAAATCAGTTACTCAATTTGCAAATAACATAATATCCTCACCTCCACTTGGATTGGTGGTTGCTTACCAAGGACTGTAAGTCTTCTTTTATATAGAATACCCTATGCACCATTAACATTCTATAAATTATCATTAAGACCAGTGTACATGAAGAAAATAGCATGTTAGTATGCACATGATTCAGAGTTTTATTTCTGCAAAATAGAACATGGAAAACAAAAGAAAAAAGATCAGAAACCTTTTGGTTGCACGTTATCTAGCAAGCAGATGCTGCACTCAGTAAAGAAGTTGCTTTAACTGAGAAGACTCTCTAAGCTTACTTGAAATGTTCATGTACCAAAACAAATTAAATGGGCGGGCACGTTTTATATTCACCATAATCAAACATAAACATAATTATAGGAGAGTATGCTATCAAATGTTTATGTGACCTAAATCATTAGTCACTAAGTTGATTTTCCACAAGTGGAGAGCACAACAAGAAGCTTGAATTATCAACTCACTGGTAATAGAAACCATTTCTTTTATTCTGTTGAATACTAGACTCTTCGTGTAAGTGCTGGAATACAAAGATGAATAAACCCAGTTCCTGTTCCCCATCCACTTCCCAGGCATTCATGGAGCCATGAACATGACAAATATGAATAACTCCATTTAGTTTACAGGCAATACTATAAACTGCCATTTAGTTTTAAGGCATTGTTAATCCTGGGATCGCGCATCCCATCCTATATCAAGTAAAAGGCATCAAAAATGCCTTGAGTACCCAGGACAATTAAGAAGTCTTAGGGGCAGTCTTATCTCGTGACTCCTTTTTTTTAAGCTTTTTTTTTAATTTAGCTGGATGGGAACATCAGTCTTTCTAGTATTAGTAATAGAGTGATAGAAGCATGTGGATTTCCGGCTTAAGTTTTTCAAGAAGAAGAAATCTTTTGTAAGGACCCATGTTAGAAAGCTTCCACTCTTTATTAGAAAGACTGCTGGTCTCTAGCACTCCAGATACAAGAGTCTGAACTATCACAGTGTTTCCAGCACAGAGTAGCTCTGGACCACTGAGCACTGAATTTGACTTGAGCTAGTGATCCTTCCCTATGGAAAATATTCATTTGATCTCCAAGGAAATGTAATGAATTAGGAGTTTGAATTCTATCTCCATCCAAGTGTCTTCAATGATCTGTATTCCTATTTTGCACTGGCTTTTGGCACATGCTTAAAGTTTCACCAAAATACCCACTTCGTACCATGTTAATTGGGAATGTATTTGGATGCACAGGGCAGCTGTCAACCACAGTGGCTCAAAGGAACTTTTCCTTTTCTCCATAAAATCCTCCACAACTCCACAAAACCAGCATAGAGAGCTCTTTGATTTTTTTAAGGAATGATGAACTTCCTGCCATATTTGTTTTGTTTTGTTTTGTTTTTTAGGAAAAATCAGGAAAAGCAATGAGCAATATTTGAAACAGGAACGTCAGACTTCACGGGGGAGTGGATGTAGAGGATGTTTGCAGACCACTGGGTGGCCAAAAGGATTTGACAACAGCATGAAGAGAAGAGCTGCTAGGGAGATGACTCCTTGTATAAGGCACTTGTCCCTTCCCCAGAAAGCAGGAGGAGTAAGGGAGCTGGGAAGGTGATGAGTCAACCAGTCACTCTCAAGGTCCCTAAGGAACTGAGTCCATGGCATTTGCAAGAGCAGATTCTATATATTCCACTCAAGAATGCTGTGGAAAGTATTGAGATAGACGGGCAGTTGGATCCATCCTCCTGATGATTAAAATAGATTGACTTCTATTGGGAATACTATCTGATGCCAAGAAGGTGTCCAATTATCTGACTGAAGAGGAGTGTCTAGCTGATGTTTAAATGTCTGACCTCAGCTTCTTTACTCACCAGACTGGACCACTTCCATCTCCTGGGTCAAAGCATAGAGGAAATTATCCCTGAAGGACCATCTCTCCCATGCAGAAAGCCCTTAGAAAAGTCCTGAGTATGTGCTGTTCCAATTCATGTGCTGCTTCTATTCATGACAATATCCACAACAGTGGTGTGCACTGAGCTCTTACTGTAACATCCTCACTGTGTTCAAGAGCTCCCAGAAACTGTCTCTCAGCCCTCCAGCCAGCCATATGTCTTCAGTTCTGAGACGAAACATTCAGATGATATGTACCATTACCATCTTCCTTCTCCAAACCCCCATAAAAAGAAAGGTGGCCAATTAAATCAGTGAAGTATCTTTCACTCATAGGACCACAGAATCAAGTCATTGTGGTATTATTCCCATTTGAGACTGCAAGCACATGTTAAAATAAGGAAAGGTTTGGTAACTCAACCAGCTTCAAGCAGCTGGAGAACGAGATTGTTTAATTACAGACTCTTAGATATGGAAATGTATAACATAGGGACTACTGCACTCATGGCACTTACTTTATGCCAGGACTGATATAAGTGCTGGTCATGCAGAAGCTCACTTAAATCCTGCCAGTCCCTGCCCCAGGGGCTGAGTACTAGGTCTATCAGGAAAAGAGGGTTTGCTCAGACAGCAACCAGACATGTGACTCATGGTTCTATGTTCTTCTTGGTAGCACAGTACTAACTCTCAGAGCAACATATGGGAATATGTCATCCTGTTCCATTCAGTACATCTGGCTGAGTGTCCACTCCAAATCTTAAGATCTCCATGGACATATCCTCCTTAATTCTATCAGATACTTTTCCCTTCCTATCTTCTGCATGACTTGCCTCCTTGTCTGGTAGATTGCTGGATAGCATCATTGAGATGCTGTTTTCCTAACCCCAAGATCTAGGAGGTAAAAGATTTCATCATGTTAAAGAGCACTACATTTCCAGGCCGACTTCAATTTATTGTGTTCATTGAAGAACTCAGAAGGAGGCCTCCATCAAGGTCTGCAAGTAAGTAATGAGAAACCTGGTTAAGTTCACAGACGTTCTTTCCTGATCTCACCAGAAGGGGAGGGCATATAGTCTAGCAGATAAAAAGTAATCATTGTGCAAATGGGTAATGGACCCCGCCCTCAGTGAGGTTTCCTACTCTTATTACATCTACCCTTGAATGTGCTATTACAACAAGACTCCAGTTTAACAGCTTTTTGTCTCTGGCCAGGGGGTGACATACAGTGCCCAGCAGAATGGAGTGAAGGGAATTGCAGGAGCAGAAAAACTGCAAAAGAAAATCAACAAACCACAATCCAGAACTTCAGAGACTCTATATCAATCACATAGAACTAGGACAGCCTAATCTCTCCCCATCCTGGAGCTCAGGGACATTTGCGGAAGAGGGGGCGGTAAGATTGTAAGAGCAAAAGGATGGGAGGAGCAACGATTTGCAAGATTCTCAACAATAGTTGGGGCCAAAGCAATCATAATGGAAATACTAGGTTGAGTTCTAGGAATAGCAAGGTATTTCTGAGATGCCCTAAGAACTTGGTAAACTGGAAAAGTGATAGGAAAAATTAACAAAATAAAAGAGATGAAGAGATGTGCCTAGAACACAGTGGAAGAACAAAGAATCCAACTAGACCTACTTGGGGGGGGGTAAAAGAATGTTTCCCAGAGAAGGTGGTATAATTCTCTTAGTATTCCACAGCTGAAGAAGGAATTAAGAACTCTTATTAGAGGAGTATATGGGAACAGGGAAAGTGGGAATCAAGGCATAGAACCCAGCCTATAATGACCTCTCAGCTAGTATTTGTTCATAGGAAAATGAATGAGACAAGGGAAGAGGCTAGGACACCAGTCCAGAAAGGTAGACAGGATCTGAACCATAATGTTTAGGGGCTGGGGATTCTGAGAAACTGAATATGATTTCTTATTGGAAAGCCACAAGCTTGTCATTCAGACTCAGAGAGAGGAACCGGGGGGGGGGTCATGAGAGAGAAGAAAGAGGTCTTAAGAGAGGTGAGAAACAGAGAGGGTGGTAGAATACATACAATCAGAAAGTAGAACACATCTAACTAGGAGAAGAAAGAGAATGGGCTGGAGGGATAGGGCATGGGGGAGGACAATGAGGATGGAAATGGATAAGGATAAGGATGACACATGAGTATGAAGATGCCATGATTCAGCCCATTATTTTGCACTCTAACCTAATCATTTAAACATTGTAGCATTAGTTTTAGATGTCAGTACATAAGAACTCAACCTTTTGGTACACTATGAAGAAACAGGACATTATGTAACTGATAGGGAGGACCCGACACATAGTGATGGGACCATTCCCAGAGCAGGTGGATAAGACAGAGAGAAAGCTGGTTGGAATTTGGCAAGTAGACTGGCTGCCAAGGCAAGTAATATGCTTGATCCTTGCACCTCTCTGAGCTCTTCCTGTGGTTATAGTGTGACCTGTTCTTTTAGTTCCTGATGCCAGTATGACGGTTTCGACAATCATAATAGACTGCAATCTGAAATTATAAGATGAATTAAAAACTTCTTTGTTTCCCTAAATAGTTTTGGTCATATTTTCATTGTTACAATAGAAACATCAGACTAAGACATCACCTAAATAGATGAATAAGTTAAAGGAGAGAAGAAAAGCATAAGAAAAGTCTCGTAGGCACAGTGTCTTTTAGTGTGTGGTTGTTGGTTCACGTGGATAGCACCTAAGAAGGTGTTAGAAGTTGGAATCTCAAGACTCATCGAAGATCTGCTGACTTTGAATCTCATGCTAAAATTGGTATGCATTGCTCTAGCAAAGAGAAAAGGAGAAACCTTCAAATCCTTTCAAATGATGAGTCACAGTACAAGACTTACATAGTGGAAAGAGAGCAATGAAAGTACACATCTGGTGTTGCTCAAATAAAAGAGAAAAGAACTGTGGATGCCCTGTGCTGTGAAACAATGAGCTGTAGAGGTTGTGTAATAAGAGTCTGCCATTAAGCATAATGTTCCTTGGAAATAGTGCTCTGATATGGGTGCACACACTCCCAGAAGCCTCGGAAGATTCTGGAGAACACCACAATGAAGAAACTCATTACTTAGACCACTCCCATGTAATAAGGATGATGGTAGAAACTATCATCCCTTACTGCTTCTGTTACTGGTGACTAGGATTTGAACCATATGTTTCCAGATTCTTGGCCTTTTATTCAAGAATGAAATGAAAGGCTGTACAGATTGCAAAGTAATAAGGAATCTTCAGTTAAAGCAAAATGTTAGAACAGATAAGGAAAGATGTTGCAATTACTCTTTCTGCTGCTGGGAGACAACAGATTCAATGAACTTCAGGGGAAAAGGGGAGATCTATTTAGCTTATGATTCAGGTGGGGGAGATATAGACCATTATGAAAAAAGGCATGGTGGTGTCAAAAGCTTGAGAGGCTTAAGCCACTTGCAGACATCTAATGGAGGCTAAGAGAGCAAGCAGCAGAACTGTGAGAGATTACTAGTGGAAGTAGAGTGGGATGAACAAACCTCAAGACTTGCCTCCTATGACATGCCTTCCTCCAACAGGGCTCCATCTCCTATATGTGCCATGACCTTCCCAAACATTAACATGAGCTAAGGTTATAATCACATGAGTCTATGGGGGACAACTCACATTCAAACCATGACAAAGGCTACACAGCAGGTCACACAAGTGAAGATCCTCAAGGATTTCCATTATTATTCAGGGCTTGCTTTTACATGATCTAGAAGAAGATGAAGTTTGGTTATTAGGGCAGAGTTTTGCTGACTATCCATGTCCCTTCCCATAATGCATCTGATTTTAATCATGCATGCTCAGTTGTGCATAATACATCAAATAGGAGATTCTCCCTAAAAGTTCACTTTGCTTTACTGCACATGCACCCTAATCCAGTGTAGGCTGATTGGTCCATTGCTGGTAGTTCCCAACTTGTGTTCCAGGACTGTGTTTGCATAGAAATGTAACATTATCAAGGGACTGTTAGAAGTAACTTATTTCAACTGTTTAAAGCAGGTATATATGTAGCTCAATACAGATGGGAGGTCTTAGGTTGCTAATGGGTTGCTAGGTATATTATTTGGAGAGGGGTTTGCATGGCCCAAACAGCAAAGTCCCTGTTTGCTAATCTACCCCCTATTCTTGCCTGCCTTACTTCCTCTTCCTCAGTGGATGGACATTCCCTTCTAGAAAAGCTCACTGGTTCAATGGCTCAAAGTCCTACTAGAACTGAGAAGCATTTCATAAAAAGCTGTAATGTTAATGCATGCCTATCCATAAGCAAAATTAAATCAGTCTACTCAGATAAGTAAATTCACTGCCAAAAAAAATATCATTTCCATTAAACCCCACTGCTAGAGGCTGTAAGCTTCTGAAAGCTTTTCAGTCTGACCAAGTAAGAACTTCCATGCTACAAGTCATAGGCTACCTTTCTTCTTTGTTAAAAACTAATTTCGTGAGTGAAAAACAACAGTGTGGAAGGAGTGAATGTTGTCCAAGGCACTGTGGGGGTACACAAACAAAGTCATGACAGAAGAAAGGGCCAAGGTTGTAAAAAGCAAAATGGACAACCACTTAAGGTGATTTTAAATGTCTTTGTAGCATCACAATGGACCTTGTAAAATGAATGATTCATGTTGTCAAAGACTTTACTTTAAAAAAAATCAGACTCAGCAGTGACTTGCTTCAGCATGAGTCTGTCTTCATCTCAAAGGAGTTTTAAGAGTCACCTCTGAGTATAGTAGTGGGGTGAGGGAGCAGCCTCCACAAGAATAAGTCAGACTGCATAGCACAGCAGGGGGTTTGGGGCAAGGGAATTTGAGTCAAGTTACTGAAGAAAGTTTATCAGATCTTTGGATAAGTACGAACCAGGCTGAGAAGCACTTTCCCTGGCTATGCAGTTTCTCTTCCATGACCTAAAAAATTCAAACTTTCTCAAGCTCTAAAATTGGTGGACACGGGAACAAAGACCTGATTGTTGAGACTGCTTATTGCCAGTATTTTGAAATGAAGAACTTAAAGCACAGGAGAACTGGTTAGAGTGCCCTGTGTGCTGTGTGAACACAAGGTGCTCAAAGGATTAGCAACCTTAAGAGAAATAACATTTGTATTCTGCCCGCACTCAGGGGCTTTGGCACTTGCTTTGTGGAGCCTTGCAAAGGATCAAATGC
The DNA here is from genome assembly GCA_023101885.1 of Typhlomys cinereus. Lineage (NCBI taxonomy): Eukaryota > Metazoa > Chordata > Mammalia > Rodentia > Platacanthomyidae > Typhlomys > Typhlomys cinereus. The sequence continues at coordinate 1,007,144 of JALPQD010000166.1, read as the reverse complement.
TCACCCCAGCACATGTCCCTGGTCTGCAGTGTGTGAAGTAAGAGAGTCGCATGACACCTTTGTTTTCCACACAGTCATGACTGAGTTTCATAGGAGAGTTCCAAGTAACATAATTATTTCATATAAACATACAAAAGAGTGAATAATGATTTAAGCCATGTATTTTCATATCTGTCTCCAAGGACTCAGCCTCTATTAGTGGTGGGTTTGAGAAAGCTAACAGCCTCCCCCAACTCCCACCTCAATTTATTATCGAAAAATAATATAATTATAAATTATAAAATGGTCCTGACTCACAAGTTGCTGTGAGGATTGAATGATATTGCATATATGAGGTATCAGCATGGTTTTCTGGTCTGCACTAGATGCTCAATAAAGGTTAGTTATATATCTGCTATAAGAATCAATTTGTCCATAATCCAGAACTTCAGCAACCACCTAGAACTAAACCAGCCTAATCTCTCCCCATCCTGAAGCTCAGGGAAATTTGCGGAAAAGAGGGCGGTAAGAGTGTAAGAGCACAAGGATGGGAGGAGCAATGATATGCAAGACACTCCACACAAGTTAGGGCCTAAGCAATCATAATTGGACTTTGCATGCCCTGCGCAATGTCCAACACACTATTGACCCCACAAAGTCTAGCATTTGCTAAAAGCACCAAGATCCTTGGAGGCAAGGGATTGACAGCCAAAATAGTGTTCTTATGCTTAAGGGGAACAAAGGAAAGGGTTCAGGGAAATGCCGCTGGGTCCTTGTACGTCATCGGAGAGGAGGACCCAGAGGAGAGTTTGGCATGCACATTAAGGATTCTCTGGGGATTGGGGGAGGGGAGGCACTGGGGGGTGGGGAGGGAGGGGTAGGGGAGGGTGAGCAGAGGGATCAGGGGAGGAGGAGGGAGGGAAGGAACCGGTGTACCTATTAAGTTTGTATGAGCAGAGATAATAAAAAATGTTAAAAAAAAAACAAAGAATCAGTTTTGTGATAAGACCTGGGCCAAGAAGGAGAAATCTGACTTTTTAAATATTTAAGACTCTGAGTGTGTAAGCTTGCACCTGGTTTATGGACATGCTTTCAGCTAAGAATGGAAATACAAAGAGATTTGAGGGTCAATGGGTATATGGTTTGAAAGCACATACCGAGTCTGAGAGGACAAGATGTTTAGATACTTGAAAATTGGATTAGTAATATGGGCCCAAGGTGATGTTGGTCAAAGTCATTCATGGGGTGTGGAGTGTGTGGAAAAAGAGCCAAGGAATAGCCTCAGGCACACCAAGGAACACCAAAGAACAATGAAAGGTTGGCTGAAGAAAAAAGAATATATTAATGGGAAAAACAGAAATAAATCAGTTGGCATGACCTAGAGTTCTCAGAAGAGAAAAATCTATGCATTGCCTCACGTGTGGCAAAGACATGGGAATGTGTTCTCCATAGAGACTTCTAGAAGGTCAGAGAATGGGACATTCTAGAGACAGCCCTCTGATTGCCAGGAATTGAAGGGTTGGATGTGAAGTAAAAGATGGTGAATATGGACCACTGAAAGACCAAAGCTGCAAGAATCATATCAGAGAAAAGCAAAGCCAGATTAATGTGTGGCTAAAGGCAATAAAGACAGATCTTGCTCAGTACCTAAACAGATCAAAGAGTCCAGTGAGAAGTGGACTAATCTTTGCAAAGGCGACTGGGCATCTTAAAAAGAGAAGGAAGAAGTAGGTATCAGAAATAAGCAGAGTCTTGAAGCAGAGCCAGCCAAGTGGAAAATCACCAGAGTCAGGAAAGAAGCTAGTCTATGAGTTCACTAACTGCTGCTTTTCAGAGCTGGGCTCTTCCTGTCAGGTCAGGAGATTTTCAGTTTTGGCTTGATCAAACAGTCAGTACTTTTGGGTGATTCAAGCTTTCTACAGTGTAAGACAAGGTTATCCCATTAACATGACCTTGAGTTATTAGAACCCATTCTGAAGTTCCAAGTTACTATACAACAGATGGATGGAAGAATTTACACTGGGTGTGCTGTACTTACTGGCCAAACTTGGTCCCATTTGGAGAAGAAAGCATAGGAGACCTTGAGTATAATCAAGAGTCTTTATCAGAGACAGAATCATGGAATGGAAGGATTCAAGAATGAAGAAATGTTGAACTAGAAATTGAAACTGGGATAAAAACAAACCCAAGTGACCATATAACTACAGTGAGGCCCAGGAGTCCACAAAGGGAACATCCAGTATAAGGGGTCCAAAAAATTTCTCTATAAATGACAGATAGTAAATATAGGCTATATACAGTATCTACTGTAATTTTCTAACCTTTTAAAAATATGAACATCTCTGAGAACAGCGGCACATACCTATAATCCCAGGACTCAGAAAGATGAGGCAGAAAGATTGCTGTAGGTTTGAGACCAACATGGGCTATAGTGTAAGACCCTGCCTCAGGTTGGGTTTGATGTCCCCCACCACCCACTTCTGATCTAAATTGCTTTGATCCCATATATGTGTGAGGCTCACCCTTACTGTCCCTCAAAATAGCACAAAACACTTTGACATTCCACATGCCTATGGGGATTTCTCAGAAGTTCCTCCACAAAAGTTCACCCCCTCCTTCCAGCCAAGAAAAAGAAATTACAGCCTCATCTACTAGATGCAGAACTAATTTGTTACTTGGCATCGCCCCAAGTCCACAGGCCCAATTCATTCTGTCAAGTTGTGTGCCAGCAGCCTCTGTTCAGAGCCAGGTGATGCTGCTTCCCTGGAGACAGCACTTTTTTGCCCACTACTTAAGCTTAATTGGGAGCAACTTCCTGTGTGACAATGCTCACATTAGAAATATCTTAGGATGGCACCTAAGGTCTGCCCATTCACTCCATGCCAAGAAACCCCTGACTTGATTCCAAACAGAAACCACAAGTAGACAGCTCCGGGTCCCTCAGATTGTAGCTCCACATGCAATGTAATTAATGGATTTCTTAGCTGCATTATCTAAGAATAGGAGCACTAAAGTCAGTGTGTTGTGTGCCCCTGGCATCATGCTGGTTCTTCAGTAGTCTATCATTGGTAGGAGCTCCAAAGCCTGACCAGGGCAATTCGCTTTTTTTAGATGTTAAGTTCTGGTATTTTCGTTTGTTTGTTTTGTAAGTATTCAGAACTATGTCCAAGTCCAAAGGGATGTGGGTAGAATTCCATAAGTACATGACTTCTTGAACTGGAAACCTCTGAAATGAGCTTCTCAGAAGGAAGTGCCCCAATTTGGTGATTGAAGTTGGATCTGCATCACTGTGTCACACTTGTTTGACCTTGAACAAGCTGCCTAACTTCTCTGAAACACTAACATATAAGATGACGATAGCACATTCCAGCACTATGAAAGCTAGCCAGCAGGGAGGAAGCTTCTATCTCTGAAGTCTAGCTTTTAGTTTTCTAAGTACATTCTAAGTTATAATCCACATACAAGCTAAACAAACCCTACATTCAGACACATAGCTGTGTGCACACTTGCACACTCATTCTCTTACGAAATGTTCACTCTCGTTTTCAAGCCAACACAGCTAACATACTCTCTGCCTCAGGATCTTCTTTTAGTTCCTCCTTCCATTTCATCAGCTCATTGGGGAGGTTGTTCAAGTAATGCCAATCCTCGTTCCAGTCACTACCTATCCACATACATAGTACATGGCAAGACACAAATTCATGTTTTCTTTTCTGCTTTTTCCACTTTAGTGTCTTATTTTCCTATTGCTTCTGCTTGCTCCATCTCAGGCCCTCTTTTCCTTGTTCCAGGGTATTATGCATTCTGACCCATAGCTTTCTTTTCTATGGACAACTAACATTCTGTGACTGCTTTTGGCTGGTGATCAAAAATGGAGAAAGATGACTATGTGAGCAGGTAACTGTGTCTGCATCATAAGAAGGGTGATTGGCAATGTAATGATTTCAGGAAAGATAAACTGGTCATCACACAAGCAATAAATGTTAAAGTATGAAATAGCATTTGGTGTAGTTATTGAAGTAATAGTCTTGTGGACAATTCTGAAGACCCCTAAAGAGCCACAGAAAGAATAAAATATCAAATTGGTTTTATAATCATATAAAGCTTTTAAAGATTGAAACATGTATTCCTTGTGTCAGATTGCCTGCAGCAGGCATTTTGCTACAGGAATTAGAAAAATGCAGCCAATGCTGGTGTTTGCTGTATCCTTCATCACAAGGCAGCTTTTCTTGCAATGGGATTTTAGCCGCTGATGTTGCATTATCTTTTTCCTGCCTCTTCTTATCTTGCTTTGAATGAATTCCAGCCACACTCAACCATTCACCACTAGTTTCCTTGGTTACCAATGACTTTCAGTTTTTCATTTATAGGTTTCTCTCTGCTTTTGTATTGCATTGATAAAGGTTAGAACTAGTGATTGTGCTTTTGTCTCCAGAAAAGCACTGCATTTTGTTTCTTAAAAAAAAATAAAATTACTGCAGTAACAAAAGAATAGAAAATGGTTCCTAGGGGTTTTCCTTACTGGAGAGGTTTTATTTCTCTCATCGCAGATTTCAGATTTGACATTTGATTTAAAACTCTATATAATCAATCTGGTTATATAAAAAAATGAGTTTCTTTGACTAAATAAAATAAACAAAATTACTATGACTATTTTTTATTTCATCCAACATGCTTGAAAGGGCTAAATGTGCTTCATATTAATTCCTGGGGAAACAAGTGAAACGGGAATGGAGGGTGCAGGTGAAAAGCCTACTCTGCACAGACACTTAGTCTTGCATGATTGCTAAGAACCACTCTGCACAACAGTGACTGTAAATGAGCTTAACTCATATGGGCTCATTACCCTGGGGAAGACCAGAGTAGAGAAACAACTGTAATGCTTCTTGCTGGGAAACAAGTGTCTTGGAGGCTGGAGGCAGCTTTCAGGTGTGTGGCATTGCTGACTCTATGCTCATAGGCCCCGTGGGACACACTGGCCATGCTGATATAAGGTCCAGAGGAAGTGGGAGGTAAGCGATGCTTATGGCATCCTCCCCTTTGTGTCTCCCAAGAGAATATAGAAGGGCACCCTTATGGACATTGGTCCACCTGAGCAGGACCTGCACACAGTATATCCACAGCTGTGGCTACTCAGATCACCCTCCTTGAAACCTTATCCTTGCATCTCTGCAGACTGTAGTTGAGAAACTATGGACCCATCTGCCTGAAGATCCCTGACTATAGGACCATTATGACCATGTGCTGTTTTTCTCCCTAGGAAACTCGTGCAGCTAGAATGACTATTAAGAAAACAACATGAAACAAAATATCAAATTCTGGTGAGGTTGTAAAGAAAAGATATCCCTGAGAAACTGTTGATGGGAACATAAGTTAGGATGGCCACTATGGAGAACAGCATACAGATTCCTTTAAAAACTAAAATAGAACTGCCATGTGATCAAACCATAATACTCCTGGGTATATATCTAAAGTAAATGAAATTAGCATATAAAAGAGAGAACGGCACACCATGTGTATTGATGTATCATTTGCTACAGCTAAGGTGTGGAATCAAGTTAACACATCAAAAGATGAACAGATAATGAAAGATATGGTATATATACATATGAAACATTACTCAACTGTAAAGAAGAGTGAAATCCTGTCATTTCCAGCAAATGGACAGAACTGGAGGATATCACATTAAGCAGAATAAACCCGACCCCAAAAGACAAGCTGTTAGGGCTTGAATAAGAAATGTCTCCCACAGACCTATGTGTTAAAGCACCTGGGCCTCAGATGGTAGCAGGTGAAATGGAAATGGAGGGTGCAGGTGAGCTAGAATAACTGTGAGCTAGAAGAACTTCTTCTCTAAAGTTGCTTCTGCCAAGTATTTAGTCAAAGAAATGAGAGTAATGAGCACACAAGTATCAAACTGTCTCTCTCATATGTAGAATCTTAATGTTAAGAAAAGAAAGAAGTAGAAAAAAAGGAAAGAAGGAAATAAAGCAATGTGATAGCAGAAGAGGGATTTCTAAGGAATGGGAAAGGGAGTGGAGGCAGGGGTGGAGGTATAAGGATAGATGGGCTGAGTAGTGCATGCTGTGTGCATGTAAGGAAATACCTCAGTGAATCCTTCCTACTCACCTGTTGTCTAGTTAATATGTGTTAATAGCAACAAACAAAAATGCTATGCAGACTAAGTCTCCATGTGGACCTCATATTCCATTGTTTATTTAGAGAAATTTCATGGTGCATTTCACTTCCCTTTATAGCCCAAATTATTTGTATTTTCTTTGAATGCCCATAAGTGCACACTAGAAAAAAAAACTCTAACTATAAAGTCCTGACCTCTTATTTACCATTTTAATGGTAAATCCTCCTGTTTTAGCTTTGTGAGTGCTTAGATTACAGGTGTGCACCACAAGTCTCGTCTGACTGATTCTGAAAGTTTGGTTTCTTCACACATCTCTTTTTATTTATTTTTAATCATGCATAATCCTAACAGAACATGATACATGCTGAGAAGTGTTATCACATACTAATTGATTTTTTGAACTTCTCCAAGTAGTTTGTGGAAGTATCAAAATATTCTGTCACCAGCATGTTTCTAACTTCGCATATTTTAAAAATAAGTAGCAGTATGTACAACCAGTCTTTGAAGACTGCAGAATAAATGGAATGCTTCCCAAAGGAATGCTGCTTCTACAGGTTTGCTCTAGCAGTAGCACCAATTCTTCTGATAAACATGTACTTATAGCTTTGGGAAGATTAAGGTCAAGTTTGACTCTTTGAGCAGATAGTCATTGATTGAAAAGTTCTCTGCTGCATATATGAAATAACTGTCATTAAATTAGTATCTAATATGTATAGAGATTGTACAACTGAATTTTCAGAACAGCCTCCCTGTTCCTGGGATGTAGTCTTCTTCTTTTCCTGACAAGAGTGACATTTGTGTAGCTAATTACTTTGCCAAACATATGAAAGTGCCTAGATGTGAATACTGCTCTGGTTCCAAATCCTACAACCTTTTGTGTACAGTTGACTTGGATTAGAATCTCATTTTCCCCAGTTATACCCTCCTTTTCTACCTCTTTTCTTTCATTCCTCCCTTTATCCTTCCCCTCCCCCACACACATCTCCCCTTGTTTTTTCTCCTTTCTTCCTGCCCTTCTTCACACTTCACTGTCACTCAGTCTCTGCCCCCTGTTTTCCTTTTCTGGTGTTCCATCTTGCTATAATTTCCACTTCTCAATTCAGAAGGCAAAGCTTTAAACTCTTTCTCTACTGTCTTGAAAACCTCCACAATCATATTCAACTTGAACTCTTCCAACAGTAGTAAATCCTTGGATCTGACAATTGAGTAATACCCCGTTTTATTTGGCTACTAACTTGCCAGCAGAAAGCAATTATGGTGATATGTGGTCCTACTTAATCAAGTATTTTTCCAGAGATACTAGTATGATTATTTTCAATGCTAAGACTCTGGTAGAAAAAAATGAGGCCATAATATTAAATCATAAAGTGTTCACTGGAAGAAAATAATGCATGATTTCAAGTAAAATTATGAAGAGTTTTCAAATTTCTTGCTGTCTTGCAGTTAGAATTGCTTAGTATTTAATGCTGACTTGGTCAAATAATATTCACATAGCACTTTATGCACCATTAAGAATATATGCATATATATAGTCTTGCAAATTCTCAGTTCTGACTTATTTTAAATATAAGTGCATTTTAAGATAGTCCAAGAAGAAAGACTCAGGGGAAATACCTTTTCCGATATTATACACATGCATCTTTCTGTATTTTTTCTCCAATACAGCTTTGCAGGCATGCTAACCTAGCCCTTCAGTGCACAATGAATCTGTGAAATAGTTTTAGCTCTTCCCTGAACTGCTCAAGATCTCCAAGGATCTTGTTTCTTCTCTTCAGTTTATTGGGGTCTTCCCTCAGATTCAAATTCAGAATGTCCAACATGGGACCCACTAATCTGAATTTTTGCTAATAGATAATTCTGAAACAAGTGATCTCTAAATGCTTCTACAAAAATCTGGATGAGATGAAGAAGTAAATACATAAACATTTCCTTATTGGATCTTCATAGATGTGAAGTAGACATTTTCTGAGGGGTTACAGGACCCCTGTTCCTATACCCACTGGGCTCCTGAACATTCCACACATTTACAGTTCTGTGTTTTCCAATGACCTTCATATGTCTAAGACACTCTTGTCCTCTCCCTGGAGATGCCGCATGCATTCTTCAGAGCCTTCTGGGGGAGGTGGAGTGAACCATCTATTCCTTGCTTAAAGTGCACTTGACTTCCTCTGGACATTTGGCAGTGCTGCATTGAAGCGCAGCACTTTATACTCTCTGTGCCCATATATACTATGGGCTCCTCCACAGCAAACTTCCTTCATAATCAGTGTGCCCCACCCTTCAGTTTCTAGAACTTAGAAGGTATCACCTAAATATGCACTTGTGTCGTAAAACCAAAATACAGATCATTTTCTTTCAGTCATTCTGTTTTTCTTCTCCAGTACCACAAAATCCCAGGCTGTCCCAGTAGGACATGAACTTTTAGATGCCTCAGGTATACTCTATAACATGAGAGCATCATCATGTTATGTCCACATTATGTCTGGGGATCTAAACATACATAAGTAGGGAAATTTATAACAAAACTAGATTTATTTGAGATTCTCAAAAAGACTGTGCTTTTCGACACAAAAATCAAGGTCATTAAGCTAGGTAACCTACTGTAATGTTTTAAAGGGGCAATTGAACTTTGCAATCACTGTTCCTAAAACCCAGATAGTAGAGTAAGGGTTTAGAAAGCTGCCTTGCTTTGATTTGGTTCAGCTACAGTGCATATTCCTAAACCACCTAGCATTACCAGTTAAGAGAAAGGTTAAGAACAGCCTGTAATGATTCTGTTTGTTCCTGCCCCTAGAAAAGGGCCTCATAGCCACTTTCTTCCTGATCATAATGAGTTGTTTCAATCTATTCCTTTCTAGCCCTTGGAATCCCAAAATTTCTGCAATTTGGAATTGATATGCAGCAAGTGATAGTTGCACCATCTGCTTTGTCAGCGCAACCTGACTAGTTTGCCTGTGTCTGATTTCTGGCTGATATCTCTTTCCAATCAATCTTGGCTTGGACGAATAATGGATTCTTCCCCTCACCCAAACTGGGGAGAGTATTAGTCATGCAGTGCTGCTGCCTGCTTGTACTATGCCAAGTTGTCTATTTCTATCACCTAGATGCAAATTTAGCAGAAGGTACGTGATTTGTGTGTCAGAGTGGGTTAGAAAGTTGCTATATAAACAACACAGTGTGAACTTCCTATTCACCTTCTGTTATATGTAAAGGTGCAAAGAAGTAGGTTACTCACTAGTGGATGTCAGTTAAATCATCCTTGAAGTGTTTCATCTTTACCTTGAAGGTTCTATTTATAACCATTGCATGACTTTTTTTATTTTTTAAGAAAACTGCTACTTTTGGCCTCAAAACACAACCATACAGGCATTCATATTCATCTCATTTTACATAGTGCAGAAATCAAATGGTTTCCAAATATTTCACTGTACACCATTTTATTCTATCTTTTCTTCATTATGCTAGACCACTTTTCCTAAAAGTGAGCATACATCTTCATAATATACCAAGAATATAAACTTAACTGGCCCGGATCTTAAAGTTATTACGTCTGCTTTCTGGCAGTGTAGCTCTGGATGCATCTCATGTCCATTACTAGCACAGCTACTTTTCCTAATAGAATGGATATTTCAGTATCAGAGTGTGCAAACTGCGGTATTAGGGAAGCTTGGGATATAATGAGGTGATAATCCATGATGTTTCTGGGCCCATGGCACAGTGACATTAAGATGATGTCACAGGATCAAACTGCCTTCTATTTACATTTACACCAAGAAGCAAATACTGCTCTCAGCCTTGATCAGAAAGTACTTATTCCCAATGGTGAATGTGCAGACTAACAGCCTCACAAAATACTAAGAATAAGTGACAAATGAGGGTTCAACCCTAAAGAAGACAATTTAGCATCCTTAATAATCCTTAATAAGGTTCAGGGAACATTGCAGAAGAGGAAGTGGAAAGAATGTGAGGGTTAGAAAATAGGAATAAGGGCTCTGAAATCCCATCTTTACGGGGAAAACATCCATTGCAATCACAAACTCACAGCAGCTATGGATCCCCAAACTAGGTTTACAAGCATGGACCCGTCATTAGTGAGGCATAGATGGGAGAGGAGCTCAGAGAATTCAACCTTTTACTGTTAAATTACTTGCTACTGACATTCAGAGAAAGAAGACTTCAGTGCATCCACAAGCAAGCTAAGTAGGCGTCAATGGAGAATGCCACACAGATGACCCTGGTTAAATTCAATGGATGTCAAAAGAAAAACATTGATTGAGAAGTGAGAATGCAACCGCCTTACCTTACCTAAGAATATTTATTTTTGGAGTCATTTTCCTAAATACTTAACAATACCCATTTCAATATTTCCAATAGTTTCATCTGACTCACTTCAGACCAAGAGAAAAGATCACTGAACTGTTCTCACATAAGCTTCTTTTCTGAGCTATAGACAATCAGAAACTAAATTACCTGTCTCTTTACTCTGTGGTCCCAGTTGACTTGGTTGAAAGGAGAGAAAATGATATTTCTACGTTATTTTGAGGTGAGGATAAGGAAAAATAATTGGTATATCCAAATGTGTTCCCTTCATAGCATGAAGGAAACTTGAAGGGACACAGCTTGTGGTTGTGTTTCATGTAAAGTCCTGGCAATATGTTCATGTTCAAATTGAATCCTCTTACATATAATAATTGTAGAATCACATTAATACAGGAATTTTAAAAAATCATCTCATTCAATCCTTCGATGATGTAAGTATTATTAGTATTCATTCATATTTTTTCAGATGAAGACATGGAGCACAATAATCCTTGATAACTTTTTTAAGATCGCAGAACTAATAAATGGTCATGTCTAGAGTTGAAAATAGGCAGCTAGGCATAAAATTCAACTCTGTTTTTAAATACATGCCTCATGAGATACTCAGCTCCCAGAACAATATCTAGACTTGACCGGCCATTAGTAGAATGTCATTAAGTAGAATTTGTAAACGAAGAGTGAACAAACAAAAAAACGAACCTTTAACCAGCTTTCAGAAGAAAAATGCAGTGTCTGAGATAACTATTAAAATGGACCCATCTTTGCTTCTGGAAACTGATTTCAACCCTTGTGAATTTGGGTAAAGATTCTTCTCAAATACTGACTCAAAATAATTTAATAAGGACAAATTTTTCCATATGATTACTATTAAGTCACTAATTTATAACATTTTGAATCAAAATTGTCATTTTCCCAAAACCCTGAAGATATTTGGATTTGATAATCTCACAGTTATCTGAATATAGTGGACAACCATTTTTTCTTTTTTTAATTATTTGATTGTTTTGCATATGTATACAATGAATTTTTGTCATTTTCTTCTCTATTAACCTATCTCAACACTCCCTTCTTCTTCCACTGAGAACCTTCTTCTTCGAAGTATGTTTCTTTCTCATTTACATGTCCTTCTTATCTGTAAGTGACCCACTGAGTTTAATACAGGTTGCCTACATCAGCATATGTGTCGGCACTGCTTCAACATAGGTGATATATCAGTGGAAACGCCATGAAGCAAGTGGATTCCCTTCCCCAGCCAGTTAACAACCAATATTCTCTCTGCAGTGGGTGATGGGGCTCCATCCAATCTTGTGCAGGTAAACACAGTGGCAGTGAATGTTATGAGTGTAAGGCCCTGTCATATCCAGAGGACACTGTTTGGTGGTACTCAATCCCACCATTTGGCTCTTACATTCTTTCTGTCTCCTCTCCCAAAGATCATACTTATTTTAAAATACTTTTCTTTTTACTACTGTGGTTTATTTAAGACTCAGTTCCTCCTGATGCAGCCTCTTCTCTCAAATCCACCCATGACTGGTACTTCTTTTAAAACAGTGTTTTTTTGAATGCCTGTTCTGCCAGTATATGTAAAACTATATGTAAAACAAGAGCCTCGACCACAAACTCAAGAGTTTTATCCTCTTGAGTTTTTTTTATCAAATTCATTCATAATACATGAATTAAGATCTGAAATGTATTGTGCATTTTTAAAATACTTTTTTTAACTTTTTTTATTTATTCAATTGTGCATGTATGCATGTGTGCACGCATGTGTGTGTGTGTGTGTGTGTGTGTGTGTGTGTGTGTGTGTGTGTGTGTAGAACCACGGACAAATTCGGGAACCACCATGGACCGCCTCCACCTTCTCCTTGTTTACTCTGCCCAGGGATTCACAGGCTCCGCCCTACCAGGATCCAGAAACGCAGGCTGCCCCCGCTTCCGCCCGGCATCTATACGTGGGGTCTATGGGGTCTAGGATCCGAACTCCGGACCTTCTTCTGCCTGCAAGGCAGAGGCTTAACCCCTGACCCACCTCTCTAGCCTGTATTGTGCATTTTTAAAGCAGTAATTTTAATTACATTCTCTAGGTAAGACCTACTCAAACACAGAAGAAAAAACATAAACACCTGTAGTAACAAATGATCAGACAAGAAAGAATCTGCATAGATTTCTTTTTTTTTTTTTTTCCTCACTTTTTTGGGAAGGCAGCTGATGTTACATTGCAATCTAGGAAACCTGAGCTGTCATCTGGGAAGATTCAGTTAAAGATCACACTCTGTTACTAACTAAAGTACCTGTGCCTGAGAAGGAGCTCATCCTTCCATGAGCATTAATCTAGGCTGCTGATCACAAATGAAACAGAGCCACACCTTCTGGCTAAAGCATATATGACACATAGAATTGCTAAGAGTAATAAGCCCTTCTAGCATTCCTTCTGTGATTAAGACGCCTATAAAATCTAAAGTATTTGCCACAATTTTCAGATTACCACATGGCAGAGCAAGTTTAGGAAACAAAGTCTCGTGTGTGTGTGTGTGTGTGTGTGTGTGTGTGCATGTGTGTGTGCGTGCACACGTTCTCTTTTTCTTTCTCTTTCTATTTTTAACTTAAAATTTATTTTAACTGGCATAAAATATAAAATTGTACATATTAATATGTACTAGATGATGTTTCACAAGTATACATTATGTGATGTTTTAAATTAGTTTAAATTTGTCTATCACCTCAAAGATCATTTCTTTATGGTGAAAACATTCAAAATCCTTTCTTCTAGCTTCATAGCACATATAGCAAAAGAACAATCTGAAAACTTAAATGATTTGGGGCTTTAAAGTATATTGCAAAAAATTACATTTACTAGTACAGAATCCCATAACTTTAGAACAGGATACATATGAATCCAGTGATCTTTGGAGATAGGTCCCCAGTACTCAGTTACTTACATCATTTTCATTCACTTTACCCATAAACCATCTAAGCATTTAATCATGCAAAAAGATATTACTTTGTGCACCTTCATTGTTTAGTAACATACAGCTGGAAAATCTCCTTAGGAATTATATATTTGGGAACTATCAGGGGTTAAGTTTCTTCCGCATAAGAAGAAGGTCCTGAGTTTGGACCTTGGATCTCATGTAAAAATGTGAGGCCACAATGACAGTGGCTTGCATTTCTGGCCCTGGAAGGCAGAGCCTAGGAAACTCCAGAGCAAAGCAAAAAGATAGCACAATCCAGGATTATTCCTGAAGTCATCCTTGAAGGTCCACAGACACACACAGCCCACCCATACACACCAGGGAAAGAGAGAGAGAGAGAGAGAAGGAAAGAAAGAAAAAGAAAGAAAGAGAGAGAAAGAAAGAAAGAAAGAGAGAGAAAGATAGATAGAAATAGAGAGAGAGAGAGAGAAAGAAAGAAAGAAAGAAGAAAGAGAAAGAAAGAAGAAAGGGAAAGAAAGAAGAAGAAAGAAAGAAAGAGAAAGAAAGAAGAAAGAAAGAAAGAAAGAAAGAGGGAGGGAGGGAGGGAGGGAGGGAGGGAGGAAGGAAGGAAGGAAGGAAGGAAGGAAGGAAGGAAGGAAGGAAGGGGAATTTTTTTTAAAAAAAGGAATTATCTATAATGTATGGATGTGTTCTTTCTTGTCTTGACATCTACTGTTGACTAGACACAGATATTGATATCTAGAAAACTGATCATTACTTTTCAGTAAGGATTCTAGTCTGAAAATGTCGCAATAATTTTTTTCAAATATTCTAGTAGGAATAACTTCTGACTGATGGCCTGTCTCATAGAAAAGATTACCCAAAGATTGTACTTTTATTACTTTGGGCATTAGCCTGTTTTGTATCATAGTAATTTTATTCAAACTTTCTATCATTCAATCATTATAAAATCTCTAGTTCTCTTTGGATTCATTCTAAGATTGTGCAGATTTTAAATTAAAAAAATTAAGGTATCATAAATATAATGAAGGATTTCTTTCTCTCTCTTTCTGGTTCAAAATGTGTGTTCCTGCTCAGCTCTCCTCATCCTGGATATTCAAAACACGGATGCCTTAGACTGTCTCCACAAGCTCCTGTAGTAGAGATTAACAAGCACTTTTTCTAAAGGTCCAAATAGTAAATGTTGGGTTTTTGTAGGTTGTATGATCCTTGGCAGCTTCTTATCTCCTACTATTGCCCACAAAACAGCTATAGACAGCAACTGAGTATAGTCATGAGCCAATAAACCTTCATTTGCAAGAGCAGGTAACAAATTGCATTCTGCTCACATTATAGTTTGTTGACTCCTTGCAGCAGTTACTTTTTCTGTTGCTGTGAGACAACACTTAAATCCAACTAATAAAGGAAGAAAGTGAGATTTGTTTGGGTTGTAGTTCCAGAGAGGATCTGTAGCCCATTACAGAAGAAAATGTATTACAGAAGCTGAAAGAGGCTCAGCTCACCACAAACATCATGGTGGAGGCTGAGAGAGAGCAAATTAACAGAGTGCTAGAGCAGACGGCTAGAGGAAGCAGGGCAGAGCTAGCCAATCTCAAAGCCCTCCCCATGACAGGCCTCACTCCAGCAAAGCACAACCTCCCAAAGGTCCTATGACTGTCCCAAACATTAACAACAAAGGATGTAAACACATGATCTTGCAGGGACAACTCACCTTCAAACCATGACACTCTTGTTCTGAATCTTCTTTAGGACATGAGATGAGAGGACAGAGAACACCCACTCTACTAAAACCACCTCTCCCTCAAAGTCCACACACAACTTCCATTGGTGAGCATTAACCTCGTGGCTTCACCTTTACACACTACTTCCTGGGAAACATAGTCTATACCTAGGAAGTCTCTTTCCAGCAACATTCTACATTGAGAAAGGAAACAGAAATATTTCAGCCATCTCAGCCATAGAAATAATATATGTAACACAATCTCATTGGTTTTAGAAAAGGAAAACACTTTGGGTTTTCAATTTCTTAGTAGTGACACTATATTAATGGGGATAAAATTTAGTACTTGATGGTTATGAATTTATTTACACAGATATGTAAATTTTTTGAAATAGATAATTTATGCCATGTTGGAAACAATAGGTCATTTTTAAATTTTTTTCTACTTTTACAAGCATATTGATTATTTATCTCAGCTTCCCTCCCATTCACTTCCTTCATAAGTCATGCTTTGATTGAGAGATTTGTATTGTCTGAAAAAATGTAACATCTAATAGAAGGTAGTGATTTTGCGTATTTGTAATTACTTGGATTTTCATGTATTTCTCACCAAAGCACTCAACAAGTGCATTCAATGAAGATCACACACTGAATTATTTCTGTGATTATTAAAAAGGAAAGTATGTATCAGTCTACTAAGTCATTAAAATTAAAATCAGTCTACTAATATCAACCCATTCAATTAAAAGTACAACCATACTGAGATTTTGGAAATGTTTAAGCGACAGTTTCTACAGTGACTCTTCTACATACATAAATCTTATTTGCATTACTACAAAGTAATTGCATCAAGATCCAACTTGTGTCCTAAGAGCTATTCACATGTATACATCACTTATAATTGAATCACTGAAATAAAATGCGATTTTTTTCAGTGACAATTTACATGTATTTTATCTCACAAGTGATTTCAGATCCATGATAAAGCAGTGACCTATCTCTAATGGGCTGTGGAAAAATAAATGTACTTTGTCTGACTTTCTCTAATGCCTAGACTGGCAGGTGCCTTCATCATCTCTTAGAGATGATTGTCTGACTCAGTGTGAAATGATCCTGCTGTTAATCTTTTCCATCCTCCACTCACAGTTCTCTTTGTAGCACAAAGCCACAAACTCCAACTCACTGCAGGTGTACCTTGCTTTCCCTTTGCAAATCCGATTTAAAGATTTGAAATAATTTCTGATAAAACTGTTTGAAAGGTGCAAATTTCCCATCATAGATCCCTCCTATAATTATCCATTTTCATGGGAAAATCCTTTATTAGCTTGTGTGGTACTGTTACATATACCCACACTTAAGGGTGTTTTATGGTGTCTGCGCCCACACCTCTTGCCATCACAAATCACTTTCATGCTCCCTGCCTGTATTAAATATTACATCCCATGGGCAATTGCTATCACTTTATAGATTTGACTTTTCAAGGTTCAAATCCCAGTGTTTGCTTCCATCTCTCCTGGATATTTATGCCCTTAATTTAGATTAGCTGCCCCAGTAGGATCAATGTCATCTGGGTGATGAACTTGTGGCCAGATTAAGCCAGTCTTTTTGTGAAGCCTCCATAATTGGATCAACTCTTGACATAACTGCATTTGTTATCCATTTAGTGTGCAACATTGAACTTGTCAAAATAGCAAAGGGTAAACAGTAATTCAGGTTAGCACATCATTATATTTGCAATTTATTACTTAAAGGAGTACTTGAAATAATACGAGGTAAAATAGCAGACTTTTTTACATAGCTATATAAAGATTTGTCTTCAGTAATTAGTCATGTAAACTTGAACAAATTACCTATCTCAGTCTCAGCTTTCTCATCTGAAAAAGAAAGACATTAATAGTCCCTATTTATTCACAGAACTAAGCATTAAATCGTTTTCTCTCTATTCATTAATCAATTTCTTACTCATTTACATTACTGCACTCATTTTATAATTTATATAGAAGCTTATACTTGAATTTCTTTTTCACTGCTAGTACCAATGTCCTTTTACATTTACAGTAACTGTTATTTCCTTTTCTTCCCTTTGTAGATGATAATAAGAGTACTAAAGAGTTATTGGTGCAAGAAAAAAGGAGACTGTTTATTTTCTTAGATATCTTTTCATTTTCTCTTCTTCAGTTTTCAACTGTTTATATTGGGAATGTGTACAATAGTCACTTATAAAAATTTCCTGTGTAATAGAATGTGTGAGTATGACTGGTGGGTAGAAAGTTTGGTTTGTTACTGATGTGTCCCTTCCTGACCCACCAGGACCATGCTGTCTGACATGTCAGATATTTTAAATTTCATCTCAAGATAGATAAGCTAGACTCCCACAAACTTTTCTCTACTGGTTACACTAATCATCTGATTTTATAATGCAGCTGATAGAGTCTATACATATACCAAACAGCCTTTGAGGTTAGAACTCACATCCTGTTTATTTTTGTGCTCAATCCCTGGCCCAGAGAATATTTTCAACAAAAGCTTGGATGAGTGAATAGGAAACAGAAGAGTGACATGAAGTCAAGCTCAGAGAAATGAATGATCTCTTCAAGGTTACCATCTAGAAAATGCCAATGACAGCTCAGATTTTTCTCCTGTGTCTTAAGCAGCCTGTGGGGAGGGGGGATTAGCATCACCAGATGGTGTGTGCAAACATGTAGTACAAGAGCAAATGACTCTTCTCTTCTCTAAGTGGAGTTAGATGTCACAGTCCCAAACACAACCCTATCCAACCTTGGCATATATGGACCTCTCATCAGGTCAGCCTGAACCTATAAGAAATACATGAAGTTTTTCTTCACATTCATCTTTGCTCTTACTCTATCACCTTGTAGACATCTTCATGTCTACATATAAAGGAAATGCCCATATATTGCTTCCATGGTCTAGAGGATAACCAAGTCCTGCATCTTTTTCTCTGCCCAATCACTAAAGGGAAACATAAAGTCAAGTCTGATTTGTGAAATAATGCCCCCCTTCACTTAACCTTTGATGTTTATTCTTTGCAGTGACTGACTTATTCATTTAAATTTCTGTATGAATCCCATTATGATTTCCAGGAGACACCCTACAAGTTCAAAGCCTGTTCTCCAAATGGGTTTTATATTTAAAAGGGCTATAAATGTCTTGAAACACAAAATAAATCATAATTTTTAAACACTCAAGGAAAATATGAAAAACATTTACAAGTCTCAGATGACTTAGTCACACATGGCATGAAATCACTATGATTTTGTTGGTTTGACATAAAAAGCTCCAAAACTAGAATATTAAATATAAATAATTTGCTTTTATCCGTGCTATGTGTTCTCATCTAATGCCTTTTGGAATGTCAATGATTTACATAATCTTATCATTGAAATGGCTGGTGCATGATCAGAGATCTTTCTAATCAAAGACTACATGCGGGGAACCTTCTGACTAGTATCCATTACTATCCATCTCTGCCCTTTGCCACATGCACTGCATGAAACTAGAGTTCAAATAGAGCCATTTGTGATGCTTTCTGATGTTTGCCAAAAGTGATGTGCATCAGATCATAAGGGAAGCTTTTGTTTTTCTTTAGGGACACAGGCATGCAAGTTGTGGAACAAAGAGAACACAGTCCAGATAATAGTCCACTGATTGTTTGCTAGAGACTGTGACTACCTTATGAGTTGGAAGACATTTCCCATAAAACTGTGGGTCTCATGAGTTGAAGCCAGAGTATGTCAATTATCATCAAGAGCTCTAAACTACAGGATTGCAATAAAGACAAATACATTTTTTTCTTTTTTGAAGTTAAAACTCGCACTATCCCTGGGAGTGAATGAA
The DNA here is from genome assembly GCA_023101885.1 of Typhlomys cinereus. NCBI lineage: Eukaryota > Metazoa > Chordata > Mammalia > Rodentia > Platacanthomyidae > Typhlomys > Typhlomys cinereus. The sequence continues at coordinate 988,195 of JALPQD010000166.1, read as the reverse complement.
AGTGTAACACCTTTAGTCTCTCTGTGTTGGAGATGTGTTCTGTGTGATCCTTTTTATATATCTGTGTTGCTCATCGAGCAATTCTGTACCATCCATCAAAGAAAGGAAGAAACTGTGTTGCCAAAGAGGACTTCTAAAGGGTTACCCAGATCCCTGGGGAGAAGAGACAATTGAACATGAGCAATTCCTCAGCAAAGCCTTCATGTCATATTGGGGATTTTCTAGCACAAGTTTAGAGGAGAGAGAGGCATGACATTGACTTGTGTCTGATTAGGAAAAGTTCTTTGTAATTCTAGAACCAATCATGTGTTTTAAAGTCCTGACTTCTACTTGGTCAGGTCAGTTCTCACCTACCAATCACACCACACAAGAAAAGAGATCCCCAAGGGATTAACCGCCACAATAGTGTTCCTATACCAAAGGGGAACACAAGAAAGAGCTCTAGGCAATGCTGCTGAGTCCTTACACCTCATCAGAGAGGAGGACCCAGAGGGAAGTTTGACATGCACAGTAAAGGATGCTCCAGGAATGGGGGGCAGGGGGCACTGGGAGAAAAGGAGGGAGGGGAAGAGAGGAGAGGGAGGATGGGGGAGGGAGCAGGGGGATCCGGGGAGGGGTGGAGGGAGGGAGGGGAATGGAGTACCTATCAAGTTTGTGTGAGTGGAAAGAAAATACGCTATAAATAAAAAAAAGAGTGTAAGAGCAAAAGGATGGGAGGAGCAATGATTTGCAAAATACTCCACACAAGTTAGGGCCGAAGCAATCATAATTGGACTTTGCATGCCCTGCGCAATGTCCAACACACTATTGACCTCACAAAGTCTAGCATCTGCTAAAGGCACCAAGATCCTTGGAGGCAAGGGATTGGCAGCCTCAGTAGTGTTCCTATGCTTAAGGGGAACACGGGAAAGGGTTCAGGGAAATGCCACTGGGTCCTTGTACGTCATCGGAGAGGAGGGCCCAGAGGAGAGTCAGGGATGCACATTAGAGGACTCTCTGGGAATTGGGGTGGGAGGCACTGGGGGATGGGGAGGGAGGGTTGAGGGGAGGGGGAGCAGGGGGTTCGGGGGGAGGAGGAGGGAGGGAGGGAACTGGTGTACCTATTAAGTTTGTATGAGCGGAAATAATAATAATAAAAGTTTTAAAAAAAAAGAAAAGAAAAGAAATCCCAAGCAGATTAAAAAGCTTGAAATTTTAAAAACGCTCCCCCCCCAAAAAATATGTATCTGGATAATTTCAATTTTAAATGAAAATATGACTGCTAAGGCATGAAAGTCATGAATGACTGCTATGGTGTGACAGTCATAAATGATTGCTAAGGCATGACAGTCATGAATTAAGCTACAGGGGAAAGTATTGACCCACTTGACTATAAAAACAATTTAGTGTTTCAGTACTTCAAAGAACATATCACAAATAAAACTTGCATGCAGAAATGTTAGGAAAAATGCTTCACATGGATCAGCCTTCTGTCATGATAACAAATGCATAAGATAATGAATTTATTATAAAGAGAAAATGTTTATTTTGTTTCACAGCTTTGGAGAGTCTAATTGAGGATCAGTTGACCCCAATGCTTTAGGCTGGTGGAGGGGCAACAGGCCATGGAGGACTGTGCAGCAGAGCAAATCTGGCTCCAGCATAAGCCAGAGAGTAAAGAGGAGGGTAATGTGGAGGCTGTGGTCCCACAATACCTTCAAGTCACCCTGAGACTTTTGAATCTTCCAGTGGACACCATTCCTTAATGTCCTACCACTTCCAATAGTACCATCCCAGAGACCAAGTCTTTAATATTTACGTTTGAGGGGACATCTAAGATCTAAGCTATAGTCATTTTCAACCAAGAGTTAACATATTCAAAATATAAATCAATCTTACAAGTCACTCCCAAAGACAAAGGTATGGCAATCTGAGAAGTCATAGAAGATGTGCCAAAGTAATTCTTTAGTGGTCATTGGAGCAACTTTGCTTCAGGGACTGTCCTAGGCCCGGGATATTGCAGCAGGGAGAAGACTCATTAGGCAGAGAGAAGAAAAGTTAAACAGAATAGCAAAGAAACCATAGGTGGGAGAACTGACTTCTCTATGAGGATATTTGAGCAGAGAGAAGAGATGCTACTTTCCAAATAGAAAACACAAAAAGAGGGGCTGGAGAGGTGGCTCAGGGGTTAAGCCTCTCCCTTGCAAGCAGAAGGTCCTGAGTTCAGATCCTAGACCCCACGTATAGACGCCAGGCGGAAACGGGGGGCGGCCTGCGTTTCTGGTCCTGGTAAGGTGGAACCTGTGAATCCCGGGACAGAGTAAACAAGGAGGAGGTGGAGGCGTCCATGGTGGTTCCCAAATTCGCCCATGGTTCTACACGCACACATATACATACATACACACATGCACACACACATACACAATTGAATAAATAAATAAATAAATTTTAAAAAAAGAATTAAAAAAAAGAAAAGAAAACACAAAAAGAGTTTTCCAGGAGTAGCAGGTTCAAATGGCCCAAGGCAGTTGCTTTGGATCTTCAAAATGGTAGTTAGAACAGAGTGGACAAAGCGGAGGGTAGCAGACAATGAACCAGAAAGACTTCAGATTGGACTGGCTCTTCCCTAATACTCTGGGGACTTCAAAACCACATTTTGTTACTCTTTTGCTCAAAAAGTCTGGGACTTTCTAGCTCTTTCAGAATAACACAGTGTGGTTTGGAAGTCTCCATTTTACTTTCCATGTGAAAAAAGAGAAAAGCAGATAAAAGATAAAGCAAATGTTGCAATTGGGAGACAATGGCAGCAAGCAAGGAGATAACCTAGAGTGATCATAGAGAAGTTGGTAAAAATAATCAAATTTTAGTTATATTTTATAGATAGAGTGAAGAAGTATAGCTAAGGGTTAAGCTAGGCTTATATGATAAAGAGGAGTTTCAACATCTGGATTTTTTTTTTATTCTGGCCATATCAAAGACTTTCATGTTAGGAACGGGGTGGGGGGAGAAAGCTGTGGACATGAGACTTTAAGAATAACATTTGAAAAGAAAAATCAGATGTTCACTTGTAGATATGTGTTGCAGTCTGCCTGCAACATCGCTGATAAATGACCATCACACAGCTTAAGGAAATAAGGAGTTTACTTCCTTACAACAGTCCAGTTACAGTTCTCAGTCCAGCTTGATGGTAGAGCATGCATCAACACCAGGGCCGAGGGAACTGACCACCATCACCACATAATGGCTGAGAGATGAACGATCCTTACTTGCCAGACCACTATGTCTGGCCAAGTGAAAGAAGGATACCAACTCTCTCAACCAGCTCTCTGTGATTTATCCAGGGCCTAATCCCACCCACCATGGGCTGGGTCTTCCCCATCAACTAGACAATTTCCTTCAGGTTTGCTCTGGGCTTAACTCAACCATCAACTCTCTACAATTGTGCCCAGAATTCAAACCCTCAACAGTCAAGTTGACACCTGTGGTTAACTATGACAATATGTTACCTTTGAAGCATGTGTTTAAAGCTTTCAAGAGAAAGAAAAAGTTACATGGCCCTTAGAGTCTGGGGAACTCCAGCATTGAGAATGAGATGAAGAGGGGCCAGCAAAGAACCCAGAAGCAGAGAAAACTAGAATTTTATATAGTCAAACATGTCAAATTTCCTTGCTTCATGACTTGCTCTACTGCTTTTATGATCACTTGGGCATTTATGTGTGACTGTTTTCTACTTATAAAACTACTGCATATTAAATCTAAAGGCAAAGACAGATCAGGGGAAAATTTCTAAACAAAAGGCTGATATCTATGGTACATTTTAAAAAACTCAAAGTTCTTGAAAATCAGCCTTATTACTTCCATAGAGGCCTGTATATGTAAACAAATGTAAAGGTCAACAGTTGTAGCCTTCAGGGAACATCACGGAAGAAGTGGCAACAAGAATGTAAGAGCCAGAGGGTAGAGAGAGGTGCTGCCAAATAGTATCCTCTGGACATGACTGGGATGCTGCACCTATGAACTTCCTATCTGCGTTCACCCCCACAAGGACATCACAAGATTTGGCCTGTCAACATCCCATGAGATGGAAGACCTCATGAAACACCACTCCTTCTTGAATGACTATTCATAATTAATGCTGGCTATGGGAAAAGGAGATACTTTCTGTTGTGGTATACTCACTAATATAACATCCAGTAAGTTCCCAGGCACATGCTATACAGTAAATCCTAAGGAAACTCAGTGGTCCTCACACACAAAAAGAAATTACCTTTGGCCTCCAAAAGAATAAAACATAAATTTTAAATATTTTATCTATAGAATGAAAAATCTCTCCAGCAGCTTCCCTTTATTATGCATATACAGCACACATATGTTTTCTTGGTAGAAAACATTTTATTAAACATACCTAGTCTTTTCCAAGTCTTTTTCCAAATTACCTGACAACTATATTAGATCAGGAAAAACATCCTAGAAAGACCTCTGATCAAGACTTTGAATATTTAGCCTTACTAATTAATTAATGTGTATCGAAGTGGCAAAAAGCCTGAAGATATAAAACGTATCATAGTTGATTAAGAGATACAGGTACTGGGGGCTGGAGAGGTGGCTCAGGGTTTTTTTTTTTCCACTCATACAGACTTAACAGGTACACCCGTCCCCTCCCTCCCTCCAACCTCTCACTGTCCTGTGCCCCCCTCCCTTACCCCTTCCCTCCCCGTCCCCCAGTGCCTCCCCATCCCATCCCCGGAGCATCCTTAAATGTGCATGCCAAACTCTCCTCTGGGTCCTACTCTCCGATGAGGTATAAGGACCCAGTGGCACTTCCCAGAACCCTTTCCTGTGTCCCACTTAAGTACAGGAACACTACTGTGGCTGTCAATCCCTTGCCTCCAAGGATCTTGGTGCCTTTAGCAAGCGCTAGACTTTGTGAGGTCAATAGTGTGTTGGACATTGCGCAGGGCATGCAAAGTCCAATTATGATTGCTTCGGCCCTAACTTGTGTGGAGAATCTTGCATATCATTGCTCCTCCCATCCTTGTGCTCTTACAATCTTACGGCCCCCTCTTCCGCAAATTTCCCTGAGCTTCAGGATGGGGAGAGATAAGGCTGGCCTAGTTCCATGTGGTTGATATAGAGTCTCTGAAGTTCTGGATTATGGTTTGTTGATTTTTTTTTCAGTTTTGCTACTCCTGCAATGCCCTTCACTCCATCCTGATGGGTATTGGATGTCACTCCCTGGTCAGAGATAAAAAGCTGTTAAACTAGAGTCTTGTTATAAGAGTATCTTCAAAGGTAGATGTAATAAAAGTAGGAAAACGCAGTGAGGGAGGGGTCAGTCACCCATTTGCAAAATGGTCACTTTTTATCTGCCAGATTATATGCCCTCCCCTTCTGGTGAGATCATACCCTCAGTTGCAAATGATCAGGAAGGAAAGTCTGTGAAGTTAACCAGATGTCTCATTACTTACTTGCAGTCCTTGATGGTGTCCTATTTTCTCTGCTGTAACATGGTCCCCTCTCTCCTTGTTTCTGGTGTAGCCCTCCTACCCCATCCCTCCTGTTCATAATCCTTGCAATTACTGTAGGTATTACAGAGATTTATCCCTGAGTGTCTCTAAGTGGCTTTGGTACTAGGAGCCACCTATTAGGGAGTACATACGGCACTTAATTTTCTGGGTCTGGGATACTTCACTCAATATAATTGTTTCTAATTCCATCCATTTCCCGGCAAATTGCATTAATTCATCACTTTTGATGGCTGAGTAGTACTCCATTGTATAGATGTGCCACACTTTCCTTATCCACTCGTCAACTGTTGGACATTTGGGTCTATTCCATGACTTTGCTATTGTAAACAGTGCTGCTGTGAACATGGTTGCATTTCTGCTATCAAGATGAATTTTTGCTGTATTGGGGTTATTCCCAAAAGTGGAGTAGCAGGGTCATATGGCATTTCAATCTTTAATTTCTTTAAGAATCTCCAGAAAGGTGGTTCAGGAGTTAAGCCTCTCCCTTGCAGGCAGAAGGTCCTGAGTTCAGATCCTAGACCCCACATATAGATGCTGGGCAGAAGCAGGGGTGTCCTGCGTTTCTGGTCCTGGTAGGCCAGAGCCTGTGAATCCCAGGGGCAGAGTAAATAAGGAAGAGGTGGAGGCGGTCCATGGTGGTTCCCGAATTTGCCTGTGGTTCTACACACACACACACACACACACACGCATGCACGCACAAGTGCACACACAAGCACACATGCACAATTGAATAAAAAAAAGATTAAGAGATACAGGTACTGACTTGGAATATTTAGCCCTACTAACCAATAAATTTGTATCAAAGTAATGAAGTCCAAAGATAGAAAAAAATCATAGTTGATTAGGAAATGCAGATGTTGTTTTTCATAAATAATGCTGTGATTTTGTAAATATACATATATGTATATACATATATAAACCACATTTTCTTACTTCTTTGCTCAAAAAGTCTAGAGCTTCTTAGCACTTTCAGAGTAACAAAGTCTAACTGTGTGTGTGTGTGTGTGTGTGTGGTAAAGTATGAATTTGCATAAAAAACTGAAAATTGCCATGTTTTTTGACTCAATAGTCAAATTCAGATTCAATTAGAAATTTTGATTCTAGAAATATGTCCAAAGGAAATAATCAGTAATAGAGGATTGTAACAGCTACTCTTAACTATTGCTGTGAGAAAGCACCTAAAGTCAAACAACTTAAGGGAGAAAGGGAGATTTATTCAACTTACAGTTCCAGAGGGGAAATACAATCTTTCACAGTGGAAGCAGCATGTCTGGCTGGCTGAAGCAGGAGACAGGCTATGTCACACCCATCCGAGAGGCTAGTGGACTTCCTGCAGAGTCTCTCTTCTTCCTCTGTCTTCTGTTCTGTGGTTCCTTTTATCTGGTCCAGTGCAGAAAAGTTCCAATGAGATCTATGGAGGTTCCAATTGGATCTAGAGCTTATCTTTGTATTATCCAGATAATCTCTTCAGGTGGTCTCAGCTGATCTTAGTTAGTGTCACATGTATCAAGTTGACACCCAGAATTAACTATCACAAGGACAAAGACTTACCAGAAAAGATTATTATAACATTGATGTGAGAGGTGGAAAAAAGATCTACAACATAGACAATATTGAATTGGCTAAACAACTTTAGCATATCAAATGATAAAATAGCATGTCATAAAATAGCATGGAAGTAATGATATGTAATGTTCTTAACTTAGTAAAGCTATATAGCCTATTTGTGATTATATATGCTAGACTTCAGAATGGAAGAAGATCAACCAAAATGCTATACTCCTGTCTAGGCAGTAAGAGATGAATGATTTCAGGTTTTTCAGATTTGCTTTTTCTGATTTTCTAAATATATTTTAAAATATAAAATATATATATTTTTAAATAAAATATATTTTCCAATTACATATTATAAAGGAGCAATTACATAAAAAGAGTTGAACAATTTCTTAATGGCAAAGCAGAAGCAATATTTTAGGATTACAATATCCACTGGAAATCTCTGCATTGACTAGGATGTTCTAGATATCTGTTTCAAGCACTGAGATTACTACATACGTGTGGGTATTGAGCTTGTGTGTATATTTAGCTACCTCAACCAAGAATCTGGTTTTTCTTTTAATGAACAAACACAAAACTTTTGTTTTTTTAATATGAATGGGTTTACATGCCCATGGCATAAATTACATTTAATGAACACTGTACTTGCTTTATGGAGAAAGTGCTTTTTAATTTTATTCATTGAATTTTTAGAACCATGTGAAGAAAGTGGCCACTGTATTAGATTGTCATTGTATAGTGGGCTAGACTAGGGCACTGAGGAAAGAATGAGAAACTCTCAATTAGAAAAGATCTAAAACCAGTTCCAAGATCCATTCTGTAGAATTCATAGGTGCACATCATTAGATGTATACTAGCAAGAAGAGTTCTCATTTCATAGCATGGATTTTGTTTTCAATTTATATATTTGGTTGTTATCATAAGTTTATAATTAAAGATTTTTTCAAATCCTGACAGGGAGAAAATTCTAAACAGAGTGAAGGCTATCTAAAAGGCAGTAAAAGACCTACATGCTTATCAAATATTGATTCTTATTTTATTTATTTACAATTTGTTTGTTTACTTGTTTATCTGAAACAAGGTCTTGCTTTGTAACCTACGTTAGTTTAGAATCTACTTTATAGCCAGGCTGGTCTTGAATTTTTGACAGTCCTCAGCCTTCCACATGCTAGAATTGCAGGTATGAGTGGTGCTGTGATACTAGTATTTAAATAGATTCCCTTCCCTCTTTGTGGGCTGAGCATTAAAGTTGCCTTTGAAGAACTACCTGGTAGTGGTCACTTAAAAGGAAAAGAAAAAAAAAAATGTTCTTTCCTGGTCCCTTGTTCTGGGACTGATGCTTTAAAAGCTATTTTCTGCAGGTCAAATTTAATGTGTTTAAAAGCTTCAAAAACAGCCTACTATCTTTTCTTCACAAGAATAAAAAGGTTCAATTCTTAATTCTTCTTAACCAGGATTATTAAATTTTATAGCACTTAAGATAATATAACTATTATACTCTAATGGGAGAATAATGTTTTAAAAATAATGAAATTATGGCAGAAGCATTTACATATAATTATATAGCCATAATAAAATTTTCAATTAGGCTTTCATTACCTTGCAATTAACTCTGCATTTGAACACTGGCATTAGTGCATCCATAGGTTTTACTTGTTTCTTCCTCTCTAAAAATAACATAATTTTTTTCTTTTTTGTTCATATTAGTCTGAGAAGATACCTGGTAAATTAAATTAAAATATCAATGATTTCCAAAAGTGAGCAAAATGAAAATGAAAATGTGCCTCAGATTATTGTAACACTTAATTGTGCATTGTATTAGCTATCTATTGCTATGTGACACATTTAATATAAAGTGTCATTGCCTAAAGCCATTATAGTTTCATGGTTTGTGAAGGTGACTATATTAGTGACTTTTCATAGCAATGAGACAGAATATCTCACAAGAAAAGAGGTTCATTTTGGTTCACAGCTTCAATGCATTATGGCGTCAGAGGCATGGAAGAGTTAATGACATTAGAAGCATATGACCCAGAGCTTCTTACATCTCATGGACAGAAAGGAAGCAGCGATAGGAAGGTCAGAGATAATATGCCATTTCTACTTTTTGCAACTAGGTCCTACCTCCTACAGGTACTGTTAGCCTCCAAAATTATCACCATCAGTTGGGGAACAAGTCCAAAAGATGAGCCTGTGAATGACATTTTAGAGTCAGTCCATACAGCAAGGATCCAGGAACAGCTGTGGGTGGTTTTGACTGAAGGTTTTTCATGAGATCTTCAAGTTGTCAGTCAAGGTTTCAGTCATTCAGGTTGGCTCTGAGCAATTAAGTGGAAGATCCATTTCTGTTGTGTCTGTTGACAAGATAAGCTCTTTATTGGCTGTTTATAGAAAGAGTGATCTCAGTGCACAGGCCTCTCCATGAGACTGTTTGGCTTGCCATGTGGCAGATGGCTTCTCCGAAGTTCATACCCAAACAAGAGAATCTGGATCCTCTATGTTTTTTTCTTTTTTTTATTATTATTATTTATTCAACTGTGCGCATGTGCGTAGTGTGCGTCTGTGTGTGTGTGTGTGTCTGTGTATGTGTAGAACCACGGACGAATTCGCGAACCACCATGGGCGCCTCCACCTCCTTCTGCCCCGGGATTCACAGGCTCCGCCCTACCAGGACCAGAAGCGCAGGCTGCCCCCGCTTCTGCCTGGCGTCTATACGTGGGATCTGGGATCCGAACTCAGGACCTTCCGCCTGCAAGGCAGAGGCTTAACCCCTGAGCCACCTCTCCAGCCCCCTCTATGTTTTTTTCTACCCCAACCTTGCTGTAAAACAACCTTCATTTGCCTTGTTCTGCTATTAACAAGGACTCACTAGTCCAGCCCACATTATACAGGTAAAGACTTAGACGCCACCAATTGACAGCTGTATCAAATAATATAATATCAAATAATACTCTAATTATACCAGGACATACATAAAATGCTTTACATCATAATGGCTAATTTCAATTGTCAACCTGATTGGATTAAAAATACCTAGACATTTGTGAGGCACATATCCAGATAGTTATGGGTATATATGAAGACTTTTCCATGAAGGATTAACTGAGGTTAAGACTCACGCTGATGTCAATAGCACAATTCAATGAACTGGGTTCCAGACTTAATTCATTGAATTCAGGATGGCAAAAATCCACAATACAAACAACACCAAATGCTGGAGAGGATGTGGAGAGAGGGGAACTCTCCTACATTGCTGGTGGGAATGCAGGCTCATACAGCCACTCTGGTGAGCTGTCTGGAGATTCTTAAAGAAATTAAAGATTGAAATGCCATATGACCCTGCTACTCCACTTTTGGTAATAACCCCCCATACAGCAAAAATTCACCTCGATAGCACAAGAACAACCATGTTCATAGCAGCACTGTTTACAATAGCAAAGTCATGGAATCAACCCAAATGTCCAACAGTTGGCGAGTGGATAAGGAAACATGTGGTACATCTATACAATGGAGTACTACTCAGCCATCAAAAATGATGAATTAATGCAATTTGCCGGAAATGGATGGAATTAGAAACAATTATATTGAGTGAAGTATCCCAGACCCAGAAAATTAAGTGCCGTATGTACTCCCTAATAGGTGGCTCCTAGTACCAAAGCCACTTAGAGGCACTCAGGGATAAATCTCTGTAATACCTACAGTAATTGCAAGGATTATGAACAGAAGGGATGGGGTAGGAGGGCCACACCAGAAACAAGGAGAAAGGGGATCATGTTACAGCAAAGAAAATAGGCCACCATCAAGGACTGCAAGGGGTGACATCCAATACCCATCAGGATGGAGTGAAAGGCATTGCAGGAGCAGCAAAACTGGAAAAAATAAATCAACAACCCGTAATCCAGAACTTCAGAGACTCTGTATCAACCACCTGGAACTAGGCCAGCCTTATCTCTCCCCATCCTGAAGCTCAGGGAAATTTGCAGAAGAGGGGGCGGTAAGATTGTAAGAGCACAAGGATGGGAGGAGCAATGATATGCAAAATACTCCACACAAGTTAGGGCTGAAGCAATCATAATTGGACTTTGCATACCCTGCGCAATGTCCAACACACTATTGACCCCACAAAGTCTAGCGTTTGCTAAAGGCACTAGGATCCTTGGAGGCAAGGAATTGACAGCCACAGTAGTGTTTCTATGCTTAAGGGGAACACAGAAAAGGGTTCTGAGAAATGCCACTGGGTCCTTGCAGCTCGTGGGAGAGGAGGACCCAGAGGAGAGTTTGGCATGCACATTAAAGGATGCTCCGAGGATGGGATGGGGAAGCACTGGGGGATGGGGAGGGAGGGAGAGGGGACGGGAAAGAGGGGAGGGGGAGAGGACGGGGAAGGGGGCAGAGGAGGGAGAGGGGAGGGGGAAGGGAGGGGTGCACAAGGCGGTGGGAGGTTGGAGGGAGGGAGGGGACCGGTGTACCTGTTAAGTTTGTATGAGTGGAAATTAAAAAAAAAAAAAAAAAAAAAAACTGTCTGAGATGGAGGCATTTCCCTTTTTCTGCTTCTCGATTCATCTAGATGTGAACAAGCAGCATCCAGTTTCTGTCACCACAGATTAAAGTTGGTCCTGGTGCCATGATTTCTCTACCATGATGCATTTGCCCTTACAAACCATAATTCAGAACCTCAGAGACCCTACATTAATCACCTGGAAACGGACCAGCCAAATCTCCCCCCATCCTAACGCTCAGGGAAATTTGTAGAAGAGGAGGTGGTAAGATTATAAGCGCCAAAGATAGGAAGGAGCAACGCTATACAAGATACTCCACACAAGTTAGGGGCTGCAGTAATCATAATAGCACTTTGTATGACCTGAGCAATGACTGACATGTCAATGACCCCCCAAAGTCTAGCATGGATCACAGGCACTAGGATCCCTAGAGACAAGGGATTAACAGTCACAATAGTGTGCTCATACTAAAGAGGAGCACAAGAAAGGGCTCTAGGCAAGGCTACTGAGTACTTACACCTCATTAGAGTGGAGAATGCAGAGGAAAGTTTGGCATTCACACTAAAGGATGCTCCACGGATTGGGGGGAGAGGGGGACTGAGGAGATAGGGAGGGAGAGAGGAAAGGAAGGGGAAAAGGGAGGAAAGAGCAAGGGAGACTGGAGAGGGATGAAAGAAGGGAGGGGACCGGGGTACCTATTAAATTTGTTTGAGTGGCACAAAGTCTAGCATCTGCTAAAGGCACCAAGATCATTGGAAGCAAGGGATTGACAGCCACAATAGTGTTCCTATGCTCAAGGGGAACACGGGAAAGGGTTCAGGGAAAGGCCACTGGGTCCTTGTACGTCATCGGAGAGGAGGGCCCAGAGGAGAGTCAGGGATGCACATTAAAGGACTCTCTGGGAATTGGGGGGGAGGCACTGGGGGATGGGGAGGGAGGGGTGAGGGGGGGAGCAGGGAGTTCGGGGGGAAGAGGAGGGAGGGAGGGAACTGGTGTACCTATTAAGTTTGTATGAGCGGAAATAATAATAAAAAATATATAAAAAAAAGTTTGAGTGGGAAAAATAAATAAATATTTTTTTAAAAATTGTGAGCCAAATAAGACTCTCTTAAGTTGTCCCTAAGTTGTCAGGTATTAGGTCACAGAATGGAGAAAAGCAGTCAATACATTTGTTAACTAGCTTAATGAGTCAACATGTATTTTATTCTACTGTAATCAAGTATAGTAAAATAACAAAGAATTAGGATCTACATAAAACTTACATTCTAAGATTGGAACCAAATCTCAGATCTTAGATAGACCTCTTCATTTTTCTTTCCACCTTTTTTATCTTTGTTAGACCATAATTATGTTATCTGACTCCTTCCTGTTTCCTCGAGAAAATGTACCTTTATATGATCAAAAAGGTCAAAAGTGCATGCTACCACCTACTTTCTAAAACTTCAAGATTCAGTAAAAGTAGAACTCATGAAAATTCAACCCTAAAGGAAAGGGACAGAAGAGCATGATAACGGGTGCTCTGTAATTTTGTTGTAACAGAAGCAGAATACCTCCTCACCCTCCCCACCTTCTTTCCTTGCCTAAATCTCACTGATTGATCTCATGCAATTGGCAAAATTCAGCCAAAGAAAACATAGGGGCTTTCCCTGATCTTTGGATTTATATGGCACTTCCACTGAGATGACCAAGTGGCTTTTCCAGCCCAACAGGTCTCATGAAGAGCCATAGAAAAGAAGAAAAGCAATGAGAGGAACACAAAGAACCTGATACAGAAATCAAGGCAGTATACAGGAAAGTGCAAAGGGGGTGTACGGAAAGAATGAAGAGAGGGTGAGAAAAAAAAGAGGAAAAGAAGGAAAAAGAAGGATATATCATCAAATATAATCTTACTATTCTTATTTTATAATTAAGGATGTTGAGACATGGAGAGATTAGGTAATCTGCCTAAGTCACAAAGGACTTTGCTCCCATGCATGTTTATTCAACAAGCATCACTCTCCTAACCTTGAAAAGACAATACTAGGATGCATATAGGCCAGATCCCAGATGCAGGCTTGGTTTACATCTTTACACATGACCGTGTGATTTGTATATGATGTTCAGACATCTTGAATTAAATGCAGATTCTGCCAACAGATATCATAGAGGATTTGAAGATAGTGTGTACAGTTACCTGGGCCACAATATAAAGACAATGATAGTTGCCACTCTCCAAAGAAATTGGTAAAATAACAAATTAATAGTTACAGGAAAACTTTGAAAGTGGAAGAGACCACATTATTATCATGCATAGTTTCAGCAACCCAATTGGTTAAGAAAAACACTTCGTGTAGCATCCTGTCTCACATTTCTCTCTTTCAAGTTTGTTTTTGCTTTTTTAAACAATAATAGTAAAAAAAAATGTGTAGAAAGTGACTCCCACATCTATTTTTTTTACAAATTGTGTGCCTGTGGACAAGAGGCTTTCCTTCTGTAAGCCTTTGCTCTTGGAAGCATTTTCTATGAACCAACAGCATAAGCTTCACCTGGGAACTTAGAAATGCTGAGTCTCCAGGCCAGTCCCAGACCCACAGATTCAGAACTTGCTTCTTAAAGGACTCAGGGAAGATAGTTGAGTTCATAAAGTACTTGATGTGTGAGCATGAGGATCTGAATTCAATTCCCAGCACCCATGAAAAAACATAGGCACTTGTGTTCCCAGCATCAGGGAGGCAGAGAGACATGTGTCTGTAGAGTTTACTGACAAGACAGCTTAGTTGAATTAATAAATTTCAAATTCAGTAAGAGAACCATGTCTCAAAAAAATAAGATGGAGAGCAATTGAAGAAGACAGGTGAGATAAGTAAAGGTGTTTGCCACCAAGCTTCACTGCCTAAGTTCAATCCCTGAAATCTTCATTTTAAAAGGGAAAGACCAATTCTCACAAGTTGTCCTTTGACCTCCACACATACACCATGAAATTTGCATGTTTGTGCATACACACATCCAATGCGTATGTGCGCACATGCGCGCGCACACACACACACACACAACAATCAAATAAGTAAATGTAACAATTATTTTATTTAAAAAAAAAAGAATGATGAAGATACTCAATATCATCCTCTGGCCTCCACAAACGTGCACACCCATGAACACATACAGCACACATGACATACCCACAAGATCTCCAGGTGGCTCATGGACATGTCGAATGCCAAGACACCCAACTCTAAACTTCAATCAACTCATCTGATAAAATGTGAGATTTCAAGTGCCAACAGTACCTAACAATGTTCAATAAAACATTGCAACTGACCCTTTCTCCATCTCACAGTAACAGTAACCTGGAAATCTCTGGGAAAACTGAAGTGGTCCATTGCTGCAAGGCCCAGGCAAGGGTCGGACCTCAGGCAGCCTTGAAATGGAATGGTGCCAATGAAAAACAACTTAAGGAATAAATGTGGCCTCTTCCCCTGCTGTATTATGTATTTAAGAGTTTATTTTTATCCTCTCAACTGCTGAGCCATTGTAAGGAATAAACTGTGCTCTGTGTTTTGACATTAATTTTCATATGCAACAGTTGAATTCAAATCTGTATTTGGTTCAGATGGAATTATTTTCTTTTTATGGTTCTTGTTTATACCTGACTATAAAAGTAATGCATGCTTATTATAAACATGTTTAAAAAATGCAAACCACTGCTACTAATATTGGTGTATTTTTATTAGTCTTACTTTAACAAAAATGAAATTATACCTGTGAATCTTGTAATCTGACTTTTTCACAATGCTTTCCTCATTATGTAATCTGAAGAGTAGATGAATTTCTATTATTCTTTTTGTGACCATCTAAATGTAATCTCCCCTAATTAAAAGGATATACAGTTTCTATTCTGTCCACTATTTGAATCATATGGTAATGAACATTCTTCTTCACAAGTTTTCCTGTTGTTGATTTCTTAATGTAGGTTTCCTGAGAGAAAGTATTATGGAGTCAAAGGATACTGGATACTTTTTTTTCTCTCATTTTTTTTAAAAAAAACTTTATTTATTCACTCATTCATTCAGGTTTTATTCACT
This sequence comes from Typhlomys cinereus, assembly GCA_023101885.1. Classification (NCBI taxonomy): domain Eukaryota; kingdom Metazoa; phylum Chordata; class Mammalia; order Rodentia; family Platacanthomyidae; genus Typhlomys; species Typhlomys cinereus. Next base: position 972,571 of record JALPQD010000166.1, on the reverse strand, counting down.
CATTCATTCAGGTTGTGTGTGTGTATGTGTGTGTGTGTGTGTGTGTGTCAGAGTAACATATGTGTCCCTGTGGAGGACCAAGAGTGACTTCAGGAATCATCCTAGATTGCTTCTACCTCCTTCTTGCTTGGGTCTGGGGTTTCCCAGGCTCCACCCACCAGGGCCAGAAATACAAGCCTCCACAATTTCCACCTAGTGTTTTTACATGGGACCTGGGATCCGAACTCAGGAACTTCTGCCTCCAAGGCAGAGTCTTAACCCCTAAGCCATCTCTCCAGCTCACTATTTCTCTCATTTATATACTATAAGCTTCCAGAGAAACTTGTATTTACCCATTTGTTATAAAGAATATCACAAAGAATACAAATGAACAACCAAATGGAAGAGATGCATGTCATGAGGTCTGAGGGAAGGAGAACCAAGCTCCGTGCTTTCCCCAGGCACACCAGCCTCAGGAAACCTCCATATGTTCAGCCATCAGAAGATATATATATGAACTCTGTTTTGAGTTTACATGGAGGCTTCGCTACATAAACATGACTGGTTGAATCATTGGCCAATGGTGATCAACTTAACGTTCAGCTCTTCTCCACTTGCAAAAGTTTGGGAGGTGAGACTGAGAATCTCAACCTTGTGCTTCTATCTTTCTAATGACCTAGTGGCATCTAAGAGATGCCGAGGACTTTCAGTTGTACAAGCCATAAAAAGTCAAGAGCCAAGCATATACTACAGCACATCAGATGAGACCTTTCTCAAGAAAGTGTAACCTTACCTGTTGGGTATCCTATAGTAGTTCTTTGGATTCTTTTTTTTTTTTTCCAAGTAAGAACAATGAGTTGGTAAAAAATGCTGATGAATAAGAACAAACCCCAAGAAACAAAGGCAGGTCATAGAGCTGCTGAGACTGAGAAAAGCAAAGGCTTTGTACCCGGCTTCCTCCTGGGAGATTTACACATTGTTTCTGCTGGGTGAGGTCCACGAGGATGAAATAAGGTGACAGGAAGAATGGAAAGTGTCCAGAGGAAAATTTTCACTTACTCAGAGGTGCTAAGAGCAACAGTAATAAATTTACTAAACCCAGAATGCATCTAGCTTAGATAAACAAGGCCATAAACAGAAGATCTAGAAACTATACCAAACACCAGACACAATAGCAATGGCCTTAGTAGAACCAGTGAGTTGGCTTGGGCTCCTGTGTTTACCCTCCACTCTAAGCTGCATGCCTTTTTACCTGATTACTTGAATTCTGAGGATTAGTCACTACTTGCCAGACCATTTTGAGGATTAAATAAGCATAGATGGTGTATAAAGAACTAATGTCTGATGCATGATTTGCAACTGTAGACTTAAATAAACAGATGAGTGGAAGCTTAAAAGGATGAAACAAGAAAAGATAAAATGTCACTAAGCATTAGGAGGGTTGCTTATTACAATTTACCTAATAAGGATATTGAAAATATATGTGTGGTTAGCCAAGGGGATGAGGAAAAACAGTGTGAAAAGTAAGGGAGACTGAAGTCCCTGTCTTACCCTCAGTAAAGAGAATAAGCCCAACAATGACTAAAAATTCAAGGCCACACCAGGAAAAAGTGAAAGGAACTGATAACTCTGGGGATATGTAACTAACACTTGTTAAAACAAGAAGGTTTTAAATGGGAGATTGACCCGCCCCCCCCTCATCGCGGTCTCCTACTCTTATTCTATCTACCTTTGAATCTACTTTTATAATAAGCTCTATTTTAACAGTCTTTTACCTCTGGCTAGGAGTGACATCCAATACCCATCAGGATGGAGCCAAGGGCGGTGCAGGAACAGAAAAACTGGAAGAAAAAAACAACAAACCATAATTCAGAACATCAAAGACCCTACATTAATCACCAGGAACCAGGCCAGCCTAATCTTTCCTTATCCCAAAGCTCAGGGAAATTTGCGGAAGAGGGGGCGGTAAGATTGTAAGAGCCTAAAAATGGGGAGGAGCAATGATATGCAAGATACTCCACACATAAGGCCGAAGAAATCATAATAGGACTTTGCATGACCTGCGCAATGATCAACATTATCATTGACCCCCCAAAGGCTAGCATGAATCACAGGCACTAGTGGCAAGGGATTAACAGCCACGATAGTGTTCCTATACTAAAAGGGAATACAAAAAAGAGCTCTAGGCAATGCTACTGAGTCCTTACATCTCATCAGAAAGGAGGACCCAGAGGGAAGTTTGACATGCACAGTAAAGAATGCTCTAGGAATTGGGGGGGGGGGGGAACTACACTGGGAGAAAAGGAGAGGGAAAAGGAAGGGGAAAGGGAGGAAGGGTATCCAGGGAGGGATGGAGGGAGGGAGGAGAATGGGGTACATATCAAGTTTGTATGAGTGGAAAAAATAAATTAAAAAAAAAACACTTGTTAAAACAGTTCTGAATCAGTACTTTGTCTGGGAAGTCAATGGTTGAACTATTATATGGACAAATAAATGAGAAGTATTAAGGTATGACTTAGGCTATGGTCTGCATCACAGACCTAGTGATGCAGTGGGCTAGGAGAAGTTGAACTTCCTTTTTTTACATTCTGAGGGACTGAGACATCTGATATCACAACACCATCAGATTTGGTGTCTGATAAGGGTCTAGTTTGGAGCCCACAGATGACTGTCTTCTAATAATGACCTTATGTGTTGGAAGGGTGAGAGGAGGTCTCTAAAGTAATACTTACTAGGGCTGCATTTTCTTTCATGGGGATTCTATTCTCATGACCTGATCACCTACAAAGGCCCCACTTCATAGTACTAGTACTTGGAAGGAGGGATTAAGCATATGAATGTGCATAAAAGACCAAGCATTCAGTCTTTAGCACACAGCCTCACTCTCTCTCAAAAAAAAAAAGCATCAGGAACTAATAAAGGTATAGCTTCAAGCAAAGACAGAATAATCAATATATGTGCTATAACAAGCTATGCGTGAACCTGAAATCTATTTTAAATTATGAGGAGTATCACATAATTGATGTGTCACAAGCATCTATAAACAAGAACTGAGCAATATGCTGCCTTAGTGTATTAATATCAGATGATTTAAAAATAAATAAAATATGGAGTGATGTTTCCTAGCAAAGGGAATATTATAGCTTTCTTAGAAGTGCCAACAGAACAGTGATTGAATTCACTATAAATCATGCTGAAGAATTACAGTATAATAATTCATTTGACTTTTCAAAAATGAAAAAGATTGTGCTCTAGAGATCAGGAGAGTTGTACCATATTTGATTTCAGAAGCATTACAAAACCATAGAGCAAAGTTCTTAGTTTTAGCTTTTCATCTAACTTTCCTTTATAATTTAATTTTGCCTTGGTGCTGGTATAATATTTACATTCTTAAATGAAAGAGGGAAATGCCAGTTTGACAATGCTTTAACTTGCTCTCCTGGAACATGAGCACTCATTTAATGAATTAGTGTCCAAGGGATCTGCAAAGGCAACATTGTCTCCTTCCAAAAACCATTTTATCTTTTATGATTTTCAATTTAAATTATTTTTATTTTACCATGACTGCATTATGGCTTTCTTATTTCCAGTATGATAATGTTTTTTATATTCTTGAGAAGTTAAAAAAAAACTAACCTAAACAAGTACCAAATCCTCATCTCATCCAATATAATACAATCTCTCTCTCTCTCTCTCTCTCTCTCTCTCTCTCTCTCTCTCTCTCTCTCTCTCTTCCCTCTCAGCTGTGCATATGTGTGTTTGTCCCTCTAGGCAGATTCTTGGTCTGGTACAGCATGCCTTGAAGATTTTTCTATGTTTTTGTTACATTTCTTCTGAATTCTCCACTGTCTTTTCAAATAAGCCCAAAACTTAAATACTAAAATTCAGACATTGGGAACAATGAAATGATAGGCTTCATTTCTGTCATCACTCTTCTCTTGCATCACACTTCCTATTTTTATTTTGCAAAAAAAATTATCCTGACAATTAAAATTTGCCATGTCTCCTGTTTATTGAGCTTAGACGTCATGGTAGGCTCTTATGCAACTCGCATAACTCGAAGTTTAAAACCTGTAAGGACTATAGGCAACAAACACTAAATGGGAAACTTAGATTTATTAATATTAAAGATTTATATACATAAAAGGATGTTGCCAAGAGACTGAAAAACAGCCCATAGAATGGGAGAAAATATTGCAAATCATATATCTGATAAGATAGTTGAAAACATGTTCACACAGAAACCTGCTTATGGATGCTTATAACTATTTTAGTCATGATTGCTGAAACTTGGAGGTAATCAAGATGCCCTTTTGTCAGTGAATGGGTAAATAACTGTGGTATATACAGAAAATGGAATGTCATCCAGTACTGAAAAAAAAAACTGAGCTATCTAGCAATGAAAACACATACATAAAATTTGCTAATTATTTCTGATAAAGAGTTGATAACCAGAATGTATAAATAATTCCTATAATTTAGCAAAAAGAGCTTATTTTTAAAATTAGAAGGATCTAGTAGACATTTCTCCCCCATGAAATTTTCCAATAATAATATGAAAAGATACTCACTAGTCATTACAGAAATGCATATCAAAGCTCTAAATGAGATTCTACTTCATAGTCAGGAGTATGGCTAGTGGGGATTCCTTGAGAAATTAAACACAGAATAATCAAATGATCTGTTGATATCATTTCTGGATCTACACCCAAAAGAAGCAGAAGCAGAGAGATCTGAACACCCATGTTTATAGAAACATTATCCACAGTTGCAAAAAAGTTCCAAGTAACCCAAACATCCAAAAGACAGATGGATAAGCAAAGTGTGATTTTATTTCTTGTTGCTCAGACCAAATATTCGGCAAAAAGCAACTTAAGGGAGGAATGATTTCTTTGTCTCACAGTTTGAGAAGATAAAGCCCATTGTGTCAACAAAGGTATAGCAGTTGGGAGTGAGAGGTGGCTGGTGGCCTATATTCTCAGCTGAAAGACAGAGAGATGGATGTGGGTGCTTATCATGCCTCCTCCTTCTCCTCCCTTTTATTCAGTCCATGGGATGCTTCCTGACATTCAGGCTGCACCTCAGGAAGTCAATCCTTTCTGAAAATATCCTCACAGACATCCTCTAGGGAAAAAAATCTAAATTCAGTCAAGTTGACACTGGAGATTAAATAACACAAACAATAACCCTGAAACTTTTAATGCTAAATTAAATAAGCCAGCCACAGAAGGGTAAATACTATGTGATTCTTAAAATGTGAGGTTCCTAGAAATGGTCAGACTCTGACACAAGAAGTGGTAGTTGCCAAGGACTGGGAGAAAAAGTCAAGAAAAGTTCGCATTGAATGGATAAAAAGTCTTACTTGGGAAAGATGAAATAGTCCTTGCAGATGACAGCAACGACAACTCAAAAGTATCATTGCCATAGATCTTACACTTCATACCTAGACACACACCTTTAAAGGCCACCCAGAAGAAACTCAGTGGGGCCACACAAGCAGAAAGACATGAAAGTAGGACAGAGAGTGGTAGGGATGAGCATTTGTAGGGGGAAGAGGAGCGGGTATGCAATTGAGCAATAGGGTGAAATAACGTTGTATTCATTGTATTTCTGCATGAAATGCTGAAAGAATAAAAATAAATTGAAAAAGAACTCTGCACTTCAGATAGATGGCTTAAAGGATAAATTCTACCTATGTTTACTTTACCACAAAAAAAAATCACCCTCTGAGAGCAGCTGTCTCCCCCACTTGCCAGCATTTTGCACAGCTTCTAGTTTCCCAGCACTCAGTGTCCTTGTAAGATTGGAACTAGCCTGTTGATTTTCATGCTGACATAACTTGGGGTGCCTTGACCTCAGAAAGTTCTGTGCAAACTGCACCCAGCGATATCATACCTAATCCTTTCTCTAAGGCTTGACACCCAGGGAACTTGCCATCTTCTCTGATGATATCAGCCTTAGATACCTTAGGATCAACTGCATTCTCTATTCATTCATTGGGCAGCAGTCTCTCCTACAGTTCTTGATCACAAGGTCTCTTCATTTGTTCCAGTGGCACCTCTCCCCCCACTCCCTGGGAAGCTCCCCAATCAGCATGTGTAGGCACCTTCCACATCCCTCCCTTGTACAAACCATGCAGAACACCAAGAGTTTCTTTGAGCCCTGTCTTGAGTCAACATGCCCTACCAGCATTTCAGCTAGCAGAGATTTTGTCACCTCCATTTTTCAGCTCCCTGAGTAAACTACTTAGACTAAGAAATAGATTGACAGAGTCTTTAGGTTCATGAGGGACAAAAGAAGGGTTTCTGCTCTTCTTCACTCATTTCCATGAACTTCTCCTCCTCCTGACTCCACCTAACAGGAAGGCCCTCCATTATTTCCCCTGGAGGCAGAAAGTAGTCAATTTCCTACACGACATGTCCTACTAGTTCAATCATCTCAACTGTACAGAGTCTAAAGTTGAAAATATTTGAACTGCCTTTATGTTACTATGATGTATAAATGTGATTTTTGGATAGAATATATGGTATATTTGATTATATTTCCTTCTTTATGGTGACTTAAGAAAGAGTATTTTTAGCCCTGTGGTTAATGGATTCATTTTTCTCATATTTCATCAGTTATTTAAATTCTTGCTGTATTTTAGATTACAGTCTCAATTTTTTATTTTAATTAAAATTGCCTTTTTGTCTTGCATTATAAGATACTATTATGCCTTTTATCTTTTTTAAGCATCCAATGCAGTAATAACTGCATGCAATTTCTTTTATCCCAAAATCTCTCCATCCATTCTGTTACCATTTGTCTCCAGCCTACCACATGCAGGAAGCTAGACTCATCCTGTGCTGCTTTCCTCGAAGGGATCTCCTACTTCAGCATCTAAGGTCTTCCTCTGTAGCTACACTTCATTTTTCTGGAGTACATCCTAAAAGGGATATGTGGAAGGGAAACTTTGAGTCATTGTATAACTGTATCCTTACTTTGCCTTCCACTTGATGATTAATTTGTCTGGGAATAAAATTTGGGGATCAGAATACTTTTTGCTTTGATTTTTTAAATATTCTTTTATTTCATACATGTATATGTGAATTTTCACACCTTAATCACCAGTCTCTTCCCCCCTTTTTTCCCATTACACCTCTTCCTCTTCCTGCCAGTCTCCCTCCTATTTTCATATCTTTTGCATGTGTAGCTTACGGTTTTGTCTGCTTTGCCTTTGATTACCTGTGCCTGAGTTCTAGCTGGAACATGAATCATTTATCAGTGGGTTTACCACTGAGGAAAGCATCTTCCATTTCTCCCTCTTCCCCTGCCACCCATCAATATTAATCCTCATCAGTCGTTCAGGGAAATGTGGAGCTACTTGAGATTGTTCCCTTTCCATAGTGAGATTTTGATAGGACAATTCCCATGCAGGTCTTATGGAAATAAACATAGGTGTAGTAAGATCCTTCAATCTATAGGTAAAATAATGGTTTTTAAAACAGCATTTATTATAGCGTTTTTATAGCTAAACCTTAAAAGTTTTATCCTCATAGGACCTATGTCCTTCCCTTTCATAGGCTCTTGTTTTAGTTTACCTTCCAGGAATGCTATGCTTAAATCAAATCAGAAAACTGTTGGTTGCCCTCTTGACAGTCATGCCACAATTACACCTATGGTCACAAACAGTATTGGCTTCTGCCATTGCCCTTGGTTGTTCCCATCCAGAATCTAAACCTATTACTAAAGATGCAGCACATGTGAATCACAGGTCATGAACAAAAGAACCAGCTGGAACTGGTCTGAAAGCTTCCTCCTTGCTGGACAGCTTTTATAGTACAAGAAAGTATTGTGCAAGCTGCTGGGGGGAAACAATCAATAGTTTCATCTGTCTGTGAAAGCTGCAAGCTGCAGTAACTATCATCCTTCCATCAAATTTTTAAGGGATGCTTGTATTGTTTCCCAGCATCCAATGTTACTGACACATCTGATGCCAGCTTGCACTTCCCATTCCTACCTTTAAGGCTTCACAGCTCTATAACAACTGCATCGTCTATTTTTACTCCGTTTTATCATATAATTATTTTATTGATTGATTGATTGATTGATTGATTGATTGATTGATTGATTGACTGATTGATTGTGGAGGGGTGGGTGGGTGGGTGTGTGGGTGTATATGTGTGTGTGTCCGTGTGGAGGACCAAGAAGGCACTGTGTGTCCCCATGGAGGACCAAGAGTGACTTTAGGAATCATCCTGGATTGCTTCTACCTCCTACTTGCTTCGCTCTGGGATTTCTCAGGCTCCACCCACCAGAGCCAGAAGTTCAGGCCACTGCCATTTTGCCTGGAGGTTTTACATGGGACCTGGGATCCAAACTCAGGACCTTCTTCTTAACCCCTAAGCCATCTCTACAGCCCCTAGCTAGTAATTTTTTAACCCCCAAATTCACATCTTTCAACTATGAGAAGCTTTGTGTTTCTGGCAACTGTTTTTGTCTCTGACTCTTTTTGTGACATCTTTGACTCTTTGCAGGATATTAATCAGAAATCTCTCTGTATGTTAGCAAGAGTAGATAGATTTTGTCTGTTTTGCTTTCTTATTCTCTTCTGTTCCCTGTATTATCTCTGATTCTTTCCTTATTTTTTTTTCAGTTTATTTTTCTTGTTCTTGTTCATGTAACAAACTTCCCTCAGGTGTCCTCTAATTTTCTCGTCACAATTCAGAGTGAGGGAAAAATAAGCTTCTGGTGAAGTCTGCATGTTTGAATAGAGCTTTTATTAATTGGTGGAATACTCTGTAGGATAAGTAAGCAATATAGTGACCTTCAGACTAAGGAACAAAAATGCCAAAACAGGGAGACCTTTCCTTTTTAAGACCAGTGCACTTATTTCTTCACAATTTTCTCATTACTTAAGAAAAAACTATTGATTTTGCCTTGGGCATAGACTCCTGATCAAGTAGAATTACACACTTGGGAAGGAAATGGAGTCAACAACTCCTGTAGATGCCTTTAATTAAGTCTTATTTCCCACTTCTTACTTCATCTTCAGGTCTACCTGGCTTCCTTGGGTTCCAGGATCTGTCCTCTTTTGAGTTCTAAGCTGTGAACTCCTGCATAGTGTCATCAGTCACCATGGCTCCAACTTTAAGAAAATTCTGGAAATTCTCAGCAGCCAATAGAAATCATTCCCCCCTACCTACTGTTCCATTTGTTATAAGGGTATTTTTTTTCTCTGAATTGTCAATTTAATTTGTGTCTCTGGAGAACAATGAAATAAGTATTTCCATTTCTTCTCTTTCATTTTCACTTCAAGTGTCTATTCAATTTCCAACTAGGATTTTTTTGGTCATCTTTTATTGTTGATTTATAGTCTTTTCAAATCATGATGCAGCTTTTAAAATCCCAACTGTGATGAATTTATTTAGGCTTTTTATCACTAAATTGACATTTGTAAGTATTCTGTGGGTTTAGATCATCCATTCTGTTTGTAGGATCTAAATTCAATAAATGTCAATTAACTTGACCTCGTTGATTATGTTATTCAAATCCTTTAGCATATTTATTTTTAGACCACTTAACTGACAAATTCTGAAAGAAATTTATTAAAATTTCCCACTGTGGTTTTAGCACTTTCTCCTCAAATTTTTGGCAAATCTTATCTTCTGTGTGTGTGCATAATTTGATTCCTAAATGTTTATCATTTATTTTTTCATGGATATCATCTTTTGTCAGCACCTGATTACTTCATCTTATTATTTCTCTTGACTCCCAATTCTTCTACTATGTTTCATTTATTAACATTAACTAGATTTGTCTTCATACCCTTATTGTCAATCTAACTTTATCGCTATTTCAACTTCAATTCTCATTTAACATTTAGACCGAATTTGTTCTAGTGACTATGACCAGTATTTTGGTAGGGAAATTTAAGGTTTTTCCCCCTAGGGTGTCTCTCTCCCAGCTATTATCCCTACTTAAAAGTTCTCTATGTGTACTATGTCTAAGCATGGTAACTCATGAAGCTGTTATGAGGCTGAGAAATGTTAAAGGCAGGAAAAAAAGAACACACAGAGATGGAAGTATAGTACAAAGATGGGCTGAAACAGGTGGGAAAATCCACTGCCTCTCAGGGGAAAACAGTGAGAATCCACCACCCAGTCCTGCCAGACTTTTGGTTGGAAGAAGGGTAAAAATATGGGAAAACTTTTTCTAGCTTCTGGTTTATGCTTGGATGGTAAGCCTGAGAGTCAGAGAATCAACATTCCTGATAGTCAGCATGGAGCAGAGACAGTCTATCCATGAGACACCTCCAGATAGAGACAGAAATCTCTAAGATTTCAGACTAAAGTCTTATTACTTGAAGGGCTCCAGGAAATACCAGTGGGATAGATACCAATGGGTTTCTGTACTTCTGTTTTCCATGGAAAGCTCATTATTTTAACTCTCTCAATATTCCATGATTTTTAATCAAGGAATGAGATTTCCTTTTCTAGCAGGTGGCATGCCAAGCATCACTTTCTACTAGATGACTTTCTACAGGAAATTCAGACTTTTCACATTTATCACAATAAATGATTTCTATGCTATTCCTTCCATTTGCTTAGCATACTTTATATGCTTTTTTTACATTACCTCACTTTTATGGCCCTCATCTCCCTTTATATAATTTTGTCTGGTTAATCTGGAATTTCTACATTGTGGAAGAGAAAGTGAAAAGCATGAAGAGTGAGAGGAGAAAGGCTGTCAGATGTTATCTTCTGGACATCGTATAGCCATTGCATCCATGAATTCACTCAAGCTGTGTTTGCCCATACAGTATCTGCACAGATTGGACCTGTTGACATTTCATCATGGAAGGGGAAAGTACTCATGAAGTCCCATCCCTTCCTGAGGGACTATCGGTGGCTAAAACTGGCTGGAGAAAGGAAAGCCACTTTCCTCAGTAGTATCACTGTTGAAGGCATGTTCCAATATGTGCCCATGCACATGTTAATGCAGGGAACTTTTAATAAACTAAGTGAGACATACATGCACACACATAGAGATTTAAAAATAGCATAAGGGGGCTGGAGAGGTGGCTTATGGGTTAAGACTGTCTCACAAGCAGAAGGTCCTGAGTTCACATCACAGGTCCCACATAAAAACACCAGAAAAGGCAGTGGCTTGCACTTCCGTCCCTGGTGGGTGGAGACTGAGAAATCCCAGAGCAAAGCAAGAAGGAGGTAGAAGCAATCCAGGATGATTCCTGAAGTCACCCTTGGCACTCCATAGGGACATACAGTGCCCTCTGATACACAAACACACACACACATACACACATACATACACACACACACACTAAATAAGAATAGCAAAAGCGGGGCTGGAGAGGTGGCTCAGGGGTTAAGCCTCTGCCTTGCAGGCGGAAGGTCCTGAGTTCGTGATCCTAGACCCACGTAAAGACGCCGGGCGGAAGCGAGGGCGGCCTGCGCTTCTGGTCCTGGTAGGGCGGAACCTGTGAATCCCCGGGCAGAGTAAACAAGGAGGTGGTTCCATGGTGGTTCCCGAATTTGTCTGTGGTTCTACTCACACACACACACACACACACATATATATATATACACACACGCGCACTGATGCACAATTGAATAAATAATTTTAAAAAATTTAAAAAAATAAAAAAGAATAGCAAAAGGAAGCTTTCAGTGGAAGAAAACAAACATACAATCAAGTAATGTGGGGTAAAAAATAACTAAAATTCATTATGTACATGCGTGAAAACTGTCAAAGAATTGAAAATTAGAAGTTCTAATTAATTGCTTTAAATTTGTCCATGGCTTCCTTTTTTGCTCCCACAGTTATAATCATAGTTGCATTTCTCCACTAAAAAATAAAAATTAACAGTCTTCACACCAAGACATTTTATCTATTTATTTACTATTCCACCTACACGAAATTTTTAACCTGTTCCTTGTGCATGTTACCATGCATGTATATAGTATATCTGCGTGTTCATGTGTGCATGTAGATGTAGGACACATACAGATGTGTGCAGAGACTGATGTCAGGTGTTTTTCTGGATTGCTCTCCACCTTATTTATTATTATTATTATTATTATTATTATTATTATTATTTATTCAATTGTGCGTGTGTGTGCATGTATGTGTGTGTATGTATTTGTGAATATGGAAGCATTACAAAATAAGATTTTTAAAATCATTTCACTATTCAAACAGCTTTTAATAATTTACCAACATATCACTGTTTTTCCACTTCCACTAAAACTTGTGAGATTTCTTAGGCTGATTGAGAGTGTTAGTTCAGAGGAAGACAGTACATCAAACTATTCTGTAAATAGCTGTTATACTCGTAGATTGAAAGAACACATAACATTCAGCCTAGAAGTCCTCTTCTACAACAGAGGTAGAGGATCTCAACACCCTGACAGGATGCAGCCTAGGATAATAGAAGAGCAGTGAAATGGACAGCAACAACCAACCACAATGCAGAGTACCAGCAACTCACCAAGGCTCACTCAGAATCAGTCCAATCTAATCTCTCCCCATCCTAAGGCTTTGGGAACTTTGCAGAAGAGGGGGCAGTGAGATTGTAAGAACCTAAAGATGGGAAGGTTCACCGTTGGACATGACATTCCAACTCAATATAGGAATGCTGCCTCTAGGAACTCACAACAGTGAGAATTTTCCTTCTTAGACCTGCATAATGACGGACATACCAACATGCCCCCATAGACTACATAGGAACTCAAGAAAGATAAGAACATACAGTGGAAACCTTGGGTACTAAGCTGACAGAGTGAAGGAAAATGCCCATATCAGTGGGATGGCCTAAAGAGAGCTTGGTATAAACCAGAGAGGCCTAAACCTCCACAAGAATAGATAAGCCAGAGGGAACCCTGGAGTCCATAGAAGCATACAGACAGGAGGATGGGAGAGAGTGGGAGGAATTGACAAAGGGATGCTAGAGTATGGGAGAGAGGGGGCATGGAAGGAAGCAGGGATAAGTATTCAATATGCTTGTAAAAGTAGAAAAATAAAAGAAGAATGTTAGTTCAGGGATATTGTATTCACATTGACCTAATTTGACATAAAACTCTATTACACATATTAGCTTTTCCTAGTCACATGAGTATGCATTCATTCAGATTTAACCATTACTTATAAAATATTTATTATTATGGACAGTCATCCTGGTGGTTTAGATGAAATTTAAGTGGAATTAACCAAAGGAAATTGCTTTGGGGTTTTTAAATTTTTTTATTATTTATTCAATTGTGCATGTATGCGTGTGTGTGTATGTGTGTGTGTGTGTGTGTGTGTGTGTGTGTGTGTGTTGAACCACAGGACCGCCCCCACCTCCTCCTTGTTTACTCTGCCCCAGGAGTCACAGGCTCCGCCCTACCAGAACCAGAAACGCAGGCCGCGCCCGCTCCCCCGCGCCCACTCCCCGCGCCCACTCCCCCGCGCCCATACATGGGGTCTAGGATCCGAACTCAGGACCTTCCGCCTGCAAGGCAGAGGTTTAATCCTTCAGCCACCTCTCAGGCCCCTGATTTGGGGTTTTTTAATATATACTTCTGAGTGTAAACAAACATCTCATTTAGGATCATTGTGCTTAACTTCAAAGTGAGCAAAGATTTATACCTCTGTATATGTGGATAGCTTTAAGTATCCTGTTTTGATTCTAATTTTGAAAGTTATATAACTTCTAATGTCTTGATAAAAATATCCATATGTTAAATCATTTAAATGCATTTGATTTGTCACAGAAATATTTATAAATTATATCTTTCCCATTAAAAAATAAATAAATAAATATTTATTATAAATGACTAATAAATTATACTTTGGCCTTCTGTATTTATGGATCTCATTACAGTCCTTTTCTTTTTTCTTAAAATATTTTTTCCTTATGAGAAAAAGATAGAGAACCTTATGCACCATGGTGTGCACGCAGAGATCACAAAACAAGTTTCAGAACTCAATTTTCTTTTTCTACCACATGGGTTCAGGGATAGAAATCAGGTCACCAGGTTTTCATGTAAGTACATTTAATTGCTGAGTCATCTCCCTGGTCCTATATTCCAATTTTTACTAGGATAGAATATGTTTTAGTGTTTCCTTCACAAATAATACAAAAATGATCTTATACTTGCATATTCAAAATTATCTTCTCAGCATTGCAAACCTTTAATTTGCTGCTGTGGTTGTCATTGTCTACCTAAATTTTTAACAATTTCTTCCCTATATCCAATGATTTATAAATTTTGCAAAGACATAGGAGGGAATGTAATTGTTTTCATTAAGACCATCTTGATCTAAGTAACCATTATCAATATAAGATCAAACTTTAAAATCCTCCATTCAGTCCTTTTTTCTTCAAAGAATTAAAAATATTTGCATTCTAAGTCTCTAATTTCCAAATTTCTTATGCCTTTCCTTATATATTTGAAATTTTGTTCTTGTGTTCCACTTGGTCTACCAAGTCTTCCACACTACTATTTCCGTTCTCAGGAACAATCATCTTATTCAAGTGTTGGGGGGGTGTGGCTTTTTTCATTGAATATTATGCTTGGTCCTAGGAAATCTTATGCATTCTTAACTCTCATTTTGATGTGTATCAAAGCTTGGTAGTATTATTCTCCTTTGCTCAGTTCTACTGCAGTAAAAGCCCACCGTTCTTTCTGCCCTCTTCTCTTAAGTCTTTGATTCCTACAATTCTCTAAAGGAGTTGTGATGCCCTTAGTCACCTTCGGCACCAATTCTGCTATGTCAGTTTATAAGCAATTGAGCTTATAGACCCTGAAATAAAGATCCTTACAGAGGACTCTCTGAGATGAGGTGGCAATCTTTTCACTCTGTAGGAAACAGCGTAACTACTGAAGCATCTTTCCTCCAGACAGAAGAGTCTGGAAGATTCCCTCAGAAGTATAGGAATCACATATAACCAGGCCTCTGCTTATCTAGTCCTCTCAAAGAATAGCAAATGTTGAGTCCTTGCCCTGAGTACTTTCTACTCGTCCCCAAACATAGGAACAGACTTTGGCTTTCAGGTTGACACACGTCCTTCCAGTTCTGCCAGCATTATCACTTTGTTCTTTGTATTTCCAGAGAAGAAAATCACAGGAATGGGACAGGAATATGTTTGGGGGCCAAATTTTTAATTCAAGGTGGCCATAAGGACCCACGGTCTGGCCCACAGTAAACATCGGCATCATCAAACCAAAGTGATCATCATGCCTTAATCATCCCAAAACTGCTGTCAGCCATCAACATAACTAGCACGTGAATCAAGCAGGAAAATCACTCACAAACAGGCCTCTGGGCTGGCAATGTAGCTCAGAGGCAATGTGTTTCCTAAGCAACTGCAAGGTCCTAGGTTCAATCCCCAGTACTATAAAAGGAAAAAAATCACTAATAAGCCTCAGACAAGGGCACTGACTAAACAATGCAGGTGATTCTCTTGCTCTGGTTCCCCAAACACATTTTTAGACCTGAACAAATTTGGCCATTATGACAGTATTATCAATTTCCTGGTCATCAAAATCTCACATCCAATACCATCATCATCCATGACAAAAAGTTTACTGAAGACTGAGGCAGGAATGCAGTTGTACTTTTGCAAAGATTGTAACCCAGAATTGTATTTTTAAAGATGTTGTGTATAATTCCCATTACCAAAGTATTAAAACTTGCTGTATTAGGTTGTTAAGAAATGTAGATATAAATTACTCACTGGAAGTCTATTTTAAAATTGAAGAAGAAGAGGGGCTGGAGAGGTGGCTCAGGGGTTAAGCCTCTGCCTTGCAGGCAGAAGGTCCTGTGTTCGGATCCTAGACCCCATGTATAGACACCAGGCGGAAGCGGGGGCGGCCTGCGTTTCTGGTCCTGGTGGGGCAGAGCCTGTGAATCCCGGGGCAGAGTAAACAAGGAGGAGGTGGAGGAGTCCATGGTGGTTCCCGAATTCGTCCGTGGTTCTACACACACATACACACACACACACACACACACACACACACACACACACACGAACACACGCACACACACACAATTGAATAAATAATAAAAAAATAAGAAGACATATTTTATAAGGTTCCAGATGAGATCCTTTTTTTTTCATTTGCCCTTAAAGA
The DNA here is from genome assembly GCA_023101885.1 of Typhlomys cinereus. Taxonomy (NCBI): domain Eukaryota; kingdom Metazoa; phylum Chordata; class Mammalia; order Rodentia; family Platacanthomyidae; genus Typhlomys; species Typhlomys cinereus. The sequence continues at coordinate 956,474 of JALPQD010000166.1, read as the reverse complement.
GGTGAGGTGTCTGCTGGTCAGTTGTATGGGCGATATTTGTTCCTGTTGCTATATAATAGTCAGCATTGAAATTGATATTACTGGATATCAAGTAGCCCCAAACATCTCATTCTCAGCAACATGTCTTTTAAAAAATATATTAGTGAATATGAATATCTTTGATTGTAACACTACAAGGCAGAGAGAAGAAATAATTATATCTGCTGCTAAGCAAGATGAGTGTTTGATCCTGACCAGCCACATGTAAAGCACCATCATATATATATATATATATATACATATATGTGTGTGTGTGTGTGTGTGTTTGTGTTCCTGATAGTCAGTAAATGGAGACCTAGATTACAGAACTCACCATTCACTGGAGCAACAGAGTGCTCAGTAAATAAGCACCAGTTTCAGTTAGTTCACTGAAAATGTGAATTTTATCAAGTTTAGGACTATCGGTCAAAATTTTTTAAAAATCAACACTCCCATCCCCAATCAGGTTTGGAAATTTCCCAAATTTGAGCTGTAAAAGGGAAGTCTTCTAAGAACCTCCAGGATATACCAGCCAACAACTTAATGAGAATAATCTGTTGTGCTGAAGCAAGTTACATACTGAAAAGACCAATCTACAATAGCCACATTCAAATGGAACCTCAAGAAGCCTACATTATTTTGCAGAGTCAGCCATCTCTGACAGACCATACTGGGTCCCCAAAGAGGATAGGCCTTGTCGTCTTCTGAAACAGGAGAAGTTCTGTGTGGAGCTGTGTTTTTTTCCAATTTCTCTAATAGTGTTTTAGATTTTCCTATATGTTGACTCAATTCTGGACTGTGAAGGGCATGTCTAGTTTTCTACTGCTTACAGCTGAATGACTAAAAGTAATTCCTACAGGACAGAATGTAGAATTTTATTAGAATTCTCTACCTAACAAAGGAAGGGAATGCATAATAGAATAAGAGGTGAAGTTTAGGGGCTTAAAGTTTATTGTATTTGTTATATATACTATGCACCAAGTCAAGTCAAGCCAAGGCTCAGAAGCAAAAATAGTCTATACAAACAGTGTTTAATTTCACAAATACCAAAAGAGAAATCTAGAGATACATCAGAGAGGTCAAACACTTAAAACACATCAAAAACAAAGGATAAGAGGAAAGCAGTGGTCTGTACACCTGAAATTCTTTTCCTTTAGTCTCAAAGGGCAGGTTTGACTGACTGATGAAAACCAAACACCTGTTACCATACAGAGGAAACCAAAGGCAAGGTCCTCCCAAATCTTGCAATCCACTGACAGCCTCAGGTTTATAGGCAGGATTCTAGGATCTGGCACTGGAAAAACAGAAGTTTCCTCATTCAAAAAAATACATTATTTTTCTTATTATATGGAGGACTCTATATCTTTCACTCTGATTGGAAATAGCCAATGCTGATAGTTACTACGTTTCCAATAGAAGTAAATTGTTGATATGGAAAGCTTGAATTTGAATGTTACTGCTAATATAAAGTATATTCTTTGACTTCCTATCTTTAGACTATTATCAAGATCATATTTCTTTTATTAGAATTATTATTTTTTAAAAAAAGAAGTAATCATTTTTTCTTGCTGGCAATTACTAGTTCTGCTGCATGCTTTCGTTGATGACTGACTATCTTCCTATTTTAATAGTATTATTCACACCCATTTTAATAATTGAATACTATAATAAAATAATCATGCCTTCTCCTTTACACACATACACTGTTTTATTTCCCTTGTCTAGCTGTTCTCTTCCAACTCTCAGACCTAGTTGAAAGAATAAAGGTCTTGGACTAAATGGGTTAACTATTTACCCTCAAGTAAACTTTGGAATTGTTTGGATTGAGTATGTAGATTTCATGTTCATTTCACTCAATAGTTTTTGTCTCCCTTTTTTCCTCACATTATTGCTCATTATAGCAGTTAAACTAAGTACCGTCATGGACTGTAAGTCCCTTGAGACAAAGAATTAGATTTATTTTAATCACTGCTTTCCCAAGACATGCAATATAAATCACAGCTACCTGACTGAAGAGGCTATTTGCCATGAGTATGTAAAATCATTTTGTGTCTGACCATTCAAAAAAAATGGCACCTTTTAAGACTCTCATCATCCACAGACAAGAATTCCCTTAACTGGGAATATATTACTCTAAAGTTAACAACAAAAATCAATGAAACTTTTGCATTTTATTTTGTCATTTTCACAACTCAGAATGTCAATACTTTAAGATAAGTTGGGCCATTCCTCACAGTTCATGAGAACTACTATTGTTCTACCAAAAGACTATTCCTCAGAAGCAGGTTCCAAGCCGTATACTGCAATACAAATATTTGTTGGTGAGTTCATTTGCTGTATTTGCTCCAACCTGCTTTGTTGTTATTATTGACTGTGATTACTAAAGCTATGGGCCAGACCTTTGTCTCTCATCGGCTCTTAAACAAGTTTCTACCTTGCTTTGGCTTAAATTGTAATAGAAGATAAAACAAGGGCTTTGTAAGTGGCTCAGCAATTGCTGAACAAGGAAAAGGAATGGCATTCAGATCCCCGGATTCCAAATAAAATTCTGAGTGGGTGTGTCCGCCCACCTTTAATTTCCAGTTCAGAAGGCAGAGGCTGGAAAGCCCTGAACAAGCTGGCTAGCCAGACTAGTCCTATTGGTGAGATCTAGGTTTGATTAGAGATCTTGTCTCAGAAAGAATAATGCAGAATAGTGATAGAGGATGATCCTCAATATCAACCTTAAGCCTCCTATACAGACACATGTTCCCACACACATGTGAATAGACATACATAAGCACACACCCACAAACATGTACATACAAAAAATAAAAAGAATAAAAAGATGAAATGGCAGCCAGACTACACATAATGTCAAGTGTGGGGTTTCCCTGCTAACTATGACATTCCACAAGTTATTAAACTCTATATTATTATTTCATTTTCTACAAAAATAATATACTTACCTCATAGGTCATAATGAGTTTTAAATAAGTGAAGTATAGGACAAAAGAGTATTCAACATGAAATAATTTCTCAGTGAATGTGAGTTATTTTCTTTTGTATTGCCAAAATATTTTAGGAAGGTGTGGCTCCATGGTAGTTTGCTTGCCGAGTAAGAATGATGTCCTGGGATTAAACAATGAAAAACACAAGAAAACAAAAGTACTATTAGTTTTATCAATTTCTACAATTTCTTCAACATTTCTTCAAGAAACTGATCTCACTGGGAATCCTGGGCTTCTAGATCATTTAAATGATAGCTAATTTATGTAAAATGTAATTACTGTAGAATAACTGTAGCATTGAACTCATCCTACACACTGAAACTATAATTTCCTCTATGCCTGGAGCTTCCAATATGTTTCTTGTCTTTATCAACATAAGTTTAGGTGTGAAGAAATTGAGATCACAGTATGAATGCAACAGTACTTAAAGGTAAGAAGACAGGACTTATGTGACCATGTTCAAACTTGAAAATGTACTAAATGGTAAAATTTCAGGAAACTTTTACTTAGCATCGTTACTCTGTAGATATTAGAAATATCCATGTCAGGGCCAGAGAGATGGCTCAGGGTATTAACCACTGACTTGCAGGCAGAGGATCCTAGGTTCAGATCCCAGATCCCATGTAAAAATACCAGGAGAACTAGCAGTGGCCTATACTTCTAGCCCTGGTAGATTGAGCCTGGGAAATCCCAAAGCAAAGCAAAAATGAAGTAAAAGCAATCCAGGATAACTCCTAAAGTAACCCTTGGTCCTCCACAGAGATACATACACACATATTCATGTGCACAAAAATAAATGAATAGATAAATAGATTGATAGATAGATGATAGATAGATAGATAGATAGATAGATAGATAGATAGATAGATAGATAGATAGATATAGATAGATATTAAAAAAGAAAAATCCATGTCAATCTCATACTTTAAGAGAGAGGATGAAGAGTTTTTGGCGACATCCTGCTGAAATGTCATTCCTTGCTGCATGTTAGATGAGCTCAGCCAGATTTAATGCTGTAACTTCAATAGAACCAATTTTGAAAGGGAGAAAGTATAAGGCCATCATCAAGAAAGACCTGTATCTATTCCAATCCATGATCAGTCTCCTTCCTAATCACTGACTGTGTGTTATCCATCATAGGGAGGGAGAGTGTTAGTGATTAGGTGACAGCCAGAAGATGTCCTGGAGGTTGACCCCACCCACTACTGTGCCCTACTCCTGATCCTCCACCCCTTCAAGCTTTCTTTTATATATATATATAAAGGCCTCTTTTTAACAGTTTCTGTACTGTTGAATAGGAGAGGATCTCAACACCCAGATAGGATGCAGCCTTGTGCAATGCAAGAACAGCAAAATGGACCACAACAAACAAACTGAATACAGAACACCAGCAACTCTATGATGATCACCTGGTACCAGGCCAGCCAAATTTCACCCCATCCAGAGGCTCAGGGACCTGTGGAAGAGGGGGCAGTAAGACAGGAAGAGCCTAAATATGGAGTTTTGCTGCTGGACAAGTCACTCCACTCAAGATAGGGCAGCCACAGCCAGGAACTTATGACAATGAAACTTGATCTTATCAGATCTCCACACTGGTGAATGTATCAGTATGCCCTCATGGACTGGCGTGGATCTCAGGAGAAATAGTTTCAGCCAGTAGAATCCTTAGGACAGAGGTAGGGGAGTACCCATATCGGTGGGCCACCCAAGGAAGGGCTTCTCTGTCTGCCACCCAAGCCAGAACTCCTGTGAGAATAGATGATACCAAAGGAACCCCAGGACCCACAGAACCAAAGAACAGGAGAATAGGAGGGAGTAGAATGGGTCTACATAGGGATGGGAAGGAGGGAGAGTAGAATAGGATGGGAATAAGAGAGAAGGGAGGGAGGGAGGGAAGGGGGAACGAAGGAGGCAAGGAGCATTCATATAAAAATGTTAATTTAATAAATTTTTTTAAAAAGAAAGGGAGAAAGTATACTAGCAAGACTAAGGTTGTTGAAGACTTCTTGAAAATACTATGTTCCTTCTTTTGAGAACTATATGTCTAACTCACACATTTATTCATGGGAAGTTTTAGGCATTTGAGGTATTTAATTTTTGAAGTTCTTTAATATTCTACATATTAATATTCTGGCTTGAGTTGACAAAACTTTTCTCCCATTATGTAGGTCAAGTCACTGCAATAAAAATCAATACACATTAAATTGAGGAAATGTCTACAATAGATTGTACTTGACTTTTTAGAGTCAACAAAAATAGAAATTGTCTCAAACAATTTTTTTACATATAAAAATCAATATCCCTCTGAAGAATAGAAGAAATATCTTGAATAGGGGAATGGACAGTATTAGAGAATGGAGCACATATATATGTTCATCTTCTTTTTATCACGGTGTTTAGGTAAGATGAAGGATCCTGGCCTATCATGGCAGCTCTAAAGGCTCTTAACTTTCATTCATAAATTCTAAGCTCTATTTATGATCCTATATTGATCGCCAACAAGAATTAATACCTCTAAATTTGTGTCACTAAATGAGCACCATCCCAAATCTAGGATGCCATGAAACACCAGCATTCTCGAGTATTTATAGAGAGAGAATCTACAGTACTAGCAACACAACTTGATCTCAGTTATGAGAGTGAAGTGAATCATAATTTCAAATAACAAGAAGTATCTTGGGACTGATAGTTACAAGGTGAAAATACATAGTACCAAGGGGATACAGACAGATAATTCCGTGCAGAAAACAGAAGCTCTCTATTTCCAAAAACCTCCTGTCAACCCCTCCTGAAAACATTCTGGTACCCAGATTCAAAGCAAAAATCCACATTCTGGACATTTCAATGACAAGCTAAGACTGAGTCAAATACCAAAATACTCCAAGGAAGGCATTATTCTGACCAAAGCATTGTTCTTCAAATGTCATAGTAGTGGAGATTTTATCTATAAACTTTTGACTACTGCTGCTAGAATGTGAGGTTGAAAGACGTGTGAAAATCTTTTGACAGAACATTTAGCATGCTGCCTTCTTTTACCCTCGCTTGATGCAGCTTTTGTCCGGCTCTTTTCTTAATACCTATTGCCTTTTCCAATTTGATTTATTCAAGGGACAGTTTCATGCCCTAAAGTAGCAGCATTCTCAATAAACAGAGAAGTTAATAGAAGATCTAACCATTGAGTAATCATAACCTATGCCAGCTTATTTATATTTAGTGTCTCAATAGTTTCAAAACAGGGCTGGAGAGGTAGCTCAGGGGTTAATCCTCTGCCTTGCAGGCGGAAGGTCCTGAGTTCGGATCCCAGATCCCACGTATAGACGCCGGGCGGAAGCGGGGACGGCCTGCGCTTCTGGTCCTGGTAGGGCGGAGCCTGTGAATCCCAGGGCGGAGGAAATGGAGGCGTCCATGGTGGTTCCCGAATTCGTCCGTGGTTCTACATACACACTGACGCGCGCGCACACATACATACGCACACACCACAATTGAATAAAAAAAAATTTAAAAAAAAAATAGTTTCAAAGCAGAGAAAAAAGGGTAGAAGCCAAAAAATTTAAGGCAAGTCTAATAAAGCAAGGAAGTGAGAAAGAGTTGGTGGGTTTTTTCAATGCAATAAATCAGTCTCTTAAGGTCTCTACAATCTTCATATTAAACACCTAAAGGATCATGCAATTGGATGGAGGATATGGCACTTAAAAGAACTACATAAGAAATATGGTGCTGACCATGTTCATAGCAGCACTGTTTACAATAACAAAGTCATGGAATCAACCCAAATGTCCAACAGTTGATGAGTGGATAAGGAAACTGTGGTACATCTATACAATGGAGTACTACTCAGCCATCAAAAATGATGAATTACTGGAATTTGCCGGAAAACGGATGTCATTAGAAACAATTATATTAAGTGAAGTATCCCAAACCCAGAAAATTAAGTGCCTAATAGGTGGCTCCTAGTACTAAACCCACCCAGCCCACCTTGAGACACTCATAGGTAAATCTATGTATTACCTACAGTAATTGCAAGGATTATGAACAGGAGGGATGGGGTTGGAGGGCCACACCAGAAACAAGGAAAGAAGTGATCATGTTACAGTAGAGAAAATAGGCCTCCATCAAGGACTGCGAGTAAGTAATGTGACACCTGGTTAAGTTCACAGACGTTCATTCCTGATCATTTACAACTAAGGGGGTATGATCTCAACAGAAGGGGAGGGCATATAGTCTGGCAGATAAAAAGTAACCATTTTGAAAATGGGTGATTGACCCCTCTCTCACTGAGGTTTCCTACTTTTATTACATCTACCCTTGAATGTGCTCTTATAATAAGACTCCAGTTTAACAGCTTTTTGTATCTGGCCAGGGGGTAACATACAGTGCCCAGCAGGATGGAGTGAAGGGCATTGCAGGAGCAGCCAAACGGCAAAAGAAAATCAGCAAACCACAATCCAGAACTTCAGAGACTCTATATCAACCACCTAGAACTAGACCAGACTAATCTCTCCCCATCCTGAAGCTCAGGGACATTTGCGGAAGAGGGGGCGGTAAGAGTGTAAGAGCAAAAGGATGGGAGGAGCAATGATTTGCAAGATACTCCACACAAGTTAGGGCCGAAGCAATCATAATTGGACTTTGCATGCCCTGCACAATGTCCAACACACTATTGACCTCACAAAGTCTAGCATCTGCTAAAGGCACCAAGATCCTTGGAGGCAAGGGATTGACAGCCATAGTAGTGTTCCTATGCTTAAGGGGAACACAGGAAAGGGTTCAGGGAAGTGCCACTGGGTCCTTGTACGTCATCCGAGAGGAGGGCCTAGAGGAAAGTCAGGGATGCACATTAAAGGACTCTCTGAGAATTGGGGCGGGAGGCACTGGGGGATGGGGAGGGAGGGATGAGGGGAGGGGGAGCAAGGGGTTCGGGGGGAGGAGGGAGGAAACCGGTGTACCTATTAAGTTTGTATGAACGGAAATAATAATAAAAAATGTTTAAAAAAAAAGAAAAAGAAATATGGTGCTGCTTTGCCTTTTTTTGGTGAAAAAATAGGTCAGTGATTTGACCAAATTATATCTGTCCTGAATGACACTTCAAGCTCTCAGCTTTTACAAAAGTTCTTAAACTATAAAAAGATCAACACCTGGGGAAAAGGTTATGTATATATGTTCATGAATATATATTCATGTTCATGTATACATATCAATGTAGGAAAGATTACATTGCACCAAGAAGTATTACTTGGGTGCCTGCTCAGATATATTCACATGAGCCTGGTGAACCTTATTGGATTTTATCAAATATATTTTTACATATATTGAGAACTCTGAGTGTGTGGTTTTATCTAATATTTTGTTTACTGTGTTTTATCTAATATTTTGTTTACATTAATTGATAATTAAGTCATCCTTCATTCCAGGGATAAAGTCTAAGTGGTATGATCCTTTTAATATGGTCTTGAATTCAGTTTGTCAGTAATAAATTAAGGATTCTTACACCTACATCCAGCAAGGATATTGGCCTTTAACTTTCATTTCTTTTGGTATTTGTCCTTGAATTGCTTCTTTGTTTTTTATAAATTTGAGAAGAATTGGGCATTACTTCTTTTTTAAATGTTTTATAAAATTTTTAGATGTACCAAAAGTTCTATCCAGACCAATTAGCCAAAGAGATGAAAAAAATTCATTCGAGTAAGAAAGAAAAAGAAAATTATCACTTTTGTGGATGATGAGATGGAGAGGTGGCTCAGGGGTTAAGCCTCTGCCTTTCTGACCCCCAAGTATAGGCGCCAGCCGGAAGCAGGGGCGGCCTGCGTTTCTGGTCCTAGTAGGGCGGAGCGTGTGAATCCCGGGGCAGAGTAAACAAGGAGGTGGAAGGCGAATTCGACCGTGGTTCTACACATACATACACACACACACACACACACACACACACACACGCACACACACGCACACACACGCATGCACGCACACATGCGCAATTGAATAAATAAATAAATAAAAAGACTTTATATAGAGATATAATCCCAAGAGTATGTTTCACTAAAATGGAGGGGAAATACAATTGTACAATTCCTATGAGCACCACATGGCAAAATCAGTCTTGAAAAAGAACAACATTACATGCATCATATTTCCATATTTCAAAACATGTTATAATGCTACAGTAATTTAAATTTAATATTGTAACTAAAGTGTAGAATGCATAACCTAAAACAAAGTCACATATACACATATACTGAAGTGCCATGAAAGTGCCATGAATATATGTTGAGGAAAGGACAGTTTCTTCAACGAATGGTTCTGGAAAAACTGGATATGTAGATACAAGTACATGAAATTGAACCCACATCTTCTGCAATATATGAAAATCAAATCAATGTATTCAAAAATTTGAATATTCTAGAAGAAATCAGAGAAGAAAACATGGGTGGAAAATTATAATATTTGTCTTAATGATGAAATTTTTTCATATACTAAAAGGCTTCTTACAGTAGAAGAAGCAATCCACAGAATAAAAATGCCTACAAAATGGGAGAAAATATTTTGACCTATACACCTGATACTAGATATATTAGTCAGGGTTTGCTAGACGGGGAGAACTAATAGAATAGATATATATATGTATAAAAAAGGGAATTTATTAGGTTGACTTCTAAAATGAAAATCTGAATAGTCCAACAATAGCTAATTTTTTTTTAGTTCTTTGTATATTCTGGATTTTAGTCCTCTGTCAGATGTATGGTTAGTGAAACTATTCGCCCATTACATGGTTTGTCTTTTTGCTAGACTAACAGTTTCTTTTGCTGAGAAAAAGCTTTCAGTTTCTTATAGTCCTACTTGGTTAGTGTTGCTTGTGCAATTGGGGTCCTATTAAGGAAATGCTGGCCAAAGCAAATCAATTTGAGGGTATTCCCTATGTTTCTTTTAGAAGTTTTATAGTCTCTGATCTAACACCAAATATGACTATTAACTCCTAAATTCAGGTGAATTAGTAAGTGATATTTTTCCTCATATTTGGCTTCTGTTGAGGTTTGTTTGCATATTACCAACAAATTCACAACTAATCAACTTGGAGGAATAAGGAATTTTATTCCTGCTTGCAATTCTCCACTATAGTATATAGTCCAGCTTGGAAGGTGAGTTGATATCATCACCAAAAGCTAAGAAAACTGACAACAATATATCCACAAGAATTGCTGAAAGAAGGGCAAACTTCACTTACCAAACTCATGTGCAAATCTGCCAAATGATGTAAAGTTACTGAATCAACACCTTCCATCTTACCCATCTGCCCAAGTGTCACCCATTGTGACTGTGGGCTAGGTCTTCCAGCCTCGATTAGACACCTTCCTGCATGCTTATTTAGTACTTGCCTGAGTTACCAACTCTTCACAGATGTGCCCAAAGGTCAGCTTTCAGTTATCATATTGACACAAATATGTGACTTATATAATACCATATTCCACAAAAGCTGTTTCATACTAACTGCAGAGCTCATGCCTATAGGTGTGACTGGATTCCTTACCACCCGTGTATAGTTCAGGTTCTCATAGCTGATTTAGCACCTGTATTCAGGCAAGGCAGTACTAAGAAGAGTAGCAGATTAATGCAGCTTTACTTATCACCATATCCCACTTTCTAACTTTTGTCGTTTAAGAACCCAGAATTGGTTTCTATTTCTCTTAGCTATAACTGAAGTATGTCTTTCGTATTATGACAAGTTAAATTCATAAAAATTATATTGTATTTATTTTAAACCAAAATATTCAAGGATACAATTTAGTTTTGTGGAACTTTTTTATATTTATTTATTATGGGAGTAAGTGTGTCACATTTTGTCTGTGTGTGTGTGTATATATGTGTGGTGTGTATAGGTCAGAGAACAATTTGTAGGTTCTCTCCTTCTACTATGTGGGTTCTAGGGATTCAAGTCATCCATCTTGGTAGCAAGCACCTTTACCCACTTAACCATTTCACTGCCCTCAATTTACTCTTTATCACACTTTAAGCCACAATATTTCATTTCTGGAGCCATAGAATATCTCCATTTTACAGAATGAAGTTGAAATGTAAATATAAACCCTTTCCAGAGGAATCACTATTATACACAAGTTTGCTGGTCATGGTGCTCTTGTCAGGTGCCCAAAGTGAAGATCGCTGTGTGCAAATCCTCTCCCTCCCCTGCCAGCCTCTGGGGCATCAATTTCTCCAGCAACTATATCCCAGAATAATTGATAGAGCTAAGTGAATGCAGGTTCCCTCCTTCACCACGTTCCCCTTGAGTGCTTTGGCAATATGAAGCAATTTATCATGCTTTGGGCACAGGAGTGCACAGGTTTTTTTTTAAGAGTTAATTTAAGCTTTTTCTTCCTCTTCAGAAATCAGCATTTCTCAGGTTCACAGCTTTCAAATCCCTGATGGGACAATTTGGACCACAACATAAACAAGCCCAAGTAATCCAAGTCCTAACCCACCCCACCTCCTACTGCTTTTTCTGTCTTCCCTTCACTTTTCTTTAAAGAAAAAAGCCAATTACAAAGGCTTGTGGATTTTCCTAAGGACGTTTTCTCCACAGAGATTACATTCAGCTCTTTAACAAGAAAAATGCCCGTGCAATTAGTGGCTCTGAGGAACCATTAGCCATTTGTATACTATTTCAGAAGAATCCATTGTGGCATCAGCAGCCTTAGCACAGTGCTTCTTTGTAGGATGTGAACACTTCTTAACCACTTGGAAGATGCTTGAAATGGAAATCAACTGTGACACCCTCACAAGGACACCTTTGTTAAATTCTAGATTAGAAGCTATCATGGTAGCATACAGCAATACCATGGGCTTCTTTCCATCATTGTGTGCTCACCTCCAGCTTGCAAACTCAGTGCTTCTCCTTAGTATTCAAGAATGTTCCCTGTATCGGAGAGGAGGACCCAGAGGAGAGTCTGGCATGCACATTAAAGGATGCTCCCAGGATGGGAGGGGGAGGCACTGGGGGATACGAAGGGAGGGGAGAGGGGAGGGGGGCATAGGGCAGTGGGAGGTTGGAGGGAGGGAGGGGACTGGTATACCTGTTAAAGTTGTATGAGTAGAAATATAAATAAATAAATAAATAAATAAATAAATAAATAAATAAATGAATAAAAGAATGTTCCCTGATATACTTCCAAAAACCTGTTGCCCAAATGAAGAAATTCATAGCTGCAGGGAAAGTTAGTCATCTCCTCGGTGACAGTCTAACAAGAAAGTCATGTTTGGATAATAGCCCAGTTAGATTTAATCCTCTGCTCTCCCATGTGGTCAGGATATGATATGGGTGGATTCATCAAATGTTCTGGACTCGTATATACTCCAGTGTTTACTTTAATGATACTATATCTTAGGGTTGACCAATTTGTAAACAATATAAAGTAAAGAAGAAAATTATTTCTTCTCTCACTGTCTGAGACAGCAAGAATCTTCCAAATTCTTTCTGATCAGGACTGTGAACAGCTGTTAGTTTCCAGTAGCTTCACAAATCACACAGGTTGAGAAGGTTCTGGTTGACAGAATGCCAGAAAACAGAATTATGGTAGTCAAGCATTAATGCAAAGAAGCCAGCAGACTCCAAACTATTTTAATGGCCTCAATTAAATATACTAAACTTTGGGGGTTTTCCCCTTTCAAAAACAAAACCAAACAGCAAAGTAGAAGTTTGTGTAGTCGAAGGGGAAAATGTATATTTTGACAATAAGTGGGTGGATAAGCTTTTGTGTATAAAAAGACATTTAAAATTTAATAAACATGTAAATGCAGCTGTAAGGGTGGAAGTAAATAATACCATATAGCCATTTAGATTTTCAGAACAGAAAAACTAGGAAGGCTCAAACTCTTCATGTAAAGAAAAAATTAACAAGGAACAAATGGGAAACCAGGGCATAGTGCATCACCTGTAGCCTGAAAAAGCTTGGGCTGTCCTTGAAGTGAATCTGAATACTTTTCTTCAGGAAATCAAAACTTTGACCTTCCTAGTCAATTTTTATCACTTCTGTAACCTACTCCTTTGGCTTTTAGAAAATAAAAAGTATCTTGAAATTCCTGCTTGCACAACTTTTGACAAAATGCCCACTATGTATAAAAAACAATTGTACATTATTTCATATTACAATTTAATTTAGGAAACTATACACTGAAAATGGAGACTAGTAACTAGCTGTTCCAGTTCTCTTGTAGTTTTGTTTCCAGAGTATTAATTCTACTCTATTTTTCTTCATTTTTTTAAATATTGGGTTTTTTTACCTAGTTATACAAGCTCCCTCCCTCCCTCTTCCCTTTCCTCCTTCTCTCCCCTCTTCCCTTCCTCCCTCCTCTCTCTTGATGTTCCCCATCTACTCCCTCCCACCATTCTGCTGATCAGTTTATATGGACCATGGAATTCCCTCTGAATCATTTACTCTAGTAGGGATTCAGGTCTCTGTGGCAGATATAGAGGCCCCTCCTTGGGCCACCCACTAATATGGGTACTCCCCTATACCTGTCTAACTCCTTGCCTCTAAGGATCCTACTGCCTAAAACCATCTCCCCTGAGATCCTTGCTATAGGGGCATGTTGACATGTCAGCCATTGTACATGTCAAGTAAGGTCAAATATCATTGCAGTAAGTTACTGCTGCAGCTCAGTCTTAAAGTGTCCTGTCAAGCAGTGGAGCTCCCCATCTTTAGACTTTTACAATCTTGCCGCCCCTCTTCCACAAGGTTCCTTGAGCTTTAGGATGGGGAGAGATTTGGCTGGTCTAGGTCCAGGTGAACATTGTAGGGTCATTAGTATTCTGCATTATGGTTGGTTGTTGTTTTCTGTGCTTTTCTTGCACTGCACCAGGCTGCATCCTTTTTTAGGTCTTCTTAGACCGTTTGTGACCATGTCCTAATTTCTCTACTGAACAGTGTTCCTTTGTCCCCTTTCTCTTGTGGTCTTCTTTCCCCTCCCTCCTAGTTATAATCCTTTGCAGTTATATTGGGTATTATAGAATTTTTTCTTTACATCATTATGAGGGTTCAGAGCTATGATCCACTTATAAGAGAGAACATTCATGTCTAACTTTCTATGCTTGGGATACTTAGCTCAGTATAAACTCTTCCAATTCCATCCATTTACCAGAAAATTTAATTAATTCACTTTTGATGACTGAGTAGTATTCCATTGTACACATGCACCACATTTTCATTATCCATTTGTCAACTGTTGGGCATTTAGGTTGATTCCATGATTTTGCTATTGTAAAGAGTACTGCAATGAATATGGATATACTCATGTCACTATAGTAAAATGATGCATTTTGGGGAATTATTCCCCAATATACCAAGGTCATATGCATTTCAATCCTTAATGTTTTCAGAAATATCCATAGTGCTCTCAATAGTAGTTGTATAATTCTGCATTCCCACCAGCAATGCATGAGGATTCCCTTCTCCTTACATCTTCCCCAGCATTTGTTGTTGTATGTATTTTGGATTTTCACCAAACTGACTGGGGTGAGATGATATCTTAGAGTAGTTTTGGTTTTTATTTACATTTTCCTGATTGGACATTTTAATTTCATCTCTGGAAAAGTTTCTTTTTAAGTTCTGCAGCCCATTTTCTAATTGGGCTATTTATCTCCTTGGTGGTTAACTTTTTGAGTTTGTGCACTCTGGATATTAGTCCTCTATCAGATTCTGTGGGTTGTCTTTTTGATCAGTTGACAATATCTTCAGTGGAACATAAGCTCTTTAACTTCATAAGATTTCATTTGTTGAGTGTTGGTTCTATTTCCTGTGCTATTGGGATCCTATTTAGAAAATGTTGACCTAGGTTTGGGATACTTCACTTAATATAATTCTTTCTAATGACATCCATTTCCCAGCAAATTCCAGTAATTCATCATTTTTGATGGCTGAGTAGTACTCCATTGTATAGATGTACCACAGTTTCCTTATCCACTCGTCAACTGTTGGACATTTAGGTTGATTCCATGACTTTGCTATTGTAAACAGTGCTGCTATGAACATGGTCGAGCTTGTGCTATCGAGGCGAACCTCTGCTGCTTGGGGGGTTATTCCCAAAAGTGGGATAGCAGGGTCATATGGCATTTCAATTAAGCGCCGTATGTACTCCCTAATAGGTGGCTCCTAGTACCAAACTCACCCAGCCCACATTGGGACACTCAAAAGTAAACCTATGTAACACAGTAATTGCAAGGATTATGAACAAGAGAGATGGGTTAGGAGGGCCACACCAGAAACAAGGAGAGAGGAGACCATGTTACAGCAGAGAAAATAGGCCTCCATGAAGGTCTGCAAGTAAGTAATGAGAAACCTGGTTAAGTTCACAGACGTTCTTTCCTGATCTCACCAGAAGGGGAGGGCATATAGTCTAGCAGATAAAAAGTAATCATTTTGCAAATGGGTGATGGACCCCTCCCTCAGTGAGGTTTCCTACTCTTATTACATCTACCCTTGAATGTGCTATTACAACAAGACTCCAGTTTAACAGCTTTTTGTCTCTGGCCAGGGGGTGACATACAGTGCCCAGCAGAATGGAGTGAAGGGAATTGCAGGAGCAGCAAAACTGCAAAAGAAAATCAACAAACCACTATCCAGAACTTCAGAGACTCTATATCAATCACATAGAACTAGGACAGCCTAATCTCTCCCCATCCTGGAGCTCAGGGACATTTGCGGAAGAGGGGGCGGTAAGATTGTAAGAGCAAAAGGATGGGAGGAGCAACGATTTGCAAGATTCTCAACAATAGTTGGGGCCAAAGCAATCATAATGGGACTTTGCATGCCCTGCGCAATGTCCAGCGCACTGTTGCCCTCATAAAGTCTAGCATCTGTTAAGGGCACCGAGACCCCTGGAGGCAAGGGATTGACAGCCATAGTAGTGATCTTATGCTTAAGGGGAACAAGAGAAAGGGCTTATGGAAATGCCACTGGGTCCTTATATGTCATCGGAGAGGAGGACCCAGTGGAGAGTTAGGCGCACACAATAAAGGACTCTCTGGGAATTGGGGGGGAGACACTGGGGGAAGGGGAGGGGGGAGGGAGGGAACTGGTAAAAAATTTTAAAATGTATAATTAAATTTTTAATAAAAAAAAAAAGAAAATGTTGACCTAGCTCAATCAGCTCTAGAGAAGCTCTTTCTTCTAAGATTTTTATAGTCTCGGCCTAATACATATAGGTCATTGATCTATTTGGAGCTAATTTTCATGCATTGGTGGCAAGTAAGGGGTCAGTTTCTATCTTCTGCATGTGGATATCCAGTTTGCCAGCACCATTTGTTGAAGATGCTGTTCTTTTTCCATTCAGTTTTCTGAGTCCCTATGTCAAAAACCAGATGATTGTAAGTGTATGGACTTATATTTGGATCTTCAACCCTTATCCATTGATCTATATATCTATTTTGAAGCCAGAGCCATGCTGTTTTTATTATGGGTTTGTAATAATAATTTGTTTTATACTACGGATTTGTAGTATAGATTAAGGTTTGGTATCATGATACCTCCAACAGAGTTTTGGTTACTCAGTATTGTTTTTGTTACCTGGGCTTTTTGACAAAGATCGCTTTGTCAGTTTCTTTGAAGAATTGCTTTGGAATTTTGATTGATATAGCATTGAATCTGTATATTGCTTTTGATAGAATGGTCATCTTTATATTAATTCTGTTTAAACAAAAGCATGGGAGGTCTTTCTACTTTCTGTTGTCATCTGTAATTTCTTTCTATCTCCATTTTTCCCTAAGTTATAAGTCAGAATTTCTAGAAACTTCGAAGTTAGTCAAAGCTGTTCTCAACACAGAAATAGCTTTGATAACGTCAACATTTCCCAACATCCAATCTAGTGAAGCTATCCTATAACACAAGGAGCCTTGGATCATGTGACAATATCTACTATTTAGCTAAGCTATAATATAGATTAATTTTCAATCAACTCTTATTTGTAAAAGAAAAAATAGATTCCCTTGACTCTCTGCAAGAATATTATTTTTCTGCAGACAAAATGTTAGAACCTTTTTAAATATCTCAAGTTACTTAGAAATGTTTAATTTTCCAGACTATAATTTACACCAAAAACCTTCAGCATTGTCCCAAATAAAATGAATTTTGTTTGTGGAAAGTATGTTTTTCAAATTCACAGACAATTTTCACTAGATGATGGCTTAGAAAGTATGGTGGGTATTAAGAACTGAGACAACTAAAAGGTGAAAAATATTTTCAAATCACAAAATTATTCAAATTTTCTTCCTAAGTACTTATCATCTGTTGTCCAATCATGACATGTCTTTTAAATGACATTTGCATTTGAATCTCTCTTTAAGTAGACTTATGTCCTTGAGTAACCGACCTTAACCTCCATGAGCTATATTTTAAAGTATAAGACCTATGTGGGCTGGAGAGGTGGCTCAGGGGTTAAGCCTCCGCCTTGCAGGCGGAAGGTCCCGAGTTCGGATCCCAGATCCCACGTATAGACGCCAGACGGAAGCGGGGGCGGCCTGCGCTTCTGGTCCTGGTAGGGCGGAGCCTGTGAATCCCGGGGCAGAAGGAGGTGGAGGCGTCCATGGTGGTTCGCGAATTCGTCCGTGGTTCTACACACACATACACACACACACAGACACGCGCGCGCACATACACACAGTTGAATTAATAATAATAATAAAAAAAGACCTATGTATACATTATAATTCATGCATATGCTCATTCATAACTCCATTTAAGTGTATTTCAGCACCTGCCTTGCTTAAGACATTGTTTCAAATGCTCTGAATTGATAGCTGATCAATGTTTCTTTCCTTAAAAAGATTACAGTTTATTAGTTGAAATAATTGTGAATAAATAATTTTAATAGCATAAGAAAGTAGCAAAGATTCTAAACTAGGTTTAACCAATAGCTTTGAGGCATGTAGAAGAAGACTTTGAAGGTAGATATCATGGCACATGCTTGTAATCCCAGCACTTGGGAGACCGAAGCAGAAGGATCATGAGTTTGAAGCCAGAGTGGAATACATAGTCAAACTATTTCAAAAGAAACTAAATAAGGATTCATAGGCTGTGATACCTGGGAGATAGAATAGAAATATTCTTCTCAATTTCTTAATCTCCATAAAATTTCTGTGTTGTCTCACTGTTATTTATTTAATGGCCTTAAAGTAAAACTAAATGGAATAAAAACTAAATAGAAACCAAGTAAAATAAGCTAGAATAGAAAAATCATTGCTGTACATTGCACATAGTAAAGACAAATTCGAAAAACTTCTCTATGCTGAAGTTAATTTTCACAGTGATTCAAAGTCAATATACATGCTGATCTTTTCTGTGTTATCCTAATCCCTTATCTGACTGCTGTCATAGCTCTTCAAAGAGAGCCTTGAATTGTCATTCTCAGTATTTGGATTCCTTATGGCCTATTTGCAATGGGAGCTTTCCCACAAATGCATACAAAAATTCTCTTACAGATCAATCTACCGTAACCTCTCTCAGAATGCATGAGCTTGCTGTGAAGTACAGACTCAGGATTCTCTTTGCTGCAGGGTATGAACTTCTACAAGTTAAGAAGGAAAACACACAGAAAGTAGAACAGTAGTGAGATTTGTTCTTCTCAAGAAGAAGAATTTGAAATAATTTGACAAACAATAGAAATATTTGCTGAAATGAAATTTGCTAGCTAATTTCTTCTCTTGTTTTTCTTCTCTTTCTTTCCTTAGCTGCTTGCCTCGTGCTTGGCTGTATGATTTTCCCTGATGGCTGGGATTCAGATGAAGTAAAACGGATGTGCGGGGAGAAGACAGACAAGTACACTCTCGGGGCTTGTTCAGTCCGCTGGGCATACATCCTGGCTATTATTGGAATATTGGATGCTCTGATCCTCTCGTTTCTAGCATTCGTGCTTGGTAACCGACAAGACAGCTTGATGGCAGAGGAACTGAAGGCAGAAAACAAAGGTAAGTTTGCTTTAGGGAACTCTTACTATACGCCTCAAGCACACACAAAAGCATGCCCCCTCGCTCTTGTCCATTAAATACCCATGTTTCCCCTGTGGTTTTCATCTGCTGCATCTTTTAATGCTTTTTTATTCTGAGATTTCTCTCCAGATTCAACTCAAGATGTTTGCACCATCCCATCATAGTACTGCATTTACAAATCTTTGTAGGACATTTCTCTTCCTGGGACTCAGTCCATTATTATTGTTTCAATATATTTTTCTAGGTTCTTTTTCCTGCCTATTTCTGTTGTCTTAGCTGACTGGGATAATGGCTATGAGACAGTATTAGGGGTGGGGTGGTTTGGTTGACTAGAATGTACAGATGGGGAAGAAAAAGAGGATGCTTTCCTCAATGGTATACCCACTGATCAAGGATTCTTGCTGGAACATGAATCATGTCAGGCATATGTCATCAAGAAAAGACTAAATGAAACATAGTAGACTGCATAAGTGAAAAGATTTGAAAATAGGAGGGAGTCTGGCAGGGGAGATGAAAGGTTGTAAGGAGAAAAGCATGGGGGATGAAATTTGGAACTAAGTGGTGAAAATACTATAAATTCACTATGCATGTAATCAATATTTAAAAAAATAAAATAAATGAGAATGGGGAAAAAACAGAAAATGAAAGTGTTCCCTCTATGGATTCAGCTGTTTTCCAGGCTGAAAAAAATGCCTAGTGAATCTCTAAAACTATCTCAATTAATTGATTAGGATTCACATTCATCCTCAGAAAGAGAGGAAGGGTGGAAATCCTGGTCCCAAATAGTAATAGCAATGACAGTAGTTCCATAATTACCTATGTTTTAAATACATTCTCTGGACAACTTAAATCCCTCAGATTTCTCTCAGATTTCTTTTCAAAAAGAAAATGTCTGCTGAAACACAAGACAATCAGAACAGAAAACAGGACTCTGACTAGTAAACTATATATAAGTACATACAGTGGGTATAAAAAGTTAGAAACACCTTGCTAAAAGTTTTTATAGAAAAGCAACTTAAAAGAGACTAATGTGGGTTTAAGGACTATTGATGCATGATTCTTCTCTATTTATCACCTCCATTTATATCACCATCATTTTTCCCAATTTGTTCTAAGGATTAAAATCAATAGCTGCTCATCTTGAACATATATCAGACAGAACCACAAAGCAGTAAAGAGCATCAGGCCAGGTAGAAACAACCTGTCGATTGTACTGCATTTTATTTCTCAATCCAGAACCTTAATGTGAGACTCTGAATAGATAAAAATATATCATTTATGTAGGCATATCAGGCCCTAGCGCATTAGGATCTCTATAAAATCAGATTGGAACTTCTAAGTCTTGTATAAAATTGAATCATGTTCTGAGAAGTGAAACAAGATTTACTGTTGCTGTACAAAGTAGCCTTTGTTTTTTTGGTATTATGTAAGCATTTGTTCAATATTGAAATTTCTGAAGTCAGATTATTTAAGGAAGGAAAGTCGATAATTCTGTGTGTTATGAGCATATTTTACTAGACAGTGGTTTAACAATTAACCCAAACTAAGTATCATCAATTCCTAAGGAAGATTAGACCTAATTTAAATTTCAACAATAATTTGTAATCATAAAGTTGATAGGTGTTAGTATAACTTGCATGGATTATTGTTTATTTTATCACATTTTTCTCCCAATAAAACTATCCAAAATGTCCCTTCAAGACTTTGTTTGGAGTCCATGGTAAAGTAATGAGACAGAGTCAAATGTGGTCTTGGCTTAAATTTTAAAAGAATTTATTAACCTCAGGATGTCTTCTGGTTCCAAGAAAGCAAAGAATACATGTGAGGCTGTGATTCAACAAGGGAAGCATTCGCTCATTCCCGGATCCACTACATCACTGTGCACACAGAAAGGTCTTCTACAGTCTTTTTGTTTTATGGTCCACTGATCATCATTATCACCCTATCTACTATACCTTAAGGATTTTCAAACTATGTTGCATTTATTTTATTTTTGTTTATGTATTTATTTATGTGCATGGTGTATGTGAAAGAGAAGCTAGAAACACAGAAAGGAGAGAGGGACTTTGTGTCATGGTGCACTTATGGAGGTCAGAGGACAATCTGAAACACAGACTGCCAGGTATATCATGGACACCTTTACCCACTGGATTATCTTGCCAGCTCCTCATCCTACATCTTTTAAGTAGCAAGATCAATACAGCAAGGACAGGACTGAAGTTGTAGCATATGCTCCAGTTTTGAAAAACTTATCACTCTTGTGTCTTAATCATATCTTGTTTTGAGAGTATCATAATTAACCACACAAACACACCTCCCCTTCATCTGGGAAGATCCAGGTTCACCGTCTTTTCTTTCTGTTTCCATTTTTGAGTTTATATGTGATGAGGATGCATTGTGTGTATGTATGTTTTCTGTGGAATACACATATATGTGTGTATAGGCCTTGATATAATGAATCATTCTCGGTTGCTTTTCCACCTTTTTCTGATATTTCGTTTATGAGAGAGAGGAAAAGAAAAAAAGCATGTAAAAGTCAGGGGATGACTTTCAGGAGTCATTTCTCTCCTTTCCACTATATGGGCTTCTGGGAATCAAACTCAAGTCCCTGAGCTTGCCAATAGGTTCCTTCACCTGCTGAGTTACCACACCAGCCTGCCACCTTTTGAGCCAGAATGTCTAATCAAACCCAAATATCACTAATTACCAGACTCTGAAACATCCCGTTCTGTTTTCCAAGACTGGAATTACAGGTAGGTCACCACACCCTCCCTGCATTTTACTGAGGATCTGGTCCTTTGCTGCACACCAAGCATTTTAACATCAGAACCACCTCATTGCCACAGTCCAAAACCAGGTTTACTGTGTATCAATACAGCAAGGATATTATATAAATCCATGAGTCCCATTTTTATCCTAATGGGGTAAAGCAAAACCACTGCTACATACGTTGTAAAATGTATCCAGGAAAGGAAAGAGAACTCAATTCTAATTGTTGAACTCTGCTGCACTCGGAATCTTAAAATGAAAGGGAATGTAAGAAGCAAGAAAGCCATAAATCAATCATCACAAAGATGCTCTACAAGGAGAAAACAAGTAGGAGGCAGGCAAGTAAGAGTCCCCACCTCTACAAGCTGCAGCTGTCTCCCAAGACACATTTGCAGTAAACATGCCGCAGGCCCATTCAACACCTCCTCCGATGTTACTTAAGGCTCTCCTTTTGCAAAAGTGCAAAGATTGTCAGAAAGAAGTCTCCCTGAAATTAATCATAAACTGTTGAAAAATTCTGTTGAAAATTTCCATGAAAAATTCAAGCAAACAAATTTTCATATACATTTAACTAACAGAAAGTAACCACTTTATTGTGTCTCTGTGTTTGGCTGATATCAAATACTGTATCTATTCTTACAGAAAGTTAAAACTTTGAAGAGTCAAGTGCTATCTTAAAGGTGACTCTATAAAAAATAATTAGCTATTTTTTTCATGACAGAAAAAACTGAGCCCCTCTGAAAAACAAAAGAATGAAAACTGTGTGAGTCTAATTAACCTGATACAAGAGTTAGTCCATTAAAAAAGTCTCCACCCCGCTCTGAATTGGGGTGATAAACCTGCAAGCAGTGAAGTTCCCAGCTCGGGGGGAAAATAGTGGATGGGCAGGTGCTCCTTCTTGTTGGGAGTGCTTCAGCATGGTTTCTAAATGAGCCTACAGCAGTAGGCATTTAACCTTGATATGCTGTTTAATTGCATATTTTAACACACTGAACTGTGAAGTCAATTTAATTATGTAAAATTAAAGTTTCATCCAGATAAAAAGGATTTGAAATGAAAGCTTCAATTTCAATTTCTTTCATTAATTGTGAAAGGATAAATAATTACATTTTCCAGAGCTCCTATGCCACAAATATCTCTTTCCTTGTCAGACATCATTTATAAAGAGGTCTGTGTCTACATTTGTGTGCATGGTCTTTGGAATTGCTTATCAGATAATTGGCTCCTCTCATGAGCAGTTTTAAAGTCACTTTGTCTTCGAGCACTTAAACTGCAAATGAGAAAACATGATTATCCATCAAGAGGTGACTGGAGCTACCGTTTATTTATTAAGTGGTTTAAGCACTTTTTTAATACTATAATGGGGGAGTCCTAATAAATTTATTTTACTTAACTAATTGAGAAATCCTTTGAATTTTGATTCCAGGTGTCATTCTATCCTATGGCATACTATGAGTGGCAGTATGGTATAGCAGAAAAAGCTTTGCTTGATTTCTGGCTGACCAGCACTGGTACGGTACCTAACAATAGCTGAGTCCAACATCTTAATAGTTTCAGAATTATCCTTGCTAGTCTGTAAAATGAAAGGCTTATCCAAATAGTGTCTGAGATTATTTCCAGTGTTAAGAGATTTGAGAGTGTGGTAAAGACTCCTGCCTTGGGAGCAAGAATACATTAAAGACATTCCTAGGATTGTTGGATGCACGGGTACCTTGGAGAAAGGGAAAATAGAAGTCAAGAGATGGGACATAGGATACCTTGGGTATTTTCTGCCCCATGTGTCCAGCCACATTCTGCCATAGGCCTATTCATTCATATCCTCCAAGAGGGCAATGAGTCAGATTTAGAGACTGTGAGTCATGGCAGAAGAGTCTACCTAGATGCCACGAGGTGTTTGTGCGATGCCATGTGGTAGCTATGTGGGTACTGTATTCATGGACCAATCAGGAGCAGAATGCTTTATTTCTGATCTCAGCTCCAGAAGATGACTTTGGTTTGAGCAGCTCAGAACCTCAGCTTCATCTTTGAAAAATGGGAATCTGATCCTGCCTCTTCTGGGAAATGAAAACATTTTGAATCTAATTTATTTTGTACAAGAGTCAGCCCATTAAAAAAAATTCTCGGGGCTGGAGAGGTGGCTCAGGGGTTAAGCCTCTGCCTTGCAGGCGGAAGGTCCCGAGTTCGAATCCTAGACCCCACGTATAGACGCCAGGCGGAAGTGGGGGCAGCCCGTGCTTCTGGCCCTGGTAGGGCGGAGCCTGTAAATCCTGGGTCAGAGAAAACAAGGAGGTGGAGGCGTCCATGGTGGTTCCGGAATTCGCCCGTGGTTCTACACATACATACACACACACGCATACATGCACAATTGAATAAATAATAAAAAAAAAGTTTAAAAAAAATTTTTTTCAACCTTTCTCTGATTTGGGAGGCACAGACCTGCAGGCTGTTGAGATCCTCAGCTGGGAGGAATGTTGCAGTTCGCCTGCATGGATAAATGACCATCAAACGGCTTAAGGGGACAACAGGTTTATTTCCTTACAACAGTCCGATTATAGTTCTCAGTCCAGCTTGATGGGAGAGCACACACCAACACCAGGGCCTAGGGAGCTGGCCACACCATCTCTACATAATGGCTGAGAGAGAGTTGATCCTTACTTACTAGACCAGCATGTCTGGCCAAGAGTACAAAAGGATGCCGAACCTCTCAAGCAGTTCTCTGTATTTTATTCACCTGTTCAGGGCCTAGTCCCACCCACCATGAGCTAGATGTTCCCATCAACTAGACAATCTCCTTCAGGTTCACTTTAGGCTTCACTCGACTACTAATTCTCCACAAAGGTGCCCAGAGCTCAAACCCTCAACTGTCAAATTGACACCTGTGCCTAACTATGACACTTTTAATAGTAGAAAGATTGCAAGACTCTATGAAGAGCATGAGAGTAGAAGTTACTTTTAGCAAGAGCATTAACATAAACCTTATTATGACTAAGTACTTTCCTATGTACTATTTTATTTGATTTTTGAAATACCACAATGAGATATTTCATCATCATTATCCTAGGCCCACGCACCAGAAGCTAAGGTGCAGTGAGATTAAATATTTTGTTTAAATTTTTACATCTAAGGAGGAATGGATTTGGTCCCAAACACAAATCATTTAATTCAAAATTTCAAGTTCTATCTTTTGTACAGCATCATGTAATCATTTCTTAAGAGATACTGAATTTATTGCTTTCAACTTGACCATTCAGCCCTGTACAAGAGTTTAGTTTTGTTTCCATTTGGTTGTCTCAGAATAATGTTATATAATCAAAAGTTTAATACATTTGAGAATCACTTTAAAAACCCATGTTGTTTCTTGCTATGAAATTTTATTAAAATCCAATGAAGTAAAATAAGGAAGCATGGGAATGGAAGCATCTTCAAATGCTTTGCATTGAAACTGGAATAAGACCTCATTTAATCATATTCCTTGATGGAATTGGTCTTACACAAAGTCCTTATGATCTTCACAGCATATCAGAATGAATCTCAAAAAAAAAAAAAAACTTCACCTAATTCTACCTTCTGCAGCTCTTCCTGCTCAGTCCCCTTTGCTGAACTTTCTCCATCTTCCACTCTGTAATTGGAGTATCCTTTCCGGCTGCACTCACTTTCTGGTGATCTCATTGGATACTACACTTTCAAAATACATCTGTATCCTGATGACTCCCAGGTTTAACCCTCCCACACAAACTTACCAATGAACTCTTGAAGTTTAGTTTCACATGATCAAGTGCTTGTCTATGCATGTGGTTAGCATCTAAGTTTTACTGTTTCCAAAGCTGAGCTCCTTATACATACCAAAAAGTCAAAAAACTTCTTCTCGATTAATATCAACTTTATCCCATTAACTGTACAGACTATAACTTGAATCATTGAATCTCCTCTCTTTGTCTCATACCTTACATCTACCCACCAAGAAAATTATCATCTCTACCTTCAGAGAGTAGCTAGTCTTCCCATTTCTTACCCTCCTTACTGCAGTTATCCTGGTGCAAGCCATTGTCCTCTGTCCTTTTCACCCTTCCAGTTTACTCTCAGAGCTGCCAATGTTATCCAGTTACAATTCTGATCTCATTGTTCCTCAACTCCAGGCCCTGGGATGACTTGATATTCTCACTGAAAACAAAAGCCAAAGCATCTTCCATGTTCTACAAGGTCTTGCAAATCTGCTTCCATCCTTGCCACTCAGATCTTCTTCCTTCTTGTTCTTCATGTTCCAGGTCCAAACCAAGGGCAGAAACACTCCTTTTTCTGCTCTCTCTGCAATGAAATAGCTTCCCCCCAAAAAAGTTTACCTCCTCTGTCTCTCAGGTTGTATTCAAATGGCACCTACTCCATGAAGAACACTCTACCTCTTTTTTGTTAGTTGGGTAAATAACTTTTTCTTTCATCTACTACTGTATCATCTGCACTTAATATGTATACTCTCAAAATTACATGTCAAGCAAGTAAATTACTGAATGAAAAAATAAGTCTATTCTAGCCTCCACCTTATAGTGTTATTCCATGATTACATTACAGAGATCTTAAATTTAAAATGTGTTTGTTTTGTGACACTGAAATGTGCCTTTTTGTAATTTTTACACATTGCAGCTCTCTCTCCTATTTTTTTAAACTTTATATATTTTGTGTATGTGTGTATTAGAGAACACTGTGTGTCTGTATGGAGGCCCAAGGGTGACTTCGGAAATCATCCTGGATTACTTCTACCTCTTTTCTGCTTAGCTTTGGGGTTTCCCAGGCTCCGCCCACCAGGGCCTGAAATGCAAGCCCCTGCCATTTCCTGCTGGCATTTTTAGCTGGGACCTGGGATCTGAACTTAGAACCTTTTGCTTGTGAGGCAGAGTCTTAATCCCTGAGCCATCTCTCCAGTCTTCTTTCTCCTACTTTATTCTAATAACTTATTTAGATATAGTGTAACACATTCATCAAAACACATGAGTGCCATGGCTTTTTTTATGAATTTTATTGAAAGACAGTTGGATGAGCTTACCTCTGCCCACTCAAAATGAACACTTGATGATTCCAAATACTGAATATAACAACCTTTGCAAAAACTGACAAGTTATCTGTAAATCATGGGTTGTAAAGGTTAAAGTATGCTGCAGTTATTTGGTTTATTTTTTCCAGCAGTCATTTATCCATTACATAATGTACATTGTGGATGGTCTTGACTTGAACACTGCACTAAGGAGCCACCTGCAATGCTTTAACACTGCAGAGCTCCTCCCTTCTAGCTGCCCTAGGAGGCTCCTGAACACCACCTCTGAGACTCCTAGAGGAATCTTGCAAATATACTCTCTGCCTGTTAAAATAAGATTCTACATGGAGCAGTGGCAGTTTTATTATTTTTTAAAAAAAACTCTGTAGCACACTCCATCAGAGAGAAGGACCCAGAGGGAAGTTTGATATGCACACTAAAGGATGCTCCAGAAATAGCCCCCCCCCACTGGGAGCAAGGAAGGGGGGGAAAGAAAGGGGAACAGGAGGGAGGGATCAAGGGGATACAGGGAAGGGGTGGAGGGAGGGAGAGGAATGGGGTATCTATCAAATTTGTATAAAAATTATTAATAAAAAATCTGTAGTAAAAGAACTTACTTTAGCAAGACAAAGCAAGTTTTCTGACTGAAAATTTATAAGAAACTTATTTTCTCAGTGGGAGATTAACATTAAGGGAGTTTGATCTCAACAATCAGAAAGGGTATAGGGACTGGTAGATAGACCGTAACCATCCAGCAATGGTACACTGATGCCCCCCCTCACTGTCCTACTTCTCTTCCATCTACCTTTGAGTCTCCTCTTATATCAAGATCTTCATTTAAGGTGACCTTTGAAACCAATCAGGATGGAGTCAAGGGTGGTGCAGGAAAAACAAAACTGAAATCGACAACAAACCATAATTCAGAACACCAAAGACCCTACATTAATTACCTGGAACCAGACCAGCCAAATCTCTCCCCATCCTAAAGCTCAGGAACCTTGCGGAAGAGGGGGAAGCAAGATTGTAAGAGCCTAAAGATGGGGAGGACCAACGATATGCAAGATACTCCACACAAGTTAAGGCTGCAACAGCCATAATTGGACTTTGCATCACCTGCACAATGACTGACATGTCAACGACCCCCAAAGTCTAGCATGGATCATAAGGGAGAAGGTTCCAGGTAGTAGGATCCTTAGAGGCAAGAGATTAATAGATAAAATAGAGTTCCCATTCTAACAGGAGCCTAAGAAAGGGCTCCTGGGCTATGCCACTGAGTCCTTACACTTCACAAGAGTGGAGGACTCAGAGGGAATTTTAGCATTCACACAAATGGATGCTCCAGGGGATGGGAGTAAGGAAGGGGGAAGCACTGGGCAAAGGGGAGAGAAGGAGGAGGATGGTTAGTGGGGGGAGAGTGGGAGGGACTGAGAAAGGGAGAGGAAGTGAGAGGACTGGGATGCCTATTGAGCTTATATGATTGGGAAGAAAAATAAAATGTGGAAGAAAAATAATTTTAAAGTAAATGTTTTTTAAAAACATATTCAAAAGTAAAAAAGAAAAGAAAAAAAAAAAGAAACCATGTCAGGAATTGTTGGAAGGTGAGTTATTCTGCATAGTAACTGTGCCTCAGTTGCCAAGCAGTAAGCCCAAGCATGATCCGTTTCAACTTCTGCACATTTGATTTAGAGCACTTGTTTGATGATTATTCAGTTAGACACTTGGATACGAACTCTTGCCAGAAAGTCAAATCTCGGCCATTTACCTTGAAATGTTTCTGAAAACATTCTACTCCTTCATTTAACTCTACATACTTCAGTGCTTGGATCTCCAATGCAATGATAGACAAGGCCAGCACAGAAGGTTTTGCCTTAGAAAACGTGATCCTGCAGACGCATGCCTTAAGTTGAGCTTCTAGTCTTTCAAAATTACAAGCTATTTCTCCTTTCAGATGCCAGGTGCTCTTGAATGAGTGAGTCATACAATTGTAGAAATTGAAAGGCAGTAGTAGCTTTGACTTTCCAATGCACTTCTCTAACACAATCTTTTCCATTCTCATCGAGTCTGAAACAGTAAACCTGTGCTGACTTACGCGGATCAAGTCAGCTGCCAGTGGGATGCTCCTTTTCTCTTTCATGGATTTCACAGCCAATTAAAAGCAGCTGAACCCAACACACCAAGATGTTTCAGTTGTACTTTCATTTTAAACAGAAATCTGTCCAGTAAATTCACAGCTAGAGAAAATGTCTCCTCATCAAAACTGAAGAACTGAGTAAGACTTAGATCTTTCACTTCAATGTCTCTGAGCCTAGCAGTCATTCTGAGACCATTATCATGTCTCAATAAGTTTCAAGACGCAGACCTTTGGTTGACGTCTTGACTCCTGATCCAACAGGACATTCAGCTGGCGCTGCAGTTTCTGAGAGTCATTTGTCAGTACTTCAATCATCTTGCCAGCAGCTGCCCCTTCCCGGGCCTGCTTGTTCGTTGCCCCACGATACCGGATCCAAGAGGCCCACGGAGTGCGCAGATTCCCAGGAAAGCATGGAAAGGTCTGGGGAGGGCAAACAATGCTGAGCCAAGGTCAGTACACCCTCCTCCGAGTCTGCTGGGAGCCCAAATATCATGGCTTTTGAACATCATACTCTCCACTACCCAGGGAGGGTCGCCACTGGCGGGAGAAGGCTAGAGAAGAATCCAAAGGCATGGTAAAGAAGGCAGATGCAAAGGAAAACAAAAGATCTTCTTCACAGGGTCTTGTCGTAGATATGTATTTGGAGATTTTCCCCTTCAATTTACTCTCCAGATCTATAGGTAACTTGGGAAACATCTGAACTTGGAAGGTTATAATCCATTCAAAAATTACACATCAAGGGCTAGAAAGATGTCTCAGCAAGTAAAGCACTTTCTAGGCAAGCATGATGATCTGAGTTCTGATCCCCAAGAACTCAAATAAAAGTCAAACAGGGTAATACAAGCATTTACAGTCCTTGTACACCTATCAAAAATGGAAAATAGAGGCAGGAGAATCTCCAGAAACTCATGAGCCAGCTAACTTGGCTTACACAACAGAGAAGAGCCTTTGTCTCAAGTCTAGCATCTGCTAAAGGCACCAAGATCCTTGGAGGCAAGGGATTGACAGCCACAGTAGTGTTCCTATGCTTAAGGGGAACACGGGAAAGGGTTCAGGGAAATGCCACTGGGTCCTTGTACTTCATCGGAGAGGAGGGCACAGAGGAGAGTCTGGCAGGCACATTAAAGAATTCTCTGGGAATTGGGGGGGGGGCACTGGGGGATGGGGAGGGAGGGTTGAGGGGAGTGGGAGCAGGGGGTTCGGGGGGAGGAGGAGGGAGGGAGGAAACTGGTGTACCTATTAAGTTTGTATGAGCGAAAATAATAATAAAAAATGTAAAAAAAAATTTACTGTAACTGACTTAGAACTGGGAAAAAAGAGCCTTTGTCTCAATAAATAAATAAATAAATAAATAAATAAATAAATAAATAAATAAATAAATAAATAAATATGAAAAAGCAAGGACTAACACCCAAGAGCTGTCCTCTGACCTTCACACATGCACCATGGCAAGTGCATACCTGTACCCACATACACAGATGCCACACACACATTCATCTCACATCAGACATGCATGCACACCACATGCAAAAACTATGTGTTGAAATAATTAATGGTTTGCTCAAAGAGAGTTTCTCCTTTGATCAGTACAAACTCTAATTGCAGAGATTCCAGGAATCTGGGGTCAAAGATGAAGGTGACTTTGAGCAGTTGACAAAGCAACACCATTGTCTATCCACTATACTTCCATTGCCAACACATTTATGATTTTTATTTTTATTTTTCCTAGTTAAACATGCTCAATGAGTAGGTATACTTGCCCCCCTCATTCCTCCCTCCCTTCTTCTTTCCTTTCCCTCCCTCTCTCACAGTTTCCCTCCTACTTCCTCTCCCTTCATGGATCCAGCCTGCTCCCTCCTGTCCTTAGGCTTATATAGGTCCCAGGGTTCCCTCTGGATCATCTGCCCTAGTGGGGATTCAGGCCTCTGTGGCAGACCAAGAGGCCCTTCCTTGGATGGACCACTGATATAGGTACTCCCCTACTTCTATCTGACCTAAGGATCCTTCCACTTGAAATTATTTCTCCTGAGATCCATGCTAGTCTATGGGGGCATATTGATATATCAGCCATTGTGAAAGTCTGGCAAGTCTCATGCAGTGAGTTCCTGGCTGCAGCAACTCTATCTTGAGTGGTGTATCTTGTCCAACAACGGACCTCCCCAATTTTAGGTTGTTAAAGTCTTACCATCCCCTCTTCTGCAAAGTTCCCTGAACCTTCAGATGGGGAGAGATTTGGCTGGCCTGGTTCCAGGTAAACATTGTAGTGTCACCAGTGTTCTGAATTCTGGTTGTTTGTTATTGTCTGTTATGCAGTTCTTGCACTGCACAAGGCTGCATTCGTATCTGGATACCAACATAATTTTTGATATTTCAATGATCTTTTTAGTCCCTTAGATAAAGCCTTCAGAGTCAAGAATCTCTAGATCAAGCCCACTATAAGAAGGAAAGAGCCAAAAATTTACAAACATAAGAAAAGAGAGAAGGAGGAAAAGGAAGAGCAGTTAGGGAAGAAAAGGGAGAGAGAGAGAGAGGGGAATTCTACAGTAAGAATCACGATATCCAACATTTAACTGTAAATGTGCAGTCAATTTTCCAATCTATCTTTAAACATCATCTTTCATTTAGGTCAAAGTTTACCAGCTTCCTCCTGCCTCTTCCCTATCTCCTTTTTATTTAACATGGTCATGAAAGCTTAAAACAGTGTTGACTTTTATGAGGACACAGTTTATGAACTGTATTTCTAACTTACTGAGCTGGGCCCAATTCTTCTTTTACAAGACAGAAAAGCTCTTCATAACTTTTCTAGACATCTCAACATTTCAAATTCACTATGATCACGTCTCTCTTTCTTTTTTTTTAATTTTTTTATTATTATTTATTCAACTGTGTGCATGTGCGTGTGTGCGCGCGCGTGTGTGTGTGTTTTTGTATGTGTAGAATCACGGACGAATTCGGGAACCACCATGGACGCCTCCACCTCTTTCTGCCCCGGGATTCACAGGCTCCGCCCTACCAGGATCAGAAGCGCAGGCCGCCCCCGCTTCCGCCTGGCGTCTATACGTGGGATCTGGGATCCGAACTCAGGACCTTCTGCCTGCAAGGCAGAGGCTTAACCCCTGAGCCACCTCTCCAGCCCACGTCTCTCTTTCTAAATTTTCTGTTTTGATTTTTTTTATCTTTAAGGAGAAGTTTAATTTTTTTTAAAATTTAGTTTACAATTTGTTGTTTTCAACCCATATTACCTATTTCATCTGTCTTCCTCTGTTTTGATTTTTAAGATGCAATAGGAATCCAGATCCAAATGCCAGATGGGCTTGGTGACCCAGTTGTAATTCCAGTCCTGGAAAGTGGAACCTGGGAATCCCCAGGAAAAAAAAAGGCTAGACAGACTAGTCCTATAGGTGGACTCTGGGTTTAATTGAAGATTCAGCCTCATATTACAAGGTGTAAGAATAACTGAGGATGACTCATAATATCAGCCTTGGGTCTTCTCTCTCTCTCTCTCTCTCTCTCTCTCTCACACACACACACACACACACACACAAAACATGAAAATGAAAAAAAATTGCTTTGATTTTAGACAAACACTTCTTCATTTTATTTATTTACTTATTTTATATTTTGACCTTTTGGGATAGTATCTTGCTGTGTATATCGTGTGACTTCAAACTTGTGATTCTCTGCCTCAATCTCCTGACGGTCGGGATATGCACCACCATGCCCAGCTGTTGTCTTTTAATGAAATAATTAAATTTCTAAACCACCATTTTACTGTTAAAGGTTTTTCTCCCTCCAAATTATTATTTATTTATTTATTTGCTGTTTAATCCAGTACATTATCCTGCAAGCTTCTTCTCTTACCAGACCTGAAATCTCTAGAAACTTCATTGCCCTATGGAGAGAAGAGGGGCATCTATGAAATGAAACATTAGTCTTTCTGAATTTAATTCTAGTCTCGTTCCCTAGGGCCTCAGAGTTGTTTTTTCATGTGCATAATTTTTTTTAGCAAACCATTCTGCATTCTTGGTACATTTTCAAGTGATTTGACTGTGAGGTCAGAAGCCACACCAGAAATGAAACCTATCATTTCATTTGTCCCTGCAAAGGAGAATATACTTATTGTTCTCATCCTGATCAGGATCAAACAAAATAGCTGACATGATAAATTAGACTCTGAGACTACTAACAGAAATGTGTTGTCTCTGCTAATGCTTCCCAAACCATGACCTTATTATAAAAAAAAACACTTCAAATTTCACTTCTTATACTTAGAATTCTTGAGAGCAAGACTATGTTTCACTTATTCTCTCCAGAATTCCTGAAATAGTAAGTGCTTAATAAATTTAAGTGCTTATTGACTCAATTTAATCAGAAACATTATGTGGATAGTTAGTGTTTCCAACTTAACATTTCTTTTGTATGAGAAGCAGATTGTCCCCTCAGTAATTGCAAAGGAAACAAACTTGTCTGACCTGATCCAGATGGGTATATCCAGGAATGATAGATGAAAACAATAGATTGCTAGTCCATCACCTTAGGTCAGTCATTTCACTTCTAGGTACCTTATTTTAACAGAAACAAAAATGAACTATAAGTCTGGGTTATGGCTCAGCAGGTAGAGACTTTGCCATACAAGCCTAAATCCAGGCCCCAGAACTTACACGAAAGCACACACAGTATCATAAACATATAATCCCTCTAGACTACAGGGGAAATGCTATGGGAATTGGGAGGCAGAGACAAATTCATAAGCCAATCAATATGCCTTATACACCAAAGAAGAAACCAATCTTAAATGAGGTAGAAAGGCAAAAACTGACAACAGAGATTGTTTTTTGACCTCCACATCTGTGCCATGGTACATGCCTACCCACAACCACAAGCAGGAACACCATCTGCACAAATACATAAGCTCATACATCGTAGACATACATGCACAAATAACAATATGTATTTTGAATGTACTGTACATTAACTATGTTCCAAGCAAGAAACAAAGAAAGGCATTCAACTGAACTCGCCAAATGTCTCCAGTAGGTCTAGGGAATGTCTTATCTAGTAATAGGCACTGGGGATTTACAGAAGAATTGAGTAAAGTTTATTCTATAGCTTCTTGAGAACATTTGATACTGTAGGCACTATGCTAGAGTTCTGAAGTCACATCCTGTCCTGACATTCATGACTTCATATGGACACCTTGTTGGTACCATCTCTGTGTAAAATGAGTGAATGTCCTTTGCTGACAACTGACTTACTATAGCACTGGTGAAAATGGATGTTATAATCAGCATAATCTGCTTGCCAAGGACAACTAGACATATAAGGATTCATCTATGGGGAGGCTTTTGAAAAATCAGCTTGTGGAAAGACATCAGAGATATGTTAGTATTAAGGTAAAGGAGGGTACACAATAGTGAAGAAATGGAAAATACAGTGGACATGTTATGAAAGAGTCAAGAAAGAATGATGGTGAAGGGAAGTCTGATGGCTTTAAAGCATTAATTTCAGAGCAGCCTTTTAACAACTAAATTCTAGAGATTTCACTGAACAGAAGTCACTTGTAAAACTAGCACGATGACTCTTGGCCGTACCTGTACAGACAGCTGTGATACTGGCAGGTGCTGTTTTTATACACTCTACTACTTTGTTGTTCCTGCTTTACTTACATACAAAAAGCCTGAAACTTGATGGAGAGGAAACTTAGCTTGTCCTTTGTTGATATCCTCTATCTTAAATTGACCATTCATCTTCAGTGATAGGCCTGGAATAATCAGGAGATGAAAGGAGAATTCTGACAACCACTCTGAGGTCTGTGTGTGTGTGTGTATGTGCAGAACACATGTTCTGACAGAATGGCTAGACAGACAGGTCACTGGAGAAAAGCCGAGTGAGTAAGGCTGCAGCTTGCTGAATGCAGGCCCTTGGCCAAAATCTTTACAAAGGGGAAACCTGTCCAAAGAAGGCCTAAGGTAGCTCTCTGTTGCCCTGGAGAAGGTGGCAGTCTCAGAGTTCCATAAGCAAACTCCATCTGCTGACTTGAAGGCTCCTCAACAGATGCCAGCCTTTTTGTGGCAACACACAGGACACCTCAAACATCCTCTGTCAGGTAAGAGAGATGCCTTTGACGGTGTTCCCAGATTTAGTGAGTGGGACACAAAGACAATATGTAGGTTGGTCCTTCGTGGCAAATGAAGCTACCTTTCCCCTTCTCAGGAAAATCTTCAAAGAGTATGAACAGCTATAGTAATTTTTTGCCAGCTTTGGTAGATTTGAAAGCTCTTCAGAGATGTAGGGTGGTAAATCCCACACTCTTCTCATCTCTGCTGGGGATCAAGCTAAAGGGATGTTGAAATCGAATGGCAAGGTGAGGACATTTCGAAACAAGAAGCAAGAGGGGCTTCAAAGTGATTTCAGTGCAAGGTTCCGCCCCAGAGATTCTCATTCAGTCAGCATGAAGTGGATCCAGGCATGAAAACTCCTCTGAGGACTGAATGTGCAGCAAGGTTTAGGGAGCAGCAGGTTCCTCTGGCTTCTTCCCTCATAGATGAGAAGACTACGACTGTAATGGAGAGCTGTAGGTGACCCATGGCATACGTAAGCTTCATTCATTAGAAGATTACACAGTCACCTCTCCGAACTATCCATTGCTGCCTTCTGGGGAAACAGCTCCCTGCCAGCCTTGGAACTGATCTCTGCCACCTGCTAGTTCTGTGAACTTGAAGAGACCTGACTGCTCTCATCTGTAAGATAGTTAAAGAACCTACCTTATAGAGAGAATTTATGAAAATACAGTAAGGAAAAGTATATTAACTATCACAATGCCTGATGCATGCTAGCATTGTTTAGTACTTCAGCTGCATTTCACAAACACATACAATAGCTGATTGGTACAGAGCCCTGACCATAACTACTTTGCCCTAGCTACAGTCAGTTTTGGATTTTTTTAATATTTTTATTTATTTTTTTCTACTTTTACAGTTTCCCTCCCTTCCGCCTCCCTTCCATCCTCTCCCTTCCCTTCACCATTTCTTCCTTCTCCCTCCCACCCTTCTGCCTGTGTGCTTTTATAGACCCCACAGTACACTGTGGCTTGTCTACTCCTGTGGGGGCTCAGTCCTCCGTGGTATATCAAGTTACTTCTCTTCAGGCCACCCCACTGATTTGTGTGTTTCACTTCACTCATCAGTTTTAGACCCAAAGGTTTCCACTGTAAGCGCCCATTTTATGGGTATAATAACAGCTACCTACAGAGTAGGTACTGTACTATCTTCCTACCTATAGGTTTATTGGCTGTCTTCCTTATTGGACTTTTCCTTCCCTTTTTTTAGGTTCTTGTTCTAGTTTCCAGTAACAGGGATGTTTACCATTCTGACAAGTAGGTCTTGAGTCCATCAGAAAGCTGTTGGTTGTCTCCTTTACATGCATGCCACTATTACACTGGTGGTCACCTGTTACCATGGTGATTTATAGTCACTTTTGCTGCAGGTTTCATCGAGATCTGGGGCTTGATTCCTCTCCATGCTTAAATGTGATTTGGCATCTGGTGACTTTACGAATATTTCTAAATGAAGGCTAGGCAGGGTTAGCTTTTTGGTCGATTAAGTGTTTGGTTGGTTTTTTTTTTAATCATATTTGTGTCTAGAGAGAGGAGAGAGTAAAAGTTTATTCCTTTGCTACATTCATTCCTTTATAGACTTTGCTATCCATAGAACTCAGACCATTTTAGTGTTTCCACAAGTTAAATGGCAGTCACCAAAAAGAGTGCGTGTTTCCTTGATACTGTTACCCACTGGCAGCCCAGCTGAGAATTCCTTCACTGGTTGCTGGACAGATGAGGAGCAAACTCGATTCTTAAAAATGTCCTGAGAGGTATGCCTCCAGAGTAACGGGAGAAGAGATTCAGCAGTAAAGGACAAGCCTTCCCTGAATATAGAACAATCAGTTAGACTCATCACCAGAGTGATAAAAAAATTTAGTGTTGACTAGCTTACTAGGTCTCTGTGTTTCGGGTCAAAACACATCTTTATTTTCTTCACCATAAACATCTAAAATAAAATAAAACAAATATAAGTGATAAAATTTTTATTAGAAGTTAAAATAAATCCTGGGAGATTCTACTCCATTTGAAAGCCTATTTTTCTCCATCTTTCTCTTGGGAGACAGTTTTAAGGGCTTTCTTCTCTCACCAGCTAATTCGCACACATTCAGTAGCATCTACAGAAAACCATGCCATTATGATGATGATGATGATGATGATGATGATGATTATTGTGTTAATTTTCAGATAGAGGCTATCAAACTTCTAAGTGACTAATATTTACCTGAGATACTTATCTTAAATACATATTCTGCCTGGAATGTACATGCCTTTAATCCCAGCATTCTAAAGGTTGGGACAGGAAGATAGCAAATTCAAGGCCAACCTAGGAAACACATAGCAAGAGCCTGACTCAAAAAAGAAAGAAATAATTCTAGTCTCTGGTTTCAGTCATTCTAAAAAACAGTTCTGGAATCTTTTTCATATTTTATCTATCAGAGAGAAACAACATGCATGCATACCATGGCACAGAACACATTCATGCATGCATGGCACAGAGTATATATGCAGGCTGTGAAACACAAGTAGAGATCACAGGACAACTTTCAGAAATCAGTTCTCTCCTGTCGCTAAATACACTTCCAGAGATCAAAGTCAGATTTCTGGGTTTAGGAGCAGGTATCTGACTCACCCTTACCCACTGAGCTATCTCACTGCCCAGTTCTGGAATCTTTTGTTATTAATATACTTTATTTATATATATTTTAGGTTTTTAGCAAAGTTGAGCAGAAAGTAGAGAGAGTTCCCATATATATTTATATATATTTTAGGTTTTTAGCAAAGTTGAGCAGAAAGTAGAGAGAGTTCCCATATATTATCTTTGATATCATAATGCCTATTATCTGGCATCAATATTGAACCAACATTGACACACAGAACTCACCTTTTGTGTCATTCAGTCTAGGATTTGGTTTTTGTTTGGGAAGGAAGGGGTGTTAAGAAAGTTGAGATGGAGTCTGACTGGCCTGGAAATATAGGGTTACAAATATGCACCCCATGTCCAGCTTGTGTGGGTTTTGATAAATTATATCTTTAATTTTTGTAAGTACATTCAGTGTTTCACAGTTCATCTGAAGACCACTGCAGCACAACTGGAGGCAGGGAATATTTTTAAATCAACCCTCAAAGATACTAAATATAAAGTCAAAAATATATATTAAACAAATTACATCAAAATAAGACTATGGATCATGAAAAATAACAAAGATTTGATGATACATTAGAACAAAGGTTAGAAAGATTTGAAAAACTTCAAACTGACAAAATAGGTAAGCAAGAAACTCCTTCAAACCAATAAGGAAAAAAAAGTCAGAAACTCATTTATAAGCTACAGAATGAGATTATGAGCAAGTAATTTGTAGAAGATGAAATTTAAAAATCAGGATATGAATAAAATTGTCCCAATTCACTCATAACTGCAGGAAATGCAAATTAAGACAACAATGAGTCGTCAATTTACACCAGTTAGATTGGAAGAATTTAGAAGGGGTGATAGAGTTTCCCTTCATGTACTTCTGGTAGAGTGTAGACAATAGGGCTGGGAGATGCCTTAGGGGTTAAGACTGTGCCTCACAAGCAGAAGGACCTGATTTCATATCCCAGATCCCATGTAAAAATGCCAGGTGGAAATGGCAGTGGCCTGCACTTCCAGCTATGGAATGCCAAGCCTGGAAAATCCCAGAGCAAATCAAAAAAGAGGTAGAGGCAATCCAGAATAATTCCCAAACTCACCCTTGGGCCTCCACAGGCACACACAATGCCCTCTGATACACACACACACACACACACATACACACACGTGCGCACACACACATATGTGCACATGCGCACATGTGCATACACAGAGTATAAACAACAGTAATGACAGTCTAGTTTGAATAACAATATTCTCTTGGATCTGGATTTATGTCTGGAAACTTTTTACTAGGTCCATAATGAACTGTGAATAAAGTTTTTCACTAAAGTATTATTTGTGGTGGAAAGTTAGAGGAAATCTAATCATGGATTGCAGAGGAGGGAATAAAGAATTTGAATGATTAAGAAGCCACAGGTGATTAAACTTACCAGTACCAGGCACGAGTTATTTGTCAGAGAAGTCCCAGAGGCCATTGTTCCTGGTTGTTTGCTAGAACCTCATAGTAAGACCCTATTGCTGAAGAAGCCACTGGTTTGGTCATAGGACATGAAGAAGTTGGATTGAAAGTGACATAAAGCTTCCTCCCTGGTGGTAGGTTTCATAATGCCATAACTATTCAGGCTGCTGGGGGAGAAAAGCCAGCAACAATTTCATAAAGCTACGAGTCCTGTGACTTATAATAAGACCAGGTTGTCAGGATGTTCCTTGCAATACAATAGTAGCATGAATGCTATGGGAGTGATCAACCATTTTCCAATTTGATTTAAGGCTCACTTATCAGAAAGCAACTTATGCCTAGTGACACAAACCAGGTCAAGACCCTGAAGGGAGGTTATAGGCCCTAGGTGATTTTTTTTATCCTTTGCTTTTACATTTTCTAGCTATAAATTTCCTGTCTTTACATTTTCATTGCTTCCTTTTTTATAATGTGGTTGCAAAATTGCCTCATTCATGTGATACTGAGTGATGCACGCTTTCAAGACATCCATTAAGATCCTTTGTAGGGTTTCTGTAAGGGCCGAGAACTTGACCAGTGCCTATACCGATTGTTTCTTTTGATTTGCTAAGTGAATATGGCAACATACTATCTTCTAAATATTCATCTTTAATATTACTGCAGCTCTCAGGCTTCCTCTGAGAAGCCTTTTTTCAACGGACAGTGTTTAGAGTGAATCACAATTGGCTAAAATGCAGAGTATAAAGAACTGTGGAGTACTCAATACTAAGCAGGACATCTAAATTTCATCCCCCCCCCAAGGCGTCAGGGAACATCACATAGGACAGAGCAAAAAGAATGTAAGAGCCAGAAGGCATGATAAAGTCACTACAACCATGCCCTCACTTCAACTGCACTCACCTGTATAAGACCTACACGAGTGCTCACTTGCTCTCACTCTCAGTATCTATCTGTCTCTCTCTCTCCCTCATGTTCTCTAACAAAAACCAATAAATGAAGAAAATTGTTCCGATTCACTCATCACCACTACTAAAGAAAACCTAAATATCTCTCTCACCATCTATCTCTCTCACACTTTCTTTCACGTTCTCTAAACCAGTAAATGAAAAAAATTGTTCCAATTCACTCATAATTACCTAATACTACTAAAGAAAACCTAAATCTCTCTCTCATTCTTTCTGCTTCTGTCTCTCATTCTCTCTTGCTCTCTCTCACAGAGAGAGAGAGAGAGAGAGAGAGAGAGAGAAAAGAGGAGGAGAGGAGAGAGGAGAGGAGAAGAGAGAGGGGAGAGGGAGGATGGAGAGATGAAGAGAGGAGATGAGAGAAAGAGAGAGAGAGAGAGAAATCCCCACACATACTATGATAGAAGCTACAGTGATTAGTGTAGCATTAGCTTGGTTAATAAAGGTAAGACAGACTTGCTATGGGGACAGAGATTGAACTGGGATGGAACTGTCCTTCAGAAAGTATATAACTGAATTAAATTGTTTTGTATTGGATGGTAGAAAAAAAACTTTCCTTTTTACACATGTTGGAGTACATCCATGTGTGTATATGTCACAGTTACCCTTCTCTGTTGCTGCTGTGAGATAATACTCACACACAATTTAAGGGGGGAGAGGAGACTTATTTGGCTTATGGTTCCAGATGGGAGATACAGTCCATTATGGTAAGGAAGGCAAGGCAGGTGGAAGAAGCTGAAGACAGCTTAGATGACCACAGACATCATCGTGGAGGCAGAGAGAGAAAGCTGTGAGCTGCTGGAGCAGACAGTTAGGAAAAGCAGGGTGAGGCTCATCCTCAAGGCTGCGCTCAGTGACACGCCTTTCTCCAGCAAAACTCCACCTCCTAAAGGTGCCACGATCTTCCCAGCTAAGAATGCAAACACATGGGGCTGTGGGGAACAACTCACGCTCAAACCATGAAAGTATGTGTGAGTTCCCATGTATGTGGAGGCCCAACATTGATCTCAACAATCATTCTCCGTAATTCTTCCACCTTATTCTTTGAGACAGAGTCTCTAGTTAAACACAAAGGCAACTTTAGTTAACCAGTTTGCTCTGAGGTTTACCAGGATTTGACTTCCTGGTCTGCAGTTTCAGGCAGGTTACCACATCAGCATTTTACATGGACCCTTTTGGCTTGCACTGCAAGCACATTGACCTCTGAACCATCTCCTCAGCTCAAACAAAAATTCCTTGTAAAATACGAGATAAATGTGAAGATAATTAAGAGCTAAGATGAAATTATAGATATTCATAGTTTTTTTCCTAACTTTTAACTAACTATACTTCATCCAAACCTTTTAGGATCTTATTATCCCAGTGTCTTTGTTCATGGGACTATCAACAACTACAGTCTGGCATATATAAAAATAGTAAGATTGTCAGTTAGTCGTGAGCATGTATTCATAGCATCTTTTTAAAAGTTCTTATGTCCTAGGATAAGGAAAACCTAAATCATCTGAAATATGTACCCATATTACAAACACCACAATTTTACCTTAAAAGAAACATTCATTCAGAAAGGCATTCTTGGATGGAATGCCAACTCCAAATTGTAATGAGTTTTACCAATGATGCAAAATTTTTCTGTACTGTTAAAATTTAATTTAAATATGGCTTTTAAATTTTAGAAAATGTAGTATTGTTGTGCCAAGATTCTGGTATCGAAATTATAAGAAAAAGAGGAGGAAGAAGAGGAGGAAGAGGAAAAAAAGGAAGATATGGAAGAAAAAGAAAAAGAGGAAAGGAAGAAGAGGAAGGGACAAAGGTAGCATGGGAGGAGGAGGAGAAGAATGAAGATGAAGAGGAGAGAAGAACAAAGAGCCCTTGAATATGGAAATCTGTAAAATTTTCATATAGCTATGGAGAGGAAATGATATTTTCTTCTGCCTTAATACAGGCTGGAACGGAGCTGTGTGTCTTGCATTTCGGTTCTGCACCCACCATGTTTGGTCTAGTGTCTGGATTTGAACAGATGCCCTGTGCTTATTACTGAAAACTTTCTGCACTGACCAAAAAAAGCCAAACTGAAGAAGTGATAAGCTATTTCCCATGAACTTTCCCAGGCATGGAGTCGTCAGCTCTGCCATCTGGACCATTGCTCATGTAACCAGCTGCTTCTCACTGTGTAGCTTTACCCAAGAAAACCACGAAACAAACGCCTGTGATGGGCTCATACCTCACACAGAGGGGCTTCTATCTGTTATTAGAATGCTCTCTGAGTGTCCTGTAAGAATTGAGTTCTTAAAATAAGTCTAAATATTTAAAACATAAAGTGCAGGTTCCTATAATCCTAAGATCGTTTTAAAGATCACAGTAGGTTTGTGTTGTCTTGAATAATCTAAGAAGTCCAAATAAGAAATTGTCATTTGAAACATCTCAACTCAGGTAATTTCATAAATGTTTCTCTCGGTAATATACATGATTGACAGATGATTTCCATAGCCAATTTTTAAATGGAGCTAAGGACAAATAGACATCTGAGAGAACTGTCTTTTCTTTTACCTCTTGTTAAGTGGATAGAAACAGAGTGGACTGATTATTAAAGAACTTTTATTTCCTAAAACCTAGATTTTCTCAATTCTGAGACAAGAATAAAGTCTCTGGAGTCTGTCTGCCTGAAAATATCATGTAAAAGGACAGATTCAACACAAAATGGATAGAACTTTGTCACTAACATACTTTATTAGTAGTAGGCATTAATAACAAATCTTAATTACTCAAAGGTGACTCCATATCTAAATTTACTTCCTACCCCAGCCTCTGGTTTGTAGTTCTTTACAGATAATTTCACCATTTTGTAATCTGATTTCCTCACTGTGTCACAATAAAAGTGTCTGTTGAGTATCCACTGGCCTTTGAACAATGAAGACTCTTCCAATAAATTTAGGAGTGACATACCTTACAGACTATGTGGTGAAGAATAACGCAAGAAAACATTCTAGACTCCTTTGCAGGTGTAAAACACTACCAAGATGATTATGAGAAATCATTGCAAGGAGACTGTAAGTTCTATAGCCAAAAAACTATTCACTTTTATCAATAGGCTCTTCCCTAGTCCTGTGACTGCCACTGGGATACTACAGTGACCTCCCCCCCAAAGGTGTCCAGACCAGTACTGCCCAATAGAAATGTGTTGGGAGCAACTCAGTAACTTTTACGTTTCCTCATATTCATAGTTTTAAAATTATTAAAAAGTGAGATAAAAAACTGAGGTTAACTTTAGAAATTGTATTTAACCCACTATTAACCAAGATATATTCAATGTGTTAATCAAACTTTGCATACAACTTACAAAAGGAAACTTGCCTGTTTCAGAGAACATGGCCCACTGTGGCAGGAAGTGTGTGGCAGAGCAACTGGCAACATAGTATCAATAAACTCTCAACCAGAACTGTACTTCCTCTAACTAGGCCCCACCCCCTAAAATTTCCAGAAACTTCCAAAATAGCACCATCACCTGGAAACATAGTCCCAAAGATGTATGTGCAAAAGGGATATTTCTTATTCAAGCAATAACATTACCTCTGAACTCCAAACATTCATGGACATCTCAAAAAGTATTCAATCCATCTCCAACAGTCCTTAACGTCTTAACAGCTTCAACACTGCCCAAAAATCCAAGTTTACAATCTCTTCTGAGACTTGAAGAAAACCCCTAGCTGTGAGCC
The DNA here is from genome assembly GCA_023101885.1 of Typhlomys cinereus. Taxonomy (NCBI): domain Eukaryota; kingdom Metazoa; phylum Chordata; class Mammalia; order Rodentia; family Platacanthomyidae; genus Typhlomys; species Typhlomys cinereus. The sequence goes on along the minus strand of JALPQD010000166.1, from coordinate 912,710 downwards.
CCTATAAGATAAAAAGAAAAGTTATATATTCCCAAAATACAATGGCACAGAGTAGGCATTTCCATTTCATGAAGGGGAAAAAGATCTCTCAAAGGAAGACATAAACACAGCAGGACAAAAATTGAATCATGTAGCTCTATGTTTGGCATTTGGGGCATGTGGTGATATGTGCTCCAATGGGATTGGGCCGTGCTACTCCTGTGGTCTTCCTATTTGGCCTCTCTGCTAAGCGTTTCTACTTTCAGCTTCAGCAAACCTTCTAGACTCCTGCATCTCCAACACCATCAGGTCCCACTTGCTGCTCAAGCTTCAATTCCCCAACTTCAGATACTGCTTGCTCTCTCAGGAGCTATAGCCAGGCTGTCCAACAAACACTCTCTTCCCATGGGGAAAGTCTTTCAAATATGCCCTTAATCCTGCAATGGGTATAATCTGACCAGTTCCTGAGGTAATCATATAAAATCTCAGGAAATGGACAAAACGTGAACAAAGTCTTCACTATAATGTAGCATTCATGGTTTCTAGTCCTCACTCCCATCTGAAAGCTTATAAGTTATCTTCACTGCCCACGTTCTTGTTTGAACTCCTGTCATTCCCATAAAACTCTCCTTGTAGAGCTCTACCTTTTTCTAACTTGCTTCTAAAAGCTCTTCCTCCCACAAGTCATTTCATTTATTTTCATGACGCATTTCTTAGGCCTAATCACAGCAATGATCCAAATTCTCTGATATCCATTTTATGTGTTTGTCAAAGTTTACATCTCTGTGGCTGAACTACTTGAACTACTTGAAAAGCTATGGCTAATTTTTTGACTTAGAGTTCCAGAGTGATATAAACCAAGTATATTAGGAATCACATAGCAGAGACATGGCTGCAAGCTTTCAGAAGGCAGAGAGAGTAAGAAGAGCAGACGCAGGGAAGGCTACAAAACCTCAAGGCCTACCCACCCCTTGTGACATGCCTTCCTGCAGCAAGACTCTACATCTTAAAGGTGCCATAGCCTTCCCAAACATTAATACCAGCTAAGGATTCAGATCCATAGCCTATGGGAGGCAACTCACATTTACAGGAATGAGTTCAGATCCCCAGATCTCACATAACGTTAGGTGGGTGTGGCAGTCCATCTGTAATTTTAGCCTCCTAAGGCAGTGACTGGGAATTCTCAGAGCAAGCTAACTAGCCACACTAGTCCTACCAGCAATCTCTGGATTTGATTAGATGCACTTCCTCAAAAGCATATAGTGTAAAAGTGATGGAAAATGATTCCTGATGTCACCCTCAGGTCTCCATAAGAGCACATTCACACAGCTGTCCACAGACATGAGAACATACATACACACATGCATCCCACACATGATGTAATGGTTACTCTTAACTATTGTGGTGAGAGAACACTCAAAGTCAAATTTAAGGGAGAAAAGGAGGTTTATTCAGCTTACAGTTCCAGGGTTCCAGAGGGAAGGTACAGTCTCTCAAAGCAGAGGTGGCATGGCTGGCTGGCCAAAGCTGGACATCTTGGAAGCTGAGAGCTGCAGACTGCTTGCTGCAAAAGCAGACTTCTCCTGAAGGTAGGGTGGGACTAATCCATCTCAAGACCCACCCTTTGTGACTGCCTTCCTCCAGCGAGGCTCCACCTTTCAAGGTGCCATGACCTTGCCAAACACATGAGACTGTGGGGGTCACATTTCAAACCATAACACATGAAAAGACAAAAATCAATTATCTCTACATAGTTTCTGACTTAGCAAACCAGACTGGAAGCTAAGAACCTGCATTTTAACAGTTCCCATGATAGGTGCTAATAGTTCAAGAACCATACTTTGAGAATCTCTGCTGAATTTGATGCTTTGAATAGGATTCTGCGTGTCTCAAGCTAATAATGGTAATTGCCTATACTACCCGAAACTGAACTTTGATTTTTCAACCTGTCCTTTTTTGTTTCCATATTTGGCTAAGGTTGGCTCCTACACAGTAGACCTGGGACAGGGCTTGCCCATTATGAGCCCTTTTGTTCATTTACAGTTAAACATTGAATATCAGTGCTTTATTGCAATAGGGAAGCATTTACCTCTACCCTCACTTCCTTCCAAGAAGAAATGACATATGTGGATGTTATGTATCATGTAAAGCATAGGGTATTCTTTCCCAAAGTTCAAATCATCCCTACATTTGAAAAGTTCATATAACATTTTTTCTAAAGTGAAGGCACATCACTACTATTTTTCTGCTGACATTTTTAACAAAGAAATGATGGTCATTGTATAGCACCACAGGTTTTTTTTTTAATCCTATCTTAAGTCTTAAATTTAACTTATTGTCTTTTAACCACCACTACTGTGCCAAAGAAAGAACAAATTTCTACAACTATAGGCTTCCCCACTTCTTGATTTATTGAGTGGCTTGGAGATACTTTCAATCATCCTAGCTGTTGACCCCCTAACCCTTTTCATTCTAGCTAGGAGTGACGCTTTTGTTCCTCTTATTTGTTTTTAATGTCTTTAAGCCCTTTCTTTTATCCCATCTCCCAAGACCTGTCACATCTAAAGAAAAATAACAGATTACTTGAACATATCACAAAGCCCATCATAGTCACAGAACAACGGAGAATCCAGGAGTGCAGCTGCGACAGGATCAGGTCAAAGTGATATGGGCAAAAAGAATGGAAGTCATCTTCATTAGCACTCCATCAGTAATGCGTGGAACATCTGTGTGTTAGAACCTAAAAACAGATAGGCTGTGTCTTCTCTCAGTTATCTAACAACAATATAAATGCAAGTGGTGGGCACATGCTGCAGACCACCTAAATCTTTTATAATAAATGTTTTAAACATGTTTCTTTATCAGAATACACATTCATTGATTTGGAGGAGAGGGTTAAGATACTTATAATAATAATAATTCATTCTCATAAAACTCAGCACTTCTATGGAGGAAATGGACAGGGTTTAGATGTGTTTTAGTTATGTTTGTGACTTAAGGGAAGAAAGGTATATTTTTTATTTAAATATTTATCAGATGTCAGTTATTTATGAACATATTAAGTCCAAGCCATTATTTTGAAATAATTTAGTTGAGTACACAAAGGATATATAATATGAACAAACAGTCATAGATAAGAGAGAGAGAGAGAGATCTTCTTCCTTTTTGGGTCGAATCTAGACACAAATTCACAATCCTTTCTACCTGATGTCTTGATTTTTCATGTTTTACTGTTTCTTTAAAGTGTGTGTGTGTGTGTGTGTGTGTGTGTGTGTGTGTGTGTGTGTGTGTGTGTTTATCAGAGGACACTGTATTCCTGTGGAGGACAAAGGGTAACTTTGGGAATCATCCTGGATTGTTTCTACTTCCTTTATGCTTTGCTCTGAGGTTTCCTAGGCTCTACCCACCAGAATTAGTGTTTTTGCATGGGACCTAGGGATCTGAGCTCCGGACCTTCTGCTTGCAAAGCAGAGTCCTAACCACTGAGCCATCTTTCCTTTTATTTTTTATTTTATTTTATTTTAAAATGATTTCTTTTTTAATTCTTCAGCAGTTTCATACACATATGTAATAAATTTAATTTTCACCCAATTCCCTCCCCACTCCTTCTCCTTCTTATTCCCAACCAGTTGCCCTCCTACTTTCATGTCTGTGTGTGTGTGCATGCATGTGTGTGTGTGTGTGTGTGTGCATGCGCGCACTCCACTGAGTTTAATAAGAGTTGACTGATGGTTTGAGAGAGTTTCAGTCTCTCATGGCAGAGAAGACATGGCAGAGTGGCTCAGTCCATGGCAGTAACAGTATGCATTAGAGGTGATCACATTGCAGCAGACCCAGGATGAGACAGTGGGACTCCAACCCCAGGCTGGGTCTAATCTTCAATGTCCCACCCCTAACGACTTGATTCTGCAACCTAAATTCTACCTCTTAAAGGTTCTACAACCACCTAAAATATTGCTATCAGCTGGGGGATGGGTGTCATAGGAATAATTCCTATGATAAACATTTCAGAATCAAACAATAACAGTATGTTTGAATAAAAGAAATACGGTAGGAATAATGGCACCACTGTATCACAAAAACATGTTTGGCTGGATCTCCACATGCAGGAGATTAAAACTGGACCTGTACTTGTCACCATGTGCAAAAATTAATTCCAAATGGATCAAGGACTTCGATATAAAGCCAGAGACTATAAAAACCATAGTTAAAAGGATAGGGAACTCCCTCCAGCTGATTGGGCTAGGCCAACAGTTCCTAAACGGACATCCAATAGCACAATCAATACAACCAACACTCAACAGATGGGATCTTATGAAACTAAAGAGCTTCTGTTCAGATAAAGAGATTATAATTCGAGCATGAAGGCAACCCACAGAATGGGAGAACATCTTCACTAACCACATATCTGATAGAGCTCTATTATCCAGAGCGCACAAAGAACTTAGAAAACCAAACACCAAGGAAACCAATGGCCCAATTAAAAAATGGGCCCTGGAACTTAAAAGAAACTTTACCAGAGACAAAATTAAAAGGTCTAACAAATATCTTTAAAAATGTTCCACATCCTTAGCCATCAGGGAAATGCAAATCAAAACTTCCCTGAGATATCATCTCACCCCCGTCAGGATGGCAAAAATCCAAAATACAAACAACACCAAATGCTGGAAAGGATGTGGAGAGAGGGGAACTCTCCTACATTGCTGGTGGGAATGCAAGCTCATACAACCACTCTGGCGAGCTGTCTGGCGATTCTTAAAATAATTAAAGATTGAAATGCCATATGACCCTGCTATTCCACTTTTGAGAATAACCCCCCATACAGCAAAAATTCACCTCAGTTGCACAAGCATGACCATGTTCATAGCAGCACTGTTTACAATAGCAAAGTCATGGAATCAGCCCAAATGCCCAACAGTTGACCAGTGGATAAAGAAACTGTGGTACAACTATACACTGGAGTACTACTCAGCCATCAAAAATGATGAATTAATACAATTTGCCGGGAAATGGATGTCATTAGAAACAATTATATTAAGTGAAGTATCCCAGACACAGAAAATTAAGTTCCATATGTTCTCCCTAATAGGTGGATCCAAATCCACTTAGAGATACTCAAATCTCTGTAATACCTACAGTAATTGCAAAGATTATAAATAGGTGGGATGGGGAAGGAGGGCCCCACCAGAAACAAGGAGAGAAGTGACCATGTTACAGTAGAGAAAATAGGCCTCCATCAAGGACTGCAAGAAAGTAATGTGACACCTAGTTAAGTTCACAATTCGTTCCTGATCATTTACAACTAAGGGGGTATGAACTCATCAGAAGGGGAGGGCATATAGTCCGGCAGATTAAAAAGTAACCATTTTGCAAATGGGTGATTGACCCCTCCCATTGCCAAATGCCATATGACCCTGCGATTCCACTTTTGGGTATAAGTATTACATCTACCCTTGAATGTGCTCTTATAATAAGACTCCAGTTTAACAGCTTTCTGTCTCTGGCCAGGGGATGACATACAGTGCCCATCACGATGGAGTGAAGGGCATTGCAGGAGCAACAAAACTGCAAAAGAAAATCAATGAACCACTATCCAGAACTTCAGAGACTCTATATCAACCACCTAGAACTAGGCCAGACTAATCTCTCCCCATCCTGAAGCTCAGGGACATTTGCGGAAGAGGGGGCGGTAAGAGTATAAGAGCAAAAGGATGGGAGGAGCAATGATTTGCAAGATACTCCACACAAGTTAGGGCCGAAGCAATCATAATTGGACATTGCATGCCCGGCGCAATGTCCAACACACTATTGACCTCACAAAGTCTAGCATCTGCTAAAGGCACCAAGATCCTTGGAGGCAAGGGATTGACAGCCACAGCAGTGTTCCTATACTTAAGGGGAACATGGGAAAGGGTTCAGGGAAAGGCCACTGGGTCCTTGTAAGTCATCGGAGAGGAGGGCCCAGAGGAGAGTCAGGCATGCACAAGAAAGGAGTCTGGGAATTGGGGCGGGAGGCACTGGGGGATGGGGCGGGAGGGGTGAGGGGAGGGAGAGCAGGGGTTCCGGGGGAGGAGGGAGGGAGGGAACTGGCGTACCTATTAAGTTTGTATGAGCTGAAATAATAATAAAAAATGTATTAAAATAAAAAAAAGATCACATAGAGTAAATGACTTGCTAATAAAAAAAATAAATAAAAAAAAGGATGCTCCGGAGATGGGGAGGAAGGCACTGGGGGATGGGGAGAGAAAGGGAAGGGGAGGGAGGAGCAGGGGAGTGGGGGGGTGGAGGGAGGGGACCGGTGTACCTGTTAAGTTTGTATAAGCGGAAATAATAATAATAATAATAATAATAATAATAATAAAGAAAAGAAAAAAACACGTTTGGAATTAAAACTTTAGAAGGAAGGACAAGCTCAGCTATTGCACACATATACCCACAGTTTTTCTTCTCAAAGCCTTCCCTCATCCTTCCTGAGAGCACCATGCTTTGTATACTCCAGTGCTGGTTCCACAGGAACTGCTGGAAGGAAAGTATGGAAAAAAATAACAATTGATTTGAAAATTGAATGTCAAGAGTTCTTCCTCCTTATTGTGTATTTCATAAATGCAGAATACCTTCGTTTGATGTGATTCAGAAGCCAGGAGAATAGTCTTAGAATGAATTTTCTCAAATCCATGATATACTAGAATTTTCATTTAATTCTGTCTTGACACAGCTTGGACTTCAGCCTTTGAGCACAAAATCCATGGCCTGGATGAAAAGACACAGAATGCCATGCCACAGTCTTTTCAATAGAGTTGCTGGCAAGCTGTATTAGGAAGCAACCATTTCCAAAACACATCACAAGAAGTGTTTTCTAACCTAGCTGCATGTCTTAGCTTATAGCACAGTACTTCTAAACTTCCATGTGCTGTCAATCACTTTAAAACCTTGCTAAAATGAAGATTCTGATTCAGTAGATTCTGTGTGTCTAATTCATTCCTCAAGATGCAAGTGTCCATTTCAGTAGAAAAGACCTGGAGAATTCTGTTTCATATCTGAAAACTCTACCTAGCAAGAAGATTAAGATTCAGAATCTGAGACTTGCTATGTTCACTGGAGTGGGAGTAGAAGATAGGAAGTGCAGGTAGACGAAAGTGAAATAAGGACCCAATCACAAGTGACCGGAGAAAAACTGCAGCATCCTAAGGACAGTGTGATGGCTTAGGCAAGTAGTAGTAATTGGGACATTAGTCCAGTTTCTCTTCATGCTGTTGATAAATACACAAGTATCAGTATGCCAGTGTATGCCAGCATAATGAGCCACTTCTCTCCATCTTAATCATGTGCCCAAGGAATCGTCCCACCCACTATGGGCTGGGTCTTCCTTTATCAATTAGATGATCTCCTGCAGGCTTGCTCAGGGCTTTCCTTAATTACTAATTTTTCACAGTTGTGCCCAGAACTCAAGTTGACCCCTATATATAACAAACATAGATATCATGGAAATTGAAAGAGTGAGAGTCTTAAATATTAATAGTTGCATAGACAGGGAGGTGGAAAAATCTCCCACAAGTATCTCACCATATAACTAAATGAAGAAGAGGAGATTAAGTATGGATGGACAGAAAAGAAAAGGAGACATGAATTCTAGTAAAAACAAAAGGATGTTGGAAAGCTAAAATACAGATCAAACCAATGACAACTGAATGAGGATAGAGTTGTCAAAATTCCAGTTTCGTAAAAATTGGTAGAGCCCAGAAATAAGAAAAGTCATTCAGTATGCGTGAACTTGCTTGCTACATACTGTTGTTAAAGCTTATGTATATTATCAACCAAAATTTTCACAAACTTATATGGAAGTTATTGTTATTCCACCTAAAAGACAATGATGCTCAGAATGATGCAATATATTACCTGAAGTCCCTCGTTAGTAGGAGACAGAGTAAGTAACTCATATGCTAGACTTTTCCAAAGCCTAATGCTGACCTAGCAGTCATGGAGGGAGTCACCTGAATGCTGGCCCAGAATGAAGTAAGGATGTGAGCCTTCAGTGTGGCAAGAGTTCTGAATCAACAATAAAAGAGGACAGAAAGGACAGGCGTCCAGGCATTGTGCAACATGTTTAAAACCTGTCATTTATTAATGCTACAATTTAGAATTGTGATCATACCAAAAATAACCCAGAATCCATATTAACTGTTCTATGTCTATGTTTACCTCATTTCCTATGTGAAGTACACAAATCTTAAATTTTGGGTTTGTCAAACATAAGTAGGATCCAAAGTGCTAAATGAGGACTAGAAAAACATTGTAAAGATCATAATGTCCCAACCTTAGCCATAACTTATGTTCATTTATGTGGTAGTCTCTTGAGAGATTTACATCTTCATCTTACTCTAAGAAATCTAAAGACTCTATGTAACATATACAAGAGTTTGTTAGTCATATGGCTATGCTAACACTCTTTAGCTACAAAAAACAGAAATTGATAGGACTTGGCTTAGAAAGAGGCAAGGTAGCTATGGTAAGAATATGCAGATTAGTTCATTGAACTCTGTCATATCAGCTCTACTAAGCAGAATTTCCACAAGAGATGGAGGCCAACAGCTGGTGAAGGCATGGGGGGAGTGGGAGTTACAGGAAAAAAAAAAAAGTCTGTAGCTGATTCTCTTAGCTTCAAGAGTCTTCCTGGTGAGAATTCTGCTACAGGAAGTTCTATAAAGCCAGTGGCTGAGGAAGCAGCTTCTTGCTTCCCCAGCTTCCTTGGCAGAGCAGAACTCCCCTGGATCACCTCAGCAAGTTTGCTTACTTAAGGAGTTGCCTGCAGAGTTTGATCTTGGACCTTCTCTTCTCCCTTTGAACAACTTTGCTAAGTACCTAATTCCTGTGTTAAGTATCTCTACTTAAAGTATCCTATGGACAGTGAATTCTCTTATTTCTTTTTGTGTGTGTGTGTGTGTGTGTTCTCAAATTTTTTTTTATTTCCACTCATACAAACTTAACAGGTACACCAGTCCCCTCCCTCCCTCCAAACTCCCACCACCCTCCCTCCCCATCTCCCACCCCAGCGCCTCCCCCTCCCTCCCCGGAGCATCCTTTAATGTGCATGCCAAACTCTCCTCTGGGTTCTCCTCTCCAATGACGTGCAAAGACCCAGTGGCATTTCCCAGAACCCTTTTCTGTGTTCCCGTTAAGCATAGTATAACACAAGCACAAAGGCAACCCACAGAATGGAAAAAATCTTTACTAACTAATCTTTACTAACTCTATTATCCAGAGTGCACAAAGAACTTAGAAAACTAAACACCAAGGAAACCAATGGCCCAATTAAAAAATGGGCCTTGGAACTTAAAAGAAACTTTACCAGGGACGAAATTAAAAGGTCTAACAAATATCTTTAAAAATGCTCCACATCCTTAGCCATCAGGGAAATGCAAATCAAAACTTCCCTGAGATATCATCTCACCCCCGTCAGGATGGCAAAAATCCACAATACAAACAACACCAAATGCTGGAAAGGATGTGGAGAGAGGGGAACTCTCCTACATTGCTGGTGGGAATGCAGGCTCATACAACCACTCTGGCGAGCTGTCTGGCGATTCTTAAAAAAATTAAAGATTGAAATGCCATATGACCCTGCTATTCCACTTTTGAGAATAACCCCCCATACAGCAAAAATTCACCTCGAGAGCACAAGCATGACCATGTTCATAGCAGCACTGTTTACAATAGCAAAGTCATGGAATCAACCCAAATGTCCAACAGTTGACGAGTGGATAAGGAAACTGTGGTACATCTATACACTGGAGTACTACTCAGCCATCAAAAATGATGAATTAATGGAATTTGCCAGAAATGGATGGAATTAGAAACAATTACATTAAGTGAAGTATCCCAGACACAGAAAATTAAGCGCTGTATAGGTGGATCCTAGTACCAAACCCACTTAGAGACACTTAAGGATAATTCTCTGTAATACCTACAGTAATTCCAAAGATTATGAACGGGATGGGGAAGGAGAGCCACACTAGAAACAAGGAGAGAGGGGACCATGTTACAGCAGAGAAAATAGGCCACCATCAAGGACTACAAGTAAGTAATGAGACACCTGGTTAAGTTCACAGAAGTTCATTCCTGATCATTTACAACTGATGGGGTATGATCTTACCAGAAGGGGAGGGCATATAGTCTGGCCGATAGAAAGTAACCATTTCGGGTGATTGACCCCTTCCTCACCGCGGTTTCCTACTTTTATTACATCTACCTTTGAATATACTCTTATAACAAGACTCTAATTTAACAGGTTTTTATCTCTGGCCAGGGGGTGATATCCAATACCCATCAGGATGAAGTGAAGGGCATTGCAGGAGCAGCAAAACTGAAGAAAATAAATCAATAAACCATAATCCAGAACATCAGAGGTTCTATATCAACCACCTGGAACTAGGCCAGCCTAATCTCTCCCCATCCTGAAGCTCAGGGACATTTGCAGAAGAGGGGGGCGGTAAGAGTGTAAGAGCACAAGGATGGGAGGAGTAACGATAAGCAAGATTCTCCACACAAGTTAGGGCCGAAGCAATCATAATTGGTCTTTGCATGCCCTGCGCAATGTCTAACACACTATTGACCCCACAAAGTCTAACATTTGCTAAAGGCACTAGGATCCTTGGAGGCAAGGGATTGACAGCCACAGTAGTGTTTCTATGCTTAAAGGGAACACAGGAAACAGTTGTGGGAAATGCCACTGGGTCCTTGCACCTCATCGTAGAGGAGGACCCAGAGGAGGGTTTGGCATGCTCATTAAAAGATGCTCCGGGGGGGGGGCTGGAGAGGTGGCTCAGGGGTTAAGCCTTTGCCTTGCAGGCGGAAGGTCCCGAGTTCGGATCCTAGATCCCACGTATAGAAACCAGGTGGGAGCGGGGCAGCCTGTGTTTCTGGTCCTGGTAGGGCGGAGCCTGTGAATCCCGGGGCAGAGTAAACAAGGAGAAGGTGGAGGCGTCCATGGTGATTCCCGAATTCGTCCGTGGTTCTACACACACGCACACACATGCATACATGCACAATTGAATAAATAATAATAAAAAATTTTAAAAAAAAGATGCTCCGGGGATAGGAGGGGGAGGTACTGGAGGATGGGGAAGGAAGGGAGGGCGAGGGGCATAGGCGGATGGGGGGTTGGAGGGAGGGGGGGACCGGAATACTTGTTAAGTTTGTATGAGTGGAAATTTTAAAAAAGTAACCATTTCGCAGATGGGTGATTGACCCCTCCCTTACCACGGTTTCCTACTTTTATTACATTGACCTTTGAATATACTCTTATAACAAGACTCTAGTTTAACAGATTTTCATCTCTGGCCAGGGGGTGACATCGAATTCTCTTATTTCTTATCATCTTAATTTATCTGAAGGAGTTTAGAATAAATAAGGATATGAAAACATATCTAGAAATGTAACTCTAAAGACATCAAGGAGCAAGATGTTTCTCACTTATTCTGCATTCGTTTTTATTTTTTAACTTTATATTTATTCATTTACATTGTGTATCAGAGGGCACTGTATATCCCTGTGAAGAACCAAGGGTGACTTCAGGAACCGTCCCGGATTGCTTTTACCTCCTTTTTGCTTCACTCTGGGATTTTCTAGGCTCCATCCATCAGGGCTGGAAGTACAGGTGTTGTTTTTTTTTTAATTTTTTTATTATTATTATTATTTATTCAACTGTGAGCATATGCGTGTGTATGTGCGCGCGTGCGTGTGTGTGTGTGTGTCTGTGTATGTGTAGAACCACGGACGAATTCGCGAATCACCATGGACGCCTCCACCTCCTTCTGCCCCGGGATTTACAGGCTCCGCCCTACCAGGACCAGAAGCGCAGGCCGCCCCCGCTTCCGCCTGGCGTCTATACGTGGGATCTGGGATCCGAACTCAGGACCTTCCGCCTGCAAGGCGGAGGCTTAACCCCTGAGCCACCTCTCCAGCCCGAAGTACAGGTGTTTTATGTGGGACCTGATATCCAAATTCAGGACCTTCTTCTTTCGATGTTTTCCAGTCTGAATTTTTCTTTTTTCGTAAGTGGAGAGACACATGTTCATTTGTGTGCAGGTGCATGTGTGTGCATGGATGTGCATGCATGACACATGTATGTGAAGAGCACAGGCCAACCTGTGCACAGGCTGTTCCTTGGACACCATTCACCTTGCTTTTGAACAGGGTTTCTCATGGAGACCAGTTAGGCTGAGCTGACTAGACAGTGAGCCCCGGGAATCCTCCTGTCTTTGCCTCCCCAGAATTGGTATCACAAACATGCCACTGCACCCAGTTTTGTACGTGAGTGGTAGGGATCAAATTCAGGTCTTCATTCTTTCACAGTAAGCACTTTATCCACTGAGCTATCTTCCTAGCCCCCACATATGTGCATATGTGCATAACTTACTTCATTCTTTTAGAAGTAGTTCCCACTTCTCCGCCAATCAGTACTTTATATGATAAACTTTAGTTCTCCTCTGTCTAACACACACTTGCTCAGAAATGGTAAACAATTCTTTAGGAGACAGTCTAGAGGGCATAGTTTGAACTAAATATCCACTCTGGTTCAAATGGCTTGTATTTCAACTGCAAAACCCTGTAAGGATTTTATGTAACTTAATAGTCCACATTTCTACTTAAGAAAATTAGATTTTATACAGTTTACATAACTTACCTTAAATCAGATAACTGTTAAGCAAATGATTCAGGATTTATTTCCCTGTCTCCCAATCTCAGATTCAATGCTCAGTCTCCTATGCCACCACTGCTCTCATCATTTATCTGATGTGTTCTTTACAGTTTGTAATGTGCTTTAATATTTCCTATCTCATTCAGTCTTTCCAACACTTCTTATCATCGTGACTCATCCAGAAGGGGTTTAAAATAAATAAGGACATGATGAGGCATCAAGAAATGGAACCCTAAAGAAATCCAGAAGCAGAATGTTTCTCACTTATTCTGCACGAGTTGTCCTTTTTTCTTTTTTAAAAACTTTATATCTATTTATTTAGTGTGTATGTGTGTGAGAAAGATTATCATTGCTACTCCCATTGGTGCTCACAGAAATCATGTAATTTTTCAAGATTATACATTTTGTTAGAATTGATTTCAAGGTTCAAATCTCCTTCATATGGATCTTAGAGGAGTTAATATTGGGACGAGCATATGATAAGTTAAAATAAAAGTGGGGCTAAATCTAGTAGTATTCTGAGTTCTGATACTTTAAAGCCATCTTTTACAAACTCTAGGCAAAGAAAATAGATGACTGTTTTAGTTTTGGTTTGATTTGGTGTTGATGAATGGTTAGGGAAAATTCCTTTGGACATTTATAATCCCATAAATCTAAATAAATGGTGGGGATACACCTCATTCTACAAGGAAGATTTTCCATTCCATCTGCAGCATAATAGGAAAGATTATGACTCTGGAAGATTACTAAGAAACCAATAAAACACATCTGAAATAATACCTTTCTTCTGTGTTTAAAATCAGTATTGACAGCAGAACATCATTGGTTCAGTACTTAATCAAAGACTTTATGATAGTGTGCCGACCTGTGAAAAGATACATAAATGCCTTCCAAATTTTAATATTACTTGGAAATAACTTCTACTGGGCAGGACAGCATAAAGACTCATCCTTACTTTTTGTCATCACTTTTAGAGGTAGTTATGCTTTGCTTTTATCCTAACTTTTTCAAAGAAGTCATTTCCCTAGAGTAATTACAGAAGCTTTTCACACCCCACATTTAGCTAACAGTTACTGAACCACCATCATATATGAAGTGGTTTTTCAAGTGCATAAAGGATCAAATAGTCCAAGTTTTTTCAATCTAATCCATTACTTCTGTAATGACCTGAGGCAGCTGGGCTGAGCTGTGACCAAGGGATGTCAATGTAACTCTTTCCCAGCAGTGCCCTCTGCAAGCATTTCCACTCTCTTTCCCCTTCTATGGCAATGAAGGAAATCTTGCCCTTCTCCTGGACAAGTTCTGGCAGATCCCAAGATCCACATCAAAGCTACCGACTTCTCATCATTCCTAGGACTTGTTTTAAAGCTACTGACTTCTCATCATTCCTAAGACTTGTTTTAAAGCTCCAGCATGGTTTTCCTGTATTATAGTGAGCTCTCATGATTTGTTTTTTTTTTTATTTCCACTCATACAAACAACAGGTATACCGGTCCCCCACTCCCTCCAACCCCCCATCCTCCTGTGCCCTCAACCCCCCTTCCCTCCCCATCCCCCAATGCCTCCCCCTCCCATCCCCGGAGGATCCTTTAATGTGCATGCCAAACTCTCCTCTTGGTCCTCCTCTCCGATGACATACAAGGACCCAGTGGCATTTCCCACAACCGTTTCCTGTGTTCCCTTTAAGCATAGAAACACTACTGTGGCTGTCAATCCCTTGCCTCCAAGGATCCTAGTGCCTTTAGCAAACGCTAGACTTTGTGGGGTCAATAGTGTGTTAGACATTGCACAGGGCATGCAAAGACCAATTATGATTGCTTCGGCCCTAACTTGTGTGGAGAATCTTGCATACCGTTACTCCTCCCATTCTTGTGCTCTTACACTCTTACCGCCCCCTCTTCTGCAAATGTCCCTGAGCTTCAGGATGGGGAGAGATTAGGCTGGCCTAGTTCCAGGTGGTTGATATAGAGCCTCTGATGTTCTGGATTGGCTCTCATGATTTGTTAAAGCTACTCTATTATGGTTTGCTTTTGTGTCTTTTCTGCTATGTTATCATTATATTTTTAAAAATCTGTTCTTCAGCTAAGGCACAAATCCATAGTGATCCTCTAAAATGATCCTAAAGAAATTGCTCTGGATGCTGAATCTGGGATTTGCTGACATCCTGGCTTTCTAGAGAAGATAAGAAACCTGGAATTTATGGGAAACAATATGAAGAGTGAGGAGTAAGACTGAACAGTGTGTACTTTAGAATCTGAATGCCACAGGCATAAAGCTTGGCAGAGAGCTACATGGCAGAGCCTGTTCTTCAACGAGGTCCATAGAGATCTTTTTAGAAAGTCCAGCTGATGAGTGTTCCTTTCCCCTAACTTGCACATTTTGTGCTGACCTTAAGTTTAAACTTGAAATACCAAATGAATGAAATTTCTTCTGGAATACTATGGACCAGCTGCCTCAGACCTTGGCATAAGTAATGGATCAGCTCATGAGAGTATCTTGGGTTTCCTGGCACATAATTTTTTAACATTTTTTATTATTATTTCCACTCATACAAACTTAGTAGGTACACCGGTTCCCTCCCTCCTTCCTCCTCCCCCCAACCCCCCTGCTCCCCCTCCCCTCACCCCTCCCTCCTTATCCCCCAGTCCTGGCACACAATTTTAAATTCAATAGTTCTAGTTGTAACTATTATGACTTACAAATTCTGTGTCCCTCAAATGAATGGCAAAAGCTTAATGTCAGAGGATAGAGAGGAAAGGAAACTTTCTTTTTCAGCCCATGTCTTCTTCACAGTCTTGTTTTTTCCTTTGATTTCCTTTCTTCCTCTGTCTTTCTCCTCTATCATTCTCCAATCTAAGACAAAGTTCAAAATACGGATTTGGGGAACAATATTGAAAAATGACACTCAAAATATCTAAAATGATACTTTTGGAAAAAAACTTCAAAAGTTTTTATCCAATATTTCTCACTAAAAACAATCTAAAATAGCTTAGCTTTGACTTGTACACCAAGTTAATCCATTCTGTTTGCATAGAAGACCTTACAATCATAAGAAGCACTCCAGTTGTCCTTATCTTATAAAATTTGAGATTTCTTTTTAAAAACTAAAAGAACAATGAGTATCTCCAAATTTGATGACACAGGATGAGAGGAAGATGACATCTATCTGGGTAGTCATTGTGCAAAATTTAGTTTAAGTCTTTGGTGAGAAATCTAGCAAATATCAGATAGAAGCTGTCAGGACTAGAATCATTGGGAGAGAGAGGGAGTTAAGATGGATCATTTGGGCCCACATTTAGGTTGTGCGCTCTGAAAGGTAGTTTGCAGGTGCTGGAGAATTTGGAAAGCTATAGGTGCTTCCAGTAGATTGCTTTTCATCTTTGCAAATATCCTGAGAGGGTGTCTGAAAATTCAGTTGCAACCCAAAGTCTCAAGATAAATAGAACCACACCAACTCTAATACAATGAGATTCAGGGGAACTAAACTGATTCTCTGTGACTGGTATTTATATAATCTCTGGATGAGATTTGTGTTTTGGCTCCTCTAAATGATTTTTACATATCTTCTGTTGATTATCTCAAAACACAAATATTAAAAAGGGAAGGAAATAGATCAATAAGTAAGATGCCAATAAACCTATAGGTAGGAAGACAGTACATCAAACTGCTCTGTAGGCAGCTGTTATTATACCCATAGAATGGGAACTCACAGTGGAAACCTTTGAGTCTAAAGCTGGATGAGTGAAGGGAAATGTACATATCGATAAAGTAGGCTGAAGAGAGGTAACTTGTTATACTATGGAGAACTGAACCCCAACAAGAATAGACAAGCCAGAGTGAACCCTGAGGTCCATAGAAGCATACAGGCAGAAGAGTAGGAGGGTGTGATGATGAAGGAAAGGGAGACGATGGGAGGGAGTAGGAGGGAGGGAAGCTGGAATAAATACTCCATATGCTTGCAAAAGTAGAAAAAATTAATTAAAAAAGACAAAGAGAAAGGAAAAAGAACAAAACAAAAATCACAAATATTTTTATGTAGTACAAATTTTAAACAATATAATTATCCATTGATAATTTATACGGGAAAAACACAAATATTAATTAGGCCAACCTCATAACTTTTTCAAAAGGAGAGAAGTAATTTTGTTTTAAAAAAGAATAAAGAAAAAGTAGAAGTTAAATATAGAATAACCAAAGTACAGTATAAAATCTGTGAAATTGCCTAAAATGAAAGCTACAAGTTCAATGACTTCCAACACCCCCCCCCCTTAACAATCACACTATCAGCTTTGGTTTCTTTTTCATTGCCCACCTGGTAAAGTAATTTTATGCATATTATCTTGATGTGGCATCACATTTAAAGAAATAAAAGAGTAAAAGGAGTATTGTAAATTTTACCTAGGTTTCATAGCAAATAAATACCCTTAGGTTCTATGTTCTACCTTATCATCCCCACCTCATGACATTTTATTTTCTAATCCTTAAATCTTTGCTATCATGACTTGGCAGAGAAAAGGAAGCTACTGATCTCTCCCCATCAGCTTTCAAGAAAACTATTCATAAAAAACTGAGCAGACATTCAAACTATCTTCTGGTTTAGAAATTTTAAGGAAGAGAAAAAGAAAGAGGGGAAAAGGGCAATAACATTTTTTATCCCTTACTGGAAGTGGCTTCATTTTATGCTGTTAAGTGCAGTGACCTGGTCAGTTGGCTCAAGTGTCTTAGAAGCTGCTGGAAACACTTCTTCCTCAGTGAGAAGAAGTTAACACGGGAAGGCAACATCTCATTGGCCTTTTGTGAACTGACTTCACATTCCAATCTCTGGGGAGTGAAAACAACTCCAAACAACTGTTTTTATTAGTGAAATCAACAGATTTGGACTTGAGCCTCTTCGCCTATACAATTAGAGATGTTGTGTCACTACAGAATATGAGACACCAATGGAGAGAATCCCTAAGGACCCTTAGTATCCCTCTGTTGTCTATACATACTCCCCAGCAACAGGATCTCTGCTAATTAACCATCTGGTTGTATTGCTTCAATGACTGGAAGTTTTAGAATAATAAGAACTAGATCCTGCAAGCAAAGTCCCTAACCAAAGAGATTTGGTTGACTAATTTACAGGAACAGAGCACTACTTCTAGCATCCTCCTCCTTTTAGAAAGCAACTTCATATGGGTCACTCTAATAGAAAAAAATACTTTTGATATACAGAGAAATTTGCACCAGAACAATGGCATCTAACAAGACAGTCTTAACAGAGAAATTATTTTTTTATTCACTCAACATTATCCAAAAGTTTTTCTCAGATCCCAGTCTACCTTCAAAGCCCAACAGAAAGTTGGAGTCAGTCTGGAGTGAGGCATTCTAGAACCACCACACCTATAGAATATACTAGGCAAAGAGGATGAATAGCAAATCAAGCTGGTGATCAATAGATGGCTCCAAGCACGAGAGAAGATTTGTAGATATACAGCTGAAAAGTCTGTGATTCTAAAATGTTAACAATGATTCAAGGAGGCAAAGAAGTGGAGTCACATACCAAAAGAAGCAAGACTTTTTAAAACAGAGCTGAGGGTAAGCATGGTAATTCCAGTACTTAGGAGGTTGAGGCAGGACAATCACCATTTTCAAGCCTAGACTTTACCAAGTGGTAAAATCCTGCATCAAAAAAATAAATAAATAAATAAACAAAATGAAATAGCTGAATTGCTTGCCTACTTGTAATCTTACAGAGTAGATAAAGAAGAAATAGACCAGTGACATTAGCACTTAGAATATTCAAATAATTTTATGTACATATCAATGCCAGCCTTAATAAATACTTCTTGTTTATTGAGTTTAATAACATTCTCAAAAGACTAAAGAAAACAGAGCAGAATGGCACAGACGTAATGAGCTTATATGAGGCCTCTATAAGAAAGGGACTGTCTCACACACATGATCACATTCTCCCCTTGAACACCATTGCAGAAATCAATAGTCACTCCTGACATTCTTCCACCTGAGCCAGGACCTTCCTCAACCAGGACTCCAGGTAGTCTCTTCAAATCAATCTGAATAAAAAGGCAGAGAAAAAGACTGTTTTCCATAGCTGTTTCTCAGTTCCCCTCCTGTGTCATTGTTAATGCTGATATTTCTTCTTCAGTAATGTCTCCTTGTGCTTTTTACTGCTTACTCTTTGTTGCTGTGAGAAAACACCCAAAGTCAAGCAACTTAGGGTAGAAAGAGAGATGTATTCAACATATGGTACCAGAGGGGAGATACAGTCTTTCATGATGGAAACTGGCAGAAGCTGGAGACAGGCTAAGTCACATCCTTCATGGAGACAGAAAACTGCAAGGCTGTCAACTGAAAGAACAGGTCTCTCCTAGAAGTAATCCACATCAAAGCCCACCCACTGTGACTGCCTTCTTCCAGCAAGGTGGAGCCTTCTCAAACACATTCTCACAGGGGACACATTTAAAACCATTATACCCTTGCAACCTATATTCTTGTTGTAACTTACTCTCTTCTTCTCTTACTAGCAAGTGAGCTCTTTAAACACAGGGTTCTTCCTTCCACTCATTGGTCAGCCACCAAGACCCTAGAGCAGAGCTTGGAAAGAGCTTGGAGCTCAACAAATCTTTATGGAATGTGTGATGATTAATACTGATTATCAACCTAACAGAATCTAGAATCACCTAGGAAACTACTGGGACAACCTGGGAGGGATTACTGTATTAGATTATCCTCTAGGCATGTCAGTGAGGAAATTTCTAGATTAGGTTAATTAAGGTGACAAGACCCAGCCTGAAAATGGGTAGCACCAGTCAATGGAGTCCCAAACTCATGAAAAGGAAAACAGTGAACAGAAGCAATAGCAGTCATCTCCCTCTGCTTCCTGACTGCTGATGCAACATAACCAAGTGCTTCTGCCTTGTTTTCCCCTCCATGATGAACTATACCCTAGAACTGTAAGCCAAAATGCCTTTTTCCTTCCTTAAGTTCCTTGCATCAGAGTATTTTATTACAGCAACAGGAAAAGCAGCTAGTATAAAATGAATACATGTTTTCCATATTTTGCCAATCCACCCAATTAAAAGTATTCTCTTTAGCTTCTTGCTGCACAGAGCCATACAAGATGGGTTACATACCTACCCTATTTACTTTAATCTAGCTGTAGACCCTCAATCAGTATTTGTTAAATTGGATTAGGACAAACACAGAGACTTGAGCAAACAATTGAAATCATGGACCTTACAAGTGCATTGGACTGTGACTTGGTCTGACCTGTATTTCATTTCATTCAGCCTCATGAGTTGATAGCAAGGATCGTCATCTCTATCTTACAAGCAATAGAACAAAGGATCAGAGGTGATTTTCTCTTGATTTGTCCATGTCAGAGGCAACATTATCTGCTCAGGGCTGTTCTTGCTTCTGTAGTACTAGAGCCATTTGAAATATCATTTATTCCAGCTGAGAATATGCCATATTATTCAATTCTATAAGTTAGATAAGTAATAGGATGGTTATATATCTCTAGTTAAAATTATATTTTAAGTATTTTAGTAGAAGCTTTTAAAGGAAAACTATGAATACCACTATCTTGACTCTGTTTTGTAGTGACTAATTAATACTGCTTGAGCCACTCAACTTTAAGCTCTTATCCCCGCATGATTTGCTTACTCTTCCTTTCTTCTAAGACACCAGAGTCTCTCCACTTGAGCCCTGAATTTTCCCTTAGTTTTATTGTCAATATTTATTAGTTTTTGTTTTGTCTCAGTTTTCAAGACCTCTACTGATCACTTCTGGCTTCATTTGGGCAGATGAATAACTACTTATATTCACAGTACTTCCTTGTCTGTTAGTATTCTCCAAATACAGGGAGCAAATTTCTTGAGGGAAAAAATGAGGTTCTTAAAAATCATCCAACAAGCTTAATAATGACTCAGTGACTATTCAAACCCAGGTATTTTGATCCAGTGCCCTGCGTTCTTTCTGTTCAGATCCAGTAGCCTGAGTATGAGCTGCCTGATGACCTCAGGGTGTGGAGCTCAGATTTCTTCACTCTGACCCTGCAAGGACATGGGATTCTATACAGCAAGGCTTCCTCTTCCTCCTCCACTCTTCACTGGAAAGGGCAGACTGTGCAGACTGTGAATGGAATCATCAGGAGAGATAAGGGGGAGAGTAGTAATCTCCTTCCCCTGATGCCCAAGGTAGAAATGAAAGCATCCTTGGGGCTCCTTCTTCCAAGGGAGGGTCCATCTCCAGAATATAAATGACAAACTCCTTTCCATAGTATTTCCCCCTTGTAGGCAAGCAGACCCCACACCCCACATTCAGTAGGTAAGACACATGAGTCAGGCTTACATCCTGCAATCAGATATATTTTTAATTCAAGTTCTGTGCAATTTGGCTTACATTAACTTTATTGGGTAATTACCTAATTCAGAGTGCTGTTAACAGCGCTGTCGACAAGAATATTAGCTTGCTGCAAGGGATGTGCTTGCTGACAGCAACACAAAGAGAAGCTGAGGCAGGTTTTTCTTTTAACCAATTTATTAAAATTTTTTGAGTAAGTCATTTTCCCCCTTGTGGGCTTTTCCTCAGAGTTCGTATGAGATTGCAGATGTTTGAATGGTCCAGCCTGCCTATCCTTCATGCCAGGTGCCTCTAACCCAGGGAAGCTCCCTGAGAGTACACACACACACACACACACACACACACACACACACACACACAACCTGCCCAGAAACTGCCATAGAAGTAAAAGGTCACCACAAGCTAACCAAGGGCAGCAGGGTGCCACTAGGGAGGGAAGGGTGGGTTATGCCTTGAGGCAAACGAAGGACTCCCCGAGTCTGGTTAGGCAGCCCTGGCTATTCATATTCATGATAGAAAACTAATAGTCCCATCT
This sequence comes from Typhlomys cinereus, assembly GCA_023101885.1. Classification (NCBI taxonomy): domain Eukaryota; kingdom Metazoa; phylum Chordata; class Mammalia; order Rodentia; family Platacanthomyidae; genus Typhlomys; species Typhlomys cinereus. Next base: position 891,132 of record JALPQD010000166.1, on the reverse strand, counting down.
CGATTTCACAAGAGGGTGTGTGTAGTCTTATCGTGAAGCTCTTATGACTCTTTACAGTTTGGTAAGTGTGTTCTTGGAACACCAACAATACTCCTCTTGAAGAACTGCAAAGAATATCTGCACCCAAAAGATTCCCCTGTTATTGGTTGTTATTGAAGTCTAAACCCTTAGTTCTGAAAAATAAAATAATGTCTGGAAATGGGCTGTCACATGTGAAATCAGTTAAGATGAAGTTGTATTAGATCTATTCAACTCCATAAACCAGGCTGTAGAAAAACAGGAAATGCAAACAAGGAATGGTAGCCCATGCCGGTAATCACAGCACTCGGGAGACTAAGACAGGATTGTCTTGAGTTTGAGATCAGTCTGGGCTACATAGTGAGTTCCAAGTCAGTCTAAGAAACAGTGTGAGACCTTGTCTTTAAAAAAATGAAATGAGAGTTTCTGGTCCTGGTAGGGAGGAGCCTGTGAATCCTGGAGCAGAATAAACAAGGAGGAGGTGGAGGCGGTCCATGGTGCTTACGGAATTCGCCCATGGTTCTACACACACACACACACACACACACACACACACACACACACAATTGAATGAACAATAAAAAATAAATAAAATGAGAAATGTGGACAGAGAAACCTGCTCATGGGAACACGCCATAGACCTGAAGGTAGAGAATGATGAGAATGACGTTTCCACAAGCTGAGGCATGCCAGAGATTTCCAGCAGATCCTTAGAAGCCAGGAGACAAGATGGAAGAGCCTCTTCCTAGCAGCCTTCAGAAGGAACCACCCCTGCGGATACCTGGTTCTGACTTCTGACCACCAAAATCTGGGACAAAAATTCTGTTGAGTAAGTCACTCAATGACAACCTTAGAAATCTAATCCAAAGGTTACCTCCACAGCTAAGAGTATTTACTCTACAATCACGAAGACCAGCTTTCAGATCCCAGCACCCAGGTAGTAAGCCAGCATCCCCATAAATGGATCAAACCTCAAATCTGATGACAACAATATCACTGCACCTTGCTGGCTTCCAGTGTAGAAAGAGCAAATCATGCATCTGGGGCTTAGATCTTGCCTCAAAGAATAAGTTAAGAGTGCTAAAGCATGCCTTCTTCTGGTCTCATGCACACATTAGTTCATGTACCGTACACACACACACACACACACACACACACACACACACACACACAAAGACATGGATAAATTAAATAAATTTTAAAAGCGTTAATTCTGGAAGTCAGACAACAACCTTCCAATGCCAAGAAAGAATTCAAGGCCTCTGGTTTAGGGCTGGTGCTGTCCTCCTAACCACAGTAAACACTCATAGTGCCAGTTCCTCTACTTCGGATCACTTGACACATGTCAAAGAAGCAAGATGAGGAGAAAGGTGACTGACTGAAGGATAGGAAGGGGAGAGAGAAAGGAAATATAACCTCTTTTCTCTGTTTCTGGTGAAAATTAAAAAGAATACTGACCCCAAACAGTTAAATTTATTGAGTCCTTGCTATGAGACCCATTGTATAGTCCTAACAGTGAGTCAGACACTGCTATCCTCCTTGCTGTACAAGATGAGGAAGCCAGCAAGATGTCACAAACCCTGTCCAGTCCACTCAGCTAATAAGCAGCAGAGCTGAAGCCACTTCTAACCACTTTGCTATCTGCCTTCAGACCTCCGCTCTGTGTCTTTGCAACACGAGGTGAAATACAAACCTCAGGTGTGTCAATGGTTAAATCTCAGGTATGCCCATGGTTAAACCCCAGTAAAGCCTCTGAATAAATGTTTATCACTGCTGTGTCCCAGTGTTTTTCCAGAACGTGGGTTTTTTCGAAAAAGAGTGCTTTGATTATTTAACATTGTGGGCATCAAGATATGATCCAATTTATTCAAGTACTTTCATGCATTCAGTTCTTTCTGATCATGCTCCTTTTATGGAGTTTGTACTGAGGATCTGCCTGCAGTACAAAGAACATGATGGATTAAAGGCCTCTTCAGAAAGCAAAGTATATGAATTGTAGCATCTTTAGATATTAGAGCAGACTCATAGTATAAGATTTCCACTTGCCTTCCCCTTTGATGCAAGGCAAACTGATCCTTCAGCACCAGCGTCAAAGTTGCCACAAACGACTTTTTTTCTAAGGCTTTTTTCTAAGGCAGATTTGTTTTCAAGGGTCCCGCCCTATGGCCACCGCACAAGTCAGAGGCTGATCACACCAAGGCTCCAAAACAAGCTAATCATTATTCACTGCACATCAAGCAACTAATTTTTTGAAGTTACTGATTTTTTGAAGGATATCAGCCAGACACATTTCTAAGAAAGCTTCAGTTCGCTCTTCAAATTACCCATGCATTTCCAAATACCAACTTTTTCGCATACAAAATAATTCTCACCGGAGTGTAAGAATTGGAGAGCAATACGACATAACTTTATATAGTGTTAGGAATAGTTTTCAGTAGTTTAAAATACCCTCTCATTCCAGAATGAAGAATGTGATTTAAAACCTCAAAGATGGGGCTGGAGAGGTGGCTCAGGGGTTAAGCCTCTGCCTTGCAGACGGAAGGTCCTGAGTTCAGATCCCAGATCCCATGTATAGACGCCAGGCGGGAGCCGGGGCGGCCTGCGCTTCTGGTCCTGGTAGGGCGGAGCCTGTGAATCCCAGGGCAGGGTAAACAAGAAGGAGGTGGAGGCATCCATGGTGGTTCCCGAATTCGCCCGTGGTTCTACACACACAGAGACACATGCACGCACGCACATATATATGCACACACGCACAATTGAATAAATAATAAAAAAAATTTAAAACCTCAAAGATTTCTCACTTGCCCTGAAGCAAGCAGCTACCATAATAATTTAACCAAAATCTTTTTATTACATTAGTCAATGACTTTAAAAATGCATATTTTCTGAATATATGCAACATAAAAGGCTTATTCTTCAGAATTTCTTCAGCTGGGTTCTCTGAAATTTCTTTTACATCTTTTTTTTCTTAGCTTGTCAGAATATATAAAATGCATGCTCACATTTTTCTTCCATCTTGATATGCCATATGTATTCTGAAAGGCATCTGACTTGTATCAGAAATCTTGAAATCCAATGTTTAGAAGAATATAATGCCAAGAAGAGTCTATGTCTAACTTTTTCCAGTTTATGTGCATTAACTGATTGGTACCAGACCCAAGCTAAGGAAGAATATAAATCCAGTGGGTTTAAATCTAACTGGATTTCAGAAAATGTCCCAGATACAAAGAACTAGAAAGTCACTCTGAGAGTACAAAGTTGTCTAGGTACCACTAAAAGTATATGCCACACATTGATAAGAAAATGCATTTGGAAATATGACATGTGATCCTGGTACATGATTATGGCAGCAAACAGATTTTTTTTAATCACCAGAAATTGAGGTGGTTTCCCCTCAATCACTCTGAAAAATATTTCATAACTCAAACATCCTCAGATCCAAGCTCATGCACAAGAGCCCCAGCTATTCCCTCTGTATTTAGGTATGTCTGGACCAGCAATTCCTACATATCAGTGTGCATGAGAACCACCCAGAAGCTTACAAAAGCCCCACCTCAAGTGGGCAACACCCTCAGAGTTTCTGATTCTGCAGGTTCAGGGGGAGGCCCAAGAATGTGTACTTTCCAGCTAGGCCCTAGCTGGTGGAAGTCTGCTGCTCCCAGGACCACTCTTTGAGAACTTCTGGTTTTAAAAGAACAAGCAAGTGGCATTTTAATGTCCACAACAGTCAGAGAGACATTTAGATGTTTCATTTGTAGCATATTTCTTCTATTTGTTTCCTCTCCAACAGAGCAAGGAGGGTTCAGGTGCCCATAGGGCAGGGCTGCTATATTGATGGGTAATCAATTCCATGTTGTAAAATACTATGACAGTTTTTTACAATTCAGGGAGCAAACACATCCACTTTTGGCTGAGAACCCCTCACCTGGGTTCAGCTATAAAATATAAATTTGAAAATTTGAAATATGTTTATTTAGTAAGCTCTCTCTGAGGTTGTCATTGAAAGAAATGCTATGTTTTTGTGTCCTTTGGAGGACACGGTCAGTTCTCTCTCGTTCTAACTGTCACAATTTCTGCGAGTCTCAAGATACCTGGGCCAATGTACTGTCTGATTCCAACTGTGTTGTATTCCGGAAAAGGCAAGGCTGTAGAGTCAGGAAAAAAAGATCACTAGAGGACACAAAGATGAAAAAAAAAAAAAAAAAAAGATACCTGGGCCATGGGGAAGAAGCCCAAAGACTATCATGTGGCCTGGAAATTATTGTGTGGCCTGGGAAAAAAGTCATCTCTCTTGCCTTCTTTTGCTGCCCTGAAATTCTGAGATATTGTAATCTTGTCCTTTAACAACTTCTTAAAGGACAGTACTCTCTCCATAGTTTTTAATAAGTCGTTACCATTCTTCAACAGATTTGGAAATGTGCCCTCAGGCTCAAACGCTTGAGCTTTATTCCCAGGACTCCTAGAAATCAAGCTTCAAGAGGTTAGCAAGGAATGGTAATAACCCCTGAAGCCATTTGGCAGTTCTCTGGTCCATCACCCCAGCTTCTGATGCCGCTGGAGTGCACAGTGCTGCAGTCTGATGTCTAAGGAGAGTAAGATGCTAGAAGTTTCTCCCGAGGATAACTTCATGCTGGTATGTCTGCAGCCTCCCGTTTCCTTTGTGGCTAATATTCCCCAGAGTAATTCAAATCCCGAAGCACCCTTCACAGAAACCCCTAGTTCTGGACTGTCAGCACTTCAGAGGAAATTACGTGAGCTAATTATTCTGTAGAAAACATGGAAGGCCATTAAATCATCCTCTCACTTCTGCTCCATTGCCCTCTGTGAACCATTTGTTTTCCCTCCTTGCTTATCCAAAGAACTGACCTGCAGACAGGGCTGAAAACAGAAACATAGGAGAAATTATGTTCTTTCAAGAAATTTGTCCAAGTAGAGGTATATTAGTTAGGGTTCTCTAGAGTCACGGAATTCACAGAATGACTATATATATATATATATATATATATATATATATATATGTGTGTGTGTGTGTGTGTGTGTGTGTGTGTGTGTGTGTGTGTGTATATATATATGTGTGTGTATATATATACATATATATATGAAATTTATTGAGTTAGCTTACAGATATGATGGAGGCAGTCCAGCAAAGGCTGCCAGTAGCCGAGGTAAGTCCAACGATGGCTGCCAATAGCTAGCTGCTCAGTTCGGTAGTTAAGTGGGTGATGGTTGAAGGCTGGAGAACTCCTAGAGTCTTAGCCTAGTCAAAGGCTAGAAGGTCGAAGAAACCAGGCAGCCAGAAAGAAGCACGATTGCTAGCACAGCTGCAAGAAGGCATCTGTTCCCCTTGGTGGCTCCTTTTTATATGATGTAGTATTGGGAGGATCCTTTGAGAGCTTTGGAGTTCTGATAGGATCTAGGGCGTGCACAATCCTTTCAGGTAGTCTCAGTTGATCGTTTCCAGAGGTGGTCTCAGCCCAGCTTAGTTAATACCGGGTGTGTCAAGTTGACACTCAGGCTTAACTATCTCAGGAGGGGAAGAGGAGGTAGGTTTCCTTGTAATGTATGTGAATAATGTAGGCAGTCCTAACCTCACCAGCTGCTTATATGTGGGATTTGATTAGGAAAAACATGTGGGATGTAGTTAACTTGTTCTCTGTTTCCAAATGGTGCTAATCCAAGTTCATCCTACCTGAGCTCAGCTTCTGGGAACTAAAGCCCTGACTTTAAGGAAGAAGGACTGAGAGAAGGAAAGAACACAATTCCTATCAGGAGAATCTATGGATCCTGTGATCAGAAGGCAACTTCAGATCTGAATACTCTTCATGATGTCCTTCACTTACTTTCAAAAGAAGATGGAGTGAGATTTAGGTTTGTCATTATACTTGTGTCCTTTAGTAACCCCACCCCCTGAACACCTCAGTCAATCCCAACTCATCCTTGACTCCCTTTCCTACAACCGTATACAGAGGTGACCACTGGATCTGCCTCATTAAGAGAGCACCTCTCAGTTTTTGTCCTGCTCAGCAGGGATACATTGACTCTTAGCATGGTATGTCAAAAAGCCACTATCCACAGACTTGACTACAACCCAGATTTATCCAAAAAACACCTGACTGCCACATATTATCCTGAAATAATCACTCTGCTTGCCTTCATTCTGTTTCTCTAGTTTTCCTACAACTATGTGCAGTACTCAGAAACTCCTAGAACCCATTAACACTCACTCTGTCTTCTATGTGACTTCTTCTAGTTAAGCTACACCTCTCAAAAACCACGTTTCTGCTCCCACCACCTTTCCTCCCTTCTCCACCTGAGGCTCTCCTAGACAGAGGAGACAGTGACCTGACTGTGGATCACTGGCTGCCTTGGCTAAGACCATGTTTTAACTCTTTTTATTCATTCAGAAATATTTGCAATGGGCCAAACATGTTTCAACGTGTTCCTTTCTAAAATGGGGGCAATCACTACAGAGTGTTGCCAGAAAGACATCAGGAAGAATCAGTTCAACAGAATGATTTTGTCTACAATGTGTGTCATAATTCCTGGCTAAATCTATGTGAACTATTACTACTCTTCAAAACTAGGTCCAAATACCATGTGTATCCTTTAAGAGCTTTTCCTTCCCTCTTTTTTCTCTATATATGATATTCTAGAGCTATTATCACATATGACCATTACAGATGGCTTCATGATATAGAGCACAGACTATCTGGGCTCAAGGCTTGGCTCTTGACCTGTATGCCTGCCTGCCTGTCTTCCTGTATGATCTCTATGACTCAGTTTCTTTTGCCATTGTATAGGAATAATAGTATGCTCCTCATTGAGAGGCTATGAGGACTAAGCACATCATATGTGTAAGTACTTCAGCAATATGAGTCACTCAATAAGCCTCATACAATATGGCCACTCTTACCATTGAGTATTCATCTATCTGCCCCATTCAGCTTCCAGGTACAAGAAAAGTAAAAAAGTACCTCATTGACATTTGTACCTATATTTTCTTCCTTACCTAAAATATAGTTAAGTAGATCACAGTCCAGAATTCTGAGCCTTAGTTTTCATGTGCATTCTTTTCCCCTTGAAAGTTGATTTAAAGCTGGTAAGTGCTGGTCCCACTGCCAAATGGGACCAGCACTTGCAACAGGTGTAACTTGACAACTGTCTATACACAGGCTTCTTGTTATAACTGGGGTTGGTCAATAAGAAATCATCCCTGGAGCATGGTTTAGGCTAAAGTCCCCAACTGGGGCCCTTAAAACAGCTTCAGTTTCTCTTTTTTTTTTGAGACAATCTCCATACATTCCCCAAGCTGCCTTTGAGTGTGTGTGTGTGTGTGTGTGTGTGTGTGTGTGTGTGCGCGCGCGTGTGTGTCCGAGAGCACTGTGTATCCCTGTAAAGGTCCAAGGTAACTTGGGGAACCATCTTGAATTGCTTCTACCTCCTTTTTGCTTCGCTCTGGGATTTCCCAGGCTCCTCCACTTTACAGAACTGCAAGTTCAGACTGGCACTTTTGTGTGGGATCCAGGATCTGAATTCAAGTCTTCCTGCTTTTGAGGCAGAGGCTTAACTGCTGAGCCATCGCTTAAGCCTCTTAGTTTCAGTTTCTTAAAGTACCCTTAATCTACATCATAGCTTATAAAATTATAAATTTTGAATTTTGAGAGTACGTGTCCAGATAGTCAACTAATCTGCAAAAAAAAAAAAAAAAGTTTTTCCTTTTATGGTCTTGAAAAAAATGATTTTTTTTAAGTCAAAGCCCTTAACTTTCCCTGGATGGCCTTTAAGGTGTACTTGCACAGGCGTGACTGTATCTGCTGCAGATCTTTCTCATCCTTTTTGCTGCTCTTCTTAGCCCCCTGGTAATCACCTGGATACACTTCATGTTTTTCCCTGTTCTCCTAAAAGTCCCATCTCAAAAGATTCCTCACCAGTCTCATTTCGCAACTTTTCTTCCTACCTCATGGGAGAAGTGGGCACCATCAGAGAAAGAACCCCCACCTTACACATCCAAGTGTTCTTCTTCCTCTGCACTACCATTTTCCTGTTGTCTCCTGACAATGAGAGAAGGGTCCTCCCTTCTGTATCTGTCAAATCCTTTCGCTTGCTCACTGGCATGCACAGTTACCTCTGGCTTGTACGAATCTGTACGGTACTCACCAGCGGGTCCTTGAGTCTCAAGTTCTCCTACACTGTGAACTTCTCCCCCTCAGCACTGAAATACATTCATCTGGTTACTTAAAAGTATTTTCCCAATCTGCATTTACTCTCTTTCTTCATCATGCAACTTCTTTTCTCTCTCTCTCTCTTTTTCTTTCTTGTAAAGAACTTCAATAAAAATAGCTCTCTTCAGAACAAGTTATAAAAGTGAAGTTGCAAACTTGAAATTCCTGTCTCCAAAGCAGAAGAGGGTGAAAAAGACTCTCATGGAGAGGTTCACAGACAGGAAAGCAGTGACCAGCACAAGAGGATGGGTCTCGCTGTTGAGACTCAAGGTAGACATATCGTCTCCGTTGTCAGGAAAAGATATGTCTTTTTCATAAAATCACATTTTTTTATTGTTGGCTACTAATTGATGCTTCTCCTCCCAAAATCATAGTACAAGGCAGAATGAAACTTCAGGCGGCCAGCTGATTGCTGATTTTATACAGTCCATATTAAAAAGAAATGGATTCACTTGATAGCAAAAGCATCTTGTGTTCTTCCACACCTGACAGCCTGCTGGGGAAGCAGAGGAAGAGTCTCACCCTCAGACCATCTCACGTGTCCAGAAAAGGTGGCAGAATGAAGTACTGAGAAAAACACAGGGCCTCAAATAGTGCCCGCCAAACAGGCTACAGCTCAGAATGGCTACATTTGGTGGGCTACCCACCAGATCTTCCAGACTCCAAGGCTCACCCTAATAGCCAAGGAGTCTCTTGGCTTCCTCACTCTGGGTCAGCAACATCTCACTTGCATACTTCTGAAGTAGTTCCATTTTCTTCCTTCGCACAAGTGCCTCCTCGATCTCCTGCACATAAGCAATGAACTGCTGCCCGTCTCCTGCAGCCTTCTCTGGCTGCCTTCCTCATCGGACTCCTCCTCCTCAGTGACAGCAAAGATGTTGATCTTCTCTTCCTCCTCTTTTTCTCTTCTTGCCAGCCGAGCCCCTCTCTCTCTGTTGTCCATTTTTCCACCAGTCATCTCTGAGTTCTTCTTTCTCAAGTAGTTCTCTAGCACCAGGTAAATCTTTTGCTTCTCCAAAGTACTTATAACCGAAATTTCTTGGCACTTCCTTCCCTTGGAGATCTAGCATCTTAGGGGCAACTCTTCCATAATCAGGACCACCCAGCTTCTTGATCCGGACCTCCTAATGCCACTTCTCCCTTATCAGCTTGTTAAACTTATCATTTCAGGTCTTGAATTCGGAATTCCCCTAAACCCGCATTTTGAAAATTCAAGCCACTTTTTCTACTCTACCTCTTCCTCAGCAAGGGATGTGTCTTGCCACTCTCTTGCATGTTCCACGTCCCCATCCTTAACATGACTATAGTCCTAATCACCTACTGGTATAATTGCCAACTTGTTAGTCATCACTGGTCTCTCTGAGCTCCACTAAACAGACTTTGTCCTATTTACTGCTCTGTCCCTAGTGTCTACATAACACACATTATAGCAATAGTGCAGTAAAAAGTTTATAAAACCCAACCTGCCTCCCTCCCAATCTTTTGCAACACCATAAGCAAGAGATTTAATACACTGAGGATATTTGTAATCAGCAGCTAGATTTAGGTTTCAATGGATTGTGTGTGGTGAGCATCATTTTAATATTTATATAATAAAAAGGAGACATTGGAGGTACAGGATACCTAACAACAATATAAACTGTTGATTCTAATCCTGAAAATGGACCACAAAAGTCTAGCCCTAAAGTCAGAAAAAACAAGCTCTTCACATTTCTGCATGGCCAGTTCTCTGTTGCTTGCATTTTGATACACTATATAGCTATGTTTACTGGAGTTTCTCAAATGCTACTGAATCTTTAGAAATTTGGCAGAAAAGAAGAATCTGGGTCATGCAACTGTGAAATCTAAATAAGGTATAATTAACATGTCCATCAACTTTCACAGAAGTGATGCTAGTTTGCAAACTATTCATTAATTTTGCACAATAACAGTAACTGGGTACAATGCAGACACAAGCTGAAGATGAGAGGCTCAGTGTAGTGCTAACCCAGAGTGCTGTTGGTGACATACAGAATTGAGCAGTTTCAGCTTTATACTGAGACCGATATAACTATTTAAGAATTTGAGGCTAGAATTATCAGAGTGATGATATAATTACTGGCCCTCAATCTTTTGAAATATAACCTTATTATTCACAAAGTAGTCTCAAAATTATGAAAAAATCCATGCATTTTTAAGAACTTGGAAACATTGGTCCTTCTTAAGGATAAATAAATGCTAAATTGGATAAACTGAAAAATCAGGAGAGGTCTAACTTCAAGTCCCAGAGCTTAACTATTACTGCTTTGAGAGACTTTGCCCCATCATAACGGACCTCAGACTTCCTGCCAACCAGGGAAGCACATGTGGCCCCAGCCATGCCTACCCAAGACCCAGGAAGGTTTAATTGTCCAGCTCCACCTCCATGCCATGCCTCCCACAAACCAATGAAGTGACGAAGCATGCAGAACCCCAGTTTGACCCACCCAAGACTTGAACAGGTTTGTGCTACCCAGTTCTGCCCCCACAATAGACAGTTGCCTTTCTGAAACTCTAAAGATATGCCAGACCTCTGCTCCATCCTACAGCAGTGCCACTCTGAAATATACCCCTGCCCATTCAGGAGACTTGCAAGCCATGCAGTTTCCTACCTCACCTGGAAACCCCTGTCCAATGAACTTGCAATTTATATCAAAAGCACAGCCAATAACCGAATTCAAGATTCATAGATCCCACTGAAAAAACACAAGTATGAAAAACTAAGATAATATATCTCCATCCCAAATCACTTGCCTTATAGAAATGTTCCCACAGAGAATCACCTAGATGAAAATGTATGACATAGTATTCAAAAGAGTAATTATGATATAACAAGTTCAAAGAATTCAAGCAAGATACAAATAAACTCCTGAATAAATTTAGAGAATACACAAATAAACAGAATTCCAAGAAAGCATAATAGCTAAATGAAATGAGTAAGACAATTCAAGAGTGAAAACAAAGACAGAAATTTTTTGACTTTTTTTTTATTTCTTCTACTCATACAAAGTTGATAAGTACCCCATTCCCCTCCCTCCCTCCATCCCTCCCTGGATCCCCTTGCTCCCTCCCCACCTTTTCCCTTTCCTTTCCCCCCTCCCTCTCTTTCTCCCAGTGCCCCCTCCCCAATTCCTGGAGCATCCTATAGTGTGCATATCAAACTTCCCTCTGGGTCCTCCTCTCTGATGAGCTGTAAGGACTCAGTGGCATTGCCTAGAGCTCTTTTTGTGTGTGTGTTCCCCTTTAGTATAGGAACACTATTGTGGCTTTTAATCCCTTGCCTCTAAGGATCATAGTGCCTGTGATCCATGCTAGACTTTGGGGGTTCAATGATATGTTGGTCATTGTGCAGATCATGCAAAGTCCTATTATGATTACTTCAGCCCTAACTTGTGTGTAGTATCTTGCATATTGTTGCTCCTCCCCATCTTTAGGCTCTTACAATCTTACCGCCCCCTCTTCCACAAATTTCCCTGAACTTTAGGATGGGGAGAGATTATGCTGGCCTGGTTCCAGGTGGTTGATGTAGAGTCTCTGATTTTCTGAATTATGGTTTGTTGATTTTTTTTCAGTTTTGCTGCTCCTGTACCACCCTGATGGGTATTAGATATCATCCCCTGACCAGAGATAAAAGGCTGTTAAAATAGAGTCTTATTATAAGAGTAGATTCAAAGGTAGATGGAATAAGAGTAGAAGACCATTTGCAGGATGGTTACCTTCTATCTGCCAGACTCTATGCCCTCCCTTTCTGGTGAGATCATACCCCATCAGATGCAAGTGACCAGTAAGGAAAGTCTGGGAGTCTTACTTACAATCCATGATGATGGCCTATTTTCTCTGCTGTAGCATGATTCACCTCAATAGCATAAGCACAACCATATTCATAGCAGCACTGTTTGAAATAGCAAAGTCTTGGGATCAACCCAAATGCCCAACAGTTGATGAGTGGATAAGGAAAATGTGGTACATCTATACAATGGAATACTACTCAGCCATCAAAAATGATGAATTAATGAAATTTGCCGGGAAATGGATGGAATTAGAAACAATTATATGGAGTGAAGTATCCCAGACACAAAAAATTAAGCGCTGTATGTACTCCCTAATAGGTGGATCCTAGTATCAAACCCACTTAGTGACACACTCAAAGATAAATCTCTATAATACCTACAGTAATAACAAGGAGAGACAGAAATTCTTTTTAAACAAAGCAAAATCAGTCTGGAAATAAAAGCCTCAGTCAAACAAAAAGCCTCACCAACAGAATGGTTCATGTGGAAGACACAATATCTGGATTTGAAAACAAGGTGCAAGAATTAGATCACAGAACACAAGGAATCCCCAAAAAACATATTAGTACAGGAACTCTGGGACAATATGAAAAGACCAAATCTAAGAATCATGGGCACAGAATAAGGAGATCTGATCGATGCATACCAGTTTTTCAATAAAATTACAGAAGAAAACTCCAAAACTCTAGAGACATACATATCCAGATACAAGAAGCATTCAGGGACTGGAGAGGTGGCTCAGTGTTTAAAGACTTTAACTTGCAAGTAAAAGGACCTCAGTTCAGATCCCCATATCTCATGTAAAAAATGCTGTTAAGAAATGGTAGTAACCTATGAGAAACCCCAGAGCAAAGTGATAAGGAAGTAGAGCAATTTGGGATGATTCCCAATGTTAGCCTTGTGTCCCCAATGGCATGCACATTCAATTGCCCTCTTATATACACTCATGTATGCACACACACACACACACACACACACACACACACACACAGGGAAAAAAAAACATATAGAATGCCAAATAGACAGAACCAGAAATGAACGTTTTGGGACCTTGACTGCAAAGTATAATGATTATACCTCTTTTGATTGTTGTGTGTAAAATAAATAAGTTGCCACATATTCTCTGATTGACTCGTAGTTAATATGCAAAATAGCTATTCTTTATATTCTTCCCAAGGAGAATTAGCAGTTACATAAAATCCAGTTGTGTAACAGGCCTGGTGTCAGGACAGTACTTGGTAACTGGAGGCAGGAATCAAGAGTTCAAGGCCAGCCTTAGCTACTCAGCAAATTTAAGGACATCCTGGATTCCATGACACCCTGTCTCAAAAACAATAGAGAGAGAACTATGGAAAACATCATGGCAGTTTGTAAACAGAAACATAATTTTTCATTATGATTCAGTCATTATGTTTCTGAGTATATATTTAAAAGAATTCAAAGAAGATTCTCCCTAAGAAATACACACACAAACTTTCATTGTAACATTATTCATAAAAGCCAAGAGGTTAAAAACAGTCCAAATATCCACTGGCAGGCAGATGAAAGCATAAACAGAATGTACTGTACACATACAATAGAATACTGTAAAGCCTTTTAAAAAGGAAAATAGTAAAAAAAAAAAAAAAGGAAAATAGTGTTATATACTAGAATATGGATGAAACTTATGCTTTGTAAATGCTATGTAAAAAAAGACCTTCACAAAAAGACATGATCCTGCTTGTATAAAACATCTAAAATTGGCCGGTCGGGACGCCTGCGCGAGATCCAGCCGGGCCTCAACGCGCGCTCTAGGACCCCCAGGTCAGCCCACGGGGACCCGACTCCGACTCCCACCATCCAGCCGGAGCCGCGCGGGGGGCCGAGGGACGAGGAGCACCTCCCCCTGCGCCCGGGCCCCGCCCCAGCTGCCCTCGGGTTAAATAGCTCCACGCCGACGCGCCCATCCTTCCCTTCTTCGCCCCGCCCCCGCTCCGCCTGTCGGGACGCCTGCGCGAGATCCAGCCGGGCCTCAACGCGCGCTCTAGGACCCCCAGGTCAGCCCACGGGGACCCGGCTCCGACTCCCACCATCCAGCCGGAGCCGCGCGGGGGGCCGAGGGACGAGGAGCACCTCCCACTGCGCCCGGGCCCCGCCCCAGCTGCCCTCGGGTTAAATAGCTCCACGCCGACGCGCCCATCCTCCCTTTTCGCCCCACCCCGCTCCGCGGGTCAGGACACGCGCGGGTCCACCCGGGCCTCACCCCGCGCCCTAGGTAAGTCCCCGTTCAGGCCCTGCCCACCAGTACCCCAGGCCAAATAATTCAGTTTAGTGAAATTGAGAGATCTTAAGAGTTAAAATGACAATGCCAAAGTCAAAGTGCAAATCCATGAGAAGCAACACTCAAGTAAACAAATTTCCCACTGAAGAAATTAATCCCATAATGTTAGACTCCAACAAGAACAAACCCACGGAAAAAGGCCAAGAAAGCCCCACCCAGGATAAAGACTTTCAAAATATGATCATTACCATGTTCAATACTATGAAAGAGGAAATCCGGGAGGAATTACATAATCGAATCAATCGCTTTGAAGAGCAACACAACAGACATCTGGAGGAGTTGAGAAAAACAGTGCAAGAAACAAAAAGTGGCATAGAACAGTTAAAACAAACTCAAGCAGAGTTTAAAACTGAGCTAAAAGACAAGTTATCTTCAACCCAGAACGCCACAGAGAGTCTTATCAACAGAACTAATGAAGCAGAAAACAGAATTTCAGACCTTGAAGATAAAGTGGGAGTACTAACCAGCTCAATGGAAGAGGTTGTTAAAGCCAAAAAGATACTTGAGAGAAATATCCAAGAGATATGGGACACCCTGAAGAAGCCTAACATGCGTATTCATGGAATACCGGAGCAAGAATCTCAAAATACCACCCCTGAGGAAATTTTTCAAACGATCATCAAGGAAAACTTTCCTCATCTAAAAAAAGAGAGGCCCATTCATATACAAGAGGCATTCCGCACCCCAAACAGATACGACCAAAATAGAAGCACACCGCGGCAAATAATAGTTAAAACACTCCACATTCAAGATAAAGAACTGGTGCTGAGAGCTTCAAGGGAGAAAAAACAAGTCACTTTTAAAGGCAAACCTATTAAAATAACAAATGACTTCTCAGTCGAAACAGTAAAAGCAAGAAGAGCTTGGAGAGACATACTTCAAGTATTGAATGAGCAAAAATGTCAACCCAGGCTGATTTACCCTGCAAAACTATCAGTCATGATCGAGGGAGAAAGAAAAATTTTCCAGCACAAAGACAACTTTAAGGGATACATGGCCACCAAACCAGGCCTTCAAAAACTGCTAGAAATGATACTCAAGCGTGAAGAAAAAAACAGGCATATCCAGGAGAACAGAAGGCAAATATAACACCATTAAAAGCGAAGCAATATACTTATAAAAGCTACTAAACATAATAAATGTCTGGAATTAACAATAGTTTCTCCATTATAACACTAAATGTTAATGGACTTAATTCACCGATCAAGAGACACAGATTACAAACTTGGATTAAAAATCACAATCCATCAATCTGTTGCCTGCAGGAAACCCATCTCACCACAAAAGATAGGCACGCTCTAAAAATAAAAGGCTGGTCAACAATTCTACAAGCAAATGGAAGCAGAAAACAGGCAGGGGTAGCCATTATGCTATCAGACAAAGTGGATTTCAAACCAAAAAAAATTATAAGAGACACGGATGGATACTACATTTTAGTCAGAGGTACAATTCACCAGGAAGATTTCACAATACTGAACATATATGCACCCAATACGGGCCCCCCCACATTCATTAAGAAAACCCTACAGCGTCTAAAGCAAGAAATCAACCCCCAAACGATAATTCTTGGGGACTTCAACACCGCCCTCTCTACATGGGATAGATCAACAGGTCAAAAGCTTAACAGAGACACTTTGGAACTTAATCAAACCCTGAAAGAAATGGACCTCACAGATCTCTATCGAACTTTTCACCCACGCACCAAAGAATACACATTTTTCTCAGCAGCACATGGAACTTTCTCCAAAATAGATCACATATTGGGCCACAAAATGAATCTACACATATACAAGAAAGTTGAAATTCTAACCTGTGCCCTATCAGACCACCACGGCCTAAAGCTGGACATCCACAACACATCAAACAAGAGAAAATGCACTAACTCCTGGAAACTTAACACTATGATGCTGAATGAGAACTGGATTCAGGAAGAAATTAAAAAGGAAATTCAAGATTTCCTGAAAGTGAATGATAACGAAAATACAACTTACCAAAATCTCTGGGACACAATGAAAGCTGTTCTAAGAGGTAAGTTCATAGCTCTTAATGCCCACGTCAAAAAAATGGAAACATCAGAAATAAACAACTTAACAATGCAGCTTAAAGCTTTAGAGAAACTAGAGCAATCTGATCCTAAAAGCAGTAGAAGAGAAGAGATTAGCAAAATAAGGGGAGAAATATCTGAAATCGAGACTAAGAAAACGATAGAAAAAATCAACCAATCAAAAAGCTGGTTCTTTGAAAAAATCAACAAGATTGATACACCCCTAGCTAAACTAACCAAAAGCAAGAGAGAGAAAACCCAAATTAACAAAATTAGAAATGAACATGGAGTTATCACTACGGATACCCAAGAAATCCAGAGAATTATAACATCATATTTCAAAAACTTATACTCTGTGAAGTTTGACAACACAAAAGAGATGGATGAATTTCTAAGTAAACACAACTTACCTAAATTGAATCAGGAAGTTGTGAATTATTTAAATAGTCCTATAACATATAAGGAAATTGAGGAAGTAATCTCGAATCTTCCCACCAAAAAATGTCCTGGACCAGATGGATTCAGCACAGAGTTCTACAAGACATTTAAGGAGTTAATAACACCAATACTCCTTAAACTGTTCCATCAAATAGCAAAGGAAGGAACACTACCAAATTCCTTCTATGAAGCTAATATCGTTTTAATCCCAAAACCTAATAAAGATTCACTTAAAAAAGAAAACTATAGGCCGATCTCCCTGATGAACACAGACGCAAAGATTCTCAACAAAGTCTTAGCAAATCGGATTCAAAAACATATTAAAAAGATCATTCATGGGGACCAAGTAGGCTTCATCCCCGGCACACAAGGTTGGTTCAACATACGCAAATCAATAAATGTAATTCATCATGTAAACCAGTCCAAAGTCCAAGACCACATGATACTCTCGATAGATGCAGAAAAAGCTTTTGACAAGATCCAACAGCCTTTTATGATCAAAACGCTAGAGACAGTAGGAATGGAAGGAACCTTTATCAATATAATAAAAGCTGTATACAACAAGCCCACAGCAAGGATTATGCTCAATGGGGAACAATTGGAAGCATTCCCACTTCGATCAGGAACAAGACAAGGCTGTCCACTCTCACCACTTCTATTCAATATTGTACTTGAAGTCTTAGCCGAAGCCATAAGACAAGAAAGGGACATAAGAGGGATTCAAATTGGCAAGGAAGAAGTCAAGCTATCTCTATTTGCAGATGACATGATCTTATACCTGAGTGATCCCAAAAACTCCACCAGGAAGCTCCTGGAACTAATTGAGAAGTTCAGCAGGGTGGCAGGATACAAAATAAATGTGCAAAAATCAGAGGCCTTCCTATATGCCCAGAATGAAAGAAGTGAAAAAGCCTTGAGAGAAACCATGCCATTTACTATAACCCCTAAAAAAATGAAATACCTTGGTATAAACCTAACTAAGGAGGTAAAAGACCTTTACAATGAAAACTTTAAAACCCTAAAGAAAGAAATTGCAGAAGACACCAGAAGGTGGAAAGACCTCCCTTGTTCCTGGATTGGCAGAATCAACATTGTAAAAATGACCATCCTACCAAAGGCAATATACAGATTCAATGCTATACCAATCAAAATCCCAAAGCAATTCTTCAAAGAAGTTGACCAAACAATCTCAAAGTTCATTTGGAGGCACAAAAGACCCAGGATAGCCAAAACAATCCTGAGTAACAAAAACACAGCTGGAGGTATTACCATACCAAACCTAAGTCTATACTACAAATCCATAGTTATAAAGACAGCCTGGTACTGGCTCCAAAATAGACACACAGATCAATGGATAAGGATTGAAGACCCAGATATAAGCCCACAAAGTTACAGCCATTTGGTCTTTGACAAAGGGGCCCAAAGAATCCAATGGAAAAAGAACAGCATCTTCAACAAATGGTGCTGGCAAAACTGGATCGCCACATGCAGAAGATTAAAGCTGGACCCGTACTTGTCACCATGTACAAGACTTAATTCCAAATGGATCAAGGACCTTGATATCAGGCCAGAGACTTTAAAAACCATAGTTGAAAAGATAGGGAACTCCCTCGAGCTGGTTGGGCTAGGCCAACAGTTCCTAAACAGACATCCAATGGCACAGTCACTGCTACCAACTCTCAACAGTTGGGATCTTGTGAAATTAAAGAGCTTCTGTTCAGATAAAGAGATTGTAACACGAGCTCAAAGGCAACCCACAGAATGGGAGAAAATCTTCACTAACCACATATCTGACAGAGCTCTACTGTCCAGAGTGCACAAAGAACTTAGAAAATTAAACTCCAAGGAAAACACTGGCCCAATTAAAAAATGGGCCCTGGAACTTCAAAGAAACTTTACCAGGGATGAAATTAAAATGTCTAACAATTATCTTAAAAAATGCTCCACTTCCTTCGCCATCAGGGAAATGCAAATCAAAACTTCCCTGAGATATCATCTCACCCCGGTCAGGATGGCAAAAATCCACAATACAAACAACGACAAATGCTGGAGAGGATGTGGAGAGAGGGGAACTCTCCTACATTGTTGGTGGGAATGCAGGCTCATACAGCCACTCTGGCGAGCCGTCTGGAGATTCTTAAAGAAATTAAAGATTGAAATGCCATATGACCCTGCTATCCCACTTTTGGGAATAACCCCCCAAGCAGCAAAGGTTCGCCTCGATAGCACAAGCTCGACCATGTTCATAGCAGCACTGTTTACAATAGCAAAGTCATGGAATCAACCTAAATGTCCAACAGTTGACGAGTGGATAAGGAAACTGTGGTACATCTATACAATGGAGTACTACTCAGCCATCAAAAACGATGAATTACTGGAATTTGCTGGGAAATGGATGTCATTAGAAAGAATTATATTAAGTGAAGTATCCCAAACCCAGAAAATTAAGCGCCGTATGTACTCCCTAATAGGTGGCTCCTAGTACCAAACTCACCCAGCCCACATTGGGACACTCAAAAGTAAACCTATGTAACACAGTAATTGCAAGGATTATGAACAAGAGAGATGGGTTAGGAGGGCCACACCAGAAACAAAGAGAGAGGAGACCATGTTACAGCAGAGAAAATAGGCCTCCATGAAGGTCTGCAAGTAAGTAATGAGAAACCTGGTTAAGTTCACAGACGTTCTTTCCTGATCTCACCAGAAGGGGAGGGCATATAGTCTAGCAGATAAAAAGTAATCATTTTGCAAATGGGTGATGGACCCCTCTCTCAGTGAGGTTTCCTACTCTTATTACATCTACCCTTGAATGTGCTATTACAACAAGACTCCAGTTTAACAGCTTTTTGTCTCTGGCCAGGGGGTGACATACAGTGCCCAGCAGAATGGAGTGAAGGGAATTGCAGGAGCAGCAAAACTGCAAAAGAAAATCAACAAACCACAATCCAGAACTTCAGAGACTCTATATCAATCACATAGAACTAGGACAGCCTAATCTCTCCCCATCCTGGAGCTCAGGGACATTTGCGGAAGAGGGGGCGGTAAGATTGTAAGAGCAAAAGGATGGGAGGAGCAACGATTTGCAAGATTCTCAACAATAGTTGGGGCCAAAGCAATCATAATGGAACTTTGCATGCCCTGCGCAATGTCCAGCGCACTGTTGCCCTCATAAAGTCTAGCATCTGATAAGGGCACCGAGACCCCTGGAGGCAAGGGATTGACAGCCATAGTAGTGATCTTATGCTTAAGGGGAACAAGAGAAAGGGCTTATGGAAATGCCACTGGGTCCTTATATGTCATCGGAGAGGAGGACACAGTGGAGAGTTAGGCACACACAATAAAGGACTATCTGGGAATTGGGGGGGAGGCACTGGGGGAAGGGGAGGGGGAAGAGGGGGGAGGGAGGGAACTGGTAAAAAATTTTTAAAATGTATAATTAAATTTTTAATAAAAAATAAAAAATAAAAAAAAAATAAAATAAAACATCTAAAATTGTAAAACTTTGGAAGAAAGTAGACTGGTAACTTCCAATAGGGAGTGAAGGAATTTGTTGTTCAATAGATGTAGAGTTTTAGTGAATTTTTCACTTAAAAACATAATTAAGGGCTAGTGGAATGGCTCAGTGGGTAAAGGTGGTTGTATTCAAAGCCTGGCTCTCTAAGTTCAATATCAAGGACGCACATAAAGGAAGGAGAGAACCAACTTCTAAAAATTGTCCTCTGACCCCTAGACATATGCTATTACACACAAGTACTTGCTCCATCTCTCTCTCTCTCTCTCCCCTCTCTGTCTCTCTCTCTGTCTCTCTCTCTGTCTTTCTCTCTCTGTCTCTCTCTCTCTCTCTCTCTCTCTCTCTCTCACACACACACACACACACACACACACACACACACACACATTTTAAAAACAGAAGGACTGGAGAGATGATTAAGCAGTTAAGCCTCTGCCTCACAAGTAGAAGGACCTGAGTTCAAATTCTAGATCCATGTAAAAACCCTGGGCAGAAATCACAGTGGTCTGCACTTTGACCCTGGAAGGCAGAGTCTGGGCAACCCCAGAGCAAAAGCAATAGGGTGATTCCTGATATCATCCTTGGGTCTCCATAGATACAAACACTAAAGTGCCCTCTGGCACAAACATACCAAAAAAAAAAAAAAGAAAAGATAGTTAAGTTGGCTAATTTTGTTTGCTGTATGTATTTTTTACCACAGTTATTTTTCAAAGAATAGACTCAACCCCTTCCATTTGTCTCTCCTGACACCATTCTATTCTTCCTGCCATTCTGTTCTGGCCTCTTCATCTCTTCCTTCACCTCTTTACCTGCTTCTGAATTTCTGGAGTTCCTCGGGATTTCATCTTGGGCTATCTACTATTCTTGCTCTCATGCTTTTCTTTCACTTACTTCACCAGCTTTTGCAGACTTTAACATGCAAATGAGCATTGTGCTCTGTTCTCTCCCAGTCTAAAATAAAGTCTACATATCTGCTAAGTGGATGAATGTCTAGACCTCTCTCCACTACCCAACTCAAGCTCCACATCCAATTTCTAACTACCTTTCTAAATACCTCCAGTTGATTTGTCCTTTATATCCCCCAAGTTTACCATTTGCTAAACTTAATTCTAACTTATTCTAAGGGATGTTTTAGAAATGCCTTCTCTTTTTCTTGGTCAGTATCTTCCTTGACATTCGTCAACTTGCTTTCACTAGTTGTCCAAGCTTTGATAATTTTATCCTGGAAATGTTTGGGATAATCTGAATACTTCTCTCAGGGATCTTTGTTGCTCAATAGATAACGGCAATAGATTGTTTCTTACCCCTACCTACTTTGTTCTGCGAGTTTGTCCTCATGCTAGAAAATCATTCTAGATTTTATTTTATGAAGGATAAATCTCATTATTTATCCAGTAGATAGCAACAGAGACCCCATCTCTAACAGAGTCAATTCTACATGCATTGGGTGCCTATAAAAAGTCCCTGAATACTTGTGTCTTACATGTTCTGGAAGTCTTTCATCTCTGACTCTAAATCTCCAACATGGTAAACACATTTCTTCCACCAGACTCTTGTAAAACTCAAAGCCTCTAACTACCTCCAGGCTTCTCTCCCTGGGAACAACTCATGTTGCATGAGTATTGAATAAACACCTGCCAAGGAACCCTGTAGCTATGATGAAAACGATTTTATGCTTAACTATTCCCCCTCAGCAGAATGGTCCAACAACCCTAGCTGCTAGTGACAGACTAAAATTTTAATATAAAATTCAGTTCCCCTGGAATGGAGAGATAGCTCAGGGGTTAAAATTCTATCTCACAATCAGAAGGTCCTGAGTTCTGATCTTAGGTCCCACATAAAAATGCCGGAAACGGTGGTGGCCTGCTTTTCAGGCACTGGTGAGCAGAGCCTGGGAAATCCCAGAGCAAAGCAAGGAGATAGAAGCAATCCAGGATGATTCCTGAAGTCACCCTTGGTCCTCCACAGGGACACATAGTGTTCTCTCTCTCTCTCTCTCTTCTCTCTCTCTCTCTCTCTCTCTCTCTCTCTCTCTCTCTCACACACACACACACACACACACACACAAAGGGAACAGAGGTTTGAACTAGTTTGAAAACATCAATCATATCAAAGCCAGAAGTTTCAAAGTAGCTATTGCTGGATTGCTCAGCATCTACATCTGTCTAATAAGACTTCGAGTCACACCTACCTCATCAAGTTGTCAGACCTTGGGTAAGATGATATATGAAGTTATTAGCGAAATACTTTATATAATGTAATCTTCATGGACATCAATTGTTATTACTATTATCATAGAATCAGTCTTCTCAGTCCACTCCTTAGGTATGTGTTATCACTGGCAGGCCTTATTATCATCTCCAGCGCCACTGCATCACACAAAGGAGTAAGAGGACTGGAAGTAATAGATACCAACTTATACATGCTAAGATGAAGATTCATGGTCCTATGAAGCAAGGCAGGACCATGCCTGTGTAAATGTGCATTTCATATAAATCCTGAAGACAAGATCTGTATAATTAATCATATGGTTATTATTACCAACCTAATTCTGCTCATTTTTTTTCTAATTACACAATTAAGTTTAATTGCCCAGGTCATATGGGTGCATATTAGAGAAATGGCCTTTTTGCAGATTACCTTCATTGTTGCTGATAAAATTGCCATCAAACAGCTTAAGGGAACAAGGAGTTTATTCTCATAATATAGTCCAGTTACAGTTTTTAGTTCAGCTTGGCAGGAGAGCCCACTACAACACCAAGGGCCAAGGGAACTGGCCACACCATCTCTACATAATGAATGAGGGAGAGCCAATTCTTATTTGCCAGACCAGCATGTCTGGACACAAGGATGCCAATTTTCTCAGCCAGTTCTCTATATTTTATTCACCTGTCCAGGGCCTAGTCCTGCCCACCATGGGCTGGGCCTTCCCCATCAGCTAGATAATCTCCTGCAGGTTCATTCTGGGCTTAATTACTAATTCTCTACAAATGTGCCCAGAGTTCAAACCCTCAGCCATCAAGTTGACACCTGTATCTATGACAGCCTTTAAACAAAGCTATATATTTACTAAAATCCCAACATTGTTCAGAACCAGTAAGACAGTGCTAGGAAATCCTCTTATTAAATGAAGTGTGGGGGGTTCATGCCTCTAATACCAAGACTCATAAGGCTAAGGTAAGAAGATCGTTAGTGTCCACAATTCGCCTGGGCTGCACAGTAAATTCTAGGCCAACCCAAGCTACAGAGTGAGACCCTGCCAGAAAAATATGAAAGAAAAGAAAAAGAAAGAGAGATAAAGAGAGGAAAGGAAGGAAGGAAGGAAGGAAGGAAGGAAGGAAGGAAGGAGGAAGGAAGGAGGGAGGGAAGGAAGGAGGGAAGGAAGGGAAGGAAGGAGGGAAGGAAGGGGGGAAGGAAGGAGAGAAGGAAGGAGGGAGGGAGGGAGGAGGAAGGAGGAGGGAGGGAGGGAAGGAAGGAAGGAGGGAGGGAGGGAAGGAAGGAAGGAGGGAGGGAGGGAAGGAGGGAGGGAAGGAGGGAAAGAAGGAGGGAGGGAGGGAAGGAAGGAGGAAGGAGGGAGGAGGGAAGGAGGGAGGGAAGGAGGGAAGGAAGGAAGGAGGGAAGAAAGAAGGAGGGAGGGAAGGAAGGAAGGAAGGAGGGAGGGAAGAAGGAAGGAGGGAGGGAAGGGGGAAGGAGGGAGGGAGGGAAGGGGAGAGAGGGAGGGAGGGAAGGAGGAGGGAGGGAAGGAAGGGGGAGGGAGGGAGGGAGGAAAGGAGGGAGGGAGGCGGAGGAGGATTTTCTTTTATTGTTTCTCAAGTACAACTTGACTTACTTATAATTTGCAATTATTATGGTGCATCTGTGCTTTTGAAAGCCATTTCTTTTATGTTTTGTTATCCTTAAATGTTTTTGCCACTGGGTTTTACAGCAGATAATTCTTCCACTTCCCAAATGAAATGTCCTCATAGTAGCATTGGGAGCCTCACAGAGGAAAAAAAAAAAAACTCATCATTGAAACTAATTCAGAAGATGCCGTCTGTCCTTCAAGTGTAAACAAACCTTGCCATTGCTTTCAGTATGATTCAGGTGAACAGTGGAATAAAGCAGCTATACAACAGGAAAATTAATGTTAGCTCACCCCAATGCAGCTGGATGTCCTAAAACTTCAGAAAACATGAAAACACATTAGGATGGTTATTATCTTAGCCTGGGCTGCCATAAAAGGATACCACAGAGCAAGTAATTTGTAAATAACAGAAACCATTTCTCATAATTCTAGAGATTAAAAAGTCCAAGGAGTCAGTGTTTAGCAAGAGCCCACCTCCTAATTCATAGATTCTATTCATTGTATCTTCATATGACAGAAGTGAGGAAGGAGATAAAGAGATCTCTGGAATCTCTCTACCTCTTATTATTATCACCTTGAGGTTCAGATTTCGCAAAATGCATTTATGAGGGCCATAAACATTCAGTCTACTGCAATTATCTTCTCTGAGTTCCTCACTGACATTTTAAACCTGAGAACCCATCCTTAGCAATCCTTCTACAGATGTACATAACACCATAGGAGGAGTAGGAACCATTTCTTCCTGTTCACACATGGGGAGTGTTACTCCTTTCTGGAAAGGATTCTCAGCAGATATCCTGGTTCTGTTCTTATAATCTCTGAAATGTGATTTATATAAACTAATTTGTAGTCTAATAAGCAGAACAGAATCACCTCCAGAATAGCTGTGAGAGTCAGGATGTGAGTTTCAAGGGATCTGAATGGGCTATTCAGAGTGTTTTCCAGAGGCCCAATGAGGCCCCATCCTGAATCCTGGCAGTGTCCACCCCTCAGACTAGCTCCTCCATTAACTCAGCTCATTCTCCACACTCCATTTCATTCCTTATCTTCTCAGTCTGTCTAGGGCTTCATCCAATAGAACATAAGAACATTTTTATTACATGTTTGGCCTAGTTATACAAGTTCAATAGGTACCCCCTTCTGTCTCCCCTCTTTCTTTCCCCCCCCCCGTTGTCCTCCATCGACTCTTCCCCTTCCCACTCTCCCCCCTCCCTCTCGCCCCTTTTCCTTCCCTTCTCCTCTCTTGGTGCTTCCTGCTTTCTCCCTCCCATCCTCCAAAGCATCTGTTTATGTGCGCACTGAATTTACCTCTGAGTTGTCTACACTAGTGAGGGTTCAGAATTCAGTGGCAGAGCTTGGGCTGTATGGGAACTTCATTATGATTTTTTAACCTCTTGCCTCTAAGGATCCTACTGCCTGAGGCCTTCTTACCTGTGATCTGTTGCTAGACTTTGGGGTGTTGTTGACATGTCAGCTGTTGTGCAGGTCAAGCAAGGTCCAATCACATTGCAGCATATCCTGCTGCAGCCCTGACTTGTGTGCAGTATCTTGCATATCGGTTGGCCTTCCCCATCTTCAAGGTCTTATAATCTTGCTACCCCTCCCTTCTGCAGGCTTCCCTGAGCTTTAGGATGGGGAGAGATTTGACTGGTCTGGTTATTCCTCTGGAATGTAGGGTCTTTGATGTTCTGAATTATGGTTTGTTGTTGTTTTCAGTTTTGCTTTTCCTGCACTGCCTTTGGCTGCATCCTAATTGATGTTGAGGTCATCTCCTAACCAAAGATAATATAAGAAGAGATTCAAAGGTAGATGGAAGAATAGGAGTAGGACATATCAGTGAGAGGGGTCAGTCTCCCATTTGCTGGTTGGTTACCATCTAACTGCCAATTCCTATATCTTCTCTGACTGAGGAGATCAAACCTGTTCAGTTCCAAGTGAACAGGAAGGGCAGTGAGAGTGAGCTGCATCAGATGTCTCACTGCTTACGCAGTACAGGACCATGGCTTAATTTCTCTATTGAAGTGTATTCTTTTGCCTCCTTTCTTTTAGATCTTCTTTCTCCTTCTCTCCTATTTATAATCCTTTGTGATTATAGTGGTATTACAGAGATTTACCTTTGAATATGTCATTAAGTGGGTTTGGAACTAGGATCCACTTATTAGGGAGTACATACTGCATCTAACTTTCTGTATCTGGGATACTTCACGCAATATAATTTCTTCTAATTCCATCCATTTCCTGGCAAATCTCATTAATTCATCTTTTTTGGTGGCTGAGTAGTATTCCATTGTATAAATGTAGCACATTTTCATTATCCATTTGTCAACTGTTGCGCATTTAGATTGATTCCATGACTTTGCTGTTGTAAATAGCGCTGCAATGAACATGATTGTACTTGTGTCACTGTAGTGATTGCTGCATTTTGGGGGATTATACCCAATAGTAGCATAGCAGGGTCATATGACATTTTAATCCTTAACTTTCTTAGAAATTGCCATACTGATCTTCAGAGTGGTTGTATGAGCCTGCATTCCCACCAGCAATGTAGGAGAGTTCCCTTCTCTCTACTTCCTCTCCAGCATTTGATGTTGTTTGTCTTGTGGATTTTTGCCATCCTCACTGGGGTAAGATGATATATCAAGGTAGTTTTGATTTGTATTTCCCTGATGGCTAGGAATGTAGAACATTTTTAAGATATTTGTTAGACATTTCGATTTCATCTCTGGAAAAGTTTCTTTTGAGATCCAAGGCCTATTTTCTAATTGGGCTATTTATTTCTTTGGTATTTGATTTTTTAAGTTCTTCATGTACTCTGGGTAATA
This sequence comes from Typhlomys cinereus, assembly GCA_023101885.1. Taxonomy (NCBI): domain Eukaryota; kingdom Metazoa; phylum Chordata; class Mammalia; order Rodentia; family Platacanthomyidae; genus Typhlomys; species Typhlomys cinereus. The sequence goes on along the minus strand of JALPQD010000166.1, from coordinate 864,104 downwards.
GAATTCTATCAGATGTATGGTTAGTGAAGATTTTCTCCCATTTTGTGAGTTGCTTTTTTGCTCAGGTTCAATCTCTTTAGCTGAACAGAAGCTCTTTAATTTCATAAGATCCCATTTTTTGAGTGTTGATTCTAGTGCTTGTGCTATTAGGTTTTTGTTTAGGAACTGTTAGCCTAGCCCAATACACTCGAGGGAGTTCCCCACTCTTTCAACTAGGGTTTTTATAGTCTCTGGTATAATATTAAGGTCCTTGATACATTTGGAGTTGATTTTTGTGCATGGTACAAGTACAGGTCCAGTTTTAATCTTCTGAATGTGGATATCCAGTTTTGCAGCACCATTTGTTGAAGATGCTAAAACATAAGAACATATTTTTCTGTTACTCTTGTTATCATACTTTTGAAAAGATATTCAGTGATGTATTTCATGCTGAAATTATGCATGTGAGAAGGTAAACTTACCAAGGCCAGTCAATAGCATGACTTCCTTCATTTGTTGAGGTTAAAGCTATTTTCTCCCTGCCTTCCACATGCAAAGGACAGTGAGATTAATGAATTCTGAAGAATCTTAGAGCATTCATCGGGTCAGATAACTGGGTAGGGGCAATGACACATTTTCACAAGTATTAAAGCCTCAGCCTTCCTCCTCATTTAATCTGTTCCCTCTCTTACTTTTCCTCAAGACTTGTGGATGGGTCTGAAGTCAATAAGCAAGGCAAACACTGTGGGAAATCACTTGAAATTTCCTTTAGTCCAATAGAGTAAGATTTTCTTTCCATCAATGTTGGAAGTCACTGAGGCTTACTTGTTTTATTCTTGTAGAGTTTCAGACATGAATATAATGAATTTATGCTATTTTCAACCTTTATTACCCAACTTAATTCTCCTTTCTGTTACTTCTTGATAGAGCACCTCACTTTCACTTACAGACTGTTTTCTTTAAGTGGGTCAAGAAATAAACGCCTTTAAATTCCAAAACACACATCACAGAAAGACTCTCACACTAGGAAAGCATAGAGTAACTAGGATTGAGTAAGAGTTTCTCTATTAAATGCTCATCTGTAAGTGAGCAACCAGTAGCCAACCTGCACTAAGTGAACTCTCTCTCTCTCTCTCTCTCTCTCTCTCTCTCTCTCTCTCTCTCTCTCTCTTTATAACTAATGTTCTAATGACTATATGGTATTTTGGAGAATAAGAAGTTAATAGTCTTGGGGATAAAAATCAAAGATTAAACCAAAAGTATTATAAGGATTCAACATTTATTTATATATGCACAGACACACATATACATGTATATGTATATAATGTATATTGTGTTTTTTCTTCCATTGTTAATCTTCAGAATTGATTAGTACCAGACATGGAGTCAGAGAGCTGTGACTGACTTAGAAATTATTCAAGAGAATTCCTCCCAATGTATCTCAAGAGAAGGATGATGCTTTTTACCAGACTCTTGTCAATATGCAATCAATTATAAGTCATGACCTCTTTCACTTTTCTTCTTCTCTACAATAAAGGCACAAATCAGCATTATATGTTATAGAATTTACTAGCTCAGCAGATTTTTTTTAATTTTATGATTCATCCTACTAAATAAATATTCAAACCTGTCTCACAAGACAAGAAAAAAGCAAATGATTGTTAGACAAAATACAATAAATGAAGCATCTTTACTCCCAGAGCCCTACACTCTAGGTTGTCTACCCAGTAACTTCCAAATCCAACTCCAAACTGTTGAAATTCACACTGAAACTCAGAAGATTTGAATTCATACAGCCTGACCTGTGAACCATATAAGGCAATTCCTACTAAGTCCAAAATCTCCCTGTAGGGAACTAAAATCAATACTTCCCCACAACTATTCCTACCTCCCACTACTTTTCTCAGAGGCATAACCTGTCACCATACCAGTGTCCAATTCACGTAGGTCCTGTCTCCCATTCTCATATCTAATTTCTGAACCTTCTCCCCTCCCATCCCTCATCTCTCCCTCCCTCTCTCTCTCTCTTATTTCATAATATCTTGTTTTTGGAGCATTTTGCCATCTTGATTGTGAATAAGCCATGAGCTATATAACATCCTATTTCCCTTTTAGAAGTCTTAAAGCTTAAGTAAGGTCATAGTCCCCTTAATCCTTATTTGATTTATGTTGTGATTCTATGACTATTCAAGAATTCACCCTTCTAGCACATCCTAGTACACTGAAACTTATACTTGCAAGTTGCTAGAAGACAAGTTTCTAGTCATTTATGATTTTGAATAAAACTCATAACCTTTTCAAGTTCCATTTTTCTGGCATACAAAATGAATATCTGTGTATTACATATCTCTCTGTTTCTCAGTTTCAAGTTATAACATCAAACAAGATATGACAAATGAGAACAATTAATACCTATGAGTTCCATCATTAAGTCACTTGTCTTTCTCTGTTCGTTTCTTTCTCTATAGCATTGACATAAGTAGATAGAAAGACATTTGAACTTTTGGGGACATCTTCCACAAATATTAGAAACTATCATTCTTTAAGTTGTTATTTGACATCTTCATATGTGTATTTAACACATTCTGCTACTCTCTCTCCATACCATCTCCCTCTTACTCCTCTCAAACTCACCTCCTCCTTACCAGTCCCTTTCTAAGATTCAATACTTTGTGTTTGGTTTTGTGGCCCATTGAGTTTAACCAGGACCATGACTGCCAAATTCTAACTCTCTTCATTGAAGCCTGGTACACGACTGAAAGCAATGACTCCTCTCTCCCTGGATCTATCAGTAGCAAATAGTTCAGTTGACCCCTTCCCCCATCCATCACACCTGACTATTGGCAGGGCCATTTCTGTACAACCAGAGCAGGTATCCACAACTGCGATGAGTTGTCATTTCAATGGCTAGGTGTTACCCAGAGATGACATTGCTAAGCCCTTTTGCTTTCTGCTTTCCTCCAGATCTTACATTAAAGAGCTCAAACTAGCAAAATGACAGCAATTAATATACATCTTTCAATAACAGGCCTAAATATTAATGGTCTCAATTTCCCAATACATCATTGTTTTTATGGTTCATATTCTTTTGTTGTTTTTATAGCCTGCTCCCTTTTCCTTCACACTTCTTGCTGGTGTAACTGAAGCTCTTTTTGGAGCTAGTTTTTTCTCCAATAACCAAGCAAATCACCACTGCTTGCTTTCATCTGGAAGAGAGGGACTGTCACAGCTCAGGTTCCCTTCCCTTCTGAGACATTTACTGACTGCTTACAAAACAAACACAAAAAAATACAAAGGACAGTTCAAAGGTCTGACAACCAAGCCCATGGGCAACATTTCCATTGACAAAGCTACTTCTGACATAATTAAAAGCATTTAATTAATCTTGGAGTTGAGTATAGAGAAAAGGCTCCTAGAAACTTTATATTCTTCAGATGAAATGTTTAGAACCCTACCAAAAGCTGGTTTTCTTTAGTCCTCTTTCAATGTTGTAGGTTTCTTGATATTTTTAGCTTCTGACCATGTAGTCTCTGCAATTCAGGGGTTCTTCTGCTTGCTTGCTTTTCTGGATCCCTGGATAAACAGCTGGAAATGCTGCTTGCTTTGCCATCCTTGGAAGTCACAATTTCTTTGGATTGTTGTTCATTTATACCAAAGAGAATTCCACTTTCAGGAACCCTAAAGGATGGAACTGATTGCAAAAATAATATTTTCCCAACAGTGAGCATCTTTTTATTCTTAGGTAACTATGTTTTGACTCAGTTGATCTGTCAAGCTAGGACAACTTTATCTAATAGTAAGCTCTTTTGTCATTTTTATTTAAATTACATATAATGACAATGTAATTTTATTGTTATTCCCACCCTGATAGCTCATTGTCCCTTCTACCCCAGAAGACTTCTTCCCAATAAGCTTCCTTTATAGTCCAGTGTCCCTTCTTGTATATACATCCCAATGGTACAATAAAGGCTGTCTGTTTTTGCATATACCTAGGTACCCACTGTAACACAGGCAATATATCAGTGGGAGTATGAATGAAGACTAGGAGACCACTTCCTCTGGCTAGTTTTGACTATCAATGATCATACCATGAAAGACAGGACCATTTGAAGTCTTCCTTCATTCACTATGTCATATTGTTGGGTCCAATTTTGTGTAGGTCATATGCAGGTGGGCTTGGTTGTAGTGCATTCATGGTTGTGTTGTTTCTATGACTAATAGGTACTGTATTTCAGTGTCCCTCTTCCTAATCTTGAGATATTATGTTTCCTCATTCTTTCTGTCCCCTCCTCCATAGTGTAACCTGGACCTTGGAGTGGGGTTAGGGAGCATTATATGTCTTATTTATGGCTGAACACTCTTTAGTTCTAATTTCTGCTCTTAGATCAGTTGAGGTTCTCTGTATAATTAACTAATTCTCTGTATAATTCTGTATAACTAATTCTCTTTATAACTAATTTCCATTGAGAGAAGTTCTCTTAATTGTAGGATGAAAATGTATTGTTTTTATAGGCTTAGTGATTTGAAGGTGATATTTATGCTGTCGTGTTTACTCAATGAGACTGTATTATGTGTTCTTTTCTAGAGTATAGGCCCTCTTCTCTAAGGGCTCTTAGTCAGTCTGATAGTGACTAGATATGGGTTTCCCAATGAGAAGAGGGCCTTAAATCAATTAGGGAGCAGTTGGTTGTTCCCATACCATTCATGCCACTATTGCACCAAGATATGCCTCTTGCCAGATGACATCATGTTGAACTTCAAAGTGTTCCTTGCTGGGTAAGACTGTTAATGGCTTTTCTCCTTCAATAGATTGCATATTACTTTCCAAAAACATGGCAGCTTGTTGCCAAATCCCCCGCCGGGCCAGCCGGGGGGAAGAAGGGAAACAGCCGGGCCTCGTGGGCGAGAGGCGAATGGGCGAGCCAGCGACAGGGTCATCACCCAGACCCCGGGAGCAGATGAGAAGCAGCACGCAGAGGACGAGTTGGAGGCAGACTCCACTTTACTCAGGAAGTGTTTGGGCTTACATAGGGTCAGGGTCCAATCAGGTGTGGCCACCCCTCTACTCGGGGGGGGGGAGCAGCCACCAATCATTCAGCTGTTTACTGGGTGTCCAGGTTAGATGGCCACTTCCCATTGGTTGTTCATCCCTCCTTCCCATTGGTTGTTCATCCGCCCGCCATTTGGTTGTCCATCCCACTGCCTGTATGATTTCTTCTCAGGCTTATCTGTAGTCAGATCTCCTGCATTCAGGAGCCCAGGCTAGGGCCTCCCTGAATTGCTAGTGCCACAATTTCACCCTTTTATTTATAAAATTTTTTTCAGTGGGGACCATGATAGCTGGGGCGACCCCGAGCCTCTTCAGCTGCGTGGAATATAGGCGACTGTGCCTGTCTTAGGTTGATCACCACCCTCGTGTGGAGCCTTACCCATCATTGACTACCAGTCATGAGACCATCGCAGGGAAGGAATCATGGTCCCAAAGGGAAACTCAAGCAGTGGCAGAAAAAAGGAGGTTTTGTCAGGGCAGGAGCAGGCAGAGGGGCTGTAGACAGGGCAGGCGGAGAGGCTGTAGATGAGGCAGGTAGAGAAATGATCCAGAAGAGCTGGGGAGACATAAATCAGAACCTAACAATTGTAAGTTAGTAAGTCATAGCTTTCATAGAGGACAGCCAGGCTCACAACGGGCCTTTAGTGATCTTAGGAATATCCGAGGCCTGAATGGATGCCCTGAGGACCTGGAAAGCAAACTTTATTATTTCGGCCCCACGTTGGGTGCCAGATGTTGCCAAATCCCCTGCCGGGCCAGCCGGGGGGGGGGGGGAAGAAGGGAAACGGCCGGGTCTCGTGGGCGTGAGGCGAATGGGCGAGCCAGCAACAGGGTCACCACCCAGACCCCGGGAGTCAGGCGAGAAGCAGCATGCAGAGGACGAGTTGGCGGCAGACTCCACTTTACTCAGGAAGTGTTTGGGCTTACATAGGGTCGGGGTCCAATCAGGTATGGCCACCCTTCTACTCGGGGGGGGGGGAGCAGCCACCAATCATTCAGCTGTTTACTGGGTGTCCAGGTTAGATGGCCACTTCCCATTGGTTGATCATCCCTCCTTCCCATTGGTTGTTCATCTGCCCGCCATTTGGTTGTCCATCCCACTGCCTGTATGGTTTCTTCTCAGGCTTATCTGTAGTCAGACCTCCTGCATTCAGGAGCCCAGGCTAGGGCCTCCCTGAATTGATAGTGCCACAGCAGCTATTCTATAAGGAATAAGCTTTCAGGTCACTTCCAGCTTTCTTTCTTCTTGTCCTGTCTGAAGTATACATTGTTTTTAGCAATAGAGTCTTGCTTTAGGATTCTTGTGAGCAACCAAGAGTTACAGCAATAGACTATACTGTTTTTGGAAGTCTCTGGGAACTTGTGGCAACATCTCTACAGAAGAATCTCGCACCTGATTCTGGGGTTTTGTGAGGCCCTTTATATCTTCTAGGAGGAAGGTAGCAGTCAACTCTTGAAAGAGTTTCCAAACAGGCATGGTGGTCTGCACATAATCCCATTACTCAGAAGACTGAGGCAAAAGGATTAGTACAAGTTGAAGAGCCTGGGTTATAGAGTGAATGACAGATCATCCAGAGCTACATAGCAAGCCCTGTCTCAAAAAAAAATTAGGGAGGGAGGAGTAAAAGAGAATAAGGGGAAAAAGGGGAATTATAACTGTCATCAGAATAAACAGGCAGCAACAAGGAAGCCTTGCACTCATAACTGCCCAGAAAGGAGCTAAGTTGGGTTAGTTTGGAAACTTCTAGCTCCTTTTTAAAAATATTGTATTTATTTATTTTTTTATTGTATGTGTTTATGTGTGTGTGTATGTATGGGTCAGAGGGCACTGTATGTCCCTGTGGGATTCCCCAGGCTCTGCCCACCAGAGCCAGAAGTGCGGGCTGCTGCCATTTCCACCTGGTGTTTTTATGTAGGACGTGGGATCATACTCAGGCCCTTCTGCTTGTGAGACAGAATCATAACCCCTGAGCCATATCTCCAGCCCCTAGCATCTTGATTTTAATGAAATGATGAAATCTGTAATGACAGGAGGTTGCAGAGCTAGAGCATGAGTATGACAAGAGGGGAAAAAGGAGAAAAGAGGGAAGGGAAGAAGAGAAAAGGGGAAGGAGGAGGGGAGGGAAGGAAATGAAAAAGAAAGAGTTTTGTCATGGCTGCAAGATGATTTGGAGTTTTTGTTTCTTGGATTATTATGTTTCCAGAAACTAGAGAGCTTCCCCGGATGAGCTAACATATTCCTGAATTCTCCATAGGTTATGGGGAGGTATTGTGTCTTTAAGAAGTTCAAAGCAGCAAAAAGAGAAGAAAATACCATATATAATCCTGCTCAAAAGCAAAGGCACAAACAGTCCCCACCAGTGTGATCCTACTCTCCCCACACACACAGACACACACCTGCTTCTTTTGTCTCCTTTCCCTCACACCCTCTCTCCTGCCTCACAGCTATGGCAAAAGCACTGCCTAATCTACAGAAATATGCTCACTCAGGAAGATGACTTTTTTTCTTCCACTTCTCTTTATTGATGAATTTTGCTCTTTGACAATTCCATGCATATATATAAAATATTATGATCACTTTCTCCTCTACCTTTTCTTATGTCCTTCAGCCTCCCTTCCCTCTAAGTCTTCCTATGATATTCATGCCATTTTGTTTTGCTTTGTGTCCTATTGGATTTAACCAGGGCCTTTTGTGCGATCCTTGGCTCAGATCCTGGGCTAGCAGGAAAATGTCTTAAAAAGGTGAATAGAAAACAATGTGTGCCTCCAGCCTCCTCCAATAGCATGCTGACAGCCTATCAAAATACAAACAAAAATTCTGAGCAAATATCCCTTTCTTGTCTTTCTCCCATTTGAATCTAAAACCTAATAGAATTCTCTATGGGTCCAAACCCTATTAGGGATGAATTAATTACCTCTGTCACGGCTGCTTATGTTAGTTCAGTATGAAACAGTGTTACCCCTGACTGAATAAGTTTCCCCTGCTGGCACTTATAGTTCCTCAAGGCTCGGATTCTGCTGCCTCTGGGGAAGAAGGTACATGGCTGTGTAAACACTCTCTGGAGAGTCTCCAGGTAGTTTGTTCCTGCAGAGTGTTTTAGTGCTGTAAACCCTTCAATTACTAGATAGGGAAGAGCTCTTCTGCTTTCCCATGTTCAGCAACTTACAGTGCAGTGCAAACCTGCAAGTTGATATTCAGATATGCCTAAAGAATTTGGACAACTGGTCAACCAATGCTAAAGCCAAATGTCTTTTATCATAATTAAGAAACTGTGTTGGTGTGTGATTTTGAGAACCACTCAAAAAACTTACTATCTTAAACTTCAGCTCCCATTCAAAGTAAAATAAAATTAAACCTCTGTTATTGGAATAGGCTCCTTTTCCCTTGTGGTGATCAGCTAAACAAAGCAAATTGTTCAAACTATAAAAGTTAATGAAATATTTTCCATGATTTTTGAAGGGTATTCATATTACTTTCACCCACTTGAAGTCTGATATACTTTCTTGAACACAAAGGAGGTGAAATTATTCCTAGGATGGAAGAGATTGTCCATTACTCAGGGTACATCAATTGGAGCTGAGCATATATGAGAACCCACAATCTATTGTGCATGTGACAGAGGAAAAAAAGCTTGGAAATTCTGTAGTGGAAATCAGTATCCTAGGTTGCTTCTTCTGGCTGCTTCTTCTAAAATGAAAATAGTATTTCTTAAAATGTTGACTAAATAATTTAAATACATAATTGGAAAAAAGGATTGCTTTGAGAAGATCCCTACTGCACAGAGAGATTTGTGACCAAATGTAGTGAGTCTGGCAGGTAACCTGTGAACTGACCATTAATTTGTATCTGATCATGCTATTTGTTAGCATTTATAAGATATAGTCAGAATTGCAGTGCAGCTGGGCTGTAAATAAAGCACGTGGACTTATTATACATCCTGGAGAAGCAGGAGGGGGTGAGAGGAACCCAGGAGAAGTGGAAAGTGTCTGCAATGAAAAACTAAGTGTTCACACCAAAATGAAAGCAAACAGAATTGGCTAGCATCACATTACAGGGAATGAGATGTAGAAAGTGGACTATTCATTGTGGAGAAATGTTGAAAACAGTCCAGTGATAGTTCTGTCTCTCAATCCACTAAGATGTCAGAGATGAAAAAGCAATATTGTCAAGAATAGGAATATGACAGCGTGAAAATCAATAGCAGCCACAAAGAGGTAATAAATTTTTCTAAAGAATGATTTGATCTCACCTTTATAGAATTAGAGCTGTCATCAGAATAAGCAAATGGCAACAGGGTGGCCTTGCATTCACAGCTGCCTAGAAAGGAGCAGAGTTGGATTGTTTTGGAGGCTGTTAACATTTTGACTCAAATGAAACGACCACATCATTTCACGTCTGTAATGATGGGAAGCTGTAGAACTGCCGCATGTGTGTGACAGAACTATGATTTCAGGATTGAATTTGCTTCTTCCCAGTCTCTTCGGAAATTCAATTCTTCTGTGCTATCCCCCTTAGGATAACACAGAGGCTATAGAAATTCTGATGGAAAGGTAAAATTAGTCTAAGGCAGATTTTGTAGAAATCAAAATGAGGCCATCCTCAGAAGAGAATTAGTATGGCAGAGAAGAAAAAATGAAGCTCCCACCTGGATGCTGGTAAACAGTTCCTTCCTATTTTATAAATTCATGAAATTGAATATAAGATCAGAATATCTTTCTGTGTAATCTACAGAAGTACAATGCATCTTCTACTTCAATAAAACATTTACCCTAAAAACCTTTTGCTTTCTCTTGCCTTGTTTGTTCTAAATCTACAGATTTAGGGAGGTCACATGAATCCTAACATCTTCTGCAAAATGAGAAGATAAGCCAGATGACCCCAGTCCTTGGTGCTGCTTCTCGGGGCCATCATTATTGGCACAGGATGAATAGCACTGGTGTTCCTGCTATCAGTGACTTGAATAGCAATCAGAATGTGGGCAACGTTGCCACTAGCCTTCAAGAAAAAGGCAATGAACTGAAAGCTATGTAAACATGCCACGTGGAGAATAATGCAGAATCACTGGAACTTCAGGATTTACACTGATAGCAAAGGAGAATTAAAGAGACTGTCAGCGTGGGTCCCCACTTTAAAAGCAGATGTTCATCATGCAGCCAGTGATGTATACGATTACATTAAATTCAAGAGCCAGTGTTTCTCTAATAGTTCTTTCTCAAAAATAGCTGCTGTGAATTATAGTTCTGTTAAAATAGACTCTAAAAACTTCCATTCAATCTTATAGTTCTGTTTTTCTTTTTTACACACACACACACACACACACACACACACACGTGTGTGTGTGTGTACCAGAAAGCACCTAAGTGTGTGTGACTGTGGAGGCCCAAAGATGACTTAGAAAATCATTCTGCATTGCTCTACCTCCTTATAGCTTTGCTCTAGGTTTGCCAGGTTCTGCCGAAAGTATAGGCTGCTGACAAATCCCCCAGCATTTTTACATAAGATCTTGGCGTCCAAACTCAGATCCTCTTGCTTACAAGGCAAAGGCTTTTAACCCCTGAACCATCTCCCCAACCCAATTCTGCTTTCAAGCAGTTTTTTTCTTTTATTGTTGAATATAACATGAATTAAAGATGACCCGCACAGTGATTGATTGGCAGCTTAGGAGAATCAGTGTCTGGTATCATCCCTGAGAAGTTACCAATCACATCTCACAGTGGATAAGAAAAGACCAAGTCTTGGGCTAGAAGGCATTTGCTGGAGTGGTAAATGGAATTACCATGACCTCCATTTGATAAGAAAATGACCCCCCGCCCCGGCCTCTCTCCCTGTGAGCTTCTTGTCCTGCAACTTGTGCCTCTTGGAAGGCAAAATGTTCTATGGGACGCAGAAGTGAAAAATAAATGATTTTGATAATCAACTGTAGAAACAAGGTAGCTAGCTCCTAGATAGCACAGGTACAGGGAGGTTCTTGAATCACATTGTTTTTCTCTAAAGTGTCTGAAAACAAATCACCTGGTTCTACTAAGCCACCTGTCTCCATCTCCCCTGAAAACAGTTCTGGTCAAAGCCAAACCTGACACATACTGATGGCCCTTCCTTTGGTGCGAACATAGAAGTGTATTATTGAGTCTCCAGTAGACATGAAGGGAAGCAGTGAAATGAAGGAAATGCAAATCTCGAGCTGCCACATAAGATCCTAATCACCATAATTTGACCCCTCCTCCTTCCCCCGCTGCCGGAAAGTCAGCCTTCTGGAAGAGAGGGAGCCAAACTGGGAAGATAACAGCCTTCTGTTCTCTCTCCCCATCTCTCGTCTCCTCCTTTTTTCCTCTGTTCTTTAAATGATGTTCATTAAGACAGTGATTCTTCCAACAGTGTGTAAGCCTCAATTGTATTAGTGAAAGTTTTGCATGACTTGATAAAATGAGCTAAAGGAAAGGCAAGAGAGAAAGAAAAAGCAGACACATGCTGTCTTTTTATTCCCCAAAGCAACTGTCAGTCTCGGAATATTTTCATAAAACCTGCCAGAAATCTCTCTAGAATCATCCCTGTTAGAAGCAAAAGCAGTAAATCTAAAAGGTGCAAGTCTTCTGTGATGTGATTTAGAAAATATTAATAATTCAGGAAAGGCCAACTCAAGAGCCATACATGTAGTCACATCAATAATGTCCCTCCGTCTCCACACAGCTCCTAAGATATTTCTTTTTCTTAGATTACTTATAGTTTTACCTTATCCTTGACTTCCCCCAAACTATTTGAGGTAAGGGCAAAGCTTCTTACATTTATGGTGCAGTAAATGAGGTAGACTGGGAGACATACAAAATGTGTTAACTTTATACCTATTACACTTCACCTAAAGTATGCCTATTAAAATCTCGATTTTAAAAAATGTACCTTTCTGCCCACATTAATGCTAGGACTGTCTTTGGCTGAGACAAGTGCCATAAGAATTGGATCTCCTGTCAGCCTTCAGCTCAGGAATAGAAATGTGATGAGATGATGGCAACGCTCAGTCAACTAGCTGAGTCTCGGTAGTGTGCAGCCCTAAGTTGGGGCGCGAGTAAGCAAATCATTAAGTCAGGAAACCCACAGTGCCATGACGGTATGTACAGACAACATAGTGGAGGATCAGCTCCACTGGCCTTGTGTCTCCTAGCATTTGATCTTACATATTACTTTACATTTCAATCGAGCAGGCAAAATGCAGCTTAGCAAGACAGAGGGTATTTCTTCAAGAGGTAAAAATCACTGAGGAACGTGTTTCCTTGTTAGCATTTGAGCGGGGGCTGCCAGCAACAGAACGCCAGGAGTGCACCAAGTAGCTGGAAGAACCTGGCAGAGAGTAAATGATCATCAGATCTATTTGAAGGTCATGAAGAGAGTAAACAAATGAAGGAATTCAGGACTCAAGGCTTTGAAGTAAATCCACATTCCATTTCCAACTGAACTGTGACAAGAAGAAAAGACTGTCAGGAAGGTAATGAGGCCAAGTTAAGGCAGAGGCTACAAAGCAAGCAGGAAGGACATGACAGGGAATCCAATTAAGAGCAGATCATCACAGATTCTGTGAACACAGAGAACCAAGTTCAGAATATCTGAAACAATAAGCATAATAGGGACTAGGAGAACTTGAAGTCCAAAGGTGCATCATCTTTGAATATGGCTGATTAGCAGCCCATCATTTCATCAAAGACTAGGTTTTTCTCTGTACATTCTATCATCTATAGCATCAGCTCCATCCTGTCACTAACTCTCCTCTTCTTCAGAAAAGAGACAGATGCTAGTCACGATTGAGTTTTCACCTTCCTTGATGATATTCAGTGAAAACAAAGAAGACACCCTCAAAAAAATGAGGAAGAACTTCCCCAAAAGTAAATTTCGCAAGGCAGGTCATTGACCTAAATTGTATAACATGTCTCTTTCCACCAGTTAAACCAAGATAGTTTCGTTTCTAGTGATTTAAATATATCAAAGGTCATTCCTGAAACATGAAAAAGAGCCACTTTTGCCTAAATGAATGAACAACTTGGAGAAAGAAATGTATGACTGATTAAAATCTGAATCTCTTGGAAGAGACAGAGATATATATTCAATGCACAACTATGATACTCATTAATATGGTTTAACAACCATTTTCTGGCTTCATGGACCATGATGGAACTGCATTTCTTAGTTGCTAATAGTTTGGCAGGGCCTTGAGCTTGTTATGAACAACTACCAGGCCAGAGACTAATGTCCAATGTGAAGCTAGAAATGCTATCTCAGGTTCTACTTTGAAGATTATTCAATGTTCATGACAGTACTCCTTCAGTATATATCCATGAATGAACAGAGCCAACTCATGATGAAGATGAAGAAAGAAAAAAAAAAAAAACTCTTAAGATTCATTTAAAGCCAGGAAGTCATCCTGAACTACATAGTGAAATCCTATCTCCAAAGTAAAAAATAAAAAAAAACCATCAAGATATTTTTTTCTCTCCTACATACTTCGGTCTGTTCTTGATCCAACTATAGAAATATACTTAGCAATGGCTGATGTTAATGTTCATTCTAGGTTAGGAGGCTATGTGAGGTAGTTATCAATGTCATTTGCTTTATGATCTCACTTAGGTATAAGTATGTACCAGACTAGAAAGAAGTGAATTTTTCCTGAGAGTTTTCTCCGATGGACAGAACTGCTACTATGGTTCTTTTCCTTAAGAGAAACAAACAAACAAACAAAAAAAACATTATTCCTAATTTGTCCTGGAGTGATTGTTTATTTGGTTTTGGGATATATGGATGGACTTTTTTTAATTCCCAAACATACTTTATTTCTTCAGTAAATATTATGTCAGCATTGTCTAGGAGGCAGGGATATCATAACTAAAATAATTGGCATGCCTTCAACAGAAAGAGATAGAGAGAGAGAGCTGGAAATGTTAACAAACCATTTAAAGAGTAATTGGATAGATGTTCTCACAAGGCAGTATGCATAGTTCAGGGAAGGAAGACAGAACCAATACTAGACTGGCTTCTTCTTCCTTAACATTCTTTTATTAATTTTATTAGCATCTTTTAATTATGCATAACAGTTTTCACCATTGTTGCAGTTTGTCTGCATGTTGCTGATAAATTCAAGACCAAACATCATTGTAGAGCAAGGGGTTTTATTCTTGCTTTGGATTCTCTATTATAGTTCACAGTCAAATTTGACAGAAGTGTACATATTAACATCAGAAGTTGAGGTAATTTGCCACAACATATCCATAGGAATTTCTGAGAGAGGGGAAAACCTCACTAGCTAGACTTCAGTCTACCAAAGTATGACTAAGTATGCCAAATTACTCTCTTCATCTGATCCACCTGAAGGGAGTAGTCCCACTCACTGTGGACTAGGGGTTTCCTACATCACTTAGATAGTCTGTCTCCCATAGGCTTACTTGGGACTTGCCTTAACTACTAATCCTTCACAGATGTGTCCAGAACACAGTGTTCAATTGTCAAGCTAACACTCATATTTAACTAGCACAATTATAATACTGTCATTCATGTATGAAACACATTCCAATCAGAGTCTCCCCTGTTTCCCTCTCTTGTCCTGCTCCCACTTCCCCTAATCTCCCTCCCCTTCCCAACAAAAATCCTCTTACTTTCCTTTCTTGTGTGTGATTTGAGTTTCATTAGAGTTGTTTACAGCAGCATGGATGAAAGTTTCATTAAGGTTGTTTGTAAGAAGGTGAATAAGGGTTTGTTTACAGGAACATGGGCACCTAATCAGTGACTATGCCACTGAAGACTCTCCCTCTCCCATCAACCATAAATAGAATAAAACCCCTCAGAAAGAGTGGGGTCCCATGACCCCCTCCCTCTTATATGGTAGGGTATTGATGGACACAGTCTTACTTTGATTTCCATAAAACAACACAATGGTACTTCTTGTCCTTTGTATTTCAGACTCTCAAAGCATTTGGCAGCACACAGTGCCCCCATTTGGCAGTAAGTTTATAGATGTAATGTTGAGGCTAGCAAGTTAAAACACAAAGCAAAACAAAACAACAACAAAAAAAAAAAAAAACAGAAAAAAACCAAACCACTTGTGCAGGTGATCACAACTGCTATGCCATTAAGCATTCCAGTCCTCTCCCTGCTCCCCCACGTTTATCCAGCTCTTACACTTTCTCTGCCCTTTCTTCAGTGGTGTTCCCTAAGTCTTGGAGTAGGTAATATGGATTTCCTGTTTAATGCTGGGCATTCAACAGTTATGTATTCTCACTTTTCTGAGCAGTCGTGAGTCTCTACAGTTACCACTGACTACATACAAAGAAGCTCCTCTGATCAAAGCTGACAGCAGTATTCATCTAGGGACATAAAACTAGTTAATAGAAGGTAGGCAACTGGACAAAAATATTCATGTCTGTTCATTTAGAAAATATGTTCATTTAGAAAAATAACATCAGTAGCTTCCCTGCTAAAGGACTTCCTCATCCATGGGCTTTTGATCAGGTTTATAATACCATATTTCCTCCTGTAGAGCAGGCATCAAATCAAATCAAAAAATATCTGGTTACCCAAATATCAATTTTGATACTATTGACCATGGATCCTCTCCGATGACATATAAGGACCCAGTGGCATTTCCATAAGCCCTTTCTCTTGTTCCCCTTAAGCATAAGATCACTACTATGGCTGTCAATCCCTTGCCTCCAGGGGTCTCGGTGCCCTTATCAGATGCTAGACTTTATGAGGGCAACAGTGCGCTGGACATTGCGCAGGGCATGCAAAGTTCCATTATGATTGCTTTGGCCCCAACTATTGTTGAGAATCTTGCAAATCGTTGCTCCTCCCATCCTTTTGCTCTTACAATCTTACCGCCCCCTCTTCCGCAAATGTCCCTGAGCTCCAGGATGGGGAGAGATTAGGCTGTCCTAGTTTTATGTGATTGATATAGAGTCTCTGAAGTTCTGGATTGTGGTTTGTTGATTTTCTTTTGCAGTTTTGCTGCTCCTGCAATTCCCTTCACTCCATTCTGCTGGGCACTGTATGTCACCCCCTGGCCAGAGACAAAAAGCTGTTAAACTGGAGTCTTGTTGTAATAGCACATTCCCAATGGACACATCTTAACTGCCCAGTCAGTATTGTTGAACACAGGGTCCACAGCTGAAAAATAACCAAAATAAATGAATAAAAAAGAAAATAGGGAATGTATCTATGGAAAAATAACACGAAGATTTTTAGTATAATGCTTATTAAGAATATATTTTAGTTTTTAAAATACTTTCAAAATATTAATTTTATCACTAATATTGATCTATCACTATACCTAATATTTGCCACTCTAAGTGCATAGTCAACCATAATTTGATTTGGTAACATTTTATCTTACAACTGCCTTTTTTCTAAAATGACAATATTCTAAAAAGCATACATAACTCCAAATGCATAGAAAATAAGTCCAACACTTAATATATGGGACTTCATGACCTTAAAAAGCTTCTGTACATGGAGCTGGAGACATGGCTCAGGGATTAAGCCTCTGCCTTGCAGGCAGAAGGTCCTGAGTTCAGATCCCAGATCCCATGTATAGACACCAGGTGGAAGCAGGGGCGGCCTGCGTTTCTGGTCCTGGTAGGGCGGAGCCTGAGAATCCCAGGGCAAGTAAACAAGGAGGAGGTGGAGGCGTCCATGGTGGTTCCCAAGTTCACCCGTGGTTCTACACCCACACACACATACACACACACATGCACAATTGAATAAATAATAAAAAAAGCTTTTGTATAGCAAAAGATATTGTTAATCAAGCAAAAAGACAATCTACAGAATGGGAGACAATCTTTGCTAGTGACATATCTGATATCTTTGCTAGTGACATATCCAAAGGATACAAAGAACACAAAAAAATTAATATCAAGGAAGTAAACAGTCCAATTTAAAAAATGGTCCTTAGAGTGAAAAAGAAACTTTTTGTAGGATGTTCAAACGTCTAACGAATATATTAAGAAATATTCTACCTCCATAGCCATTAGGAAAATTTAAATTAAAATAACCCTGAGATATCATTTCACCTGTCAAAGTGGCAAAAATCCAAAACACAAATAAATGCTGGCAAGAATACAGGGAGAGGAGATCCCTCATGCATTACTGATGGGAATGCAAACTTATACAACCCCTTTGTAAATCAAAATATCATATGACCCAGCTATACTACTCCTGGAAATATTTCCAAAGAACACTACATCTTACTACAAAGACACATATGTATCCATGATCATTGTAGCTACATTCACAATAGCAAAGAAATGGAATAAATCTAGATGTCCAACAGTAGATGAATGATAATGAATGTGGAATGGAATACTACTCCGTTGTCAAGAAAAATGAATTAATAAAATTTGCTGGTTATATGGAACTGGAAGAAATTATGCTTAATAAAGTATCCCAGGCATAGAAAAACAGACACCACATGTTCTCCCTTATAAATGGATCCTACTGGCTGGAGAGATGGCTCAGGGGTTAAGACTCTGTCTTGCAAGCAGAAGGTCCTGAGTTTGGATCCCAGGTCCCACATAAAAATAACAGGCAAAAACAGTGGCAGCCCACACTTCCAGCTCTGGTGGGCAGAGCCTGGGAAATCCCAAGAGAAGCAAGAAGGAGGTGGAAGCAATCCAGGATGATTCCTGGAGTCACCCTTGGTCCTCCACAGCGACACACAATGCCATCTAATACACACACACACACACACACACACACACACACACACACACACACACAAATAAATAAATAAATAAATTTTTAAAATATATAATAAAATAAAAATAAGTGGATCCTAGCAGTGAACCTTTAGAATGATATAATTAAGTGGAAACTTTCATTACACCCACAAACTATAAAAGAACATAAGTCAAGGGGGTATAGGAAGATCCCAAAAGAGTGGAGACTTAAGAAAAGCTCTCAGCACTCAACCAAGATGCATCCTATTACAGGGGAAGATTAATGAGGTAGGAAACCACAATTGTCCAGAATGCAGGGTATTGGTGATCCCAGTATGCTCAGCTCTAATCAGCTCATCAAAATCTTTCTTTATCCCAAGACTCAGTGAACCTTGCAGAAAAGGGGGTAGTAAGATTGTAAAAGCTTAAAGATGAGGAGATACACTGCCGGCCAAGACACTCTAATAAAGACAGGGCTGCTGCATCCAAGAGCTCATTGCAATGAGATCTACTTCCACTGGATCTACAAAATGGCTGACATTCCCCCATGGACCGGTGAAGATCTCAGAAGAAACATCTATACTCAGAGAGAATTTCTGGAGCAGGATCTAGACAAGAGAAGGGGAGTTTTCCTACCTGTGGGCTTACCCACTGAAGAGCCATTTAAATTACCTGGTCCCTTACTGGCACAGGTGCCCCAAAGGGAGCTAGTGGTCCACACATGCAGAAGAACATGAGGATGGGAGGGACATGGAAGAACTGAGAAAAAGAGTAGAGGATGGGAGAGAGGGAGAGAAAAAAGAGAGAGTATAGACATAAACTCATTTTGTTTTTACATGAAATATATTCTTAATAAAAAAATTTAAAAAGCTTAAATAATATAATATAAATTACCCTAATATCAGGAAAAAATACATGGATAGTTTTATTTTAAAAGCCAAGAGAAAATAAAATATAAAAATCTTCAAAATTTTAGGAACTAGGGCTGGGGAGATGACTCAGGAGTTAAAGCCTTTGCCTCACAAGCAAAAGGACCTGAGTTTGGAGGCCAAATCCTACATTAAAATGCTGGGCAGCAAGGGGGCGGCCTTCACCTCCAGCTTTGGAAGGCTACACATGGGAAACCCCAGAGCAGTAAGAAGGTAGAGCTACCCAAGATGATTCCAGAAGTTATCCTTGGGCTTCCACAGGTACACACACTCAAGTGCCAACTTCTATACACATACACACAAACACACATGCACACACACGCACACACACACCCATACACACAAAAAGAAAGGGACTAATAGCTACAGTATTTCTTCTGTACACACGTATAGGTTGTTTAAATCCTTAAAAGCCAACTTTTACCTTTTTTCTGGGTTTTTTTTTAGATTAAGTACTGCTATTTAAGTGACCTGTAGATATTGTGCAGCTTCGGCATCCATTTCAACAAGAATAAATTGTCTGACTTGCTAGAGCCTGAGAATGACTTCAAGCCATTCTCTGACCCCTGCCTCATGTTTAAAATTCAATGAGCTTTTTTTCCTCCTATAGGTAATTTTATTAATGCATTCAAAAACATCCTGTCTGGTTGTTGAGTTCTTCCAGAACAGAATACCTGGGTAACATTGATTAGGTGATAATCTTCAAAACATGTTATGATTGCCTAGTGACAAGATGCTCAATTTTCAGATGTTTTTTTGTGTCTTGTTCTCCAATGCAATCATAATTCCCACTTGAGTGCTATTTTTACGATCCTCCTTCAGAGATGAAAATACAAAGGCATAAAATTGTTATTAGATTGAATGCAGCCTTTGCAATGGGTCTGACCTCGGATCAGGTGGGGTAGGCTCCGGGTTCTGGTCCTAGCAATGGAGAAGCAGCGTCTGCTTACAGCTGGGAAATCAGCATCTACATCAGGCTACCCACACCTGCCTCAACTCAAGAGATTACCTTTCCTTTGACAAATGACCTTCATGAGTGATTCAGTCAACATGAAGGTTGAAGCACCAGCACTGTCTTTAATCCTCTCCTGGTAGTCTAGAAGGAAAAAAGAGAGAGAGAGAGAGACAAGCTGAAACAAAACTCTATACTCCAGATACTGCCTTCCTCCTCCCTCTTGGTCAGTTGGAATGCGGGCCTCTTCCAGGCTCACTCTGGGTACTAATAATCCCAGAGACCCTGCTAGCAAAAGAGCCTGCTGGACAGGAGAGTTGTGGGCATTTCTCTTAATGATTTTTCCATCACACTGCTGCTTCCCACACACTGTGCCCCGAAGCGCTTCATTTTCTGTCTCCTTGTACCTTGATGAATGCCTTTCATAAGTTTGCCTTCCCACGACTTCATCCTGCGGTCACTGCTCAGGCGTGAGCTAAACCATCGTGATCTCTGGGAGCTGTTTTCTTCTCATCTGTAACAGCAGCCTTCTTCCTCCTGATCCACTGCCATCAAGTGCTACAGGCTCTTGCTTTGCCCTTTTAGGTGACCTTCCTTTCAGCAAGCACAAGATACTCAGCCTAGCTTTTCTCCTTTGCTGTTACACGAGCTGCAACTTAAAATAGTCACAGAGCAGATTGCAGGCGGGTTTGCTGTCCCTAAACCAAGATGTCCTTAAATTTAAAGATCCTGTTGCCTTCCCTTTGAATGTCTATCACATTAATAATTGAGTTTTTATCTCAGCTTGTCTAGTATATTTCTCCTTATTACAAAGACAAAAATGAATTTAAGAACTGTTGTTTAGGTGAGTTTTGTGGGCTTTCAGGGATCTGTTTGTGACAGGCTCAGGCTTGTTTTCTGAAAGATAGAGCTCTGTACTGTCTCCTGCCCCTGCAGCCATTCTTGCTTAGCTTCCTTCCAGTTCCTCTTCCTCTAACCTCTCCAGCCCTCCTACCGCTTCCTCTGTGCCATCCCTAAATGTATCTATGCTTGTTTCTTTAACACCCATAACCACCAATTCAGATCACATTCCCATCTCCTTATTCCCAACTACCAAGTAAAGGATGTCTTAGAATATAGCAGACTTTCTTATATGCAGTTTCTCTTCTGGAATTTCATTTAACCAGAATCAACTCAGGTTCCAAAATTATTAAATGTAAAATGTAATATATATAAATAAGTTTATTAAATTAACTTAGAGTAAAGAACAGTGTCCTTCAAAGTAGCCACCCATAGCTGCTTCGCTCTTAACCGTAATTTCCCATAAAGCCGAAAGATCCCAAGGTCTCAAGCCTTTGCTTCTCTGGAGGGTCAAAGACATTGGGTTCTGATGTGGTGAAGAATAGATGGGTTCCGACATTAGCAATGAACAGCAAAAGCAACAAGGCCTAGAGATCAGGCTCCAAAAGCAGCAGGAACAACAACAACGTGGAAAACATGAAGTTCCGCAGCAGCAGCAACAAAGAAGGCAATGATGCTCTAAAAGTGAACAAGACACACAGAATGGACTCCACAGCAAGTCAATACAAGATAAGGGAAGAGCAAGTCCCTCCTCCTTGCACCTCCTATTATCTGGTACCATCCACTATGGGCTGGATTTTCCACAGCAATTAATCAAGTACCTAAAGACTTGTTCAGGGGCTTGTTCCAACCATTAACCTCCACAGGTATGCCCCAAACAGTCTGCAACTGTCAAGTTGACACTAAAATGTAACCATAACACATAAGGACATTCCAGTCAGAGTTCCCACAGTGGGGACCAGCCAAGATCCAAAAAGACCCTCTCCCAAACCAAGACAGATAAGTTTTCCTCCATATTCAAACAAGGGGTATAGTAGTTATAGTACAAACGAAGATCCTGGATGCCTGCATGCAACCAGAAGAGATAATACTAGAAGAGTTATAGATTTTTTTCCATGTCCTGCTATCAATATGTATAGTGTTTTCAGCAAGAGGATCTTACTGTAAGTTTCTTGAGGACAACCAAGAGGAGTGGTAAAAACTTATACTTTTTTTTTAGCCTTTGAAACCTATCTGAAAAGTAACTCATCAGTTACCTGGTAACTGGAATTTTGTTTAATTACTATGGCTTCTGATAGGAGTATCATAGGACATTTTCCATTATGCCCTGTATTCCTCTCTCTGAGTTCCCTTATGTAGGGTATTTCTATTCGTACTCTTTTTGGAAAAAGAAAACCATTTTGATATACTTCTAATACAGGCCAGGATGAAAATGAAGCTCAGTGGTGCACACATGCAAAGACATGAAAATAGGAGAGATACTGGTGGAACAGAAGAAGGGTTGTAATGGAAAAAGGAAGAGGATGGAACTGGAGATTAAGATGTGAAAATATCATAAATTCACTGTATTCAAGTACAAAACTCTAAAAGAATTTTAAAAATGAAAAAGTTGTCAAAGATAATTAAACAACAAACAACATTTTTTTTTATTTCCACCCATACAAACTTAACCGGTCCCCTCCCTCCCTCCACCCTCCCCCATTCCTCTGTGCCACCTCCACTCTTCTCTCCCTCCCCATCCCCCAGTGTCTCCTCCTCCCATCCCCGGAGCATCCTTTAATGTGCATGCCAAACTCTCCTCTGGGTCCTCCTCTCCAGTGAGGTGCAAGGACCCAGGGGCATTTCCCAGAACCCTTTCCTGTGTTCCCTTAAGCATAGGAACACTACTGTGGCTGTCAATCCCTTGCCTCCAAGGATCCTAGTGCCTTTAGCCCATGCTAGACTTTGTGGGGTCACTTTTTCCCCCAATTTTAACTATAGAAAAATGGTTTTGATGTTTATATACCTTCTCTTCCAAACCCTTCTATATCCAAATTTTATTTTAGAACTTAATCTCCCATGTGATAAACTTAAGAAGTTGGTCA
Organism: Typhlomys cinereus; assembly: GCA_023101885.1. Classification (NCBI taxonomy): domain Eukaryota; kingdom Metazoa; phylum Chordata; class Mammalia; order Rodentia; family Platacanthomyidae; genus Typhlomys; species Typhlomys cinereus. The sequence continues at coordinate 841,580 of JALPQD010000166.1, read as the reverse complement.
TTGAAGACATGATTATACCATAAAGGTTCTGCCTTCATGAATAGAATAAATATTCTTATAAAAGAGGTCAAAAGGAGCAACACCTCCTCCACCACATGAGAACTCAGAGAAAACGCCACTGGGGAGGAAAAGCCTTTGACCATACAATAAGTTTCCAGTGCTTTCACCTTGTAGCTCTCACCCCTCAGAATTGTAAGAAGTAAATTACTTTTATTAATTTTCAAGTAAGGTATTTTGTTATAGCAGCATCTATGGACTAAGATAACCCTCATCTAGAATAGACTTTATATCTTTAACTATCTCACATCTACTTTAGTATTTTTAATTGTCTCACATCTACTTTAGTTTGTTCCATTCCTGATACCAGTGCCAAGATTCATCCTGGCATTTTTTAACTGTACGGCATAACCCTGAATGGAGTCCATCCTCCAAGTCCTGTGGAGGCTATCTTTATCCATATCTCTGGATGTTCCTCAAATGTGGTATTACCTAGTTTTAATATCTGGATTGGCTTCCAATGCATGAAAGATAAAAATTCAAACTCTAAAACCTGTCCTAAAGCTTGTCCTACAAATACTTTCTTAATCCACTCCCACTGTAGCCTACTTCTCCTCTATTCAAGTGCTAGAAACTATTTAATGCTTCTAGCACAAGCCAAGAAGCTTTTGTTCCACTAATCTTTGCACCTGCCATCTCCCTTCTAGATGGAGATAAGCATACAACCTCAATGACATCTTCTGAGACACCATTTATTTCCCTAATCAAATTCATCACCAATTCCTTTCTTCTTTTTTTACCATATAGAAACTTATGGCAATGAAAAAGACATCAACAGCAGTTTTATTTTTTTATTTTAAGACATTTTTATTATTATTTCAGCTCATACAAACTTAATAGGTACACCAGTTCCCTCCCTCCCTCCTCCTCCCCCCGAACTCCCTGCTCTCCCTCCCCTCACCCCTCCCGCCCCATCCCCCCCCCCCCCCGTTCCTCCGGCCCCAATTCCCAGAGTCCTTTCTTGTGCATGCCTGACTCTCCTCTGGGTCCTCCTCTCCGATGACGTACAAGGACCCAGTGGCATTTCCCTGAACCCTTTCCTGTGTTCCCCTTAAGCATAGGAACACTACTGTGGCTGTCAATCCCTTGCCTCCAAGGATCTTGGCCTTTAGCAGATGCTAGACTTTGTGAGGTCAATAGTGTGTTGGACATTGCGCCAGGCATGCAATGTCCAATTATGATTGCTTCGGCCCTAACTTGTGTGGAGTATCTTGCAAATCATTGCTCCTCCCATCCTTTTGTTCTTACACTCTTACCGCCCCCTCTTCCGCAAATGTCCCTGAGCTTCAGGATGGAGAGAGATTAGGCTGGCCTAGTTCTAGGTGGTTGATAATAGAGTCTCTGAAGTTCTGGATAGTGGTTCGTTGATTTTCTTTTGCAGTTTTCAACAGCAGTTTTAAATACTCTATTCCATTCACAAATTAGAAATGGAAATGTTTGTGAGTTACATTCCTCAATTTATGGTTTCAGACATGGAATCACATGCTTCAACATCACTGAGAGTCTTTTGTATATTCATGCCATTCATAAATTCCTGTCATATTTAGGCACAGAAACATACTATGATATTTACAGTATGATTGAAAAAAATATTTATAAGCATTTTGTAGAGCATATTCAGTTCAGTACTCAAATGGTCATTAAATAAAACCAGTATTAATATTTAAATGGCATTGCAATTCCTTTAATGATTGAAGTGCAACTATAAACCTTGGATCTTAGGTACTAATGACTGTATCATAAAAATAACACCCTGAACATTGGTGGAACATTAGTGGCTTATTAAAACTACATGTTTGTTTCTTGCTAATAGCTCTAATATTCATCAGTTGATACTAACCACATCTTACATAATCTTACATTCATGCTCGCTCATTCAGCCTTCAAAATAACATGACACATTAGCAAAACCAATAAAAGATTGACACAAGTTGAAATAAAGTGAAACATTAACATGTGCTCCTTCATTTCTAGAGTGAAAGTCAAAAGTAGGTTTTAGAACCTACAAAAGACACAATTTATACCAATAAAGACACCATACCACTTTTCTAAAGTGTAAGTAATAACCCTAAATCTTCTCTTAAAGCAGGTAAACTTCTAGAAACCTTTTTGTAAAGAACATAATTCTGTATTTCTAGTCTAATTCTAGTACCCCATCATCTTGTATTTCTTTGGGCTACTAAAAATACAGTCAAGTCAAAATAAAAGATGAAATAAGAATGATAATATTAGAAGCAATTTCACAATTGAGGAAAGGTTGAAATTTACTTCACTTATGAAAACTCTACCATCCTGGAAAAAAATGAAAGTTAATTTTAAGTACAATTGTGGAAGATGCAAAAGTTGCCTTCGGAAGAGAAATGGGGCCATTATGTCGGCACATGTCTATATTCTACAATTTAGGAAGCAGAGCCAGGAGGATCATGAATATAGGCCTATACACCAAACTCAAGGCCAGTCTGTCCTCAGAAACTTTACTCCTGCTCCATTAAGCATATTAGGAACAATTTACTCAAGATGCCACTGGATTCAAGACTCGCTGGATAATGGCATCAGGACTCCATATTTTTTGGTTCTTTCCACTCAGTTACCTTCTATCTTGACTTTGCATCATGACAGGAGAAAATATCACCTCCAGCTCCTAGGTCATCTTCAGTTTTCATTTGGTTATTTTTCCTGTCCTTGTGAAAAAAATGGAGCATATTTTTCCAGGATTCCCAAGAAAAATGCATTGTTTGTCACTGGCTCTTGTTGGACCATGTGTTTAATGCAAGAGTAATCACCATGAGCCTAGATATGTAAATATCGTGATCGATATCTTGTGTCGTTTGTCCACTGTGAAATCAGTACTTCCAGAAACACTTTAGGAATAGTGAAGTGAGCTGTCCCTTAGGAAAATCTAGATATACTTGCCAGAAAAGGATAGATGAAGACCAACCAGAAAAGCAAAGGCTAAATGCCACCCATGTCTCTTTCTTCCCTGTGATAGCCTCTGGATGGCCCCCTGATTCCCCTCTCCTAGTATTCTTCACCTTTGTAACATTCTTCCTTTTAAGTACAGCTAGAACTTGTGACTTTTTTTCTTGTTCATAGAGGATGAAAAAAGTTATGGTATTACTTCCATGGTGAAGTGACTTCCATCTGACTGGCAATCTTCACCCATCCCCTTTTTGGTTTGCAACCTTTTGATGAAGCCAGATGTCATGCTAGAGAAGCATGCCTGGCAAGGAACTGAAGTTGGAACCTTGATTAGATACTTAAGACCTCTGCTCAGTGACATCAAAGTAATGAACTCCGCCAACAACCACATCAGTGTAAAAGTGGATTTCTTCCCTTTTGAGCTTTCAGATAAGAAACCAGCCCAAACCAATACCTTGATTTAGAGAGATGCTAAGACAATGAATCCAGAAAAATATATGAACAGCTCCTGACTTATGGAAACTGAGATAACTAATATGTGTGTTTTAAATCATTAGATTTTCAACAACATTGTTATACAGAAATTTGTAACTAATATACATTTTTCCTATCTTGTATCCCAGTCAGACTCTCTCCCCACTGTGCTTTGATCCCTGCATCAGGCACCCAGTGCCAATCATGAACAGCAGAGCTCCAAATAGGCTTATGTAAAGGCCTACCACTTCCTGTCTCTTGTGATGACCTTAGTTTCCATGACCTACATGGTTCTTCTAACAGCCTTCTTTCTGTGTTTAGTTTCTTCCTTTCGATGACCTTTCTTTCCTTCTAGGGATGCACAGTTATAGGCCTACAGAGCCCAACTGCAGCTAACCTGAAGGAGACTTCCCAGGACTTCCCCAAAAGTTTCTGCGGTCCCCCAGCTCTTAGGAAAACTATAATCCTACATGGAGTTCATTCTCTTTTTCCTATGGGTATTTTTAGGAGGAAACTCGCTCGCTTTTCACATTCATTCTTTCTTCTTTCTTTGCCCTTATCCCACAGGTTTTTTCAAGACTAGATCCCTCTAACATAACTCCAAGGGAATAAGATTTACCAGTCCCATTGTTTTCTCTGAACTCTGGGATCTCTTCTATAGATTCTGTAATTCTGCAAGTCACATAGCATTTCAATCACATTACACTGTAAACTATGATATGTTTTGTAATCAAGCACTAAAAGGGAGACAGGTGGTGCCTTTATGGGTAATTAAAGCCTGCTGCGGGCCATGTTAAAATAAACAAGACTGACAATGTAGGAATTACAGCAATCTGCAGTGAAAAAATAACTGTGCCTGTTAATTCAGCTGTATGTAGCTACTACAAGTCTATACATGGAAAATGAAACTAGGGAAAAACTCCCAAACTTTTTTAATTTTTTTAATTTTTTCCTAGTTTTGCAAGCTTATTAAATACTTATCCCTGCCTCCTTCCTTCCTCCCTTCCTCATCCTCCCTCCTCCCTTCATCAACCCACCCCTTCCCACGCTTCTGCCTGTATGCTTCTATAGTTTCCAAACTTTCTAACTAAAAGTTAGGTCACTTGGATACTGAGATATCACAAACATAAGGATTTTGCTCACACTTGAATTTGAATTAATTCAAAACTAAGTTATTCATAGATTGCTTAAGAGCCGCATTATTAATCATTAAGTCAGGATAAACTCCTATTAGAATAAAATGTTTTATGACAGTTTATCCCAAGAATCCTCAAAATGTTATTGATCTCTGAAGATTCTTAAAATAATAAAGGGATTGTATTATCAGGTGCTGTTTTAGTTACATATTCCACTGCTGTAATAAATACATAGTCCAAACAATTTTAGATAACTGGGAGATTTTTATTCCAGTTTACAATTTCAAGTTACCATTCATCATATCAAGAAAGTTACCAGAAAGAACTGAGGGAACTAGGCATACCATATCAACAGCACGAGCAGAAGGGCAAGGACCAATGCTGCTTCTTAGCAAAAAGCTAACCAGATCTGTCATGACCACCTGCCCAGGGAATACTCCACCAACTATGGGCTGAGTCTTCCCGCATCAATCTTGTCATTAAGACAATTTCCTACAAGCTTGCTCAGATATTTGCATTAACAAAATAATTCTTCATAAATGTGCCCAGAGGCCCAGTTGTAAAGTATCAAGTTGACAGCTAAAACCAACTACCATATTTTTGTTCGATATATGTGCAAGTTCTAGACCCTGGGAAATAGTAATACTACACACTGTCTTGGTGACTATGAACATTTTTTCTTGAGTGTCTACTACAATGAGAAATTTGGATAATGGCATCCTCTCAGGATGCATAAGCATTTTGTTCTTTGATAGGGACATCATCTGAATGTTTTTAACCTGGAAAAAAAATCATCAAAATGTTTAAATTCTGTTAATATTTCTAGAATGAAAGCTATGTGTTAATACAAAGAAAAAAGTTATTTTGCCTTTGTTCATTGGGAATAAACATTCACAAAGCATCTGTAGGGCTGGTCAATGGAACAGACAATGAAAGATGCCTGAGACCTAGCATTTGTCTGTGCTTTCCTGACTGTCAGAGCCTCCGCCCCCTTTTATACAAACTGCATCTCAGGCATCAAACACTGTGTTAGAAATTCTCCTCTCTTTTTCTTAGCTCTCTCTATTTTGCCTATATGTTGTTTTTAATAATTTCATTTATTCCTATGACCTGTGGTGGGTTTAATTGAATCCTGAAAAATATATATATATATCCCAACCCCAATGCTTCCAATTATGAACTTACTTGTAAATATTCTTTACAGTTGGCCTAGGACCATGAGAGAGATGTCAAAAAAGAGAATAGGGGAGGCATTGGACAGACACAAAGGGAAAGCAACATTGAAAATGAACACAGAGGGCTGGCATGAGAACTCAGTGGGTAAGGTGCCTGCTCCCAAACCTGAGTTAGATTCCCAGAAATCAATGGTGCGGAAAGAAAGAAATGACTTCTGAAAGTTGTCCTCAGACCTCCATAGTGCACCACATATTCATCTTTACCTATCTATCTATCTGTTTATCTATCTACTTCTATCACTATTTCTCTTTCTCATAAATTAGATTGTCAAAAATTTTAAATAAAGAAAGTGAAATGGTAGGATCCTTAGGGGCAAGGGATCAGACAGAGGTAGGGGAGTACCCATATCAGCAGGCTACCCAAGGAAGGACCTCTCTGTCTGCCACAGAGGCTTGAACCCCCATAAAAACAAAAGATACAGAGGGAACCCCAAGACTCATAAAACTAAAGGACAGGAGAATAGGAGGGAGTAGACTGGACCCATATAGGGATGAGGGGGAGGGTGGGATGAGACAGAAGCGGGAAGGAAGGGAGGAAGGAAAAGGGGGAACAAGGGAGGCAAGGAGCATGTATATGAAAATGTTAATTTAATAAATTTATTAATAAAAAAGAAAATGAAGGCAGAGATTGGGATAATGCTTCTATAAACCAAGGCACGTTGAAGATTGTCAACAGACCCTCAGAAGATAAGAAAAGGCATAGAACAAGTTCTTTCTCATGACCCTCAGAGATATCTGACACTGACAACACTTTGGTCTCAGATGTCTATCCTCCAACACTGTGAGACAATAAATAATTGTTGCTGAATACATTTCACTTGTGGCTGTTTATTTACAGAGGCCCTAAAAAAACTGGGCCCCCAAGTCTTAAATTACTGATTTCAATTCAAAATGCTCCTCCAGACTGCCTAATTGAGGGCAAAAGACACAGATCAGTGGTAGAGTACTTACCAGAAAGCTCAAGGCCTTGGTTCTATTCCTACCACTGCACTAAAAATAAAAAAATAAAATTTCAAACTGCCTTATTGACAAGGAACATATAGGATTTTCAAAGACAACTCATATAAAAGGCTTATTTAGCCCAATGCCTGCCTCATAGCAAGTTTAGCCTTAAAGTTAATGGTGCTAGGGGTGGGGTTGGTAGAGTGCTTGCCTAGTATGTATGAAGTCATGATTCAAACTCAACACTGTGTAGACTAAGTGCATGTCTGTAATCTAAACACTTAGGAAGTAGAAGCAGAAAAATCAGATGTTCAACTTCATCTTCATGGGTTTGACATGCACACTAAATGATGCTCCAGGAATGGGGGGCCCCCCACTGGGAGAAAGGGAGGGAGGGGGGAAAGGAAGGGGAAAAGGGAGGAGGGAACAAGAAGGTCCAGGGAGGGGTGGAGGGAGGGAGGAGAATGGGTATTTATCAATTTTGTATGAGTGGAAGAAATAAAAAAATAAAAAAAGTTCATCTTCATGGTGTGTAACTGCATGTAACTTGGGCAACCTGAGACTCTGTCTCTAAAAAAAATAAAATAGTTAATGGTGATGATGATGAAGATGAGGCTGATACTGGTGATTATGGAATGACAGAAGGAGGAGCAAGAAAAGCAGTAGCAGCAAAAGAAGTAGCAGAAGGAAGAAAACGAACCTTCTGGCCTGGCTTCCTTCTGTGAGATACAAAAGATGTAAACTGTTCCTGCAAGATATATGTCTTTTCTATCTTTGCACTTTCCTCCACCCACATACCCACCCCCTCACCAGAAGCCTACAGCAGATTCCTTATTGACTCTTTAAATGTTTGTCCTTGCAAAACACATTGGTGGACAACTGGTATTTAATCATAAATGAGCACTTGAGAGGAAATCATCATTGCTGGCCCCTTTGTGCATCAGTAAAATGGTCTGTTAAGGTGGTTGGGAATATTGCCACATCACCAATACTGTACCCCATCAGATTCAAAGAAGAGGTGGCATGATATATTCATATGAGGGCTGTGCAGGAATTTAAGTGACTGTGTTTTAGATTTAAGCTTATCCTCTCCTTCTTCAGCCATACTCTTCCTCTCATGGGGATAAGGAGGCATAGACAGCAAACTCTGCCAATAGTCTGCAGAGTACCCAGGTTATTCTATATGTGTACCATTCATCAAGCCCTGCTAAAATGTCAAAATATCATCAGATTCTTACTTTGTTCTCATTTTTGCATTTAATCCCACCAACGTAAACTTACAGCATGGAATAAGTATTACGATAACTGGGGGCTAAGAAGATGACTCTTAGGCTTCTTACCTAAAAGTAAGGACAATAGTTTGAATCTCCAGAACCCACGTAAAATCCAGATGTGATAGCATACATCTGTAAGATGGGAAATGAAAAAGGAGAATCTTCAAAAACTCGAAGACCAATTAGCCACATTATGGTGAACAACAACAGAGATCCCCTGATCTCAAGCAAAGTGGAAAGTGAAAACCAACACCCAAGATTGTTCTCTGACATTAACACAAGTACTGTGGCATACGTGTACCCACACTGAGGCACACGAGTGCACACACTCATACACACATGCACACACTCATATATTCATGCACGCACACAAAAGATAGTAACAAAACTATTATCCACTTCACAGATGGGTGGAGAGACTGGGCTGGACAATATCCATTAGGCAATCCAACCTGAGATTTATTTCTATGACTGGCCTGCTTAGACCTGGAATAGTGTCATAGTAAATAATAAGCTAATAATTTAAAAGATTTTTTACAAAGTGCATCATGACCATCAGTCAAATTTATGATGTTTATTTCACATTACTTTTTTATACATATGTATACATATATATGCTTTTACATGTTTACACACACATATATATTACATCTACAAATGTAGCTGCCTTTCATTTGTGATTTTTTATTACCCATTTAATTTTTGCCTAATCATACAAGCTCAATAGATACCCCTCTCCTCTCCCCCTCTCCATCCCTCCCCCATTATTTCCCATGGCACTCTCCCTCCTTTCCCCCTTCGTTTCTTCCCCCTCCCTTCCTCCACCTCTCCAGGTGCCTTGCCCTCCCTCCCTCCCATCCCCCAGAGCTCCATTTATGTGGGCGCTGAACCTCCCTGTGAGTCCTCTACTTTAGTGAGGGTTCAGGACTCAGTGGCATAGCTTGGGACCTCTTCTTGGGCTGCCTGCTAGCATGGGAACTCTATTAGAAATGTTTTACCCCTTGCCTCTAAGGATCCTACTGCCTGAAGCCTTCTCCCCTGTGTTCCATGCTAGACTTCTGGGGGGGTCATTGATATGTTAGCCATCGTGCAGATCAAGCAAAGTCCAACTCGTTGTGGCTATGTCCTGGCTGCTGCAACCCTGAATTGTGTTTACATATCGTTGCTCTCCCCCATCTTTAGGCTCTTACAAGCTTACAGCACCCTCTTCTGTAAGGTTCCCTGAGTTTTAGGATGGGGAGAGATTTGGCTGGTCTGGTTCCAGGTGAATAATGTAGGATCTTGGTGTTCTGAATTATGATTTGTTGTTGTTTTCAGTTATGCTGTTCCTGCACTGCCCTTGGCTGCATCCCAATTGATATCGAAGGTTATCTCCTTTGAATATGTCATTAAGTGGGTTTGGAACTAGGATCCACTTATTAGGGAGTACATATTGCATCTAACTTTCTGTGTCTGGGATACTTCGCTCAATATAATTTTTCTAATTCCATCAATTTCCCAGAAAATTTCATTAATTCATCTTTTTTTGATGGATGAGTAGTATTCCACTGTATAAATGTACCACATTTTCATTATCCATTCATCAACTGCTGGGCATTTGGGTTGATTCCATGACTTCGCTATTGTAAATAGTGCTACAAGGAACATGGTTGTGCTCATGTCACATTACTTTTAATAATTATACATTTATAATAAATAATTAATAATAATTAATAAATAATATTTGTGTTCTAAAGAACTCTAAAACCTATAGTCCTTAACTCTAGTAAAAAAAAGCTGTCTGTATACATGGAAGAAGAAAAAAGAAACTCAAAACCAAACTCCAAGTGACAGGGGCCTTGTATAGATAAACATCCATTCTTTTCATCTATTGCTAGTTAATTCTACCAACTAGTAGCAATTACACACAATGTAAAGCAAAGTTAATTACATGTCATGAGGCCAGCAAATCTCAAAAACAGGTAAACAACAGCAAACAGTGTTATCATTAAGAACATCTCTTGATTTGGTGGTAAACCCCACAAAAACTTTACATCATGGATCACCCTTTAATCGTTTGCTGACCTTCATGCAAATCATGGATCCTAGATCATCCTGAAAAGGGTCTAACAGACAAAAAGCATGAGTCTTTTAACCTGGAGCAATTGAGAAACTTATAAATCATTTAACATCCTTTTCCTAAATGTCAGCTTCTGAAACAGGCAGAAGAGGTAGATACACTCCAAGATTCTTTTCTTAGTACATGGGCTAAAAAAGACTGAAGAAAATGTGAAAAGCACTTTTTACCTGGCACTTACAAGATCAGACTGTCTAATGTCAAAGTGGGCACTAATGTGACCATTCACTTTCAGCATTTGAGAGGCTGAGGCTGAATATGGAAAGGTTTTCCACTGGGAAAAGTCCTGAGGTTCTGACCTAGAAATTACTAATTCATGATTCATCTTGATTCTTAAACCATATTACCAGCATACTCAGAATAACCACCATTAATTTTGAATTATTGATATATAGTCTTTCTTACAAATAACCTTCTGCCATAAAAATAGCAAAAGAGATTTGTGATATATAATACGAAATGTGTAGCTTAGAGAATTTACTATTAAAGGTGAAAAAAAAAGTCTTATCCAAACAGTCTTATCCTGGATTGTGTGTCAGCCATTGATTTGGCAGAAATTTCTTTTCTGAGCAACAGCAGTTTGCTATGCAGAATCAGACACTGAGATGCAATGAGCAAGTGGACATGTTCTTGTTCAATAAGAACACATACTCCATGAGGAAATAATTCGAATACATGGTAGTGAATACCCCAACAAGGAAAAAGCAGGTATACCTGGCAGAAATCTTGAGTCTATTTTGGATAGGTCACAGAATGCTTCCTGAAAGAAGAAACAGCTAAAGTAAAATCAGAAGGAACAGCTAGTAGAAGGGAAGAATAGGCAGGCCAGGGGAACTGTGTGTGGAGTGATTTAGACATGGAGTGGGTTCCTGAGGAACCCGGTGCATGCACGGGAGAGGATGAGGAGTGTGGAGAGCACCTGAAGCTGGCCCGGTGAGCCAAGGACCTTATCCAAGGGCAAGGAAAAACCACTACAGGAATTTAAGCAGGAGTGGCATGATCAGACTGTGGCTCAGAAATGTGGAAACCGAGTTGCAAGATAAGAAGTAAAGGGACTCACAGAGGCTGCCCTAAGCAGCCCAGGCAGGAGAAGACGGCTGATGAAGATATGCAGGGCCAAGCACATGAAGAGCAGAGCTTGGTTTATAAAGTAGAATCCATGGACTTGATGGGAGAAGGTCAATCATCTGCCGAACTTTGAGCCACTGAAAAGGTGATAGTGCTGTGTGACTGAGAAAAGGAAAGAAGAGAGGAGTTTGGGGAGATGGAGGAAGAGCAGCATGACTCTATTTTGTCCAAATTGGGCACACAATTGAAAATATGAAGTATTCTTGGTGCTATGAGGTCCAAATAAACTGAGCCCATAACTGACAAAGCAGACACTGATCATTGCAGCACAGACATATATTGAAATTGGAGATGCCAATAAGATATTCAAATGAAGCTATCAAGTAGACAAAACATAGGTCCAAGCTTCAGGAGCAATCATTGAAGTGTTTTCCATCAGGAAAACCTTTAGGGAAATTGTTTCCAATTGCTTTGTGAAATTTAATTAAGGCATATTTATGGATATTGTCACAATAGATGCCAAAATAAACTGGCAGCTGAGGATGGCCGCTCTCTTCTTCCATTACAGCACATCTCCTTTCAGATGGTACAGGAATGTCCTAGGTATGCCCAACGGAACCTTCTTTGTCTTGAAGCTAACATCAGTATAAATCTGTTCAAAACCAGCCTTACTCCTTCTAGTGGAAGCCCTTTGACAGAACAAGGACTAATAAATGTGCATCTACCCCCAACCCTGAAGGAAAAAGAGACAGACAGAGAGAGAGAGACTGCAGTGACTAGTTGGTCGCATCATTTTCTATCTAGATGACAGCATGTTTTGCTATTGCAATCATTAGCAATTATCATTATTATTATGACAGATGCCAAGCCGATGCTAAACATCAGTCTTTGTCAATGCTAACATAAATGAACGCATATATTAAGGTTTGCGTTCACTCTCATTTTGAAAGCTTAAACCTGAAATAACGTGCAGGTACTTACTGCTGTCATCTTACTGCTGTCTGGTTGATTCTGTCATCACCAGAGAAATGAGAAAAGATTTGTACCGTGAGTTTGCAGAACAAGAAAAGTTTTTAAATTACTGTTAAGCAGTTTGTTACTGATTGCAGTAACACAAAGAATTGTTGCCCAAAGGTGGACAAAATTACAGTGAGTGGGAATTCAAGGGTGCAGCATGGCAGCTCAGGCTCCTTCACATCACCATGAACATCCGGTTTGTCACAGAAGTTGTCTCATTTGGAAAGGGGCTGATAATGCTGTTTCTCTAACTGATCTTCATTGCATCCTAGCAAGTGCACATCTGAACCTCTTTTTATTCATTCAGTGGCATGACTAGTACTCACAGACAGCCAGCGCTGAGAATGCAATGAGCTCAAAAGGAAAAAGAACCAAAGTGCCCGTACCTCTGAGGATGGGTGAATAAAATGTGGTATGCACACACAGTGACATGGTACTGCACAGCAGTGAAAATAAAAGAAGCACAGATGACCGCATGGTTCTGCATGAACCTCAGATCATGAGACGTTAAGTAAAACAGAGAAAATGCAAAGGAACACACACAGTATCGCTCTAAGAGAAAAAGTAGACCTGGCGCACTGTTGGGACACAGAAGCGGCCCCATAAGGAAAGCCAACAGGGTGATTGTCATCACCAGCCAGCATAGGCTACTCCAGGGGACAGAGTGGCTGTGACTGGGGAGGAACACAGAACTTCTAGAAGATTGGCAATGTCCTAGCTCCTCACCCAGCCAGGGGTTCCCCACAGGCGCTCACTAGGTAGGCATTTGTTAATCTGCGTGTAGTTTGCCTAATTTTCTAAATGTGTGCTTTTCTTAAACAGATACACATGTGCATATGTGTGTGTGCACGTACATGCACACACACACACACACACACACACACACACACACACACACACATCCCTAAAATATGTAGAGACTACATGTGTACGGACATGGAAGACACACGTGCATTTTAAAGTCCTAATTACAATGCATTGTCCAAACAGAACAAAGAATTCTTCCAGTTCTACCTTTGCCTCACTCCTGTTCAGAGTCTCTTTCCTACCCATTACCATTTCTCCCTCAAGTGGCTCTTTCTTTTCATTTAGCTCAGCCCTCCCCAGTACTCCACCCCACCCCACAACAGTCTTGACTTTTGTTGTGAATACAAAATAGAGATCTCTGCTAAAAAGAATAGTTTAAAGAACTAGATCTTATAGGAAATCTGTATTCTTAAACCTCTTGAGGAAAAAGTTTTCAAGAGAAAGTATGTTACCATTAAGAGTCCCTCCCCTCCCCCGGGGCCCACCAGGGCAACAAGAATCCTCAGCGTGGGTGAGAAGCATATCTAAAAATCTCACACCTATTACAAACCTAGTTTCCTTTCAGCCTAGGCAGATTCTATCCTGCTACCCAGGACGCAGAGCTCTGCACTAAGTCTCAGAGCTGTGTGAACCACTATACCATCTCCAGAGATTGCACTATAAAGGGATGTATTCACGGAAAATAAGCAGATAGTCCACCCAGTGTACAAATGCAGACTGGAGTTCAAACCTGTTCTATTTCTTCAGATTTGAAATCATCACCTTTGATCTTAATTTTAGTTCTCTGTGGTAACCATGGTTTCAGGATCCTTTCAATTGCTATGAGCAGTTGCATAAAGAAGATGTTGAGTTAATCCCTTAAGCCCTGTCTGAAATGTTTGCACTGGTCTGGGTGGCACCTCACTTCAGAAATGAACAGCAGAGCCTGCTTTCAAGGGTTCATGGTGGCTGCCAGACATAAGCAGTTTTTCAAACCTCCCTATGTTGTAGTGTCAGGTCTAAACAGCTTTTTCCCAGGTGTGGAGATATCTTACCTTGTTACAGTAACTTCTCCTTCTCAAGTTACCCCCAAGACTTAGATTGTTTCAAAACTACTCTGTTTAAGAGAATGTGTTTTCCAAGCCAGCCTCATTAACCCGTGTCTTCTACCTTCCCATCACCCTGTAGGTCAATGACCTTAATTTCCAAATGACCAGCTCGTCCTGTCATTCTGGGAGTTCTCTTTCCACCCACTCCACTTTGTACTCCACTCAAGCCCCCACTGCATCCTGGAAACTCCAATCCACAAAGGTCTCTCCCTGGTCTCCCTGTCTGTCTCTCTAGACATTTCATTAGAGCATTGCTTTGTGCTGCTATTTATCCTTGCATCAACTGAGGCCAGTTTGCTAGTCTTCATAACAAATGCCAAGCACTTATATGTATGTGTTGAGTGAAGGCTCTTGAAGGTTTTCTTAATCTCAGTCAGCATTCAACACTGGAAGGGCTATTCCTTTACACCTGTGTCACCAGGCAGAATAGAGCAGGGCTCTCTTGTTCAAAAGGTTTCTCATGTAAGCACCATCATTTTTACAACCTTGTATATCTTTCCTTGTAACTTCCAAAGCCCACACTTGGATGCTTGAGTTTAAGTGAACAAGATGCTCTGCATTGTCTTGCTTGTCTTTCTTCTTCTACCAGGAGATCCTGAGGATAGTAATGACATCTGTGTTCTGCTACAGAGTCCTGAGACACTCACACCCCACAGGACTCAGGGGACTTCCCTCATTCTCTAATGACAGTAATTACAGAAGCCTCATTCTCTCCATCAAAACCATTTTTTCCATTCTAATCCCATGAACCCACTTCGGCATCGCCCATCCCTGTACCACGTCATATGTCCTTTGAAATCCTCCCATTGCTGGCTCATCTTAAAGTATTTAGTGAAAACGCTTTTTCAATGCAAAGCACTTAGACTAGAGGTTGGCTATTTAAATTCAAATTAACTAAACTAAAGCACAATTTATTTCCAATACAGTCATCCTGGCTACATTTCAAGTGTTCCGTAGGCCTAATGTGGCTAGTGGCTCACTGTACTGGACAGTATAGAATTACATGTCAATTCAATTTTTTTATTTTTTAAAGATATAAAGCTTTCCAACACAGAAAGCATTATTGAATGATGCTGACATGAAGCAAGCAGAAGTGATGAGGGAGCAGAAGGACAAGTAGACCAAGTCAGAAGAAACCACACAATTCACTTCCAGGCTCTCAGGAATGGGTGCGCCTAAAGCCCTCCAAGAGATGGGTGGCTCATTTTCCTGTTCTGTGTTCTACCTATTTCCAAAAGTCTCCTTTTACTAAGATAACTTATTCAAACCATTGCAATTGACATAGACAAGAAATTGTGTTAAAGTCTAAATCATATTTGTGTAATTCCTTGCCAACATAAAGCACCTTTATCTGGTCACCCCAAGATTTGTGAATGTTCAATATCTTGGTTTTTCATGCCAGTCTATGAGCCTTGGGTGAACATGTCATTGCATACTCAAGTTTTATAGGTAAAATAAATCAACTGACCAAATTTTGGATATAAGTCCTCTCTCTCTCTCTATCTACCTATCTCTCTCTTTTTCTTAAACACACATACATGCACACACACACACACACACACACACACACACACACACAAATGCTAACAGAAAAAAAAGAAAGGTGCTCCGACACAAACTCAAGCTCTCTGAGATTTGCCTTTGCTTACTTTTCTGCTCGCCTTCTCCTTTACTCTCTGGCGATGCTGTCCCCACCTCCGAGATTCTTTTTTCTCATATGTCCACTGCACAGAAGGATCTGTCTCACAATTTATAGCAATGTAGAACTCTGAGAGAAGATACATCATGGCCCCCGTCAGCATTTATGATGTTTATTTCACATGACTTCAAGCATTAGGCAAAGCCCCGAACCATTCCTAGCGTTACTAAATGGATTTAATATCAGCTTAATTTGATCCCTGTAAATGTAACTGAAAAATCTTTCATCTTGATCCTGCTAAGAAAATAGTAAATCACATGAATGATAAGGAATGTGCTTCATTTCTAATAATAATTCCAAAACAGATGGTGCCTATTTACAACTGTCGCAATTAACATTTCACCACTAGGAATTCACAAGGGCTTGCCACGGTTCAATTTCACACAAACATCTTCTGTTGCCCTTTATCTATCTCCAAAAGAATACATTCAGGGCTAGGAAATGGCCCCACGATAAAGTGCTTGCCACACAATGATCAGAGACCTGGCTTCAGATCTCCAGCACCCACACAAAAAACAGGGTTGGCAGTGTGTTCCAGCACTGGGGAAAGACAGGGAGAGGAAGCAGGCAGATCCCCAGGGCTCACTGACTAGCCAGTCCAGCTGAATTGGTGAAATTCAGGGTAAGCGGGAGACTCTATTTCAGAAAATAAGGTGGAGCACAATAGAAGAAAAAGACATCCAAAGTAAACATGTGTGCACATGCACAAAGTAATAATTTTTATATTTTGAGTCTGTGAAGAGTGATAATAATAATAGAAGAAGAAGAAACAGGACAAGGAAGGAGGGAAGAGAGGAACAGGAAGAGGGAGGGAGGGAGGGAGGGAGGGAGGGAGGGAGGGAGGAAATTAAATTCATCTTCCCACTTATATCTGAAAAAGAAAATGCTGTTATTTCTACCACTTACAGCCAGGAAACACACACAAATGCTGACCCTTCCTTCCAAAAGATTTCTCAGTACCTCGCAGAAAAGTTTTCTCAGTAGGAGTCCTATGCCTTTCTCTTCTATCACAAGATAACAGGAGGTACATCATTCTTATAAAGTGTGTGTGAGAGAGAGACATCATTCTTATAAAGTGTGTGTGTGTGTGTGTGTGTGTGTGTGTGTGTGTGTGTGTGTGTACGCACTAATACCCCGAGGCCCAGCAGCCTGATAAGTCTCTAAATGCCATGCTCAGGGCATTCACTGGAAAGCAATCACAATCTTTTGGGATTCCAGTCACTTTACGTCAGGACTTGCTGGTATTTGCATACTTTAATAGGGATTCAAGGACACATTTACAGATCCATCTCCGCAGCCTGTATTTTCAAGGGTACATGGGCAGTTCCTCAAGGGACAGTTTCAAATACTCCAGAGATACCCACCAAAAAGCCTCAGCTGCTACACCAGTTCCTTCTCACACCAGAGCCAGTGATGGGTCGTATCAAAGCAATGTACAAAATGAGCTGGCTGTGACTTATTTCTAATGAGAGAGAAAGCTCTGTCTGTCTTCCCTTCCCTGTGTGCTTCTAATCTGGCCTCCAAACATATTGCAGAATTCTCTCCAGGAAAATTGAGTTCGTCAGGACATTTGCCCCTTCTCACTCACACACATCTGAACATGTTATATCTGAAAATTGGAAAATGAAAGTGTATTCACGGAGCATGCAAAAACCAAGAGTGAGAAATGCCGAGAGCCCATTTATCATTCTCAGCGAAAAAACGAAATTGTACAGGCGGCTTCTTCTGCAAGAAAAGCAAACGAGCGGGAGGATGAGCAGAGTGCTAATAACATACCACGGCTGCAGATTAACGTGGCAGGCTTCTGCTCAGCCTCTGAGTAGCTGCGATGCTTCTCTGGGTTTTGATTAGGAAAAGGAAGATATTCAAAGAGATGTGAGCTGCATGCCCAGGATGCATTTTCATAAGCCAACCGTGGCTTGTCAAACTAGACCGAGACTCTATTGGCAGAAATTGCAGGCCAGGCTGAAGCCAGAGGCACAGTCCACAGGCTGATGAGTGGGTGATTCCAGGGATCGTGGCCAAGGATCTCAAGCAGCTCACCTCCTGCCCATCTTTCTTGAATTTATGAGAAAAGCACACAGACCCACCATGTGTAGATGCGCAATGCCAACATCATCCCAGGGCCATGTTGAGCCCATTACTCCCTCCACCAAGCAGCTCCCCTTCACTGTCAGTCAGTTTGAACCTCACTACCTCAGTGAGCACAGATGTAGAGAGACACATTAAATCCAGGCCAAAGAAGCAGAGGCTCCCAGATTGCAGTGTCCTGGCTGCCTTCTCTCCAGAAGAGCAGAAGTACCTTGGCTCCTTCGGAACCACTTGACTGTCAAGGAAAGCAAACACAATTAGCTGCTTATTTGTTTGTCTTAAGACAGATCTTGAGTTCTCCAAGCTCTGTCCTACACAGGAACTTCAAAAGTCCCACCCAGCGTTTCTTCTTACACTATTTCCTCTTCCCCTGAGAACTTCAAATACCTGTCTAGGCTACTCTGTAGGGTTCACTTATAGCACGACACCTTCAACACCTCTCCTATACTAATCTGGATCGCACGTTTCCTTCCTTCAAAAAAAAAAAAAAAAACTCCATCATGCAGTATTCAATTTTTAAAAATAAATGTGACAAGAAGTAGTCAGAAGGGGAAACCCATGCTGCGGGCTTTGACAAGGGTCTTTAAATGGTAAGGACATGGGCAGGTGCCTCAGTCCTTGTCCAGGCTGCGTGCTTCTTCAGGAAGATTCCTCCTGTCGTGGTGTTTGTGACATGCCACACCTGTGCTGGGGAGAAGAGGAGGGAAATGAAAAGCTCTGATTCCGAAGCACTTGCAGCTGTGAGCAAGAGACAGCAGAACATGGATCACTCTGAGATGAGGGCCAAGGTGCTGAATACTCAGTTCTTTCTGAAATGTTATTCGAAAGTATTTCTCAAGTGCATTTACCTATCTTTATCTGAGAGTCCTGGGAGGTACATTCACATGAGTCCCAAGGTTCTAGAAAACAGAGATTGTCCCCTTTTCCTTGCACATGTATGTGTGCCTGTGGAAGCCCAAAGTGACACTGGGAATCATTCTGGATTTCCTGGATTGCTCTATCTCCTTATTGCAGCATTTTTACATTATGTGCGATCTAGGAATCTGAACTCAGATCCTTTTGTTTGTGAGGCAAGGGCTTTAACCCCTGAGCCATCTCCCCAGTCCAAGAGATTAGTCCCTTTGAAAGCATCCATGTGATGTGAGGGAGGGAGGATGCTGAAGCAGGGAAATCTGATATAACCTACAGTCCATCCACACACTCTAACCAGATTTGCCATCTTTAAAAAGCCCAAAGTGGGGCTGAAGATATGGCTCAGAGGTTAAGACTATGAATCAAAAGCAGATGGTCCTCATGTTACAGCAGAGAAAATAGGCCTCCATCAAGGACTGCAAAGGGTGAAATACAATACCCATCAGGATGGAGTGAAGGGCATTGCAGGAGCAGCAAAACTGCAAAAGAAAATCAACGAACCACAATCCAGAACTTCAGAGACTCTATATCAACCACTTAGAACTAGGCCAGACTAATCTCTCCCCATCCTGAAGCTCAGGGAAATTTGCAGAAGAGGGGGCGGTGAGATTGTAAGAGCACAAGGATGGGAGGAGCAATGATATGCAAGATACTCCACACAAGTTAGGGCCGAAGCAATCATAATTGGACTTTGCATGCCCTTTGCAATGTACCATACACTATTGACCCCACAAAGTCTAGCATTTGCTAAAGGCACCAAGATCCTTGGAGGCAAGGAATTGACAGCCATAGTAGTGTTCCTATGCTTAAGGGGAACACAGAAAAGGGTTCAGGGAAATGCCACTGGGTCCTTGTACGTCATCAGAGAGAAGGGCCCAGAGGAGAGTCTGGCATGCACATTAAAGGATTCTCCGGGTTTGGGGGGGGAGGCACTAGGGGATGGGAGGGGTGAGGGGAGGGGGAGCAGGGGGGTCGGGGGAGGAGGAGGGAGGGAGGGGACCGGTGTACCTATTAAGTTTGTATGAGCGGAAATAATCGTAAAAAATGTTAAAAAAAAAAAAAAAGCAGATGGTCCTGAGTTCAGATCCCAGGTCCCACGTAAAAAACACCAGGCAGAACAGAAGCCTGTACTTCCAGCCCTGGTGGGCAGAGTCTGGGAAATCCCACAGCGAAGCAAGAAGAAGGTAGAAGCAGTCCAAGATGATTCCCAAAGTCACCCTTGGTTCTCGACAGGGACACAGTGCCCCTAATACACAAATACACACAAACACACACATAAAATAAAATAAATAAAATATTTTTAAAAGCCCAAAGTGACAGAAACAGACTTTCTAGAGTTTGCAAAGCACAAGTTCATAGATAATTCAGTAAAGCCACCCGTTTCCCTAGCTGCAAGTACAACATGTAATATAATAACTGAAAAATGCAAAGTAGACGTTTAAATATAATAAAATGCACAATCTTGCAAGATTGTAAGAGCCTGAAGATGGTGAGAACTGATGCTATGCAAGATACTCCACACAAGTTAGGACTGCAGTAGCCATAATCAGATTTTGCATGACCTACACAATTGGCTAACATGTCAACGACTCCCCAAAGTCTAGCGTGGATCACAGGGGAGAAGGCTCCAGGCAGTAGGATCCTTAGAGGCAAGGGATTAATAGACATAATAGAGTTCCCATAATAACGGGGAGCCAAGAAAGGGCTCTAGGGTATGCCACTGAGTCCTTACACCTCACTAGGGTGGAGGACTCAGAAGGAAGTTTGGCATTCACACAAAAGGATGCACCAGGGGATGGGAGGGAGGAAAGGGGAGGCACTGGGTGAAGGGGAGGGAGAGAGCAGGGTTAAAGGAAGGGGAAAAGGGGGGAAAGTGTAAGGGGGGACTGGGGAGGGAAGGATGGAGGGAGAGGACAGGGGTACCTATTGAGCTTGTATGATTGGGAAAAAAAATAAAATGTGGTAGAAAAAGAAATAAACTGCACAAACAAGAATACAGGTGAGGCACATCATGAACGCAGATTAAATACTATAAGCAAAGGCTGATAAATTTGCTAGAAGTATTAAGAGCTGTTTAGCTGCCCAGATTGTAGGATGGGGATGATAAAAAAAAAAGTCTGCATACATTAAGAAATGGAGAAAGTGGAGCTATGTAGGGACATGTAACTTGGAATTTAGAGTTGATACCACTTGGAGGAAGAAAGGGCAAAAAGATTCAGTGATTCATACCCTACAGACTATGTATTGAGCTTAATGTCTTTTAAGAGGAGTTTTCATGAGGGATTGAAGCTGGTCTCAACAGACCCCTGTTTGTGCTGCATTCCTGAGCAGGTTCCAAAGGCAGAAAAGAGCGGCTGACAAGTCTGCAAAGTCATGACGCAGCTACATTCAAACTTCTAGAAATGGTCTTGATCCAAGTAAAGTATTTGACTCATGAAATGCTAACTTACCGCAACATGTTTGTCAGGTATAGACAGGCCCCTGAAAACTTTTTAATTAATTTTTATTAAAAAATTTTTAATGTGAAAAATATGAAAAAACAAAATAAACTTATCTCTTTGCTGCATCCCCCCTCCTCCCATGCACTCGATTCTCTTCACCAATCCAGCCATGTCCTTCCCACCTCCTGTTCCTCTGCGGGCTTCCTTTGGAGCATTTTCCTAGTAAGGAATCAGGCCTCCCTGGTAGCATATATAGCCCTTCAGTGGGCAAACTCACAAGTGTGCCTTACCACCTGCCCTCCAGCACCTGCCCCAGAGATTCTGAGTGTAGTTGATTCTCCTGACACCCTTGCTGTTTCAAGGGGAGAGTGTTGATATGTCAGCCATTGTGTAGGTCAGGTGGAAGTAGATCTCATTGCAACAGACTCCTGGATGCAGCAGCCCTGTTGTGACTAGAGCGTATTGGCCAGCAGTATCTCTCCCCATCTTTAGGCTCTTACAGTTCTTCCCAACCCCCTCTTCCATAACATTCCCTGAGCTTTGAGATAGAAAGAAGTTTTTATGGTCTGGTTAGGGCTGAGCATTCCAGGGTCACCAATACTCTGCTCTCTGGCCAGTTGTGGTTTTCTGCCTCATTAATCTTCCATGGCAGTAGGGTTCATCTTGATTGAATGCTGAGAGCTTTTCTCATCTAAGTATATAATAAGTATTTAGATGGCAGTTTACTATCAAATATTTGTAGCTAACACTGACATTTGTTCCTGTCTAGTGTCTGTTTTCTCCCCTTCCATTGTTCTTTGGACAGGTTTACAGTACCAAACGTGTTCCTTGTCAATGAGGGGAAGTAGTATTAAAACCTGTTCAGAGAGTCATTTGTTATCCATTAGGCCCTTGAAATATCATCCCAGATTAAACTTGAACTTGTGCTGCAGGGCTTCTCAACCTATGACTAGTTTGCATCAACTAATTTCTTGACAGGAGGTTTTCCTATCCACTAAAGAACAGTCAGCAGCATCCTGTCTCACTCCTGTAGCAATCCAGGAAAATCCTTGTAGCACCCCGAAACCAAATGGACTGCAACCTCCCCGAAACCATATAGGACAAGCCTATATGGACAGTATTCAGAATAACTAATATCTTCAGCAAACGGTTAAGCAAAAAGAAAGTCAAAGTGGAGGTAGAACTTAAAGACAGTAAAAGGAACACTGACTTGCGTCCATGGATGGCTTCTATTTGTCGTTCATTCTACCACCAAGTGTTTGTTGAAGGTCTGCTGTATGCTGGGGTTACACCCCAAGAAAACAAAAACAAAATGGCATGGAGTCCCAAGTCTCCAGAACCCCACAGTCTGCACGAGGACAAATGCTAGATTTGCTCAACAGTAGAACCACAATTCATGATAAAATATGTGATGCACAGAGTGTGGGATTTGTAATAGTATGTGCAGCGGGACACAGGAAAAGCAGGACACAGGAAAAAAAAAAAAGCTAACAGTGACTCCGAAGCATGAAACATAATGTCAGATAAAAAATAAATAATGCATTTCAATTTTAATCTAGTGCAAAAAAATTTAATGTTATAAGAACCTTCTTCATGGAGAACTTTAAGAACCCAGAGTTTGAGCCCAGTCCTGCCATCACATCTATGCGATCCATGACAGTCACCTGGCTGCTCTACGCCTCAGCTTGTCCATCTCTAACATGACAGGGCTACACCAGGTGATTTCTAAGGCCTTTCCAGTTATCCTATTACTCTGCGTTTTTGGTTAATTGCCTCCAGATGATTGCATTTAATGTATCGAGCAGTGCAAGTTCCCTCCATTCCAAGCTTCATTTCCTATCCTATGATATAGTTAATCCCAGAATGTGTTATATAAAAATCATATTTCCAAGTTCCTAATAGCTTTATCTTGAAATAGACATTAAGCCATAAAGACTACTATAGATTTGTAAAGCAAGACTTGGAAACATTAAATAGCCCATAAATGCTTAAAAATTAATTTGATCTTGAATGCATCTGTGAATGAATAGGCTTGACATAGCCTTTCAATTTTTCGCTCCATTTCAAAGAGAGCACAAGTACAAACTGTAAATCAACCTCCGCAGTTGCTGATGTGGCCACTACTAAGCTGAAGAAAAAAAGAAGAGAAAGAAAGAGAGAAGGGGGAGCTAATAAACTTTTTGCATGAGATCTAGGAAGGAGGTTAAATAACGTAAGGCCCCAGCTTGTGACTTGCCTTCTTTGAATTACTTGAGCTTATATGGCTCAGGTGGCATGTAGCTTCCAGAAAGCATGTATGGATGGATGATGGTGGGAGGAAAAATGGAAGAGAGAGAGAGAAAGAGAGAGAGAACCACAGGAAGAACTGGGAATGGAATGAGGAGGATATGAATGATGGACTTAAGTCTGCATTCATGATGGCATGGGTGACCAGCAGTAGTGCAACAGTGAGATAACAGACATATTTGGACAGCCAGAATGTCTGTACAAAGGACTGGCACAGAATTTGCCATCACACATTAGCTGCTATTGAAAAGAGAAGCAAATGGAAAGATTGCAGACTTGAGGTCAGAGTGACCTGGGATTGGATCTCAGCTCTATCACTTTCTAGTTCTGTAATCCCAGACAAGTTATTTAACCTGTTACAGGCCCTATTTTTCCACTTGATAAAATGAATGTAATTAGACAGATTATTCAGAAGTTGTGGGGATTAAACGAAATAATATGTGTTCCAGGATTGAGTCAGTTATATATGACGTGAAAATCCCAGTAATGGAGTCTTAAGCATGGTGGAGACTGATTTTCATTCATACAGTGTGAAGTCGCATGACAGTTGTTCAGAGCTAGCAGAAGGCTCCACTAAAAAGGGACTGTCTCCATTTTGTTCCATAAATTGCTGCATTACCTTCAGTGTGTAGCTCTCCCTCTCAAAATTACTTTGTAATCACAAAATGGTTCAAGAGATAGCACCACTACATTAACATTTAGACAGAATGGAGAGGGAAGAAGAGAATAGCCTTTCTACCAGTGGAGTGAGCACCCTTTAAAGAGTTTATAGATGCCTTTACTCAGCTTTTGTTTAGAACTCTTTGGTCATACCTATCTTCAGAAGGACAACAGAAAAAATGATGACTGTAATTGGACACATTGGTACCCATAACACTATGGGAGATTTAAAAAAGAGAGGAGATAGATATTATACAATTAACTAGCAGTCTCTCAGTGGTACACAACAGAATCTAGCAAATGGAAGGAATTTGTTGCATAATAGCTATTATGGTTTGAATTATTCTAAAACACTTGGCCTGTCTCATCATACTGGTTTCTTCAAAGGACCGATCTCATCTTTGGATTAAGAAACATTTCTCAGAAGTCTGTTACCTCTGAGTGCCAATCCAGAAAAGCGTGATTCCCTTTCAAGATAGTCATCCTTTATGGATTTGAAAGACGCTAGCTTGAGCTCATCAGACCATCTCGGCCCCAGACTGGCTGCCACAGGTTCTTTGTTGTCACAAATTTTGAACAGGCTTTCTGGTCTAGAGCTTTGTTTGGTTATGGCTCTTGTAATGAGCTGAATGATCCAGATTTGGGGATCCACAAGACATGTCAGTTCCCAAGTTTTGGAGTCTCTTTTTGCAGCTATCTCCTTGTATGGCTAAAGGACTCTCAGCAAAGACTTGGGGTCTGGCTTTCTCTTTGAGATGGTCTAAAAAAAAAAAAAAAAAAAAAAAAACCACGCGCGGCGTGCGTGCGGCGGCTGCGTCGGGCTACAGGAGAAGATGGCGGTCTCCACAGGAGTTAAAGTTCCTCGTAATTTTCGCTTGTTGGAAGAACTTGAAGAAGGACAAAAAGGAGTAGGCGATGGTACGGTTAGCTGGGGCCTTGAAGATGATGAAGATATGACACTTACAAGGTGGACAGGCATGATTATTGGGCCACCAAGGACAAACTATGAAAACAGAATATATAGCTTGAAAGTAGAATGTGGACCTAAATATCCAGAAGCTCCTCCATCAGTTAGATTTGTAACAAAAATTAATATGAATGGAATAAATAATTCCAGTGGAATGGTGGATGCACGGAGCATACCAGTGTTAGCAAAATGGCAAAATTCATATAGCATTAAAGTTGTACTTCAAGAGCTAAGACGCCTAATGATGTCCAAAGAAAATATGAAGCTTCCACAGCCACCAGAAGGACAGACATACAACAATTAACTTTAGTGGATCTCAAACTTGTCTTAAATCAACAACCTTCTACTCATGTTTATGTCTTGATTAAATATCACAATGCAAAATACCCACACATTAAGTAAAAGAATTCCAGCTGGTAAACATGACCCGGACATTTGTAAGAGTATATTTAATATATGTGTGCCCATTATGTTTTCAGAAAACGAGTAAAAATGCAGCACAATTTTCCATTCTCTTGTTAAGGCCCTGTCATTTAAACACAAACACTCAGATTCAGGTTCACCAGATGAACGCATGGCAAGGATTGTCAGACGCCGGTGGGGATTGCACGTCTCAGAGAACTAAAATGTCAAGACGGAAAAATGCAAAAGGCATGGTTTGTTCATCCTAGAGAGCAGCTGTTCAAATTGTTTAAAGTAACAGGTACAATGAATATGGTCACAAATTGTGTTAATTCTGAAGCAGTGTGGGTGCTGACTACTAGTGGTATCAAAACTAGGTTCAGGATTGTTTTGATACCTGTATTTATAATAAAAAGATGTTGTGGGGGGTGTTGATGAATTTCTGTTAAAAACTGTTCCTGTTTGTTACATGTAACAGACATGATAAATATTGGTTTACAGTCTTTGTTTAATAAACCATGCATTTAAGTTTTAAGTGATGTCAACAAAAAGGATATAGGTGTATGGATATGTGATTTTGAGATTAAAGTTAGTCTTAAAATGTAAATAAAATGTGGAATGTGTCCTAAGAAAAAAAAAAAAAAAAAAAAAAAAAAAACCTGTCCATCTTCTTAGATTCTGGTGCCCTTGGAATATAGAAGCAGGTTCCCTAAGTCTCTGTCTCACCATGATCAAACTCTCCAAACCACAAAGAGAACAGCACCTGTTCACTGAATTGACAGGCAATAGGGTCCAGGGCCCATTCACACAGAAGAGACACACGCACAAAAAAAAATCTGAAACCAAGAGCTGAGGATGCCAAAATATGTTTCCAGCAAAGAAGCAGCATTTCAAAAGCACAGAATTTGGGAAACAGCAACCTGTCAGCTCTTCTCAGAAGATGGCACAAGCAGGACTCTCATGAGGGCACAGCCAGCTGGCTTTGCTATCTCCCAACCACGGAGATGTTAGGTGACGATTTCCCCGCACAGTGCAGAGTGGCTGCAGAAGTCAGCCAGAAGTGATGCAAGTGGGAAAGCAAGAAGGAAAGCGTCCCCAGAGCATACCCAGCCGGC
Organism: Typhlomys cinereus; assembly: GCA_023101885.1. Classification (NCBI taxonomy): domain Eukaryota; kingdom Metazoa; phylum Chordata; class Mammalia; order Rodentia; family Platacanthomyidae; genus Typhlomys; species Typhlomys cinereus. The sequence goes on along the minus strand of JALPQD010000166.1, from coordinate 814,874 downwards.
ACTCAGCTCAAGATTCAACATTGGTCCCAAGACTAAAGCCCCGTCCTTGCTCTCATGACAGAAAGCTTGTTACCATTACAAGCCTCCCATGGCTTGTAGAGAGAGGGAACGGAAGGACCTGCTTCGGCAGTGGGGAATGCTTCAAATTCTAGTGCCTTTCAAGTCATGGATTGCTGAGCTTCTCATGAAATATACAGAAGACAAAGCAGCTTTCCTTTGGATAGATTGGATATTCATCCTAGCTTACCTGGGTCAACTCCCAGATCTGATATGATTATTAATACCATCTACTTTTGCGCTCAAAGGTGACTTGATTGAACAGCAACTGATAGAGTGACTCTGTTTTGGAAAAACAAAAAGGGTTTTTTTAAGTATTTTTTGAAATCTTTTCTCCTGTAACTCATGATATAAAATTTAAAATTATATTCCTATCTAAGCTATCTTAATCAAAATAGTATATCATCAGGCTGTACTTTCGTTCTTAATAAAAAATACATTATCCATGCATAATGCGGTACTGAAATTAACCAGAGATGCTTTGGATGAAAGTGCAGTCGGTGCAGTTCTTCATCCTCCTGATTGCTGGAAAAATTCAATTCAGGCAGTTCCAACTTATGTATAGAGAACTTTGTAGGGAGAGTATATACACTCAAAACTTTTATGTGCTTGAAAGCAATTTTTCTTAAGAAAATTCGAGTCTGTTTCTTCTGAAAGAAAAGAAAAAAATATATATAAAAGACCAAGCAAGTGACAGCATTTACAACCTGGAACTGCCTGTCACCTTAGTGTAGCCCTGCGCTGTATCAGGAGAGAGAACAGAGGGAGACTCGTGTTCATGGTGGGCCTGAACTCCCTCATGTTCCCAGACCTCACCCCTTCCTCACTTATAACCTCCACCTGTCATCCTTTAAAAAATTGCCAGGCATGCTAATAAGATTTCTAGATTCTCTGCGAATTTCCCTGAAGCAGTTTTTCATTTAAAAAATAAACATGGAGCTAAGATTTCCTGTACACACACACACACACACACACACACACACACACACACACACACAAAAGATTAATAGGGTTGTAGCTCATGAGATCCTTAAATACATCACAAAAAGATGCTTCTGAATAAAAAGGTTGGGCCACATTTGATATTAAGCTAGGTCTGAATTTGAATCCCCATCATATGTGCATAATTGATTATTAGTTGGATGACCTTGCTTAGTGGACTGAAGCACTTTGAACCTATTGCCTTCATCTGTCAAAGAAAGGTTCAGGACACCTGCTCTCCAGGATGGCACAGAAAGGCCTGCCATACAGCACCCAGTCTCCAGGTCCTCTCTCTGAGCAGCACTTGAATGATTTGCAGAGCTTTGATGTAAGCACTGTGTAAAATTTCCCAGTCCCCTTGCTTTTCCTGTTATCTATCTTTTGTCATTTGTAAAAAGCAAGCTGAAGCAGCGAAATAATTTAGAAATGGAATCAAACTCACAAAAATCAGAATTGTCATTTGCAGTTTTCAACTCTGGTAAAAGGGGCTTGATACAGAAAACAGACGTGTACATTTGAAATATTGGGAGTTTAAATGCACCACATAATTGTCATAGTCCCTTATGGAGGAACAAATCTGAGGTTATTTGTTTTACCCTTCTTCCATCAGAACATATTAATATCATAATATGACATTCTTGGTCTGGAGGAATGGCTCAGGGGTTAGGACTCTGCCTCATAAGCAGAAGGTCCTGAATTTGGATCCCAGGTCCTATGTAAAACAAAAGGAAAAAAAAATGCCAGGTGGAAGCAACAGCTGCCTGCACTTCTGACCCTGGAGGATGGAGCTTGGGAAATTTCAAGGCAAAAAAAGGTAGAAGCAATCCAGGATGATTCCCGGAAGTCACCCTTGGTGCTCCACAGGGACACAGTACCCTCTGATACACACGCATACACACACACTAAATAAGTAAATAATTAATTAAATAAATAAATATTAAAAATAAAAGGTTTAACACCCTTCATTGAACCCAAAGACAACAGGCAACTATGAAAGGCCAAATTTTGCTCCCAGGCATGCAATGTCAGGCCTTCATTTACTAAACTTGAGTACACACATCAAAGGAGACAGTCTTCATAAGCAATGTTCACTCCGTCCAAAGGCATCACAGTGTAACACTCCTAAAAGCATATTTAACTTAGCAATTGAGTCCTAAAACATTTCTTTTACTCTGGCATTCTTCCTGTAGCGCACTCTTTTATCACCTCACACAACGTTTTCCTGATACCATCTTTTCTTAGAATCTTTCTGTTCAGGGTTTCTTGTTTTTGTTTTTGTTTTTCAGTGACAAGGTCAAACAGATAGTTAGAATAACTCCATCAGGAGAGTGTCTGGCTTTGGATTCCAGCAGAACCCAGCCTTCAGCTCCTTCCACCTCTCTCATCTGTGTCTCTCACTCTTTGTCTTCTGACATTACCAGTGTCTCTGTCTCCTGACAAATGTTCTGCAGCATCATTTACTTCTCAGAATTATCCATTTAGGGCTGGATCTGACTAAACAAGAAGGACTGAGATAGCATGCCCAACTGCCAAATAAGAGACAAATCCTTGTTCAAATGAGAGGCTGAAATCCAAAATCCAAAACACTAGCTTCAACCATTCCGTCAACTTGTCAGTCAAGTCACATATGCACAATCCATTCAGCATGGCCTGCTCAGTCTTTACAGGCAGAGAGGGCAGCTTCAGCACTATGATGGATTGGATGGAACATGCCCACAAAATTCATAGAACTCCACAGTGCTGAAAATTTTGTTCATCTCCATTGATGCTCTTAAGTCACTGAAGGTCACTGTAGTCTTGAAGAGGTAGTGACCTTTGCTTTTTATTTTGATGCAAGGAGAAGACATTTATAACATCATTTATTTCTTGATCTGTATTCATCAAAACACTTTTTTGAAGGGAAGGGAGCGGATAGAGGTGAGGGGAGAGGGAGGGAAGCTGGGATAAATACTCAGTATTCTTTTTTTTTATAGATGCAGAAAAAAAAACTGTTTTTTTATTTCCACTCATACAAACTTAACAGGTACACCGGTCCCCCCTCCCTCCAACTCCCATCCCCCTATGCCCCCCACCCCCTTCCCTCCCCATCCCCCAGTGCCTCCCCCTCCCATCCCCGGAGCCTCTTTTAATGAGCATGCCAAACTCTCCTCTGGGTCTTCCTCTCCGATGATACTCAGTATTCTTATAAAAATAGAAAAATAACTAAATAGAAAGCAATAAAGAAGAAAATTAAAAATACATATTTGTATTTTCTTTTAGCCACCTTGCATTCTTCACCAGTATAGTTTCCCCTGTGGTCTCCTGTAGCAATTAACAGTGTGGTCTCTGGGTCCCGACACCTGGATTCAAATCTTTTTTTTTTTTTTCCACTCATACAAACTTAATAGGTACTTGATTCCCCTCCCTCCCTCCTTCCTGGATCCCTTTGCTCCCTGTCATAGTTAAGCACATGTGTCAACTTGACTGTTGAGGGTTTGAGTTCTGGGCACAGTTGTAGAGAGTTGATGGTTGAGTTAAGCCCAGAGCAAACCTGAAGGACATTATCAGCTGGTAGGGAAGACCCAGCCCATGGTGGATGGGATTAGGCCCTGGATAAATCACAGAGAGCTGGTTGAGAGAGTTGACATCCTTCTGTTCACTTGGCCAGACAGGCTGGTCTGGCAAGTAAGGATTGTCCATCTCTCAGCCATTATGCAGTGATGGCGTGGCCAGTTCCCTCGGCCCTGGTGTTGGTGCATGCTCTCCCATCAAGCTGGACTACAGACTGTAACCAAGAATCGTAAGAAAATAAACCCCTTGTTCCCTTAAGCTGTTTGATAGTCATTTATCAGCAACTATGCAGATGAACTGCAACACTCCCTCCCCCCTTTTCCGCTTCCTTTCCCCCCTCCCTCCCTTTCTCCCAGTGCTCCCTCTCCCCCATTCCTGGAGCATCCTTTACTGTGCATGTCAAACTTTCCCCTGGGTCCTCCTCTCTGATGAGGTATAAGGACTCAGTAACTGCTTAGAGCTCTTTCTTGTGTTCCCCTTTAGTATAGAAACACTGTTGTAGCTGTTAATCCCTTGCTTCTAAGGATCTTAGAGCCTGTGATCCATGCTAAACTTTGGGGGTCAATGATATGTTGGTCATTGCTCAGGTCATGCAATATCGTATTATGATTACTTTGGCCTTAACTTGTGTGAAGTATCTTTGCATATTGTTGCTCCTCCCCATCTTTAGGCTCTTAACAATCTTACTGCCCCCTCTTCTGCAAATTTCCCTGAGCTTTAGGATGGGGAGAGATTAGACTGGCCTGGTTCCAGGTGATTAATGTAAGGATTCTGATACTCTGAATTATGGTTTGTTATTTTTTTTTCTTCCAGTTTTACTGTTCATGTACCGCCCTTGGCTCCATCCTGATGGGTATTGGATGTCACCCCCTGGCCAGAGATAAAATGCTGTTAAAATAGAGTCTTATTGTAAGAATACATTCAAAGATAGATGGGATAAGAGTAGGAGACCACGGTGAGGGGGGTCAGTCTCCCACTTGCAAGATGGTTACCTTCTATCTGCTAGACTCTGCCTTCCCTGTCTAGTGAGACCAAACCCCATCAGTTGCAAGTGAACAGGAAGGAAAGTCTGTGAGCTTAACCAGATGTCTTGTTACTTGTGTGCCGTCTTTAATGGTGGCCTATTTTCTCTGCTGTAGCATGATCCCCTCTCTCTTGTTTCTGGTGGGACCCTTCTTCCCCTTCCCTCCTCTTTATAAAAATCTTTGTAATTACTGTAGGTATTACAGAGATTTATCTTTGAGTGTGTCACTAAGTGGGTTTGGTGCTAGGATTCATCTATTAGGGAGTACATACATAATTTTCTGTGTCTGGGATACTTCACTTAATATAATTGTTTCTAATAACATCCATTTCCCGGCAAGTTTCATTAATTCATCATTTTTGATGGCTGAGTAGTATTCCATTGATAAATGTACCACATTTTACTTATCTACTCATCAACTGTTGAACATTTGGGCTGATTCCATGACTTTGCTATTGTAAACATTGCTGCTATGAATATGGTCATACTTGTGCTATTAAGGTGAATTTTTTCCGTATGGAAGATTATTCCCAAAAGTGGAATAGCAGGGTCATATGGCATTTCAATCTTTAACTTTTTGTTTTGTTTTGTTTGTTTTGTTTTGTTTAACATTTTTTATTATTATTTCTGCTCATACAAACTTAATAAGTACAACACTTCCCTCCCTCCCTTCTCCTCCCCCCAAACCCCCTGCTTCCCCTCCCCTCACCCCTCCTTCTCCATCCCCCAGTGTCTCCCCCCAATCCCCAGAGAGTCCTTTATTTTTTTTTTATTAAAAATTTAATTATACATTTTAAAATTTTTTACCAGTTCCCTCCCTCCCCCCTCCCCTTCCCCCAGTGTCTCCCCCCCAATCCCCAGAGAGTCCTTTAATGTGCATGTCAGACTCTCCTCTGGGCCCTCCTCTCTGATGACATACAAGGACCCAGTGGCATTTCCCTGAACCCTTTTCTGTGTTCCCCTTAAGCATAGGAACACTACTGTGGCTGTCAATCCCTTGCCTCCAAGGATCTTGGTGCCTTTAGCAGATGCTAGATTTTGTGAGGTCAATAGTGTGTTGGACATTGTGCAGGACATGCAAAGTCCAATTATGATTGCTTCGGCCCTAACTTGTGTGGAGTATCTTGCATATCATTGCTCCTCCCATCCTTGTGCTCTTACAATCTTACCGCACCCACTTCTGCAAATTTCCCTGAGCTTCAGGATGGGGAGAGATTAGTCTGGCCTAGTTCTAAGTGGTTGATATAGAGTCTCTGAAGTTCTGGATTGTGGTTTGTTGATTTTCTTTTGCAGTTTTGCTGCTCCTGCAATGCCCTTCACTTCATCCTGATGGGCATTGAATGTCACCTCCTGGCCAGAGACAAAAAGCTGTTAAACTGGAGTCTTGTTATAAGAGCACATTCAAGGGTAGATGTAATAAAAGTAGGAAACCACAGTGAGGGAGGGGTCAATCACCCATTTGCAAAATGGTTACTTTTTATCTGCCAGACTGTATGCCCTCCCCTTCTGGTGAGATCATACCCCCTTAGTTGTAAATGATCAGGAACGAACTTCTGTGAACTTAACCAGGTGTCTCATTACTTATTCGCAGTCCTTGATGGAGGCCTATTTTCTCTGCTGTAACATGGTCCCCTCTCTCCTTGTTTCTGGTGTGGCCCTCCAACCCCATCCCTCCTGTTCATAATCCTTGGAATTACTGTAGGTATTACATAGATTTATCTTTGAGTGTCTCAAGGTGGGCTGGGTGGGTTTGGTACTAGGAGCCACCTATTAGCGAGTACATATGACACTTAATTTTCTCGGTTTGGGATACTTCACTTAATATAATTGTTTCTAATGACATCCATTTCCCAGCAAATTCCAGTAATTCATCATTTTTGATGGCTGAGTAGTACTCCATTGTATAGATGTACCACTTTTCCTTATCCACTCGTCAACTGTTGGACATTTGGGTTGATTCCATGACTTTGCTATTGTAAACAGTGCTACTATGAACATGGTCATGCTTGTGCTATCAAGGTGCTATCTGCTGCATGGGGGGTTATTCCCAAAAGTGGGATAGCAGGGTCATATGGCATTTCAATCTTTAACTTCTTTAAGAATCTCCAGACAGCTCGCCAGAGTGGCTGTATGAGCCTGCATTCTCACCAGCAATGTAGGAGAATTCCCCTCTCTATACATTTGTTGTTGTTTGTATTGTGGACTTTTGCCATCCTGACCGGGGTGAGATGATATCTCAGGGAGATTTCGATTTGCATTTCCCTAATGGATAAGCATGTGGAGCATTTTTTAAGATATTTGTTAGACATTTCAATTTCTTCCCTGGTAAAGTTTCTTTTAAGTTCCAAGGCCCATTTTTTAATTGGGCCATTTGTTTCCTTGGTCTTTAGTTTTCTAAATTCTTTGTACACTCTGGATAATAGAGCTCTATCAGATATGTGGTTAGTGAAGATTTTCTCCCATTCTGTGGGCTGCTTTGTGCTCAGTTACAATCTCTTTATCTGAACAGAAGCTCTTTCATTTCACAAGATCCCATCTGTTGAGTTTTGGTTGTAGTGACTGTGCTATTGGATTTCCGTTTAGGAACTGTTGGCCTAGTCCAATCAGCTCGAATTCCCTACCCTTTCAACTAAGGTTTTTATAGCCTCTGGCCTTATATAAAGATCCTTGATCCATTTGGAATTAAGTCTTGTACAAGGTGACAAGTACGGGTCCAGTTTTAATCTTCTGCATGTGGAGATCCAATTTTGCCAGCACCATTTGTTGAAGATGCTGTTCTTTTTCCATTGGATTTTTTGGGCCCCTTTGTCAAAGATCAAATGGCTGTAGTTGTGTGGGCTTATATCTGGGTCTTCAACCCTTATCATTGATCTATGTGTCTATTTTGGAGCCAGTAACAGGCTGTTTTTATAACTATGGATTTGTAGTATAGACTAAGGTTTGGTATGGTGATACCTCCAGCAGTGTTTTTATTACTCAGGATTGTTTTTGCTATCCTGGGTCTTTTGTGCCTCCATATGAATTTTGAGATTGTTTGGTCAACTTCTTTAAAGAATTGCTTTGGGATTTTAATTGGTATAGCATTGAATTTGTATATTGCTTTTGTTAGGATGGTCATTTTTATGATATTGATTCTGCCAATCCAGGAGCATGGGAGGTCTTTCCACCTTCTGGTATCTTCTGCAGTTTCTTTCTTTAGGGTTTTAAAGTTTTCATTATAAAGGTCTCTTACTTCTTTGGTTAGGTTTATACCAAGGTATTTCATTGTTTTAGGGGCTATAGTAAATGGGATTGTTTCTCTCAAGGCTTTTTCACTTCTTTCATTCTGGGCATATAGGAAGGCCACTATTTTTGTACATTTATTTTGTATCCTGCCACCCTGCTGAACTGTATTAGTTCCAGGAGTTTCCTGGTAGAGTTTTTGGGATCACTCAGGTATACGATCATGCAAAAGGACATAACTTGACTTCTTCCTTGCTGATTTGAATCCCTTTTATCTCACCTGAGTTCAAATCTTGAACCTTCAATTTACCATCTGTGTAATCTAAGGTAATGCATTGAAGTACTTGAGTCTCAGCTTACTGATCATCACTTGTGATAATGAGAGTGTTACCTGCCTGATTTTTTTAAATGACCAGGTACAAGGTAGCACTGCTTATTTTACCAGTATTTGTGTGTTCTGCCCCCCAAAAATGACTTTTCAGTTAACTAGTTCTAGTAGACCAGGAATACCTAGAACCTGAGGTCTTGAGTAGACATTTAAAACACCAGTTTTAATGTCTAAGGCATAAACCAGTTATGATCCTGGAGTGGTTACCACACATTTATTTATTCATTTATTCATTCACTCATTCATTCATTCATTCAGCAAATACTTACTGAGCAGTTCAAAAAAAATTTAGGAACAGTTCAAGAAAATTGGGATAAAGTAGTACACCAAATAGGCAAAATTCTTGTTCGTTGGTCTGCTTTTTAATAAGGCAGACAAAAAATAAGTACATATAAATGACAATAAAATGTCAGAGAATGAAAGTGTTATGCAAAGAATTTAAACCAAGCAACATGATACACAATGACCAAGTAGCTACTCTAGGTTGGTCAGGGAAGGTCTCTGAGGCATCATTAAGCTGAAATTCAGGGCAACTGGCCTGAAAAAAAAGTCAAAGGAAATAATTTGATGTAGAAAGGAGCAATTACAAAGATCTGAAATGGGAAAGAGGAGCAGGAAAACAGACCACTTTGTAATGGATCTGGTAACAAGGGAGAGAGGTGTGGAGTACAGCTGATGAGCTTGACTGAATGGTGTGAGCTGCATCCCCTTTCTCAAAGAACATTATTCTGCTTCCAAAGAAAAATGAAAATTATACCTATTCCACTACTGGAATTTCATAAGGTGCTTAGAATAATCTCACAGTTCAATGTCAGTAAAGAAACATCTTTCCTGGTATTCTGTGGTGAAGACTTCTGTTTCATTAAGAAGGAATACTAGGTAGATTATCAGGAAACCTAGCCATGGCATCAGCTCTTCAATCAGTTGGTTCTTTGAAGCATTTGTTAAAGTGCTTCAGCTCTTCTATTTCATCCACATGTGTCTGAGTGAAGGAAATTGGATAACTTTATCTTAGATCATTCTCACTCTCACATTTGATTGTCCATTTATACCAGCCTCCCAATTTCATCTGGTCTACCCCAGAGACGATCAAACCACCCAGAATCTGATCAGATCACACCTACACCTTTAACTTCTTGTCACACCATCTCATCTTCAGCTTAACAAGCCCTTGATTCAGGGAGAAGTATGGCTTAACTGGACTCATCTTTCTCGCTAAGTTATATACTTTTATTTTTGGTGTTAGAAATCAAACTCAGGTTCTCAGGCAGGCTAAGCAGATGAGCTACATCCCCAGTCCCTAAATACTCTTGAGAAATCCCATACCTAGTAGAATTGACTGTATTTCACTGTGTATATTTATCATTTCATAGTTAAAATAATCCACTGGAGTAAGTGTTAGAATTACTCCCCCCCCCATTTAAAAAACTGAACTTTAAAAGTATTGAGTAATTTGGTTGAAAATGCCTAGGTAAATATATATATATAGCTGGAGAGATGGCTCAGGGGTTAAGACTCTTTCTGTCCTGATTTCAGATCTCAGATCCCAGGTCCCACAGGAAAATGCCAGGCAGAAACGGCAGCAGCCTGCATCATGGCCATGGTGGGCCATCCCAGAGAGAAGGAAAAAGAAGGTAGAAGCAATCAACAATGATTCCCAAAGTTACCTTTGGTCATCAACAGGAACACACAGTGCCCTCTGATATACAAAGAGAGAGAAAGAGAGAGAGAGAGACAGAGAGAGAACAAAATAAATAATTTTTTAAAGTTTAAAAAACTTGAATCTAATATATATATATATATATAAAACTTACTCCAACACCCATACAGGAATTTGGCTACCATACGTGGATCATGGAGTTTGACCAACATTATTTCAGAGACTTTCTATGCAGCCCAGATTGATCTTAAACTTATGAATCTCCCCATGCGAAGCAATTATTGAATGAATGAATGAATGAATGAACGAACAAATGTTTAATCCTAGCTTACCCTCAGTGCTCATCTTCACTACTTTAGGGAAACCACACAAGCTTACTAAGCAGAAGTTCTACCTACCCTGCTGACTTGATGCATAATTGCTTTTAAAACCAGTCCCAAGAATCAGAGCATAACTTACATAAGGACACAGATTCAATATACATAAATAATCGATATCATTCTGCAATTAGCCATTCTTTGGGTTCTCAAATAAAGTGGGGAGGGACTGACATGTAAGACATCATCTGAGGAACTTTTTCAAGCTTCAGAAATTCCTTGTGCCATTCTTCCTTTCCCAATGAATTCCAATCCTCCAATTAGTGGAAGTTGTCTACTTTGGTAAAGTTTCCAGGTATTCCAAATACACACACACACACACACACACACACACACACACACACACACACACACTCCTCCAATGAGCTGTAATATTCACTGCTTTAGTGTAAATCCATTTTACTTTTTTGTTTTAAACCAAAATCTGATTTCTTAAAATCTAAAGTGATAAAGCTCAGTAAGACTAACTTGAACATAAAGTTGCCCAGAATTCTAATTGTATTTCTTATTAAATAATTATTCTTCATATTTTATCAATCAGTTGTGACTGAGGCCAACTGACATCTCATGTGCCATTTTCAGAAGGCAACTTGTAGGTGATAGCACATAATCTACATTCTAATTTTATTAAAGTGCAATTAATGCTGTAGATAAACATTACCCTTCACCATTTTCAGTGGTGAAAATCATTTGCACCTGCTCTGTCAGATATCATTCCCAGACACATGTGGCCCTTGAACAAATAGCATGTGTCTAGTGAGATTGAGTAGTTAAACTTTAATTATATTTCATTTTAATTCATTGAAATTTAAATGTTCATTTGTGGCTAATGCCTCTCAATTTGAAAACCACATATATAGGAGAACATCCTTTGCTGTTAGAAAGTGTTGCGTAGCCTTGGTTCATTCCATTTTAAAAAAAAAAAAATTACTTTTGATGACATTCAAAACTAAAACAGCAACGATGTGGTAAAAGCTGAGAAGAAATTCTAGGACAGGTATGTTTCTACCAGGGGATGAATTCTGAAAGCAAGAGAAGATTCTGACCTGAGAGTCATTGAAAGTAAGGAGGCAGCGAAGGGACATTCCCTGAGGGAGCTCAGCTGTGAGACACAAGACAGAGAGAGAATGTCAACCAGAGAGGAATTCCCCTCTGAGAAAAGTCTAAGTGTGTTTTTAGCCACCTGTCACCCCAGAGGGAGGGCAGGATGGCAGTGTTAAATTGGTGAGATTGTAAAACAGGGAACCTAACTAACCTACAAGGTCTGGTGAGATGTTTAAAGTGTGTTTTAACTGACAGAACTTCATCCCTGAAACCTGGAGAGTAGCTGATGCCGCCTATGTGACAGATTTAAGACTTGGACCGCTTTTGTTTTATAAAGCTGACATTTTCATTAAAAATACCATTCCATAAAAGCAGAATTATGGTGAATTTCCAATGTCAGTTAAATATTATTAAAATCACAATGTGACTCTGGATTCAAAGTCAGATGGTAGCAAGTCTTCTGCATTGGAGGAAATAGATTCTATCACAGAAAATATAAGCCAAGTAGATCCATCCATTGAGAGTTGTCAGCTATAAGAGTGAAGGCAGAAGGGGATATGGACAAGGGAAGAATTTCATTAGCAAACCAGAGAAGACAGCAGAGGTACATTTCCATTTCAAGGACATACTCCTGGGAAGATTTTTCATTTCAATAAGAATGATTTATTATTTACTTAGCCAATTATAAAAATAAAATGTCTTATACAATGAAAATTCTTAATTAAGTCATGTAGATGAACTCAGTACAGCTTTTTCTACTTCCACAACATTGGCACAAGATTTGGCCTATCAACATTTCACCATGAAAGGGGAAAGAAAGGAACCATGATCAAGAGGAACTATACCTCCCTAAGGGACTGATGAGGGTTAATGATGGATGGGTGTAGGGTGGAAGGGAAGCTACTTTTCCAATGGTATACCCATGCATATATTATCAACATTCCAATAAATGCTGAGGCACATGCCATTGAAGGAAACCCAAATGACACTGATTAGGCCACACATGCAAAAAAATGTGAGTTAAGAGGGAGACTAGTAGGGAAGAAGGTTTGTGGTGGAAAAAAATGAGGGAGAGTGGGATAGAGTAATAAATGGTAAAATGACATAAATTCATTGTATGCCTATATGAAACTCTAAAAAATAAAAATAAATTAAAAACTAAATTACAGCAAAAAAGTCATGTAAAGGTAGAATAATTTCTTTTTTACTTATTTATTTTTATTTTTTTCTCCCACATTTTATTTTTTTCCTAATCATACAAGCTCAATAAGTACCTCTGTCCTTTCTTTCCCTCCTCCCCTCCCCAGTCCCCCCTTGCACTGTCCTTCCTTTCACCTTCTTCCCTCCCTCCCCCTCTCCCAGTGCCTCCCACTTCCTCCCTCCCATCCCCTGGAGCATCCTTTTGTGTGAATGCCAAACCTCACTCTGAGTCTTCCACCCTAGTGAAGGGTAAGGATTCAGTGGCATATCCCTGAGCTGTAAAGGTAGAATAATTTCTTAAGTATATGTTTTTCAAATGCAAGTTGATAAAATTTACCAGGGGACTTAGATGATGCTTAAGAAATTCATACTTTCTTCAAATGTTCACAATGGGGGACTAGATAGAGGCAGGTCAACCATACTATTTGATTTTCATTTCATTAGAGGAATTAAATTTTCCAGCTTTTCTTTAGCTCCTTTACAGAGAGATTAAACCTCTGGAAACTCAGGGTGAAGGTTAGCCTGCCATTCATACTTTACAAGCTGAACATGCTTAATCCAAAAAAAATGTAAAATACTCCAAAATATGACTTTGGAAGCATCAACACATGGACAAAGGGAAAATTCCATTTCTGATCTTGTGTGATGAGTCACAGTCAAAATGCAAACTAAAAATCTTATGTCAGATTACCTTTACACTATGTGTTCATGAAAAATAAATGAATTTCATGTTTAGACTTGGATTCCATACCTGAGGTATCTCATTATGTACATGTAAATATTCCAAAATGAAAAAAAATAAGAAGAAAGTTCTAAAGTACGCAGCACCGCTGATCTCAAGCAGTTCTGATGAGGGTTATTGGATTCATGTTGCACTATAAGTATCGTTGCTTTGAAAATGTTCCTGCATGGAAACATGGGAAATAATGACGCACAGAGTCCTGGGTCCTGAATCAAGAGGTCTCTCACCATCACTGTCCCAAGAGGCTGTATGACTTGTATTCTCCAAGTTTCAGTTTCCTACTCTATAATGAAGCATGTTAAGTAGATAATTGATTATATATTGTTATATTTGTCTAGCTCTAGATCTCTTTGAGTCTAATAATACACTACAATACCATCCTGTACTTCTTCCATGAGGGGCCTCCCAACTGCAAATCTTTTTCACCAGGACTTTATTTCCTTCTATTCTTTTCATGACTCCCCTCCACAACTGAACGCTGAAGGCTAGGGAGGCAAGGCATTCGAAGGGAAAAATAAGTCAACACTCAGCACTCCTCCTATTATCTGCCACCGCCTGGGAAGTGGAAAATTAAACTATAGAACCCAAACTCCCAGGGATTACTGCAAATCACCCAGACAGAAAAGAAATACTTACTCAGAGGGACATTTTAGTAATTTTTTTCAGAATTTCAAATAAATGGGACAGCTGTTCACTCTACTTTGTGTAAATCAATAGAAACATAGCAACTGTCTTTTTTAATGTTTTGAGTTCCATAAATAAAGTTATTTAATGAAGGAGGTCTCAGCTTGTTAGTCGATCCATAACAGTAAGTAATTATTGTATTTAGAGAGTCTTCTGAATAGCTAAAAATTCTCCAATGTAAGTAGTAATGGTAGACAGTCTACCTGCTGTTTCAACAAAGAGGAAAGCTACACTACTGCCTTTTATCTAAAAAGGACTCTCCGCATCTCCCATCTTACAGAAAGACAGACAAAAATTACATACCATTATATTAGTCTTGCCTAGAATGTAAGAGTCTATTACATTTTATCTTCATGTTGCCAATAAATACACAGCCAAACAACTTAGCGGAACAAAGGGGCTTAATTTTGCTTACAATTCTCAGTCACACTTCATTAACATGGCAGAAGAGTTTATACCAACATCAGGAGCAAGGAAACTAGCAACATCATATTCACATGGATTGCTGAGAGAGAGGCAAACTTTCTCACTTGTCAGTTTGTCAAAGTCTGCCAAACTATCAAATCAGCCCACTCCATCTTATCCACCTGCCCAGGGCACAGGCAGACTTGGGATGGTTGTTAAGTAATTAGATAATCTCTCATGGGCTTACATACAGCTTACTTTAATTACTAACTCTTCACAGAGGTGCCCAAAACTCAGCCTTTATTGTCAAATTGACACATATCTAACTGGCATGGAGATTTTGAGTTCAGTAAGAATGTTTTGTGTTTGATTTTACTGATTATAAACATAATGTGAGCAAGAGAGATGGCTTACGGGTTTAAACTTTTGCCTCACTAGCAGAAGGACCTGAGTTCAGATCCCAGATCCCACATGAAAATGCCAGGCAGAAATGGCAGCAGTCTGCAATTCCAACCCTGGAAGATGGAACCTAGAAAATGTCTTAGCAAAGCAATAATAGAGCAATCCAGGATGAGACACCATTGGGTCTCCATAGGCGCATATACTCAAGCACCCTCCCTCTTCTACACACCACACACACATTCACACACACACACACACACACACACACACACACACACACACACCTAAACAAGTCAGTCATTGTGGTGAGTTGAATATAGGTCACCAAAATACTCTCCAGGTTACTCAAGTATTAGTCTTTCCCTTAGTGTCAGAGCCTATGCTGTTGACTTTTTTCCTCTATGGAAACAGCCTGTGCCTTGAGAGACCTCTGACCTGCATTGGCTGTCTTAGGAGTGGATTGGGGCCCGAAACGGAACTCAGAAGTGACTGCCATTTACTCCCTTTACTAAAATTCATCCTGTGTCTGCTAATAATGCTAAGAGTTGCCCGCACTACTTCAGGACTCCAGCTCTCCATATGTGCTCCCTGGAGCTGAGGAGATCACGAACCCAGGGGATCTGGCTTTCCTTGTCCCATATACTAAGAAAAGCATACCTGCTTCTATTTCTTCTGTCACATTACTGACCTTCTCTGTTTGATGTGGAACCATGTTGATAACGCAAGATAATGACTCCAAAGCAAGAAAATGCCTTCTTTAAAGTGGCTTCCGGACTGGAGAGGTGGCTCAGGGGTTAAGCCTCCGCCTTGCAGGCGGAAGGTCCCGAGTTCGGATCCCAGATCCCACGTATAGACGCCAGGCGGAAGCGGGGGCGGCCTGCGTTTCCGGTCCTGGTAGGGCGGAGCCTGTGAATCCCGGGGCAGAAGGAGGAGGAGGCGTCCATGGTGGTTCGCGAATTCGTCCGTGGTTCTACACATACACAGATACACAGACACACACACACACACACACAGACGCGCGCGCGCACATACACACGCATATGCACAGTTGAATAAATAATAAAAAAAAAAATTTAAAGTGGCTTCCTTTGAAATCATCATATAGTTCCCATCCTAGCTATAATTTGGCTAATTGCTTAATAATTCCGTTTAAATGTCACTATTCTTGCAAACATCAATTCATTAGACCTATGTTTTGGGGTTGAAAGATCCCTTTGTATCTCTAAGTATCCTCTGTCTCTTCCTTCCATTTGCATTTTTGCTTGAGCCACATTGTAAGGACACAAATAGCATCCCTTCAGCAAGGTGTTGAGGAGATCAAGGTGTATCTCAGTGTTCTGGAGCCTGAGCAATGTAATCCACGTCCTTGAAGCAGTACCTGTAATTGGAAAGATCTAAGACTGTGTCTGCAAAAAGTCAGCTTCCCTGCCAAACCAATGAAGCTGTGATCACAGGCCACTCTAAGCCCTTCCTGCAAGCGCACAAAGCATGTTGCACTTGATACAGCATGTGGCTGGGTGAGGAAATAAAACACAGACACAGCTCAGGAGCCCACAGCACACCGGATAGCCCTTTGGCTAGGGAATTCAACTCTGGAGTGTGTTCGCATACAAAAAAATGATCCACATTTAAAACTCTTTTCAAAGCAAAGGTCTTCTCTGCACCATGGCCTGGCCACAGACTAGCACATACTCTGTGGTGGGAAAATACATCTGCTCAAAACTCAGTAAGATTGCCATGTTAGTTCAGGGAGGATAACTTGCAAATCATCCATTCTGCCAAAGGCAAGGTATCTGGGCTACTGAGTTCTAGCACATTCCTCATTATTTTTCCCTTCTGTGATCTACCAACTGAAGACTTTCAGAGTTCTCAACTATTCTAGTTCTCAACTATTCTAGTTCTCAACTATTCTAGTTCTCAACTTTAAATAATGAAGTCATTTCGTTCAAATGTCCACACACCAAAGAATAGCCAACACAGATGTCCATACCTTCTTGTCATGAGTGAAAGAGAATTAGAGGAGAGGTCTAGACCCTCTGTCTTGAAAACCAGTGTTCGTGCCAGTGATATGTAGAAGCAATGTAGGTAATAACAAAAAGAAAGAAGCAAGAACAGGACTGCATGGGAAGCAGAGGTTGAAAGACTAGAATTAGAATCATTGGAGAGGTAGGAATTAGATATCTATGAATCAGAATACAAATCATTACCTTGAGATTCATGTTATGTCATGTTTTTAAGTAGAACCTATCTGCGCAGGTCCATCCACATGTACAAATGTACCGTTGGGAGGTAAAGACAGCAGTACTCCTCAGAAAATGAAGAACTAACCATCCACTAGCACTGCTCAACTTCTGCTGGGGAATCTATTTCTATTGACCCCAGTTAGACCAAAGAAATGACTCCACCCAAGGTCAGCTTGATGAAACAAAGAGTTTAACTCAGATTGGCTACATGAGGATGGTCAACTCATAGCAGCTAAACCTCTACAAGACTGCTCTCCTCTTTCCCAGTTGGCAGATGTTAGACACTTTTGTATCCTTAGGGGGAAGAGATACAACTGTTCCCCTTCCAGAAGGAAATGTTAATGTTATGAGGGTCCTGTGTGGGTAATTACAGTTGCTCTGATTTCAAGACAGCACAGCCATAGCAAGCTTAGAGGACAGAGCTGCACAACAGGGCCACATTAAGTGGGCAACAAGGACACATTAACACACACACACACACACCACCACCACCACCACCACCACCACCACCACCACCACCACCATTCTATTCTTTCTTGTTGAAGTACAAATCTGCTAGAAAAGTCTGAGAAAATGGAGAGCAAAAGCTGCCCTCCAGTGTGACAGTGCCAGCCACTGGTTCTAACCCCCCCAATCCCAGTCCTTGAATCTCGCTTTTCAGTAGTTCTCTGGGAAGCACTTAGTGGAAGCAGCTGAGAGTATACAGAATGTCATTATCTGGAGCACAGCGCCTGAGGTTGTGGGTGTAGTTTGAATTACTCAATGTAAACCTGGCTCTCCATTCTCATTGATCTGTGTATGTTCAATGATTGTTACTTATCATTTTTCAAATGCTGCTCTGAATTGCTTTGGAATAATCCGGAAGTTGAAATGATGCTCTCAAAGACTTGTAACGACTCTGGGAACTATCAGTCAACCTGTGCATTTCTAACTTTGTCTTTTTCTCCTAATTTTTTTTTCTTACTGAGTATCTAAAATTCTCTGAGTTCTTTTGACTTTTCGTGCATTTTTATACTTCTCTTCTCAGTGGTGCTTAATAAGGAAGCCAAAGGCAAAATTAACAGTGCTATGGGCATTTTGATTATGCTAAGGACTGAATAAGACTGTTAGAGTATTTCATGTGTATGTATTCACAACATCCTCACCACACATTCAAGAGGTAAGTGCCACTGGTAGATTCATTTACTGATGAGAAAAATGGAAGGACTTGCCCAGAGTCAACACAGCTAGCAAGTGGCAGGCCCAAGGAATGAACCTGGCCAGTCTTATTCTTACGACCATGCCCTTCACAGCTGTGACTCCCCCAACATTTCTCCCTGAACACTGTGAATGGAGTTTCTGAGTAGGAAGGACACTGTTGTTTCTGGTTTTATAAATGAAGCGTGAGCTCTTAACTTACTTTACCTTTAACCATTCTGTTTTTCCCTCGCACACTCTCAGATGATGGAAATGCTTAAGGCAAGCTAAGGTAGTGTGAGACCACACCATGTAAGTGTGAGCATGGCTCCTCGTGGATTCAGCTTGTTTTGTGGCTTCTGCCTTCTGTCCCCGCATGTCCTCTCTGCTGCTCTCCGATTCCTGCTTTCAGCGCTTGGCACTTGGGCCGCATGAACCGTCTTTTTAAGCCATAGATCAAATGTCTTTGTTCCTGACTTTTCTATCGGTGCTTCTTCCAAACACAATGCCCGACACTGAGTAAAGAAGCAGAACACACACAACTGATGGTCTGGCATCTCCCAAATGGTTGGGAGACTGAGGATGGCTGGGTTATTGTTCTCAGTTGTGCCGGGGACTGTCAGCCTTTAAGATGCTCAGCACATGTCTGTGCTCCAACATCCCACTCCCGAGGGTGAAATCATATCTGTGGATGCACCACACAGACCATGACCTCCACTGAGGACCTGGGCTGGGCTGTGTTCTCTGCGACTCAGGATCTTAAATGAATTATTGTTTTCCATAAGAGTCAACTGTGCGAAGTATCTGAGATAAATGAGCCATAGGGAAGTGCTAATCTTCTCATTCATGCACTTTCTCACCGTGCATTTACATATAATGTGCAAACACATGTATAGGGAAATAAAACCTATTATAAATGAGATGGAATTTAAGCCAGATATGAACGGTACCACCCTACATTGTACTAACATAACATGTGTAATATACATACATACATACATACATACACACATGCACACATACATACACACACACAACCTTTTGACATCTCTTGATTCCATACAAGTTGTATTTCCATTGGGAATAAATTTAATATGGGACAAATTAAATTTCCAGAATAAATAAATTGAGTATGGAAGGTATTTGTACCTCACAGAGCATGCCTGGATTCAAATATAATCCTGAGGTTGGGAATGGTGGTAAAGCATTGTCTAGTATACATGAGGTCTTACCTGCTCCCCTACATGTGTGTGTGATTCGGAGGTTAAAACCATCTTCTGTTCTCAGTATCACTGCAGTCTTAAATGGACATTGAAGGTATTGTGTTGCATCTTCTGGGATGACAAGAACTGAAAATTGAAAATGTTTTCATGACACAGAGTTGAATGCTCCCCAATCTCCTGAATATTGAGACCCCAACCCACCATTTAAACATGCAGAACACCAGAAAGCCTAGAAATGATTGTCTCACTACAAAACCCTTGGTCTATGGAAAATGACAAAGACTCCAGGAAAGAAATGCCCCAGATGGAGCAGAACCTAGAATTAAGTCAAATCCCCTCTTCCCATCAAAGCATCTTATTGGTGTAGTCTGGTTCTGGCTGTTTTCTCTTTGGACCACAGACCTGCAGACAGCTCCAGGAGAATTTGTAGACGTGAAGAAAAGTGAAGGACCCGGCCTCCCAAGGAGGAACCCCAGGTTCTAGTCCTGGTTCGGCCCTGGACATGTGGGCAGACTGGAGAAAGTTAGCATGACTCTCTGCATCATGGGCTTCTTGTTTGTAAATTCAGAGCAGTTGACATCAAGCTGTTTGTCCTAAGTTTGTTCATTAACCTTGGGCTGGCTTGCAGTTTCCTCCTTGCAGACTCATTTTCCACAGTAAGTTATGAGAAACTTTAAGGTTTCCCAAACTTATTTGTTTCCCAAATAGGGATAGTCTATGGGAAAGAAAGGTCTGTGGGTTTCTTTAACCGAAGAACAAGAGCAAGAAAGAAGGCAAAAACAATAAAGAAGTGGTCCAAAAAGACTGTCAAGTGCAGGAGGGGTGGCAAACTTCAGTCTGGTCATCTGGTTTCAGAAATCTGAGAAAACTTCAAAAGATATGCTGATCTTCTCAGTTGGTACCTCCTTGTTCCCTTGGAACTTCTCAAGACCCCGTGAAGATTACATTTTCCCTTTTCAATGTGCTGCTAACCAAGTTAAGGAGGTCAGGAACTCTGCAGCAGAGAATAAATAACCTGAAAACCAAAAGACAGGAATAGAAACCCTCACACGTCAGTGCTGAGCAATTCTCAGTTACACCCCCTTGTTTACACATGGTGATGGAAATGCGGATATTGACTATATATACAGAAGCAGAACTTTCTCTTTTTTTCCATGATAATTTATGGTATCTTTATGGTGGATTTTTTTAAGGACAGAGAATTGTCACTGAATTTAATACTTTGACTCATTTGAGTTTTTCTGAAAATGCAACTTTTTCTAAAATAGCATAGTTTACCACAGCCTTCCCTGGATCTGACACTAATTCAAAGGCGAGTGGGAGGAGCGGGAAGGGATATGGGCATCATAATTTGTGTGTGTTTCATAGGTTCTGATGATACTGAGCAAAATGAAGCACAGTAAAGAGCTGAGTTCTCAGAACGTGTTACTGGGAGAGAATTTCAACTGCAGAATTTTGGTCAAGAAATGGGCATAGGAATCGCACATCTAACAGGCACCTACAGAGGGTCTCTTAACGCTACATTTGCATGGGTTTTCACTTGAGACTGACAAATGTCAATCTGACCTGTTATGTGAAGGCAGCAACCAGAAGGAATTATGGAAAGAAGGGAGGTGAGATAGTTCAGCAGGGGCTTGTCATGGGAAGTCTGAAGATAGTTTTACTCCTGGAACTCTCATAAAGGTAAAAGGATTCCACAAGGCTGCACACACATAGTCACACACACACATACACATACACTCACACCAACAACAAATAATGATAATAATATTATTATTAAAAGAAATTATGTAGAGAATCTACAGACACATTTTTAGCTACCTTTATTGCCCCCAGTGTTGCAAGCCCTTCTGTTGTGACAACTATGACTCTAATTGAAAGGGAAAATGTCACCCTAAGGAAGCTGTGCAAGGCCAGTCATCCTGCTGAGAATGCTAAGCAGACAGGGAAGTGTAGCTTCTGTCCTCCTTGTTCCTTTTAGCAAATCAGCCTGTTTGGGATTGAGAGAGGGTGTTTTGTGTGAGATTTTTCGTTGTTGCTGTGGTTTGGTTTGGTGTGGTGTGGTGTGGTGTGGTGTGGTGTGGTGTGGTGTGGTGTGGTTTGGTTTGGTTTGGTTTTTCAGACTTCCAAATCCATCCAGGTCCTTTAGATCTAAAAATATTGTCCTATTGAGACCTCTTGTGGCTGTATTGGAAACTGCAGGTGAAAGAAGGAGAGGGAGGAAGGGAGTGAAGAAGGGAAGAGACAAAGAAGGAAGGGAGGAAGGAAAGGAGGAAAGAAGGGATGGAGGGAGGAAATATACCGTGGATATAAGACTAAATTGTTTCAGTTGTTCTAAACCAGTGTTTGTCAAAATGCAGTCTCCAGACCAGCAGCAGTATCAGCCAGGAGCTACTTAGAAATGCACATTCCTGGGCCTTTGCCTGGGAATAAGACCCCAGGCAGTAGGGCCCAGGACTCTGCCTATAAGCTCTCTTGCAGACAAAGAGGCCTCTAAGTTCTGAGAACCACTGCACTAAAAAGTGACTTTTGAATGTCAGAGGATACAAGATTGCAACACACTGATTATTTAAAATATGATTCTTGACCATGCCCCCACAAAGATGTAGTGGTTGGGAGTTAGGGGCTGAAAAATGCTTATTAACATGTACCCATGTGATTCGACTGAGGAAAACTCACGAGCCTCCATTCAGGCAAAGTTTGTTCAGGAGAAAGTCTTTCTCTCTCTTGCTCATTGTAGATAAATGTCTCACCAGGCCTAGCAGAGAGCTATGTAAGAATCCATGGTTCTCCAAGCAAGTGAATAATAAGATGATCCTATCTTCTCTTGGACAGATTAAGTCTTGCTGCTCCTGTAATGAAAATCACAGTGAAGCCGGCCTCAGAGTCTAATATTGAAAATAATGTTCTCTCCTTTGAGATCGGCAAGAGCTGGAGGCCTGAGGCTGAGAATTTCTGGTCAGGGAGTTGAGAGGCATGTTAGGCTGAGAGTCTATCCCACAGCAAGATCCACCTTTTGCCCCCATTTCACACATCTGGGGTGCTTTCACACCTGGGGTGCTTTCCCTGGTAAGACCCAAGAGGAGAGTTGCCCTTCATGCTCTTAGGGAAGACCAGTTTTCAAATCTCAAAATTATGGGCTGGAGATGTAGCTCAGTTGGTAGAGTGCTTGACCAGCATGCACGAAGCCCTGTATTCAATTCCCAGCACAGCATAAATACAGAGTGGGTGATGGCGCGTAGCAGAAGGATCAGAGTCCTCAGTCATGTGGCAAACTTGAGGCCAACCTGACTTACAAGAGACCCTTGCTTCGAAAGAAAAGCTTGAGATCATAGTAAGTACATCTGGGTTTTACAGCCATTGAATTAGTCACCCTGGGGGCGGGGAAATAGGTTCGAGTTTATGACGATCTTATGAAGGTCCAGCTCTCTTCTTTTCAGACCTAAGTCTCTAGAGCTCCACAAAAGACTTGGCGGTTGTTCCTTGTCCCATTTAGGGCCATCATCTAACCCCAACTCATTCCCCGGGTTCTCTTCAGGGCACTCACACCTGCTCACAGTACTAATTTGTTGGGAGGTGCTCAGAAAGCGCTACCATGCAATCCTGTTTTCCAGCAGGAGGGGAGAATTAAGCTTGCCGCCGATGCTTGCAGTCACTGGTCACCCGAGAGACCCCCTTGACTCCCAGCCCCCAACTCATGCAGAGATGGTGTGTTTGGGCAGAACCCTCTCAGGAGCACATTGTAAAGACAGCAGGCAAATAGCTGACATCCTTCTATCTGTCCTTCTTCTTTCCCTCCTTCTCTCCTCTTCCCTTCCTCTTTTATCCTCTTCGTCTCTTCCTCCCCTCCCCTCCCTGCCTTTCTTCCCTCCTATCTTCTTTCATCTCTCCCCCATGCTTCTTTTCCCTGTCTTTTCCATGCTTCTGTGACTGTCCCTAGATTTTTTTTTTAATTTTATTTTCTTCCTACTGGGTCTCTCTGCAATTCTAAGAAACCAGTCCTCTCCACGTACACCCTAGTACAACTTCCGGCATCTACCCAAGTGAGGTATATACCTTTACAAACTGTAAAACAATTCAAAGTTATCCCTTCCCTCCCCCCAGCCTTGAACAGAGGGAGAGAGGGGAGGGCAAGAAAGAAGGAACTCACCAAATCCAGGAAATGTCACTTGCAGAGATCTCATCTTAGGGTGGGGAGATGGCTCCAAGTTAAAGCCTTTGCCTCAAAAGCAAAAGGACCTGAGTTCAGATCCTCAGATCCCACATAAAAACACCTGGATGGGAGGAGGGGGTGGCAAAGACCTTAGAAGGCAAAGCTTGGGAAACCCAGAGCTAAGCAATAGGAGGTAGAACAATCCAGCATGATTTCTGCTGTCACCCTTGGGCCTCCACAGGCACACACACACACTCAAGTGCCCTCTGACAGAGAGAGGGATGAGGGGAGAGAAAGAGAGAGAAAGATCAGTTCTTCAATAAGAATGATGAGTCCGCAAAGAAGGTACAAGGTAGAGGCAGAAAGATAGAGAGGAAGATTTTGAAGAGGGATGAAAGAAAGGAAAATGGCTGAGCTCCTAGTGAAAGTGGGGGAGGAGAAGAGAATGCCTTTGTGCTGTTTTCTGCTACCTCTTCTCCTCTCCTCTCCAGCCTTCCTACTTCCCAGGAAGTGAGTTTCTAACCACTCTCCTCGCCGCTGGAACTCTGGGACATACCTGGCCTCCCTTCCCTTTGCCTGCCTAGAAACCACTGCCACCCATCACCCCAACTAGAGGTCTGGAGCGGGTAATCATGGCCAGGCACCTTTGTCCTGCAGCATTTCAGAGCCGAGCTTAGTAGTTATCCCCGCCCAACACCAGCACGCTGTCTCGTGGACAGTGAGCAGAAGCCCACTGCTCGGCCCTGGAAAAGGTGCCTCGCTTGGAATGTCTGTGACCTGAGGGAGACCCAAGGGTTTGAAGCATCGGCAGTAGGAAAGGGAAATTCTCCAGTCCTAACCTAAGTCACCAAACAATGTGTTAGATCAGTGGCTGGTGGGAAAGGGAATTCAAGAAGTCAGCAAGCCTGAACAAACCGGGTGGGATGCTCTTCACGTTTCCTGTTTTGTAGAGAGAGGCTCCTGCCCAGCTCAGCTGAGCCTACCCCGGCCTGGCGCCCATGCCCCGTTTCTATTTTAATGACTGTACTAATGAGCTCAGTACATTAGCATTTAAGCTGACATCGTCCAATGTAAAGATGAACAGTAGAAGGATGCTCATTTTTTTAATCTGGAATGATATTTTCAAAATAATTTAAAAATCTATGACAAGGTGATAGAAGCCACAGGGTGGGTTGGGGAAGAAAAAGGGGTTATATTTTAATACTTTCAGTGGCACATTTTCCTGCTTTCTGAACAGTTTTCATTTAGCCCTGGGTCAGCAAATCCTGATGCCGTTTCCGCCTGTGTCCCAGTCTCCTTTGAATTACACGGTACTAGAGATGAAATTCTAATACTGAAGACGAAATAGTCCAAGTTCCTCACTCTGTGGCTGCAGATAACTTCAGTCCACTCTTTTGTTTTGGGGGTTTTTTTGGAGGGGGAGGGGATTTGGTTTTTGAAATAAGGTCTTAAACCCACTGTGTAGCTCAGGCTAGCCTCCAATTTGTAATTCTGTGCTGGGATGGCTGAAATGCATTGCCATACTTGGCATCTAGAAAGTGTCAGTCTAACTTTTCACCCACGCAGGGAAAATAAAGAGGAAACTAGAAGTAAATGAAAGGGCCATCAAGGTGGCTCAGTGGGTAAAGATGCCTGTATACAAACCTGGCAACTTGAGTTTGCTCCCTGGGGCCCACATGATAGAAGGAGAGAACCAACTTCTGAAAGTTGTCTTCTGACCTCCACAGGCATAAGGTGATTTACTCTCTCTCTCTCTCTCTCTCTCTCTCTCTCTCTCTCATAATTATTATAAAAAGAACAAAAAGATGCTTGCATTTGGAACACTGTTCAGGAAGAAGTGATAATTCTCCCTCTGTCCCTCTGAACACTTAGCTGGGATAGACCCACAAAAGACCAGCTAACAAGCAAAAAGTAAACAGTGCTTTTTTGACACTGGAGAGACAGATCAGTGGATAAATCAATAGCTGTGCACTTGTAAGGACTGGAGTTTGGATCCCCAAGGTCCATGTATAAGGGAAGGCATGGTGGCCAACTATAAGCCCAGCAGTAAGTAGACACAAAGAGATCTCCAGGCAGGCCAATTAGCAAGACTAGTCAGAAATGGTCAACTCCAGGTTCAACTACAGGCTTTGTCTCAATAAACAAAGTGTAGAGCAATGGAGGAAACCTTCAGATCATGCATTCACATGCATCTACACATGTGAACATGTGTATGCATACACACATACACAAAAAATAATCTTTTATTAATGCTTATACTGATATTTACATGAAAGAGACATTAGCGATAAAGAGGGAGTAGTGAGATCAGAGGGTATAGTAGAGAAGTTTATGTGTCCTGTGAGGTTAAAGTCAGTGTTGTCACCACTGAAAAGACTCATATTCAAAATCATCTTCCTGTTCCTGTTACTGAGAAGAGACACTCCTAGAGAGATTCTCTTTATATAAGTACACTGCTCTGTTACACGACAGGGCAACATCTACTCTTCAGAGCTTCTCCAAAACATCTCTTATGTCAAAGAGGTATAATTGGGGGTGTATACTCAAGTCCTCTGCAGCGCCCACCTCCTTCCTAGGGTGACCTCCTCATACATGAAGCAGTGTGAGGGCTCCATGGTGAGGTCATTTCACCAGTTAATGAGAGCCCCTCTTCAACAGTGTAGATTCCTAGGCGTGACACAGATTGTCTGTTTCCAGATGATTTAGGTCATGTATCACCCTCTTGCCTGAAGTCTGGCGCCTCAGAAGACAATTAATAAGCTTGTAGCGTCTCATAACTTGAGTGTGAAAAAAAGAATAAATCAGAATTAAGTGCAGAGAACATCATTTCCATAGCACCATTTGTCTAAGCAAATTGTGCGGGGCTACATTCTAAATGAGATTTTTGAAAAGAGAAAGTAAAGCAATTTAGCCCTTCTTTCCAGGTCAAGAAAACTTTATTTAAAGTGAGGCTTGCTATGGCTTATAAATTCCCTTTAATTATTCTCCATTGACAAGTAATGCATCCACCCAAACACACCTTTGTCTGTCCTCTCCTGAGCCTCGGTAAGCTCTTTAGGCAGGCGTGGGAGGCTTAATGTATTTCCTGTGAAATTGTACCATTCTCCTTGATCAGCTTATCCCAGCTTTGCAAATTGAAAAAAAAAGTTCATTCCTGGCATCAACAGCCTGTTAAATGGGTTTTGATTAATAATTGAATCTTAAGACCCTTTTGAGACCACATTTACCAAGACAGCTTAGTGGTCATGAAGGAGCAGATGGATGACCTCAACCACAGGTCAAATACAGTGTCTAGACTCCAGGGGAGTTTAAACCCTTAGGAGCTCCATCATAAAAATGCATAGGAATGGCTTCCCCACAGACTGATAGGCCTCCCCACTTACTGCCTAGTAATATATGATTTCAATTCATTCTTCTTGTACTTAGTGTGTGACTGCAGGTCACATTCTTACCGTTCACATTAAGCTCCTTGGATTTTGAATTATTTATGACAACGTTGAAGAATCTCTTCCTTTAATCCTGAAGTAGAAAATAGGGTTCTCCCAAATTGTCAGAATAAGGAAAGGAGAGGGCCCCAAGCTTAACAACCCAAAAGAATAGCCCTCCCAGATGTTCGTTTGTTTGTCTGTTTGTTTTTTCCAGATAGATGAGGATCCAAATCATTCCAGATCTTTTTTTAATTTTTTTAAATGTATTTATTCAATTGTGCGTGTGTGTGTAGAACCACGGGTGAATTCGGGAAGCACCATGGACCACCTCCACCTCTTCCTTGTTTACTCTGCCCCGAGATTCACAGGCTCCACCCTACCAGGATCACCTGGCATCTATATGTGGGGTCTAGGATCCGAACTCAGGACCTTCCATCTGCAAGGCAGAGGCTTAACCCCTGAGCCACCTTTCCAGCCCCCATTCCAGATCTTTATTGAAAATTCTATAGATTTGCCTATCTTGTACCACACCAAAACCTGCCTGGATGCATAATCTCCCAATCATGTGTTCGTGTGTTTTTATTATTATTATTATAGGCAATTCTAAATCTATCACCCTACCACAATAATTCTGGTATTTAGATGAGTTCCCATTCCACTTGTAAACAGTCCCTAGGATTTCTTGCAGAAGGCTTTAGGCTTTAATTATGTGATAAAGTGGGGATCCGCATCCTTCTCGGGGGTTGTTTAATGCTGATGCCTGCATCTTCCTCAGAGCAAATGCTTCTAACTTCTTGGGAACTATTTTAACTAACTAGGAGGCTCTTATTCAGCACAACTTTAGAACCAACAAACTTCAAGATAGTTTCATTAAATTCAGTGAATAATTAAGTTTGCAAAAAAAGATCCTAAGACTCAACATGTGTGAATATGTATGAATGAATTTTAAAAATTTAAATGTAAGGATCCAAATTTTTGATATATTATATATGTGAAATCTTTAAGGCCATTGCTTAGTAAGACTATTTGTATGTTTTGTAATTCTGAGGAATTGAAAAAAAGATTTTTCAACATTCCTTCTTTCAGCCAGTGAGGACCAGGGATTCACTTCACTAACTTCTACAACTTAACTAATCTCCAGATCGCTACCTCATACTTGTTTGACATTTATTGACAAACCTCGGGCAGTGGTGAAGGAACAAAAAGTGAATCTTTAGGAAGATTGAGAGGAAAAGGCATGATAATGCTAGGGACTCAGTATTGTGACTGCACTGTGTTTTACTCATAACATCTCATTTGATCTCAGAACAAGCCATGAAGTAAATACAGACTTGAGGTTCCCAGCGTACAGATGTCCAAACCTCACCATAGCCCAATGAAGCTATCCAAAGACAGGATGCCAGAGGAGTAAGCGCCTCAAGAAGCTCCCAATTACAGAGGCACTGGGTCACATGACCCAGAAGTAGAACTCAGTACTCCCAATACTTCCTTATTGATCTTGAGTCTATTTAGTTACAAGCCTGTCAAAAAAATGCCAAGGAGATTTCATTTCCAGCCCAGCTGCATTATTATGATGTCAGAAGAATTCTGTCAGTTTCCTGGTACTCCAGAAAAACATTCCCTGGGGGCAGTGATTTTTTTTCAGAACTGAATCCCCTTTATCATAAAATCTGAAAGGAAACAATTTTTAAACACCTTTCAATGTGTTAAACATTTGCCATTTTCCTCCCTTCTGAAAGCTATAAAATTTTCCTGAGCTCCCAAAACTGACGCCCTTAATATAATCCCTAATCAATAGGAGTGAAGCCTTGTGGAAGAAAGAGCAACGGGGAGTTTTCTACCTGAGGATTCTGCAGGAGAGAAATAAGGCATGTGGTCTGCAATCATTACCACACAGCTGCTTCACAGCAAAGTCAGGGCAAAATGAAGTTGGAAGATTCTAGCTGTATCCCAGGCTGCCTCCTACTGTGACAGCTGAATCCAAGCCAGAGTATCTGTCAGTCTGAACATTGTGTAAAGATACCCTTAAAGCCTTTTAGAGTTGCCCTGAAGAAAGCTAGTGATGAAGATTTCTTTCACCCCAAATCAACCTGTAAGAATTTTTCTCAGAACCCTGAATATTACAGGTTCCATGATAGCTAGGGGAGGGAGAGGTCACGGAGGAGAAGGACTTCCTGGGGACGACAGTTCAGCCCCACCATGTGGCATCTGGAGCAAGTTCAGATCTCACATACAAACTGATTTGCAGACTTCCCCAACCCTCTATTTTGATCCCTAAGAGAAAAGCTACCCTGAGGAATGCTTACCTTTCCTATTCAACACGGACTTTGCCAACACCCCAAACTGTGTCTTCCTTAACCTAGGACCACCACCACATCTGCTTCCCACTCTCATTCCTAAAAAGCTGAGCTTTGCTGGAGAGAGATGCTGTGTGGTGATGCATCCGCTACATCTTCACACACCTACCTTCCATTTGGCACTGCCCAAAACTCAGTAGCCCTTTAAATTATTCCTCTTGGGATCCTTCCATATTACTTCCAGAAGCAGCTCTGAACTTAAACCCATAGCACCCCTCTATCATCTGGTAAAAATTCACCCAGTAAAACTTTTCCAAATTCCCACTCTCATCCCGAACATACATAGCCCAGCCTGGGCTACATAGTGAGACCTTGTGACAGCACATGCTCTGGAAGACAGGCAGCCTGGGGTGGAGGCCATACCAATAAAGCTCTGGGACTTCTAAGCTGCCCTCGCTGGAGGGTTGGGGGGTGGGGCGGGGCTGGGCTGAGCCCCAGTCATATGTGGGAAGAAGACACCATTAATTTCCAATATCGCACAACTGAGGAAGCAAATTCATGAGCCGAACAAAGATTCCAGGGACCTGTTTAACCTCCATAAGAACAAATCTTGTGCAGCACTGGGAGGAGGAGGCAGCTGTCTCGACATTGTGCTAAGATGAGATGACCGATTCAAGAGGCCCTCAGAGCCTCACAGAGCAACGCTTTGTCATATGTGCAGAAGTGGCTAGAAAAGCATCTTTTTTAGGGTTAGTCTGTTACTGGGGGCGTTTTGTGTAGATTTTTTTTTTATTTCCTGTTAGCACTGTCTCCCAAACCTTCCTCCCACTCATGTCCCTTTCCAGCGCCCCTTTCCCCTCAGCCCAATGGGATGGCTAGATCCCGCAATGGAAGTTCCCAGAACCTTTGGTAGACTGACAAACTGTGCCTTTCTGCCTGGTTCTGACCTGGCCAGGCGGATGCCAGGAAGCTGGGCAAATATCACGCACCTGTGGGTGGGCGGGTGGGTGGATGGGTGGGTGGGGGGCCTCGGTCCTCCTGCTCAGGGGCTCCTCGGGATCTTGGTGGTCAGCCCTGCTTCACGTGTGCTGAAGGTTTTCTCACTGGCTTCCCCCAGACTTGCCTTCAGTGTCCTTTAAGACGTGTGTAAGTTATATTTATTTTGTTTTTGTTTGAATTGCACAAAACACTAAGATGAAAGGTTGGGCTGTGCCTCCGAAGCTCCGCCTGCCTTCTGAGGGTCTTTCCTGCACGGCAGGAGAGTCCCTGACTGGCCGTGGCCCGAGATCGATGCTGTTCACCTTTCGATGTATTTAGCTTTGACTTCGCCTATATCCCGCTAACCCTATTTGTACAGGCCCCAGTCCCTTTTCCGGGGGTGCGCACCCCATCAGTGCCTTGTTCTGGACAGGAGGATCCTTTCTGCACTCCCAACAGGCTCTTCTCCACACCCCTCTTCCCTCGGGACTGTTACATCCCCTGCCCAGTTCCTGTCAGTTGACTGTAGACACTCTTCCCTGAATAAAGGCCTTGGAGACCAAAAAAAAAAAAAAGCACACATACAGTTGAGTTCATTTGTGAGTTTCTGTAGCCTCACACACACACCATTTCATCATGCACTTGCTTATCCTGTGTGCTCCAGACACAAGGACCTTCACCCTCCACACTTTGAGCTTTGACTTGTTTTCTCACATTTATATTGCACAAATTTCATATTTTAAAAAATATGCCAGGTATGATAATTCTTATGTGCAGTCACAGCATGAAAGGCTGAGACAGAAGAACAAAAAATTCAAATCCAGGTGGGGATACATAGTGAACTCCTGTCTCCAAAAAAAAAAAAAAAACTATTCCTAACACTTGAACACTACCTATTTATTCCTTATGGAAAAAACTATTGTACTTCTTGCATTTAAAGGTATATATAAGCTATTTATGGTGGTGCTGTAATTCCAACATTTGGAACATAGAAATAGGAAGGTCATGAATTCAAAGTCATCCTCAATGGCATAGCAAGTTTGATCAGCCAGGAATACATGAAACCATGTCTCAACCACCAAACATCCCCCTCTAAAAAATAAACAGAGGGGTGAAAGAGAAAAGTATGCAATAATTTTAGAGCAGTAAAGCTATTTAATATAACACGCAAAAACACACATGCACGCATGTGCACACGCACACACTGAAAAAGTCGTTGTAATTATGCCCAACCCATAGAGTCAACTCTCACAAACTATGGGCTCCAGGTGATAATATGTCAGTGGAGGTGCATCGCTTGTAACAAATGTAGCAGATGCTAATGGCAGAGGCAGAGGAAGCTGCACCTGTGTGATAGGGATATGCAAACTGTTCAGTTTTTCTGCACATCTGGAAGTGCTTTAAAAAGAAAGTTTGAAGGATAAATAACAGTGCTATAAGCACTCATCACTGGCCTAAGAAATAAAGTGAGTTAAATTGAGATTTAATCTTGTTTTTAATAATTCCAACACACATACACACATACACACACACACACACACACACACACACACACACACACACACACACACCCCGAAAGGCCTTTTTATAAAATGTCCCTTGCAACCATATTTGACTCTTCATTGGTACCATCCCTTCTTGTGGCTACCATAACTCATATCCCAATTTCCATCCTATATCTAATTCCCTCGTCCCTGCCTTCTCTAGCTCTTTTATCCTTTCTATTTCTGCCTATTGTCTCCAACTCTTCAACTGCATCTCTTCTCCATGTCCGCTGTTTTGCCTCTCATTGGTTCCCAGCTCTTAACAACTCCCAGCTCTGAAGCTTCAGTCTCCTCTCACCCAAGCTCCATTTCCAGACTTCCATTTGCACCATAGACAGCCTAGGCCACCCTCCCAGCATTCAGAAGGCAAACCTCAGGACTTTACCTTCAGCCCTGTTTAGCATCCTTAGCAATGACTTAGGAGTATATCTGATCTTGCCAGATTCATGAAGGACAGACTTATGTAGAGGAGTACTACACAGTTGGGTGACTGGACATGAATCAGAAAGATTCTGACAGGTCGACTCTAATAAGATGAAATTTTGCAAAGATAGGTGTATAGAGTTGATCATCGTTCCTAGTACTCAACCACAAGGTCAGAAGCATCCTATGCCAGCAGTTATATATATTTAAAAAAAAAACAAGGATGTGAAGGTTGATCATGAAGCAAGTATCAAGAGCAAGAAAGAGAGTGATCTCCATTTAATAGTATTTGATATTCTCCTAAAGTTCAGCTCTGTGCATCATATTCAAAAAAAGACTATAGGAAACTTGGCAGGTCGTGACCTTATCCAAAATAAATTCTAGGGCCATTTCTAAAGGGCTATAAGAAGAAAGTATAGACAGGCTCATTGTAGCCTCACATTATACAACAGCAGCAACGGGTTCCCAGATACTGATCCAGCAAAGATCAACCCTCAGTCACAGAGCATGGAATGGACTATTTAAAGAAGGAGTGTGTCACCAGTGGACAAGGAAACAGAAATTCCAACTCTCTCCCTTCGAATCTTATATATATAAATATATATATATATAAATATATTTGTTCATGGATACATGTCCAGATCATACAACATATAGTAAAAATTAAAAGCCTAATTGTTCAAGCTTATAACCAAGACAAAAAGTATTCAGAAATTTAAGGTTTAAAAGTAAGCAACTTGGAAATGCAGGAGAATTTTCTTGCTTCATTATAAAAAAAAAAAAAACACTAAAACACATTGGCAGAAATGAATACATGACCAAAACTGTCCAATCATCAAGGATATTCAAACCTCCAAACTAACCGAGATTCCATCTGAGTCCAGCCAGGATGATCATTACCAGGAAAACAAATGATACCAAATGCTGGTGAGAATGCAGGGGATAGGAAGGGAAAGAGCCCTTATAAACTGTTGATGGGTATCCTAGTTACTGTACCTGTTGCTGTGATAAAATATTCTGACAAAAGCAACTTAATGAAGAAATGGGGGGCTGGAGAGGTGGCTCAGGGGTTAAGCCTCCGCCTTGCAGGCGGAAGGTCCTGACTTCGGATCCTAGACTCCACGTATAGACGCCAGGCAGAAGCGGGGGCAGCCTGCGCTTCTGGTCCTGGTAGGGCGGAGCCTGTGAATCCCGGGGCAGAAGGAGGTGGAGGCATCCATGGTGGTTCGCGAATTCGTCCGTGGTTCTACACAGACACACACACACACACACACACATGCGTGGGCACATACACACGCACATGCTCACAGTTGAATAAATAATAATAAAAAAATTAAAAAAAAAGAAATGGTCTATTTTGGCTCAGAACTTAAGGGTATAATTCATCATGGTGACAAAAATCATGTCATCTTGAAATACCTGGCCACATTTCATCCATAATTAGGAATCAGAGACTGAAGATACTTGTGCTCACTTTCTCCTTTTTGTATAGTCCATGGATGCCACCCAATGGAATGGTACCCCTCACATTGGGTGAGTCTTCCCACATCAATTAATCAAGATAATCCTGCACAGGCATGACTAGAGGCCTTCTCCCAGGCAACTCCAGATCTCACCAAATTGACCATTTGTGGTATTAGCCATCACAGTGGGAATAGAAATTAGTTCATCACTGTGCAAATCAAATACAAGGTTCCTCAAAACACTAAAAATAAAACTACCATATGATTCATATACATAATTCCCAATAGAATATATACCCAAAGAAATCAAAGTCTACATATGACAGAAATGCATGCACACCCTCGTTTATTGCAGCACTATTCAACAATAGTCAAATTATGGAATCAGCTTAGGCACCCATCAACAGATGAATAAATAAAAATTATATAAACTTTATTCATTCATAAACAAATCATATCATTTGAGAAATGGATGAGACTAGAACCATTCCTTTAAAATCAGAAAGAAGAGACACATGGTACCACCAAGTGTTACACTCAGCTCTTGCCAAAGTGATAAGTCCAGAAAATAGATGAGAGATGTTATGACTGGACATAACAAAATATTCACAAGCTGTGTTTTTATACCAACTGACTAGAATACAGCAGAAAGCTGATAGAATTAGGAAGATTGCTCATCGATACTTCTTGACTGTGATATCACTATATAAAAATGAATAGTGTTTTTGTCCTCTAACAATAAATTTTTGAAACATCTTTTACACAGTAGCAACAAAAATTGAAAAGGAGGGGCTGGAGAGGTGGCTCAGGGGTTAAGCCTCTGCCTTGCAGGCAGAAGGTCCTGGGTTGGAATCCTAGACCCCACGTATAGACGCCGGGCGGCGGGGGCGGCCTGCGTTTCTGGTCCTGGTAGGGCGGAACCTGTGAATCCCGGGGCAGAGTAAACAAGGAGGAGGTGGAGGCGGTTCGTGGTTGTTCCCGAATTTGCCCGTGGTTCTACATACACATGCACACACGCACAATTGAATAAATAATAATGAAAAAAAATTTTAAATTGAAAAGGAGCTGAATATGCCCTGATTTTTTCAAAAATTTTACTAAATGTAACTGAAGGGCAGAAAGGAAGCTCTCCGTAAATATCCATTTGTGAAAAGATTCACAACTTCAAATATGTCAGTTCCCTCTAAACTATGAATTTATATATACAATTTTATTGAAAACACGAGCCAGTGGGGGACATTTCAAACTCAAACTGTAACACAGACTCCGTTTTTTAAAATTCATGTAGCTGAGTCTGGTGGCACAAGTCTGTAATCCTGATCACTTAGGAAACTGAGGCAGAAGGATCGAAAGTTCAAGTCTTGTCTGGACTACAGAGTGATCCAAGGCAATTTAGTGGGTTATTTAGAAAGTAGGGAAAAGAATAAAGGATTGGAAGTGTAGTTCAGTGGCAGAACACTTGCTTAGTATGTGCAGGACCTAGAGTCGATCCCTAACGCCACAAATAAAAACTGGGCATAGACTTTGGGGATGGCTAACGTGCTTGCTGCACAACTATGAGGTCTGGAGTTCAATCCCCAGGACCTACATAAGAACCCAGCAAGCATTTCAGTTTTCTACAATCTCAGTACTCTGGAGGCAGACACATAGGAACACCCAATTAACTAGTCTAGCCAATCAGTAAGTTCTAGTTCAAAAGAGAGATTCTACCTCAATAAATAAAATGGAAAACAATCAAGAAAGACACCAACTTCAGGCCTCTACATATATGTGCACACATGAGCGTGCACACTGACACACATGTACGCACATTACATACACATATACTTACAAAATACTGGGTGCGGTGACACTCATGGCTATAATCCAGCACTCGGAAGACCAACACTAAAGGATTGCCAGTTTAGGATACAAAGCAAGTACCAGGCTAGCCAGTTCTGTATAGCAAGACCCTGTCTCAAACAAACAACAAAAGATTTATGCAAATTTTTAATTGTATTTATTTAAGAGAGCAAGCAGAAGCACATGTGTAGCTCCTAGATGGCAGCTTTCAGAAGTTGGTTCTCTCCTTCTACCAAATGAGCTTTGAGGATTCAACAAATTGGTCCTTTTATCCATCTTGCCAACCCATAAATCATTTTTAAGTATTGGAGGAAAAGAACAGACAATTCACAAAAGAGGAACTCTGATAAATCTGATTACCAATAAAGATGCTCAAAGTCAGGATCTTGAGGGCACAAAAGACTCTTGTTTATTGCTTATTAGATTAAGTAATTTAAGTTCTATTATATTAAATAATCTAATATTGAATAAGAATGGATTTATGATGTGGTTTTACATGTACTATAGCTCTGAATAATCAACTAATGATTTGCCAAGTCCCCATTTATCCAAGTTGATCAAGCATTTTGTACTAATAAAAGAAGGTGGTGGCATCCAGAGAGTTCATGAATGTGTAAAGAGCTAAACAGAACTCTAGGTTCTTCATGCAAGTTCTCCAAATGCCAACCCTTAGGGTGGATCTAAAGTCTTTCCTCAGCACCCC
Source organism: Typhlomys cinereus (assembly GCA_023101885.1). Classification (NCBI taxonomy): domain Eukaryota; kingdom Metazoa; phylum Chordata; class Mammalia; order Rodentia; family Platacanthomyidae; genus Typhlomys; species Typhlomys cinereus. The sequence continues at coordinate 778,665 of JALPQD010000166.1, read as the reverse complement.
TTCATCTCACTGCCTTTCATAGAAGCATCCTGATGTTACCAGAAACATTGCCCATTCTAATCACCTTCCAAGGTAGCTGTATATAATAGATGACACATATTATGATGCATATTTTATCCCTAGAATGTAAATTATTTATAGAAGAAATTCCAGTTCTTAGTGAATACCTCTCTCAACAGGCATTCTCCCTCTGTGAGTGTTTTTTTTTTTTTTGCTAAGTACTAGAAAATTAAATCAAATATTTAAATAACCTTAAATCTCCTGTCTCCATGTTTGACAGGGGCACATAAAGAATACTAAGAATTTGGCCTTAAGCAGACAGGAAAATTTAATATTCTTCATTTTGAGCTTTTATCTGGACAATGTTTTTATCAACACAACTACTCGAGGCAATGCCGACTCAGATTCTCCCCTGACGATCCTGTGCTTTCCACTGACACTTGAAATTAAGTGCTATTTATAGCTTGGGGAGGGTTGTTTGATTTTTATTTTCGGAGAGGAGGGTTGGCAATACTGGAGATTTAATCCAGGGTCTTAGGAATGCTGAACAAATGCTCTACCACTGAGATTTGTTGTTTGCTATTGTTGTTGTTATTGTTGTTGATTAAAAGAAAAGAAAAACAGATGCTAGGTGAATACTCTATCTTAGTGTTAATAAAGGTTTATTCAATATAATTTAAGCCTATATCCTTATTTACATTAAATAGAATATGTTTTAGTGTGGAAGAAAAGAGAGTGACCAAAATAGTACCAAAAGCATTTCACTCACCCAAGGAACATAAAGCAGACCAAAAAGCACAAAACAATCCAGGTTTGCTCCTTACAATGCGGCTTACAAGTGCATGATCCTGGGAAAATTGCTTATGCGGTGTTTTTTTTTTTTTTTGCTCATATGAAAAATGAGCCATAATATCTACTTCAAGAAGCTCTCCTGAGGATTAGACCTGTACCAGTCAGAACTCAGAGGAGCCAGGTGGCAGCTCAGACAGGATAAAAGTTTATCTCTTATCGGCTGCATGAGCAAAGCCAAGGACAGCTTCATGGGGTATTGAGGCCAGGTTAGTAACTTAGGCAGCCAGACTTAAAGGGAATGATTCCCAAATACCATGAAGAGGGTGACTGAAGTTCTGTGCATAGCTCTGGCTAAGAAGAGGCCTTAGTCCCAAACCCTGACTGCCCATGAAAGAATACAGATGCCAATCTATGGCCCTCAGGAGGGAAAATAAACCCCAATATCATCCTCCTGATGATTTCCCTTTAACTGAAACAAAAAGACACAGTCTAAAGGGGTCATCCTCCAGGGACTGGGGGACAGGCAGAAGGAGGAATGATCAGAAACTCTTGAGTCAACTTCCCAGTGAGTTCCAGTCTTCTTGGTCTTCATGGTTTTTACACTTTCCTCATCAAGCAATGTTCATCTGTACATGAAAACATTTTACATCTTTTCAAAAACTCTCAATTAAAAGGATATTTATTATTTTTATTTAATTGCCAAGGGCTAGGTAGTATTGTACTGAGGCTTGAAATGTCTTTTCAGAGTTGATAGAGGGTTTAAGACTGTAACCCAGATTCATAAGCTAAATGTCCAGAGATACAGATTCCAAAATTATCTTTCAGCCACACATGGTGGTATACCCCTATAATGCCCAACTTGAAAGTCTAAAGCAGGAGATTAATGAGTTTGAGTACAACATGTGTGGGATAAATAGTGAGTTCAAAGAGGATTTACCCCACTTATTTTAAAGTACATGTAGTATATGTGCATATCCATTTGTGTGCACATTATTTATAATAAAAAATGATATATGGTCAATAAAATACAATGAGGGAAAAGGACCAAGGAATAGTGTGTATCTCAAATATATAAATCAAGAAAGTTATCCTAGTTGTGCTTCTTGGCTACACAATTCTCATTATTGGAAAAGAAGCAATGTACAGATATTTTCTCAGGGGGGTTAAAAAAAAGACTTTCCTGGAGATGAATTTTAAAATGAAGTTATTATGAGGGAAACCTTTTTCCTTTTATGTCAGATACTGAGGGACCTAATGGTCCTTGACAGTATCCTTGACAAACACTTTTGTAACAATAAAAAAGAAATGTTTTTCCATGGCTATGTTTTAAAATCAGGAAGTAGCATTAAAGTCCATTTCATTGAAGATGATCCTGGAAGAAGTTCAGCTGGCAGTGCAAACACCAAGGTCTCCTGTGTTCACATGTGGGCAGAGAACCTTGGAGATGGGAGAAGAGAGGAGAGGACACATCTTAGGCGACCTCCCCTGAACATCAAGTGGGGTTTGTGTTGTGCCCAATTTCTAGATCCCAAGAGACCACCAGAGGCAACACCACTGTAAACATACAAGGGTCTTTATTCAAAGCTCGAGCCCGGCTTTCCCCGTCACTGACACAGCAGATCAGGAGAGAGCCCTGGTCTTTGTTTTACAGGGACTTTTATAGATTATTTCTATAAGAGGAGGGGGTTTCTAACCTAACAGATACATGATTGGGTAAATTGAGGCAAAAGCCATGTTGGCATGTGTGGATTGGTCAGCTCCTATCACCAGCAGTTTTTGAGTACCCCATAAGCAGTTTCTAGTACCCCCTACATTGGATAGTTCCACTTGCTTCTGGTTGAATAGTTCCACCTGCTCTAACCACAATTCTTACAAACTATCATATTAATTCTGTTCTTAATACAGTTGGTGAGGCAGTTAATTATGCAAGGACCAAATGTTACTGTAAAGGCTGCTCTTCCAGTTTAGGGGGGCTCTTGTAACGCTAATTTTTTCCTAATTTGGAGCTGACTGGTCATGGTTATAGTCATGTACACAAGTTGGGTCAGTCTATATCTAGCGCGTCTGGTGTTTCATAGGGAGGACAAGTGAACAAGTACAAAATGGAGACAAATATGTTCAGGTCCCACAGTTTGAACTGATGAAGGTGTCAGGGCAGGGCTGGGCTTCCCCTTCCTGAAGGCTGCAGGTTAGAGTTCACCTTAAGCTAGTGACCTACAGTCTCTCTTCCACATCTTCCAGCAATTCATTGAAAAAGGGGAACAAACTGGAAACTGGTTAAGTATCTTCATGCAAGCATGAGAACCTGAGTTTGGATTGCCAGAACTCATTTAAAAGCAGGCAAAGTCACATCTGTAGTATGTGGACTTTAGGACTACAAGTGGACAGTCACACTGGCAAATTGGTGGACTCTGGGTAAGAGACCCCATTTCAAAAGACAAGATGGAGTGATAGTGGCAGACACTTGACATTGACCTCTGCTTACATACAAACACACATACACACTACACACATACACACAGATACACACACACACACACACACACACACACACACACACACACGACAAATTGATTCAAAGATTTAAAAAACTTCTCCAAATGTCACCTTTTTGGAATTTAAATGCTATATTCTGTCCACTAGAATAAGCAGCCTTTTTGCTGTTTTTGTTGGAAATTATAGACCAAGACCAGTCAGAAAACCAAATCCAAGGCTGGAGGTACAGCTCAAGTAGGGTACTTGTGTAGCATGCCAAAGGACCTAGGTTCAGTCCTCAAAGTCAAAAATGAAAAAAAAGTCCCAAATCTTCTGAACTGCAGCTGAAATTACATGTAGAAATAAACGTTGAGTCTGGACTCTTAGGTGTTTCACCACCTCCAGGCATGAAGCACAGCAACTATTACTTCTCATCTTTACCACTCACCATCTAAGTAGATAGAATTATTGTCTGTGTATTTTCTAAGTCAGAAAATGAGGTTCTGAGATGAAAAGCAATTGCTCAGCAAAAGTATGGGGGGAGCAATGATTTGAAGAGTCTCCACACTAGATAGGGCTGAAGCAATCATAAAAGGACTTTGCATGCTCTGCGCCATGTCCGTCACACTATTGACCTCACAAAGTCTAACATCGGCTAAAGGCACCAAGATCCTTGGAGGCAAGGGATTGATGGCCACAGAACTGTTCCTATGCTTAAGGGGAACACGAGAAAGGGTTCAGGGAAATGCCACTGGGTCCTTTTATGTCATCGGAAAGGAGGACCAAGAGGAGAGTTAGGCATACACAATAAAAGACTCTCTGGGAATTGGGGGGGAGGCACTGGGAGATGGGGAGGGAGGGAGGGGGAGCAGGGATTCGGGGGGGAGGAGGAGGAGGGAGGGAACTGATCTACCTATTAAGTTTGTATGAGCGGAAATAATAATAAAAAATGTTAAAAAAAATAAATACAAATTGGAAAAAAAAAAAAAAAGCAATTGCTCAGGGCCATAGTATCAGTGCCCAGCCTGAGTTCAACTCTCTATGACCTGAATTACCACACAAGTCTTATTGCTTGGTCTCTGATTTAGAAAAGGATAGAACTAGACCAAGCAGTGTCTACGGTGCTGTTCTCACTGGACCCCAAGCTACTGGCTGGATCCTGAATCCAGCTACCCCTTCAGAGTGGAAGTCAGACATAGATCTGGGACCTGCTAGATGCTTGGGCCAGCTTTTCAAGGAGTCACATCCAACTGTTTTCATCAGTTTTCCATCTTCACAACAATCAAGAACAGAGCAGGCAGTCTACACTCATTTTAAAAGAAAATTGAAGAGGCACACCTGTGACTGCCCGGCCTCCACCCCTGCTACCCATGTCACTGATAGGAGAAGAGTCCGGCTAGACCTCCCAGACTTGTGTTTTGACAGGGACTTGATCAGCATATATAAGAACACACCACATGGACAGGAGAGAGAGTTCAGCAAGTAAGGCATCTGCTCACAAATGGAAACCTGGGCTCAGGGCTCAAAAGCCCACATGGTGGAAAGAGAGAACTGACTTCTGGAAGTTGCCCTCTGACCTCCATCTATGTGCCATGTGTATGTGCTCTATCTCTATATCTCCAACAAATAAAATATTAAAAAGAACACACCACATAACTAAAAATCAATGTCTGTGAACAACCTCAGGTTCTCTTAAAGACAGCAGAGCCCAGTCACACAAGGCTGAAGTCACACTATTATCTGCCTTCAAAATAAGTTTAGTGAACCTTTCTAATTAGGGAGAGTCACAGCCTCCACTTCCAAAAGAAACTAGGAAGGCCAATGGCTTTGTGGTTTTGATTCTAGAACATCTTTTTTGTTATTTTCTATAACCTTCATTTGACTTACCTACTTCATCTCAAAACTCTACAAAGGGACCATGCAAAAGCAATCTGGTAGTGGAGTTTCTGGCTAAAATATTAAGATTTAGTCTTAGGGATTCCATTCTGGACAAATAAAATTGACTGTCTCATTTCACCATTGGCTTTGTTATTTTTCTTGTTTATAATGCCTGGAAGCAAGTGCAGGACCTTGCGCATGCTAGATAAACACTATACCTCAGAGCTGTATCACTAATCAACCCTTAGACTTTTTGAAATGGTATCTCACTGTACAGGTCAGGCTGGCATCAAATTCTCAATTCTCCTGCCTCTGCTTCCCAAGTACTGGAATTACAGATACATGCCACCGCATCCAGTGTTTATTAGTCACTCACTTGTACAAATGTATGGGTTATTGTATGATGATTCAATACTTTGATGCAAGTGGATAATGACCAAATTAAGACAGTTAATTTTTCCATCTCTTTAGATTCTCTTTTAATTTTGTGATTGACATATAATTGCACTTCCTGTGATATTCCAATACATATACATGATACATCAACTCAAGGTAATGAACATTCCCATGTTATGATTACTTTGTGTTCCTGTCTTCTATTTAATAGACTGTTGTGAACTAGTCACATTGCTGTGCTATAAAACAGTAAAAGTTATTACTTCTATATTTAGATACCTACTGTCTATTTTTAAAAAATCTGCTTACAAGTATGGACACCCATCACTTACAAGTGACAGCACAATTAAAACCTCTGTGTCTATTTTGGTGTCATTTATGAAAGAGTGACAAAAACACAAGCGATGTATTCTGAGGGAGGGGTCTTGTCTCTTCAGCTAAGAGTGGTCTCAGGACACTGTGGGTCAGGATGGCAGGGCACAACCATGGAGGCAAGTGGCAACTGAACGCCTGCAGTGGGTCTGGCACTCTCCCTTGATTCCCAGCACCTAACAGCTACAGAATTGACTCATTGTCCTGTGCGTACAGGCAATAGCATCATGTGACTGGCTCAGCCTCAAACAAAGTCACTGTCTGAGGCAGGATTAGAGCCCAGTTCTCTGTAAGGCCATTCTGCCTTCTTTTTGTCTTGCGCCTCACTCCATATTCATCTCTGAAAGATCCAGGCACTGAATTCCAGGAACATGGAAAAGGCTGTACCCAGCAGGCAAAGACAAACAAGTATGGAAACGTTATGCTTCCTAAACAGGTCTGATCCTAATACAAACAGATATGTGTCCCAGGAAAAGTAAATCTTGCCAGCTCTTAACTTTTATTCTTCATTTTGACCCCACAGTCTCATCTCCATTTCCCCTTACAGCCTTTAGCATCTCCAAAATAATTCTGGCTCTCTTTTCTCCTCTCAACTGTTATCTTGAAAGAGAATGGGAGGGAGGGAGGGAGGGAGGGAGGAAGGAAGGGACGAAGGGACGAAGGGACGAAGGGACGAAGGGACGAAGGGACGAAGGGACGAAGGAAGGAAGGAAGGAAGGAAGGAAGGAAGGAAGGAAGGAAGGAAGGAAGGAAGGAAGGAAGGAAGGAAGGAAGGAAGGAGAAAGGATGAGCAAAAGAGAAAAAGAAGAGAGGTAGATGGGAGAAAAGAAAGTGCTCTGCACAGGGGATGTCACTGATCTGAGAACCTATGTGCTCTAACAGCTGACACATGGGATTTGATATCACAGAACTCTGCCACTTACTAAAGCTGCAGTCACAGGCAATGTACTTACCCTCTCCAAGCCTACCTACCCCTCTGAGAGATGCTGTGGTAATATCTATCTCACAGAACAATGATTCCTGGTAAAAGTATATGAAGGCTCTTAGCACAGAATCTATGCAGGAGCAAAATAGTGGAAGCTATTCTTGTTTAAGAAACTGACCTCATGGTGCTCGCAGCCAGATGAAGAAGCACCAGAAAGCTGTCCTGATGTCAGAGCTGAAGCAGGTGGTCTATGGCAGCAGAAACCACCAAGGCACTAATTGGACGCCCAGTTGATATCAAGTAGGCTGGGCAGCATTAAACGGTTCTCTGGAGTACTTGGCTTGGAATTCTGATGTGAATATGGAGCTTGCTATACATGCTAAGTTTATTATCAATACTTACGGGCCTGAGATGCTCAGGTCAGTTGACAAATTTTGGGTGAGGGATTCAGAAGTAAGGTTGGGTGTGCTGGTGTGACCGCAGCAGAGATGGTCAATGTTGAGGGTGATATTGCTCATAGGTGATGAGTTCTGCTTACTATGTTAGAAATTTTGTGTGGTGGCATGATCCTCATAGCCAGGAACTGTGGATTTTGTTGGGGTTTTAGATGAAGTGGGGTCAAAAAAAGAAAAAAATTTACTTCCACCTTTTTATTTTATAAGATATTCCATAATGTTACATTTCTACTTCTAATTATGACTGGGCAGCTTCCCTACATGGAAGTTACACTCCATGTAATTCCTTCCTCTACTATCAGGAATATAGAATCTGGGTTTCTGGAGGACTCAGCTGCCCAGAATCCACCAGGAACAAAAGGTGTATGACTTGCCTCAAAGCATCCCTAAGAGAAGGAGATGATCTCGACTGTCACCTCTTGTCTTCACAGTGCAAGGGTAGGGTAGACATTGTATGGACAGTCACAAGAGGATTGACCCAAGATCAAATCCAGGTCAGAGCAAATAAGAAGCACTGGACTCAGGGTCCACATCGTCAGCCCACTTCACCAGGAGAAAACCCCAAGAGTATTTTCAGAGCTAGTACAGGTTGAAGCCCTGGGCTGCAGAAACTTACCAGAACAAAGCGAAGGAGATGAGTATTTCATCAGGCTTGCTTAGTTTTCAGCTCAGTTTTCAAAAAGGAATATGTGTCAGGTAAACATGTTATTAGTAAGATTATTCAAAAAGAAAAGCTGTACCAAAATATGCTATTAAGGAAAAGTAACAATGGACACCAAGTTATTAATCTGTGTGTGTATATGTGTGTGTGTGTCTGTCTGTCTGTGTGTGCATCTTTGTATGCATGTGTCTCTGTGTCTGTGTGTGTCTGTGTGTGTGTCTGTGTGTGTGTGTGAGAGAGAGAAAGAGAGTCTGTGCATCAGAGGGCACTATATGTACCTGCGGAGGTCCAAGGGTGACTTCGGGAATCGCCTAAATTGTGCTACCTCTTCTTTGCTTTACCCTGGAGTTTCCCAGGATCTACCTTCCAGGGACTGAAGTACAGGCTGACACCATTTCTGCCTGGTGTTTTTACATGGGATCTGGGATCCGAACTCAGGATCTTCTGCTTTTGAGGCAGAGGCTTAACAACCTAGCCATCTCTCCAGCTCCAGAATATTAATAACTCAGATTTTGACAACATATGAATGTGTGTACATGCGCATGCACGTGCACACATACACACACATGCGCGCGCGCGCGCGCGCACACACACACACACACACACACACACACACACACAGGCTTTATTTCTCTCACTGTGCATTTCCAATGGGATTTGCTGGTACAGTCCTGCTAAAGCAGATGGGCAGTGAGGCCCCTGGCAAGCTTTACAAAGTCAGTCTTACTCGTCCTGTGAGTGTTCAGGTGATGTCTATTTGTGCTTTAGAGGAAGAATGGTGGGAGTGGGCCATAGCAAGACATGCAGAGCTTTTCAAGAACTGGCCCATAGATCTTCCTTTACGGACCTGAGAACTGTAGATAGGGTGAACAGGAGGGAGTCCAGACATGTGGTAGGTTTCCCAAGAAATGCCACCTGCATACAGCTGCCAGCTGCTCTCACCTCCTGACTCTAATTCCCTTTATTATTAGAATGTTCAAAACATTAGTCTCATTCTGGATCTTAAATTAATTTGGACAAATCACAATTGATACCAATTAACAGCTCTGATGAGCATTTCCTCTTAATACTACAATTCACAATTTCCCACAATTGCAATTCAATTTGCTTTAATTAATTTTTGATTTATATAAAGAGAAATGGAAGAGATTTCCAGAGTATCTTTCTGCTGACAGTTTTTTCATACTAAAAGGAAGTCTTTGTGTGTGAGTTTATTTTTCCTGATGCCTACTGAGTTACATATCAAGAGGCTCTCAGAGATACTAGGTATGATGACATATGCCTGTAATCCCAGCATTTAGGAGGCAGAAGCAGGAGAATCACCAGTGTAAGGCCAGCCTGGGCTACAGTTCAGAGCAAGCCTGAGCTACATATTGAGATCCCGAGTCATAAATCAAAGTCTGCCTGTCTATAATCCCAGCATATAGGAGGCAGAGGCAGAATATTACCAGTTCAAGGCTGGCCTGGACTACATGAAAGCTTGTCTGAGAAAAAGGATAAAGGGAAAGGAAAAAGGAAGGGAAGGGAAGGGAAGGGGAAGGGGAAGAGAAGGGAAGAGAAGGGGAAGGGAAGGGGAAGGGGAAGGGGAAGGGAAGGGAAAGGCAAAGGGAAAGGGAAGAGAAAGGGAAAGGGAAAGGGAAAGGGAAGGGAAAGGGAAGGGAAAGGGAAGGGAAAAGGGACAGGAAGGGAAGGGAAGAAGAAAAAAGAAAGACAAAGAGAGAGAGAAAGAAAGAGAGGAAGGAGGGAAGGAAGAAAAGAAAGAGAGAAAGAAAGAAAGAAAGAAAGAGAGAGAGAGAGAAAGAAAGAAAGAGAGAGAAAGAAAGAAAGAAAGAAAGAAAGAAAGAAAGAAAGAAAGAAAGAAAGAAAGAAAGAAAGAAAAGGAGGTGATAAAAAAGGTTTGGGGTATAAATGAGTGATGGGGTGCTTTTCTAGCATGTGCAGCAACATGGATTTGATACCCCAACACCTGGGATGAGGCACATATCAGAGCTCAGAGTCAAAAGACATCACGTTGATTCCTGGTCAGTCACCACCCCACAAGATAACTTTGTGAGTTATTTTGTCTGCTTTATGAGGCAAAATGCTCGCTCCTCATAGACAAGGCAGACTGCAGGCGTAAGTTTGAAATCAGAATGTGTCTTGATTCTCTTTTGGGTTTTTTTCCTTGACCTCATCAGTACCTTTATGCACCCTCACCCAAATCCTCCCCCTCTCTGACTGATTTCCCTCCATCCAGATCCGAAACAGCACTGACTCCCTTCAGTGCCCCAGGCTCATAACTGGCCTGATACCCTCAAAACATATTAGTCATGAGTCCTGGAAGGTCATTAGATCCATCTGAGTGAATTCGCTCGCAGAAAAATGCTACCTGACTGATAATAGCTGGCTCATTTTCCCCCCAGATAATTCCAAACGAGACCGCTTCATCTTAACCAAGACCTTCAAAGTCTTACATGTTTAACGGCTGTGCAAATGTTAGTTGTGCCAAACAGAAATTTTTATTTCAGATTTCAACAAGACTCTTAGGAGTCTTTTGATTACATTACAAGCAAAAATAAATAATTCCATACTCATAATACAAAGCGGAAGGATTCCGTTTATTTGAGTACTGGTTCAATCTTTATTTATTTATCACCATTGTGATCAAATACTAAGCACTAGGGATAAAGCAAACTTTATATTCACTAATAGTAACCACAAAAGGAACCAAGGCAATCCAAAGCTAAGATTGCTCCCAAAGTGTTCCCTAGCCTTGGCCAAGACTATGATAAGATAGTTTTGCCAGGATTTCTTCCCACAACATTCTGACTAATGTTTTCCCCTTTCCAAGGTATATATCAAAGAGCTCATATTAGAGGTCTCAAAAGAATGACATTAATAGTCACATGAAAAAATGTGTTTCTTAGAGGTATTCCATCTTTGTTGAGGCTTAAATTAAGAGTCTTCCTAGCAGCTGGGTACATGAGAAATTGTATTACAAGCACTTCTATTTTTAGCCCACTAGTGCTTTGGCAGCGGGCTGTTAAAAATAGCAGCAGGCCTCGTAGAGTTCAGAGCCCCAGTGCTTTCCCTTGCTGATTAATGAAAATGAAGCTTGTTCTCCAACATTAAAGGTTGGAGGGAAGGTGTGTGCCCGGTGATCAGGGCACAGGCTGCGTTTTGTCATTCGGAAATTCTGTGTGATGTGATGGGGCGAGGCGCGGGGGGAGGGGGGTGCAGCTTTCGCGGGAGCCTCCTGGAATCATTCAGGTCCTGGAAGTGGAGTCCGTGAATTCGATCAGTTGAGTTCGATCAGGTGGAAAGGGTGGGCGTGTTAAGAATCTATCCTATTTATCCCTACGGAGCTTTGATGCAGGTCCTTGGTAATTCTCGTCAGCAGGGGGCTCCAAAGTCGCCCAACCCAAGGGAAAGACTCTTCTGAGCCTGAGTAGCCACCTTGATCTTGACTGTGCAGGTACTGCGGACTGAGCTGAAGACTTAGTTCCAGGTCTAGACTCTTCCGTAAGCAAATGAGAATTCCCTCATTGGGAGAATAAGCATTTAGAAGACACCTCCTGAACCTTGCTTATTACTCCAAATCATACCTGGTACTAACAAGCGCTCAGTTTCTCAGCATACAGCTTCAACATAGAATTGTGCTGGACCTCCCCCCACCCCTCACCAGGAGAAGTCGTTTGTTTCCACTCCCTTCTATTCAGACCTGTCTTCTCCATTCCTCTCTCCTTCTTCCGGATCATCCCGCAACTCAGTCTGTTCCAAAGTCTTTGCTTTGCAAGATTATCAAGTGTGTGTCCTCCCGGAAACGCCCCGTATTCCCAACGTTTTGTCCATTCCTCTCTCGATCACCATTAGCAGTGTACCTCACCTGGGATCTACAAGATGGAATTTTTAGAGAGAAGTCCTAGGACTCTGTATTTAATATGTTTTCTAAGCGGAATTTGCATATGATGAAGCTTGAGAATCTCTGGCATATTCTTAGATATTTTGTAAATAGAATATAGTACAGACTGATCTCAACCAGCTGTTAGCAGGGAAATTAGCTGATTATCTGATTAGAGTAATTCACACTCAACTGTGAACAAATAAACTCTATTTTCAGGAGAATTTGCATTTTGACATTTTGCAAGCCTTAATGAATTTTCAAATAGTGAAGTGTGTGGGATGGCTATTTAAAGCAAAAGGAAGACACCTTACCTGTGACTCAGAGTTCAGGATCAAGGAAGTCTTTTTCATGACATTGAAAGACAGGACTCTGGAATTTGGCGCCCAACCCTCTTGCCTCAAACTCCACCACACTCCACAGCAAGAATGTTCACTAGTGGAAAGAAGGAAGAATAAGTTGGAGGCAAAAGAGAATGAATGGGGTGTAGAAGACAGATTGGAGGACGAAAGAGGCAGCAGAGGAAGAAGGAAAGGAAAGAGCCTTCTCAGATACTCATGGCTCCACATCAGTACTGATGGCTTGTGCAGTAGAAAAAGAATCCAGTTTCTGTCTTTTCCACTCTGCCCCCAAAAAGGTCAGAATGTCAGTTTAATTTGCTGTCTAGGTTGTTTTAAATGTGAAACTTCCAAGTTGGTGGAGAAGGGATGGCAGTCCTGTCTCCCTGTTGCTTCTCTTGGACCACCTCTTGGACCAGGTCAGCAAAGGCAGGAATCCCACCCACGGATGCCCCGCTCTTCTTTTTTTTTTTTTTTTTTTTTTGTCATTGTTTTTTTTTTTTATTTCAGCTCATACAAACTTATTAGGTACACCAGTTCCCTCCCTTCCTCCTCCTCCTCCCGTGCCCCCTGCTCCCCCTCCTCACCCCTCTCCCTCCCCATCCCCCAGTGCCTTTCGCCCCAATTCCCAGAGAGTCCTTTCTTGTGCAAGCCTGATTTTCCTCTGGGCCCTCCTCTCCGATGACGTACAAGGACCCAGTGGCCTTTCCCTGAACCCTTTCCCGTGTTCCCCTTAGGTATAGGAACACTGCTGTGGCTGCCAGTCCTTTACCTCCAAGGTACTTGGTGCCTTTAGCAGATGCTAGACTTTGTGAGGTCAACAGTGTGTTGGACAATGCGCAGGGCATGCAAAGTCCAATTATGATTGCTTCAGCCCTAACTAGTATGGAGTATCTTACATATCATTGCTCCTCCCATCCTTTTGCTCTTACACTCTTACCGCCCCCTCTTCCGCAAATTTCCCTGAGCTTCAAGATGGGGAGAGACTAAGCTGGCCTAGTTCTAGGTGGTTGATGTAGAGTCTCTGAAGTTCTGGATTGTGGTTTGTTGATTTTCTTTTGCAGTTTTGCTGCTCCTGCAATGCCCTTCACTCCATCCTGGTGGGCATTGTATGTTACCCCCTGGCCAGAGGGATGCCCCTCTCTTCTACAGCCCCTTGGATTCCTCCAACCTATCTACATAACTGATGACTCCTACACATGTATGTCAGTCCTACTGTATTCCAGATCTTTTCATTTAATGACCTATCTTATATCTAGGCTTAGATATAAGATAGGCTCACTCACCCAAATGGGCATTATAGGAATTTCTCTCTCTTTAACACACACACACACACATACACACACGCCTTATTCAACCTACCACAAAAATCCTACTATCTCTCTAGCTTAAGCATTAAACATGCATCTTTTTAATATTTTTATTTACTTGAGAGAAAGCAGACATGCATGTGTCACAACACATGTGTGGAATCCGAAGACAACTTTTGGAAGCCAGTTCTCTCCTTCCATTGTGTGGACTTCCAGGGATCAAACTCAGGTCACCAGATTTGGGGGCAAGTAGTTTTACCTGCTGAGTCATCTCAACAGACCCAGTTGGGGGGTTCAATGTTGCTGTTGCTGCTATTTTCCTTCTAAGGCAACATCAACCTATGTAGTCCAGGTCGGCCTCAAACTTGGCAGCAATCCTGCTTCAGCCTCCCAAGTCTGATATTCAGGTACAAGTCTTCACATTTGGCCTAAATAAATATCTTGAATCTGACCTTCCCTCACCAATTTCACCACTACTCGCTTTGCCCAAGCCAGTGACGTCTCTCAGTCAAGACCTCTTCACTGCCTTCCAGCTGCCTCCCCACTTCGTCATAATCTGGTTACCACACAGAACCATAATCTTCAGAACTGAAAAAAAAAATTTTTAAGTAGTTCCAAGTGCCTTCCCACAATCCCAGATCCTACAGACATCCATGTTTGCATCATCTCTTTTGCTCACCTATCTGACTTCACTGCAAGGGCTCCCTCCCACCTGTCTTAATCTTTACACATCCCTCACATCTCCCCCTCCCTTACTTCATTCAAGGAGACTTTCCTGACCACCTAACCTGAAGCTGTCCTCTTGCCCCAATTTTTTTTCTTCATGGGACTTAAAATTGCCTGACATGTTACATACATATTGCTTTTGTCTCCCTGCCAATTTGAATGTGAAGTTTATGAGAGCTGAGACTTACTTTTTCTGTCCACCGCCAAGTGTCCACAGCTAGACAGTCAGCACTGTTGAATGAATGAAGCAAAACTTCAAAAAAAAGTAACAATGTAAGTAATGGTAGCTGCTGACTGTAAAGGTTGCTTGGAAGGAAGAATGAGGCTCTTGGTTCTCAGACCCCTCGTGCTGTTCAGTTGGGCTGTCCTAGGTCATCCCAGTCATTGGTCATTTCAGAAGCTCCCGACCTCCTCTTTGCACATACACTTTAAAAAAAAACTACACTGTAAGTGCTCAAAATTATGCATTCACAATTACCAAATCACAAGCTCAACTTTTACCCATTTACTGTACATAAAACAGAGTTAATGAGATTAAGCAATAGGAAGCTTTTCTATTGCAAAATTATATTAATGGAGTTTCCCCAGGGCTAAACTGCTTGCTCTGGAAGTTAAGCACACTCTAGAAATCACTTTATAACTCCTTTAGTCCTCTGTGAGTCTCTGGAATCAGGACAGGGAGAGACCAATGAAGTCTTATTTTCAATGGGTTTTGGGGCCTGTGTGTTAGAAAAAAAAATATTCATAGTATTTTTCTCTTTTCATGCCAATGCTTGTTATGACTGCAGCCATTCCCTCATATATGCTACCCGCAAAGGTGGGTACTGATTCCCACGGGTTTTCATTGGTTCTAGATACACAGACACAGCAAGAGGCAAATTGACTGTCTAGCAAGAAAAAAAAATGAGGGGATGTTGGCTGCTCATTATGTTAGAATGTAATTACCTGGGCATGGTAGCCAGTGGTGTAATCTCAGTACCTAACACTCAGAAGGCAGAGGCAGGAAGATGGGAAGGAGAGGAAGTGGGAGGAAGAAGGAAGGAGAAGGAAGGAAGAAGGAAGGAAGAAGGAAGGAAGGAAGGAAGGAAGGAAGAAGGGAGGGAGGGAGGGAGGAAGGGAGAGAGGGAGGGAGGGAGGAAGGGAGGAAGGAGAAAAGGAAGGAAGGAGGGAAGGTGGGAGGGAGGGAGAAAGAGAGAAAGGCAGGGAGAGAGAAAGAGAAAGAAAGAGAGAAAGACAAAGAGAGAGAAAGAGAAAGAAAAAGAGAGAAAGAAAGAGAAAGCGAGAGAGAAAGAAAGAAAGAGAGAGAAAAAGAAAGAAAGGAAAGAAAGAAAGAAAGAAAGAAAGAAAGAAAGAAAGAAAGAAAGAAAGAAAGAAGAAAGAAAGAAAGAAAGAAAGAAAGAAAGAATGAATCTGATTGTGGGTACCCCCATTTATAACTACTCCTCAAATCTAGGATTCAGACAACTCAAACATAAGCAGTTTGTTAAGGAAGAAATCCCAAAGACAGGTTGAGATAAGAAAAGTCAAGTACTTAATAAGGGTGGTGCTTTCTTAGCCTGTTTTCCGTTACTATAACAAAATACTTGAAACTGGGTTATTCAAAAGCAACAGGGGTTTGTTTTTGCTCACTGGGAAGTCCAAAAGCACAACACCAGCATCTAGGAAGAACCTTCTAACTGCATCATAGCATGGCAAGAGGGCATTTGCACAGGAAGAAACAAAGCAAGCGTGCAAGCCTGGGTTTCTGCTCAACATCTTGCAAAGCCACCAGTGCCATCATTGGAGTCCCGCCCTTCTGACCTCATTAAATCCTAATTGCCTACAAAGACTTCATCTCTGAAAAACATTGACATATTCATTTGGGGATTAAGTTTCTGACACATGAAGATTTAGGGGACACATTCGAAGTACGCAAATTACTAGCAGGTAACTAGAACTTAATCCCACTGAGAAACTCAGCATCCTGGGGATGACATTTATGCAGCACTTCTCAGCCATTGACTGAGGACTCCTATGCATAGGGGACACAAGAGACCTCTGGAAAGGTTTCTGTGAGAATCAAAATCTTAGAGCTGTCTGAAGCAGGTCATCTTGGTTCAACCTGAGAGGACCGGGCCTGAAGGCAGCTACTTCGGAGTCGTTTTGGAGTCATTTGTAACAACTCTTACAAAACAAGTTCCACAAAAAAAGGAGATCTGGTGTCCATGGCTGGAGAAATCAGCTCTGCCTGTCGTTCTAGACAGTTCCTCCAGTATAGCCATCAGAAGGTCATTCTCCTGCTGTGGGGGGGCCTTCTTCAAAAGCCACCTTGTCCTTCTGATGGACATTCAGATTCAGCTAGTCATACACATGGACATACACACAAAAATGTGCATACATAGCCTCACTCGGGAGACTATAATATTAGGGGCTCAGCGCTCCTGATTTGATGTTTACTGGTGGGACTTAATGTGGGCTGGATGTGTCCCTTTAGCACTGACAGTCAGTCATCTCAGTGGATTCTGAACTCTGTGCCCAGAACTGAAATAAACTGCAAACAGCTAGTTCAGTGGAGAGTGGCAGGGAGGCCCCTGGGAAATGGTAGAGAGGCCCCAGAGGAAATGGCAGGGGAAAACCTGCCTCCCACTGACTGGCTGCTGAGGACTGAACTGACACCAGACCTAGACAGACAACTAGAAACACCTTTGTGCTTTGTTCATTCATCTTTTTCCCCTCAGCAGATTGAACGAGGCTCTTGGTAAGCTGTCATCGGGGCAAGATCTGTGAGGTGATTGGAGTAGAGGAAGGCAGGGCCTGGCACTCAGAAGTCCTTTTACACTCCCCATCTCCCTCACTCCTGGTCTGCCCCACAGAAAGCGGCTACTGATGTTTAATATTTTCTATCTTCTTAGCAGATGACATCTGATTTCCCCGTGACTGCGATACATGTATTGCAAGGACAGTGGCAAATCTGTGCAGCCATTCTGCAGATCTACTCCCTCTCCAAGTGTGCTCTCTTATCAGAGGCATCCGGTAGCCTCTGGTTTGGACTCTGATTTGAAATGGTCCCTTAATTTAGATTCTCATGCACTGGCCAAGAGCATTCCCTTAAATCACAAACAAAGCCAAGGATGGTTAAAGTTGGAAACCTTTCTGAGAACTAGAATTCTGTTCCCTTTCTGTGCAAGAATACCCTGAACAGTGAGTCAAGCGATGCACAAAAAGAGAGATGACCTGTGCCTCTGGAAGCATTATTCAGTCTACTATCTGTGACAGCCACCAAAGGCAACACTAATGAAGAGGTGAAATGGTATAAACAGGTTGATGGGACACTTCTGTGGGGACAGCTATACAGTGATCTAACATCCACTCTGTTCCACTTCAATCCTAGGTTGGCTCATGCTAGGCTCATCTAATCATCTTGGACATGATAGTTCTGCCAAGAGCCTTAAGCAAAAGAAATTGTACATTGCTCTTAACAATTTTTCTGCCTATTTCCTGTCTTTATGAAAAGGCTCTTCTGTTGCAATACTTAGATATTCATCACAGATTGTCCTTTCAGTGTCGGTTCATTCATTCAGTCAGTCAGTCCAGAAACCCCAGACAATCCCCAACACCAAAATCAAAAAAAAATTGCATTGAGTGATCTATTGATACTCTGGTGCACACAAGGATGTTGTGTGATCTATTAATATATGATACACACAAGGCTCTTGTATGATCTATTGACACACACAAGGCTGTCCTTCAGTTATGCTCAGTTTCCAGACTATTTCCTAATCATGGGTTTAGGGAAGTAAACACAAATCCCAGAAGACTTTGAAGATGGTAGAATATTTCACTCTATTGTCTCTCTTAGGCTTTGAATTTTCAGAATGAATGACAGTGACGCATTTTTCCTAGTTATAAAAATAATACAAGCTCAGCAAAGTGGGAAAAAAGGAGAAAAGTCAGACATCATAGAGCTATCTTTAAAAGCTTAAAACCACATATTATATAGGGTATTTTTTTCTTAGTGTAATATGAACATAAATATATATGATTTTTAAAAATGGGATAACAGGGCTGGAGAGATAGCTCAGGAGTTAAGACTCTGCCTCGCAAGCAGATCCTGGGAAATCCCAGAGCAAAACAAAAAGAAGGTAGAAGTAATCCAAGATGATTCCTGAAGTCACCCTTGGGCCTCCACAGGGACACACAGTGCCTTTACACACACACACGCACGCACGCACGCACGCACGCACGCACACATGCAAAATTAATTTTTAAAAATTGGATAATATACATGCTATTTCATATTCCTTTTCTTTCATTATATAATGGATGTCATTCATTTGTTTTGTTTTGTTTTTACTATTTTTAATTTATTTTACTGTGATGATGGATTGAACCCAGGACTTCACACGTCCTTAGACAAAAAACATACCACCAGTCCCTTCATATTTAACTAATTAGTTGATTTAATTTGGTGGGATTGGTGTGCTTTTTTTAAAAGCAGGTTTTACTATACAGTCTGGGCTTTGAAATCCTGATCCTCCTGCCTCAGCCTCCCAAATGCTAGAATTTAAATGGCTATATTAAAATATTACAAATATGTTAACCAATTCGAGGCATTGAAGTTACTTTCAATGTTTTTGGTTGTAATAAGCAATATCATACATAAAACTTTGCTGTGTTGTTTCATGGTATATTCAGGGTGGAGTTTTTTTTTTTTTTTTTACATTAGTAAATACTATTCATTAGAATTCCAACTCAAGCCCAGTGTTAATTGAGACACCGGTCTCTATCTGTGCAGAGCAAATAAAGTATGAGTGTAGGCAAGGACACATCAGGACTCTGACTTGTCTGTGGACAGAATCAAATCAGAAAGCTCAAGAAAACAGCAGAGCCAGAGCTTATCTGCCTTGGCCGTTGGTTAACCTTCAGTCTCATGAATGCTCCTCAGTGGTAATCATTAAAACATGTCTCACCAGTAAAATGGAGTTAATGGGTCTCAAGTTGTAGCACAATGGTAGAGCTCTTGCCTAGAAGGTACAAGGCACTGGATTCAATTCCAAGCACCATGAAAATAAATTAAAAATTAATGACACTGCCTGCTACCTAGAAGGATGTATAAGGAGCAACATAACTAGTATCCTCATAGAGAAACCTGAAAATCACATCCTAAGGTCTTACAAAGAGCAGGAATCATGCTTATTGCTAAACTTTTGGGGAGATACCTTTAGTGGGGAATTACTTGACCCAGAGCGCCTTCATGTCCATAAAACAGACAGGGATGTATCTCCAGTACTGAGATGTCACCCCTGGTGTCTGCAAAGTCCTTGTCAGTTATTTTTGGAGAATCCCAGATCTGTGAAACATACTCGGAGTAATGATTCACTCAATTATTGAGATTTCTCACTTTGTTTTTTGTTGAAATAAAAGCTTCCCATGGAGTTGAGGCACAGTTTTTTCCTCAATTCTATTCCATTTCATTTCCCCTCTATCACTTTCTCCAGAAAGTAATTCAAAAGCTAAGGATGTATTCCTCAAGATGTCATCTAAAATATGTTCTATGTCCACTTTCCAAATTAGAAAACAAAGGCTGTAGCAAGCAAAATATCATGCCTGTGTCCAGGAAAAGACTCAAATTCCCATCTGATTTTCTAAATCCTTGGTGCTGGCAATTTTAATTTAAATGTGTGAGCATCCCTTGAGATGCTTAATATTAATTCATCGATCCAATAAACTGAGTTAGGACTCTGAGATCCGCCCATTCCCAAATACCCAGATGACCATGATCTAAGAAGGAACCAGGTGCACAATTAGAGAAACATTATCTTTGGCCATACTGCATTTATAAAGTTCAGTTTCTGAGTTCCCTGATATCATAGGACCTTCTTTCTTCCTTTCTTCCTTCCTGTCTTCCTTCCTTCCTTCCTTCCTTCTTTCCTTTCTTCCTTTCTTTCTTTCTTTTACTTTCCTTACTTATTTATTCCTGATCATCACCAAAAAAAAAAAAAAAAAAGTAGTTTTCCAGAAACTTCAGTACAGCTTGGAATGAAGCCATGTGCATATTTTGGATAGTTGCTAACTTACAAAATAAAATACAACGGAGAACAGAGTTGGGACACGCCTGATTTCTGAATGGCTCTACTGTATCCAATTTGTTGGTTTGGGATTTGTTTTGCAATGCTAAGGATCCAAGTTAGTCCCCCACCCACCCCCACCAAGAAGGCTTGGCTAATGTGCTGTCACTCCACTTCCAGCCCTGGAGTCTCTGCTACTCTGCTATCCTCAGAACAGAGTCACCACCAGGGGGCCTCGCCTTCTCTGAGGCCCAATTACCCACTCCAGGCCAGCTTACTGATCTGATCCTCTATTGACATGATTGGCTTTCCTACTTCACCAGACTTCCAATGCTCTAAGTCAGTGGGAGAGAATTTGCAGACTGGGAAGACGGTGCTGGTATATTAAGGAGGCAGCATAGGGCAATGCAGCAGTTTCCAAAGTAGATCCCGTGGGCTCTTCATTGCTGTCGTGCAACATGGAGGAGGACAGAGGCAGAAGAAAATTAGAGTCCTGTGCCTTTGAGTGGATTATTACTCCGAGTATGTTTCACAGATCTGGGATTCCCCAAAGATTTGCTTGAAAGCTTTGCTTTTCATTTATTTTAATTTTATTTATGAAGGAGAAAGAACATGCGCGTGCATGGGTCATGTGGAAGCCAGAGGACAATTTCAGAAGTCAGTTCTGTCTACCACGTAGGCCTCTAGAGATCAAACTCGGGTAGCTAGGTTTTTTGTTTTTTTGTTTTTTGTTTTTTGAGGATTAAGGTAGAGTTTATTAAAAAAGAGAAAGGTTGGAACTCACGGACTCCAGACGTGGAGTGCCATGAGGAGCTAAGGCGCCTCCATGAGAAGCAGAAAGAAAACAGAGCTCATGGCACTAGAGTGTCATAAGGGGCTAGGGAGCCCATGAGAACTCACAGTGCCTAGGCATGGAATTCATGAGGAGCAAGGTAACAAGAGACAGACTCATGGCACTAGAGGGCCATGAGGGGCTAGATCGCCCGGGTAGCTAGGTTTTTGAGCGGGAGTCTTATCTACTGAGTTCTCCCTCCAGCTCTGAAAATTGCTTTGTTTGCTTGCTTGCTTGTTTTTGTTGTTGTTCTTTATTTTGGTTTTTTTGGTTTTTTTAATTTTTTATTATTATTATTTATTCAATTGTGCGTGTGTGTATGTATGTGCGCGCACATGTGTGTATGTGTGTGTGTGTAGAACCACGGACGAATCGGGAACCACCATGGACGCCTCCACCTCCTTCTGCCCCGGGATTCACAGGCTCCGCCCTACCAGAACCAGAAGAGCAGGCCACACACACACACACACACACACAGGCTTTCGCCTGGCGTCTATATGTGGGATCTGGGATCCGAACTCAGGACCTTCTGCCTGCAAGGCAGAGGCTTAACCCCTGAGCCACCTCTCCAGCCCCTATTTTGTTTTTAAATGCAAGCGAGCAGTGTTTATTGAGTTTATGAGTTGCCAGAAAAAGCCTTCATAAGGAAACAAGAGATGCAACTGGAAGGAAACCACACAGAGAGAGCACTAATCTAACTCACAAGAGCTAGTTTGAGTCCATTTGGGTGTCTTTGGGTTAAGTTGCTTTATCTCTTTGGATAGCAGAGTATTTGTGTGAAAAAAAAAATTACTTAAACACAGAAATTTGTATTTTCCCAATTCTAGAAGCTAAAGATCTAAGATCAAAGTTGGTTTGAATTGAGGCCTCTTCTCTCGGCTCGCAGGTTGCCATCTGCTTGCTGTATCATTAATGGAGCCTTTTCTGTATATGCATACTCCACCCTTAACCATCCCCTCCTTTGAGGGACATTAGCCTCTCACAGTGACCTCCTTAAAGGACTTATCTCCAGATACAGGAAACTTGGGAGTGAAGAGAGACGCTCTTCCGTCCATAGCAATATTCTACGGTTTCTTTCCAATCACCGCTCGCCTTAGACTGTACAATAGCTACTGCACGCTGGGAACACAGGCTTAACAGATGTGGTCCCTGCTCTCCTTGAGCTCCTTGTCCAGAAGGAGGAGGTAGGCTCTGAAATGTAAATCGTAGAAAGAGGAAGGAAAGGCCGCCACAGGAAGCTCCTTGAGAGATGTGAAATATGAGCAGATATTAATCTGTTAGGCTACAGAGGGAGGAAGACCAGCAAAATAGCTCAACAAATAAGGCACCTACTTGAAAATCGGGCAACTTGAGCTTAATCCCTGAAATCCCACGTGGTAGAAGGAGAGAACTAGCTTCTGAAAGTTGGCCTTTACCTGTGCACCATGAATGTGTTCCCTCCACTCCCATCTCCCTATCCTCCCTCTCTCTCTCTTTCTCCCTCAAATAAATAAAGTATTTAAAAAAAAAAAAAAAAAACAGAGCAAGGCATTTCCACAGGAGACAGACGTAGAGTAGCACATGACAGGATAGTCGAGACACAGACCATAAATCAAGAAAGGGGTGAAGAGGGAGTAGCAAGAATGTAAGAGCTTGGGGGACTGGAGAGGTGGCTCAGGGGTTAAGCCTCTGCCTTGCAGGTGGAAGGTCCTGAGTTCGGATCCTAGACCCCACGTATAGACGCCGGGTGGAAGCGGGGGCAGCCTGCGTTTCTGGTCCTGGTAGGGCGGAGCCTGTGAATCCCAGGGCAGAGTAAACAAGGAGGAGGTGGAGGCGGTCCATGGTGGTTCCCAAATTCGCCCGTGGTTCTACACACACACACACACACACACACACACACACACACACACACACGTACAATTGAATAAAAAAAAAAAAAAAAAAAGATCTTTAAAAAAAAAAAGAATGTAAGAGCTTGGGAGGGAGAAGTGAGGCTGTATTCTCTGGCGTGGCAGGTCTGTTGCATCCAAAGACTCACTGTGTTGATGTTCATTTCCAAAAGAAATTCCTGAACAAATAATTGGCCTATCAGCATTTCACCATGGATGAGGGAAAATCTCAAGAACACTACACCTCCCTGAGAGACAATTGAAAGTTAATGCTACACAGAAGGCGAGCTTCTTCACACAATGATTTACCCACTGATAAGTCATCTATGCCCCAGTAAGTACTAAGGCACTTGCCAGTATGGGCATCCCTGATGAAATTCAATGGGTCAATCACACATGCAAAAAAAAAAAACAAAAAAAAACATGAAAGTGGAAGGAAGACTGGCTGAAAAAGAGAAAGTATGAAGTGGGTCAGGAGTGGGGATGGGGTTGGGCAGTAAGGGATGAAAACATACAAATTCATTGCATTTATATATGAAAGAATCAAATAAAAAATAAAAAGAAGAATGGCTGGCACAGTGGGAGAAGATCTTGTGTGACTTCCAGAGCTGTGTTAAGTAAGTGAACTATTCAGAGGCAGAGTGGCACTTCTAAAGAGTTTGGAACAGAAGGATAATCTTTTGCTATGTTCATTTTAAACAGTACTAAGCATTTTAAACCCTAGCTCTGCAGGCTAGCCTGGCTCTGGCTCTCCTTGACTGCTCTGAGTTCTGTGGCTAATCAACATTGGGTCAGTGATGGATTACACAGTTGTAAATGCCTTCATTCTTGGCTACTTCCCTAGCAGGGGCCAAGAGGTGGGTTTCACTAGATCTTGATTATAAATTGCCTTCTGGACTCTGCGGTCTACTTCCCTCAAGCTAAAGAGGAAGCATATACCACACTTGAATATCTTACTTCATTACAACAAACACCCGCATGGGCAATTAGGACCAAGACTAGTAAATTTGTGGTGATAAAATGTAAAGCCTTGTGATCCTGAACTCTGCCTACTAGAGACTCACTGAAGACCACAGGTCTGTGTATGAGAAACAAAAGCTTCCCAGCTTTCCAGAGGGAAGGTGGGCTTGAAGAGCAATGTCTTTCCATGGTATCCCCAAAGCTGGTCAAATCGTTCAAAAGAGAAAGGATAACTGGGCTTTTTACTAGTAAGTATTAATAAAGAAAGAGAGAACAGGGATATGGAGAGAGAAAAGAAGAGGAAAGAGGGCAGAACAAGCTCAAGCCAGAAGAGCAGTATAGACAAAAGGAAATGAAATTCTCAATGAGTTGTTTTTCTCGAAAAAGGAAATGTGTGAGGCTGAATATTCAATGTAACAGACAGAGATGGATTTAGTATGTGAGAATCCAATTCATATTTGGAGTTTATGTGTAGTAACAGCTGATTTGAGTTTACTTTTTATTATGATTATTATGAAGGATTAACATAACCATGAGGTAAAGTGTTAGTGCACAGTTCAGATCATGACATGGGAAGACAAATGTCCTATAAAAGGTCAAGACAGTGTCTGGTACACTAAGGTCGCCTGATTTATTAGTTTTTGTGAAGGGTACTAAGAATTGAGAATACTACATTCTCACCCTGCCTTGGACCTGTCTCATCAGGAGAGCCTCTTGACCTGTGTAAAAGATGGAGTAGCTTCTGGTCAAAGTGGACTGTGGGAATCGTGGAGATTCATAAATCAGTAGCACATTCTCTCAGTGTGCATAGGTAAAGCCTGCCAAGTATCTGGGCCTATTTTCGTGCTTTTAATAGAGTCTACATAGTCCTTAGTGGGAAAGAGGGAGAAAGAAGAGAAAGTGATCTCCATAAATGAACAACTGAAATCCCTTCTCATGAAATATTTTGTGAGAAGAGGTCACATGAAGAAACATGCCAGACATCAAGGTCTAGTTGTCTTGTGCATAACGGCACAACATGATCAAGACTTGCCCCTTCCTGGCAAAGGTCTAGACAAATGGCCAGAGCACGTGTTCTTGCATTTACCCCGCCTGTGTTGAAATCAGAAGGAAAGGAAATCAGAAGAAGGGAAATGCCCCAGGACTGACTATCTAGGATGCTACAATTTTAGCCCATTTCCTTGAATCCTGTCTGCATAGTCACAGTGGGGGAAAGTTAGTGTTAAAAAAGCAGGTGGTAGGGCTGGAGAGGTGGCTCAGGGGTTAAGCCTCCGCCTTGCAGGCGGAAGGTCCTGAGTTCGGATCCCAGATCCCACGTATAGACGCCAGGCGGAAGCGGGGGCAGCCTGCGCTTCTGGCCCTGGTAGGGCGGAGCCTGTGAATCCCGGGGCAGAAGGAGGTGGAGGCATCCATGGTGGTTCGCGAATTCGTCCGTGGTTCTACACAGACAACACACACACACACACACACACGCACGCACACACATACACACGCATATGCACACAGTTGAATAAATAATAATAATAAAAAAATTTTTAAAAAAGCAGGTGGTAAAATCTTCCTTTCTTAAACTCAATAAAAAGAACACCTCTGCCATTTTTGCTTCCTTACCTTAGATCATTAACGGAGGTGGAAAGAATTGAAAGGCCCCCTTTCCCCAAAATAAATTCTGGTTGGAAGAGGCAGGTCTCTTACACATTTACCAATTACCGAACATTTACTTCACTGTGGGTTTGTGGATTCCTGTACATTGGCACATCCTTCTTGGGCACCTGTTGTATACTAAGCATCAACAAGGCATGATGGTACCTGCCCAGTAACATCAGCCTCACCTGAGAGATTATTAGCAACCCAAGGTCTCAGGCTTGTCCAGACCTACTGAAGAAAAATCTGCATGTTTAATGAGATACCCAGCTGATTCCTGTGCACACTGATGTGTGAGAAACACTTACCTGATAATTGTTGGTGGTGGAAGGACAGAATATTAGGCAAGAGCTTACTTAATGATCACCTGCTCTAGATCTGGCTGGGATCTGAGATACAGAGCTGGGGATTAGGACAGAGAAGTCTAGATAATGGAAAACATATTCTTTGGGGAATAATGATAGACAATGAAAAAGCACATGAGATAGTTTAGTACAAAAGGAGTACCTGAAATAATCTAGATTTTTTTTAACCAGAATTAAAGATTGAGCTTGGAGCCTGACATGTGCTAAGTGATCACTTCCTTACTGCACTAAGTCTCCAGACTGAGAACCTAAGTGTCACTATGGAATAAATGAAGAAAAGCACAGTAGAAAAAATTGCAAGTGGGAATGAGCTATGACAGATAGGGTAGTAAGGGTCTGTGGAAGTAAGCTATTTCTGTTTGTGTCTTGCTTTCTGTTGGAACACTATAAACACGGTCATTGGTCTTACCTAAAAAGAGTCAAAGATTACATCACTTTATCTTTCTCCACCACCATCTCTCCACCCCTGGGGGCACAAATAGTACAAACGCCATGAAGTAGGAACAGTTTTTGCGTAACTTGGACCATTGAGAAATTTGGACTGTGAGCAGCTAAGAATTTGCTAAAGTAAAACTCTCACAGAGAAGTACTGGTGTTGTCTTCTGTTTGGAATAAGAAGCATTTAAAACCACGAAAAGGTTGGTAACTAGAGATAGACTCCCTTCCAGCTGTCACCTGACATCACTGTAACCAGAGGCTGCTTTACTGGTGAGTGGGAAAGTGATCATCAATTAGAATATGCCCAAGTCTTTACCAGTCCACTGACCAGCTATAAACAAGCAGCCACAACACATGGAGATTCAATAAGTATGTAGAAGGCCATTGTTTCTCAATCTGCAATAATATCTAGTGTTAGACTTTTTAATTGAACCCAAAATCATGTTATGAGAATGAGTTAATGTTTAGCACAGGACCAGGTTCCCTGTATTAGACCGTTTGAAGGATAAATGGTTGTCCAAAGGCAGACTCTACATCAACCAGAAAATGGAGGCTGAAGGTCCAGATATTGTCACCCTACAGATTGGATGTCAAGAACATGGTAGCTCACTTTCTGACTTGTGAGCACTGTGTCATCTGCCCAACCATTCATATCATTACAATGATGTAATACAATAAATTTAAATCATGTCAAAAAGACAGGAACTTTCCCAGTATTCATGTATCTATCACTGCATAACAAATTTATATACCAAAACTTAGTAGTTTGAAACAGCAACCCTTTTTATTGCATTTCAGGAATTTGGGAAGGGGTCAGCTAGATAATTCTACTATATCCTCAACTCAAGGCATTTGGTGACACAGCACTGGTAGCTGTGTGGGCTGGAGAGCCCAGGCTACTTCGTTTACATGAAGGTCCTTGGTTGGAAACCTCTTCCGTGTCACAAGCCTTCTCCAAGTGGCCATTCTACCAGAGGTATCAGGTGTCACCTGTTCCGTATCACTAACTATTACAGAACTAGTGAAAGCGGGTATCACATTAGTTGGCTTCTGAGGATAGCTTACCGTATTGCACATTTGGCTGCTGTGTCACATGGGTGTCAGTAGGTGGCAGAGATGAGAGAGGTTATGTCTACACTCGGTGTTCTAACTTGAATAATTAGTAGCCTGACACTCCGAATGCCACTATTAGTGTACGCTTACTGTGGGGGGCTTTCCTATGGCAGGGCCCTGTGCACTCACACCATGAGCTCCCGCAGCCTCACAGAAACTGCTGTTCTTTAGCTTCATCACATTCTAACCCATCTGAGGCTGGAAGTTCAATCACAACAAGCTCTCTAGATCCTGAGTGTACTTTCCCTTATTGCACATATATTATTATTTTATATTATAATTCAGGGTTTTTTAAGAGAAAATATAAATTGCAGGAAATTTCAAGGAGTAGTGGGAGGAGGGAGGTGGTAGATATGATAAAAATTCATTGTACACATGTATGAAGTTGTCAAAAGATAAATAAAATATTATTTGAGAAAAAAAAAGAAAATATGGGCAGTGAGATAGCTCACCAAATAATTCACCTGCTTGTAAACCTGGATATCTGAATTCAATTCCTAGAAGTCCGTACAGTGGAAGGAGAGAACTGACTTCCAGGAGTTGTCTTCTGACCTCTGCATGTGCACCATGACATGTATGTGTGCACAGCTCCACACTCTCTCGAATAAATAAATAAAATATTTTCAAATATAATAGCACTCATCAAATGAGAAGAAATTAGTAGAACACTTGTGCATTGTTGGTAGGATTGTAACACGGGCAACCACCGTAGGAAGTGAGAGATTCATCAAAAACTTTACAGTGGGGGCTGGGGAGGTGGCTCAGGGGTTAAGCCTCTGCCTTGCAGGCAGAAGGTCCTGAGTTCAGATCCCAGACCCCAAGTATAGACACCAGGGCGGAAGCGGGGGGGGGGGCTGCGCTTCTGGTCCTGGTAGAGCGGAGCCTGTGAATCCCAGGGCAGAGTAAACAAGGAGGAAGTGGAGGCGTCCATGGTGGTTCCCGAATTCGCCTGTGGTTCTACACACACAAACATACACACACACGTGCACACACTCACACACACACGTGCACACACACACACAATTGAATAAATAATAATAATAATAAAAACTCTACAGTATAGATAAGTACTCCCACTTCTGAATATCTCTCCAACAGAATTGAAACAGGCTTTCGATGATATTCCCATATGTGTGTTCACTACAGCACTGTTCACAATAGCCCAGAAGTGGAAACAACCAAACTCATCAATGGAGGATTGTATTCACAAAATATTATATTTTTATATGATAAAATCTTTAGCCCTTAAAAAGAGGGAAATTTTGCCACATAGAAAAAAAAATAGATAAATAGCTATATTATCCACTAACATGAAGTAGATAAAATCAACAGTAATTCAGAAAGTAAAAATATGATTAGGGGATCTGAGAGAAAGAGGTATGTGGAGTGGTTGTTCAGCAGGTAAAAAATTTTAGTTTTGCAAGATCTGTTGCCCAATGTCAACATGCTCAGTATGACTGAACAGTAACACACTTAAAAATAGTAAAGTTGTTTTTCTAAATTTTACCAGAAAAAAAAAAAAAAAAAAGAAAAGGGAGGAAAAAAGAACCTGAGAGTAAGGGAACATAGATGACCCAGCTTCTCCATAGGAGGCAGCCATCTTTAATCTGTCATCCCTTGCACCCACTGCAGGGACCCTCAAGCACCTCAAAGACCCTCAAGACACAGGTGATTGTAGCTTCTTTCCAAAAAGGACTATAACCCACCTGTTAGAGGTGGTTGCAGTTTCAGACATTACAGCAGGAAAAAATGACAAAACTTGCTTAGCCACTGAGAAAAAGTGAAGGGCAATCCCTTACTCATTTTCCACAACAGCATCGTTAGTCATTCTGCTAAATGCCTGGTGACTCTGACCATTCAGACTGTATCTATCCCCCAACCCCCTCCCCTAGCTATCTGGATTGAGCAGGCTCCAGACCCTAATTGGATAGGTCACACAGGAGACCAACCACAGGAGACCTTTCAGCATTAGTAAACACATAGAAAATTCAACCAAGCAGCACGTAGATGGTCTGGACAACGTGGCCATTATAAAGGCTGCTCTCACGAACAGTGCTTCAGATGACAGCTTTGGAAAGGATCTGCCAAGAGCCCCTCAGAAGCAGAGCACGGGCAGCTCAGAGCCCGTGACATGTTACAAGGTCAAACCTGACTGAACAAAGATCCAAAGCAGCTTGAATGACTTATTTATTCAGTCCTGCTCCCTACAAACCTGGGAGAATGTGACATCTTTTAAATTGCCTCCCTGATGGGCAATATCCATGGTGGTGCATGGAAAATGTTAGCAAGGGTTTTGAAAAGAACACAGTGTTTTACAAGGCGGCAATTACGGTGGAGACACTCCCAGGCTTCCAATTAATTCTGCAACTGCCCTGATGTGTCACTCTGTAGACAAAAGAAGGATGGTCACATGTGGAGAGGAAAACCCTGTCTTTTATTCCTTCACAAGTCTGTCTGAAGAGCCCCTGCCAGGTAGAAACTCTCCACCGTGCATGTCATGTAAGTAACAGTAACAACACTAATCTTATTCCCCAAACGAAGTGTCTTCCTGGTGTTACGTAGGGAGTGTTTGTGTTCTGAGCCCCACCGGAACCAATATTCTGGTTATTTTTAGCTTAGAGTCTGTAGAGCTCTCCCATGCCCTGAGGTTGTTATTGCATGGTGGTGTCATACACTAGAAGAAGAAGAAAAATAACCAGGAGTAGCAGCATCTTAGTAACTTAGATTCGAGCAAACATTCTCAGGAAAATCTTGTGATGAGCAGGACCAGGAGCAGGGCCAGGCAAGGAGACATCTGATGTCCCAAATGTGAGGGTGTCCCTGCCTTATACTGGCATGATAGAGCCCTGTGAGTACACTCCTTATATGCTGAACAACAGGCACCTCATTTGCCAGGCTCTGGCTCACTGGCTTCATGCTATAATTTTCCTGTTCACTACTCAGCTATCTACCACCATGGATGCCCTACACGAGGAGTAGAATTCCAGTGCTAACAAAAGTTAGCAAAAGGACCAGTGAGACAGCTCAGTGTACAAGGCGCCTGCTTGCAAGCCTGGCAATCTGAGTTCATTTCTCAGAAGTCCACATGGTGGAAGGACAGAATTGACTTTTGACAGCTACCTGTGTCCCATAACACACATGTGTTTTCTCTCTCTCAAAAAAAAAAGTTTGTTTTTTTAAGGAAATCAACAGAGAGTATTAAGAAGGAAAACTGAAGTAATGAATGGTGAGGTTGTACTGAAGGGTCCAGTGAATGATTTGGACAAGCAGAGGCCACAGATGACTCAAGACAAAGGAGATGTAAAAAAGGGTTATGGAAAAATAACCTGTTCAAGTCAAGCCCTGAGGTATGGGCCCAGAGGATGGCAGAACTCTGCACTTGTAAGATTAGCCACAGATGTTCTGTTCCCTCAGGAGGGGCAGGATCTTGACCAAGGAGAAGCTTGCTCCTCCCACCCTCATGAGCATCCCTGCTCCAGAGGCTGATCCGAAGTCCTTCCTTTCCAGCTCAGCCCACTGATATTAGGCCCTAGGATGCAGCATTAGACCTAAGTACTTCCTTGCTGATAATTCCATATTGTTCTTTTATCCTGTGATACTTCAAATAAAAAGCCAATCCAGGCAATCAGAGTTGAAGAAAGAAAAACAGAGAACCTCTGGTCCAAGAACAACCTCAGTGATTCACATCAAAGCAGGTTTCTCTGTTGTAAAACTGAGGTGTATTTGAGAACTGCAAGAAAATACGACTATAGTCTTGCACTTTCTGCCCTTCATCATGTGTATATGGAACCCTGAACGCTCTGTATGCTTCCTCCTTCTGCACATGCCTAGATATTCGCAATACCCATTTCTATCTTCTTTTTGCTTTTTACATACATTTATTTGTTTGTTTGTTTGTTTGTTTAAGAGAGAGAGAAGGTACATGTATGTGTACCATGGCACATGGTAAAAGTCAGAGGACAACCTTTGGGGCCAATTATCTCATTCTACTATATGGGCTTCCAGAGAGTAAACTAAGGTTGACAGGTGCCTTACTCCCTAAGTTCTCTTGCTGGTCCTCCATATCCTTTTTCATATGTTTACATCTACCTCCTATGCTTCACTTTCTCCCATCCTTAGCTAATACCTGTCACAATCCTACTGGAAAACCCTAACATTCATGTGTGGGTTTTAAATAGGAAGATCTTCAAAGTGAAGGAAACTGGCCTGGTAAAACCAGACTTTTGGGCTCTGTTCATTAAGGCAGAGTGGACCACCCACTCAAGATTTAGGTAAAACGTATCATTACTTGTGCTGCTTTTTCAGACTTTCTGTAAAGTTTCTGCCAGCATGATTCAGTTTCGTTATAAACAAATCATCATTATAATACAATCATATTTCCATTATCCTCTGCGCATGCTGGATATATTAAAGTAACTGAATTGTCTTCCTGAGACAAGTTTGTTAAGATCATGATGTGCCTAAGATTTTTCAAGTATGGTGGAAAACAAGGAAGAAATACTGAAAATAGCAGCAGAATCTTCCAGAGGCTTCTCTGACATACTCAGAAACATCTTACCTTGTTTTCCAAAATAAGCAGCCTGCTTCCTTTCAGCACAAATCTTCCACAAAATGGTCAGCTAGGTGCACTAACCCATCCTCACAATACACAAGGTATCCTTGAGCCAAAGTCTATGAAAATCTTCTCAAGTTAAGGATTAATACTACTAGTGGTCTAGCTCTGTTAATTCAAGCATGGTCCTTAATCTGCTGGAGAAAAGGACAAACATCCACTCCCTAAGAATCAGTCCTAAAGAATGAGTAAAGGTTTATATGCAAAGATGCGTGTATTACTTGAGTCAGAATCTATGCGGTGGTGAGTGCCGCAGTCTCAGCACTCAAGAAACTGAGGTAGGCCAATCACGGGTTAGGAGACAGTCTGAGCTACATAGCGAGACCGTGCCTCAAACCACTACCAGTCCCCAAAAAAGAAAGAAATCAAAATCAAGCTATCCATCTAAAAACAGTGAAACTGCAAAAACTGGAAAAGAAAGGAATGGCTATAGATTGGAAGCCATTAGAAACTGCTGCTGATAATGTGAGCTGTGTGTTTAAAGAATATTAAAATATTCAACCATGTCATCTGAGCCACAGTTTCAACTGTATAAATAGGTGTGCTTTTGCATAAAACTATCAAGAAACATGGGAAGGAAACAGTTGTATTTTGAGGTGATTGGACTTGAGTGACTGGTGTAGCCATTTCTTTTACAGCCATCACAATGACAAGCATGCAATAAATAAGACCTGGGAAGAAAAGGTTTTCTGCATTCTTCTCTGCTCCCTCAAAAGAGCCTATAGTCTTGCCCCAAATGTAGGGATATTTGCATTTTATGAAAACCTCTTGTTGAGAAAACTGTGGGATGTGTGTAGGGGAACAATTCTCAAAGTTTTCCATCTTCTTTCGTAATAAATCCAAAGTGCACTTGAACTTTTTGTGGGTATGTTTCTTTGTGGGGAGGGGGGAAGCAGGTGGGGTGGGAGTTGTGTTTTTTGAGACTAGGGTTTATAAAACCCGAATGGTCTCAAACTCCCTATGTTATGAGGATGACCTTGACCTCTTGATCCTCCTGCTTCCAACTCACAAGTGCTGGAATTGTAGGCACATACAACTATACCTCACTCATGCAGTGCTAGGAATCAAATCCAGGGCTTTGTGCATGCTAAGCAAACCCTTTACCAACTGAACTATGTCTCCTGTCTGGGTATGATTTTTCCATGACAGATGCTATGTATAAATATCTTGCTGACAGAGAATGATGCGTATTTTTTTCTCTTCCCCCAACCCTTTTTTCCCTTTCTTTCTGCAGTTCTGCTAAGCCAATATTCTCTAGAATGAGCACAAAATAAATCAAATAACAGCTAAACAAATCGAACAACAGCTTTTGTACATCAACATCAAGAAAGAAGATGCTTGGGAGAGATCGGAGTTCAGAGACGAATATGGACAAAAGCAAAACATCCACTGGTCAAAGCACCTTTTGATTCTAGATCTGCAGAGATGGGAGTGATCTTCTGGAAAAGAGATGATTGTGACTTAAACACCAGCTCATGGGAAACTGTCATTGGATAATATCAGATAATGTTCATGAAAATTCACATTCAGGAAATAAGGAGGAAGAATATAAATGTGCAGATGATTAACATGTAAAATACTGTATACTGAGGGTTATAAACTGTCCTTTTTAAATCAAACTGAAAACAAAAAGCTTTAATCTTTCAATATCATTAATGAAAAAGGGCAGTTAGTTCTAGATTATTCCTATCTCAGTAGCCAAGAGGCCGACCAAGTGTCATTTATTGAGGAAGCACCTTAGAAAATGCCTCTGATCTTTGGTTCTTCATCTCTACTATTCATTTGTTTCACTGTGTGATTAGATGCGACTACTCGATTATTAAGAGACATCACACTTCCAACTTTTCACCAAGTCTGTGTTCAGTTTAGTCTGTCTGTATGAGTTATTACTGAGAAAGTGTTTCTGACGTATCCTACGCCTCCATCGACCTGTACATTACAGGAAGTATATCTGTCCAGCATAGATCCCCCAAACAAATAGACTTCCCTGTATTTCAGGAAACAGCATCAAGGAACTCTGAGAAATGTAGAAAGCTCATCTTTCATCTTGACTGCTCTCTCATGTAATATATAGGCTGCTATCAAATAAACACTTTTTTTCTAATTCTCCTTAGAATATGCATAGGAGTTTAATATACTTTACAAATAGATATCTAAACTATATGAGTTTTCTTTCTTTGCCATATATGTCATCAGAAATCCACATCTTTTATTTCCTTTACTGACAGACACTCATTTTTTTAAGAAATTAGTCCATTAACTCTATTTCTAAATGATAGTAAGTGGTACTAACAAAATAAATAAAAATTTAATAGCCTTAGAAATAAATGACTACATACTTATACAGGTCAAAAAAACTTGGTAGGAATAAGTTACCTTTTTGTTTATGAATATTAGTTTTGAAATCTCTCAGAATTTTTTGGGGGGTAAGGGAACTAGAATTTGGGAATAGTTGCAGCTAACCAGCTGTCCTCAGAAATCTTTTGCTCCCAGGATCTCCCAACCACTGTACCCATAGCATAACCTGCCAGCATCCAACAAGAAAGAAATATGTAATATTGACATAATCTTTCATCTGATGATAAACACAAGCTAATGTGCACTCCGGGGAACCCAGCTCATGTTCTACACCTGAGCAAAGAAAACACGTATACAGAATGCCTTCGTTCACAAGCTCAAAATGAACTAAATTAGCATATGTCAGTAAGCAACATAGGGTAACAAAGGCATCAAAGCTGACTGTTCCGTCCCCCTTATCTGTCTTCAGCTCAATGTTGCTGGCATTGGCCATATTTTCACCACAAAGAAGGTAGTGTTTCAAATGGCTAAAAGTACATTACAGATATGCTCAAGTGCTCAAGTCAGTAGAACCCAAGTCACAGAGATGTGGTTTCTCTAAAGAACCCAATTAAAGGAATACTTAGTCTCTGTAACTGAAGTATTGTTCATTCTGGGGGCTATTTGTTGCTTTAAGTAGAAGCTGTCCTGCTGTATTCAGAACTCCCTACTTACTAAATTCAATTACACACAACTTTTTAAGAATTCATCTTTTATTTAAAGGGAGGTATCTATCTACAACAAAAACAAAAGACATTGGATTTCTCAAATCCATGTAAATTATTATTCCATCAGGGGTCCTACATCACTAATAGTGGTGTTAATGAAAATGAAAAAGTACTTCCTATCCACGTGCAAATTTTTTTTGAAAATTTTTGCCATAAAATCTAAGTGTAATTTAGCATACCACAGTGCTATGAAGCTGGATCATTGATGATGTTCTATTTGTACATAGATAATACACATGTAAATCACTCAATGTTAAGTACAAAAAAGTATGTTTTTACCTTTTTAAAAGAGAAAAAGTGACTCCCTTTCACATTATGTTCTGTTGTATTATGTCCAAAAGTTGTGTGTAATTTTTTAAGGTCCAGGAAATGTAAAGAAATTTGTTGGAATATCTGAATTTCTGTAAAAAATAAAAATAAAATTTTGTTACTTAAAAGAATTATTTTGTGGTGTGGTATACATTTGGTTCCTTTCTTTGTCCACTGATCCAATATGTTAGTTACTTTTCTTGATGCTTTGACCAAACACCTGACAAGAAACACTTTAAGGGGAATGCCTTCTTTTCATATCCCATTGCTGTAATGAATACATGCCCCAACCATTTCAGGGGAAAAAAATTTATTATTAGCTTCTGATTTCAGATTATAGTCCATTATGGCAGGAGAGTTATCAACAGGTGCCAAGGGAGTGAGCTACAATACATCCACAGGAATTACCAAGAGAGGAATAAGGACCAAAAGCATGCCTTCTACTTTGCCAGTCTGCAAAATTCCATCCATCGTTTCTCTATATGTCTTGCCCATTTTATCCATGTGTCCACAGCTAGGAAGCAATGAGTGGCAGGAAGTATAAAACCTCAAGCCACACCACCAACAATCCACTGTTTGTCCCAGAACGGTGCCACCAAATTCTGTTGCAGTCCGCCTGCATGGTTGCTGATAAATGTATACTGCTGGCCTTGCCAACTGAAGGCAAATTGCTTCTGATGATCTTTATGAATAGGTATGGAGAAAAAAGCATTTGCAAGATCAATGGCTGCATACCAAGTACCAGGAGATGTGTTGATCTGCTCAAGCAACGAAACCACATCTGGTACAGCAGCTGCAATTGGAGTCACAACTTGGTTAAGTTTGCGATAATCAACAGTCATTCTCCATGATCCATCTGTCTTCTGCACAGACCAAATGGGAGAGTTGAAAGGAGAGGTGGTCGGAACCACCACCCCTGCATCCTTCAAGTCCTTTATGGTGGCACTAATTTCTGTAATTCCTCCAGGGATACGATACTGTTTCTGATTCACTATTTTCCTTGGTAGAGGCAATTCTAAAGGCTTCCATTTGGCCTTCCCAACCATAATGGCTCTTACTCCACATTTCAAGGAACCAATGTGAGGGTTCTGCCAACTTCTACAAATTCAACTATAAAAGTAAGATAAAGGGCTGGAGAGGTGGCTCAGGGGTTAAGCCTCTGCCTTGCAGACGGGAGGTCCTGAATTCAGATCCTAGACCCCACGTATAGACGCCGGGAGGAAGCTGGGACGGCCTGCGTTTCTGGTCCTGGTAGGGCGGAGCCTGTAGTATTCTGCCCTGGTAGGCAGAATAAACAAGGAGGAGGCGGATGCGCTCCATGGTGGTTCCCGTGGCTCTACATACACATGCACACACACGCATACACATACATACACACACGCGCACACACACACAATTGAATAAATAAAAAAAAATTTTAAACATTTAAAAGTAAGATAAAAGACATCTATCAATCCAAATGTTACATGAAGAAAGTTAAAAGCCCCAAATTTGGAGAAAACACATTTGTTGCATAAAGGATAACAATCCAAAATACATATACAGAACACTCTTAAAAGTTAATTTTTTAAAAGCCAAATAAGAGAAAATGAACAAAAGATAAAGAAACTCAACAGGCAAATAGAAATATACTCAACTTTAATATTCGCGTATACAAAAATAATAGCACACATTTGATTGGCAGAAACTAAAAGTCTAACACCAAGCCATAATTTTATCTTATAAAATTAAATATTTGCATATACTAAATTCATCTGTTTTCTTCAGTGGTATATATACTAGAAAAATTGTTACACGTAAATACCAAAAAATGCCTCCGTGTAGATGAAAAATCCAAATGTTCATCACCAAGGAATAGATAAATAAGTCACAGATTATTCACAATGCATTTTTAAATAATTAATTCAGCACTCCCATAAGCATGAAAATGAATAAACTTCAGTTGCAAACATCAACATAAATGATTACATTAGATTCACAACGCAATTGGGGGGAAAGTTTTAGAAAGTAGAGAAGGATTGCAATCAGAGGAAGACATACAGACCACTTCATTATTTCCCTGGAATAGGTGGTTCTTAGCATTCATAGGTTCATTTGTTTTATGTTTTCTAAATCACACACACACACACACACACACACACACACACACACACACTTCAAAATTAAACATGATTGAGGATGTAGCTCTCAGTCAACAGAGTGCTTTCCTGTGGTGAACAGATTCGGGGTGAGAGGAAAGATACTCACCACCAAACCTGATGACCCAAGTTCCATCCCTGAGATCCACATAATGGAAAGAGAAAAATCAACTCCCTAAAATTGTCCTCTGACTTTCACACATGCATTTTAACATACATGGTCACATACACATAAGTAAATAAATGAATGAATGAATGAATAAAATTTTAAAAGAAATTCAATTCATTATTTGACATCAGGTAAGCACTCAGTAATTGAGGGGTAGACTTTAGGACTGGGGTGTAGCTCAGTGGTAAAGTACTTGTCTAGCATGCATGAAACCTAGGGTTCCAATTCCAGCACCTCCAGAAAAAGGGTGGAATTCTAGGGAAAGGCACAGGTTAGAAGTTTTGATTTAATATTCACAGCAAATAGGTGGTTTTTAAAGCTTTGAGATTTGATGTAATCATGTAGGAATAATACACAAATACAGAACCAAGTCCAGAACACGCCACCTTCAAAAGTGCAAGGGACAGCAGAGGTAAGCAAAGGAGAGCGAGAGAGATTCACAAAATGGGAATCCTGGAGCAGGTAAAGTATTTCAAGTATCATCATTATCAACTCTGCTAAAAAGCCAGGTGTGTTGACTCATTGCTATAAATGAGGCCACCCTAGTTACTTAATGAGATAGTAAGTACCAAGCTATGAACAGATATCAAATAAAAAGGTGGAGAGAGTGAAAGAGCAAGACGAAGATAGAGAAGAGAAATCTGGGGGTTACTAATGAAAAGATGAGCCTTCATGACATGACCTAGAAGACATAATCTTCGTGACAAAGAAGTAGAAATAGAACAGAGAACTAAGAAAAAGAGTTGAGATTAAGCCTTGAATCTGAAAGAGCAGTATTTCAATGTGAGTTGCCTCCCACAGATTCATGGCTTTGCATTCTTCAGCTGATGTTAATGTTTAGGCGAGTTGTGGCACGTTTGTGGAATGGAGTCTTGCTGGAGAGGGCTGGTCACAACACGTGGGCTTGAGGTTTGGGGGACCCATGCTGCTTCCTCGGTTTGCTGTGGCTCTTCCTTCCTTCCTAATGACTCTGGTGACCTGAACCAGCCTCATGCTTCTGTCTCCAGCCATTCCTTTTGCTATGCAGTCCCACCATACGGGAGCCTCTGGAACCATAAGCCAAATGAAGCTTCCTTTCTCCCCTGGGTGCTTGAGTCTGAGTACTCTCTCACAGTGAAAGAAAGTAGCTGCAACACCAAGCCTGCTTGGTCTTTTCCGATGCTCGCTGTTTGCTCGACCACAGCTACAGGCATGGATGTCCTGAATGAAAAGGAGTGAGCCATGTTTGTCTTTCAAAAGCAACACCCTGAAATTTCAGTTTCTTGGTGGGATTGGCTGGGTTCCATATTTGATGATCTAATCCTTTAGAAGAGACTAATGACTGACACGTGACAACGGGAGCAAAGTGATCGGGGAGCTAAGCAGTTCACTGGGGCATGCCCCTGAGGCTCCAGCAGGGGGCCCTCTGCTTCCTGGCTAACGCCCTGTGAACACCTGCAGGTTCCCATTGGAGCCACTCCTGCCACCATAACTTCCCAGTTATGATGGGCTAAAGCTTCTAAAAACAGGCACCTAAATAAATCTGCCCATCTTAAGTGTCTTTTTTCTGGTATTTTGTCACAGTAATGAATAAAGTTATTAATAGAGTCACTCAAATTCATCCTTTGAATGTTAAAAGTTCATGAGCTGAGATCAATGCATTTCCCTCTCCTCTCATGCTGGCACCCACCTTCTCAAAAACAACAACAACAACAAAAGACTGAAAAATTCCCTCTGATGGGAAAGATCTACTTCATCATCTTAACCACAGGTGAAGTGATCCAGGGGTTTTCAGATGTCTAAACAACCTGTAAGTCAGTCTTAACATCATAAATTACTTTAACAATGATTCTCTGGCATTAATGTCCCCCTAAGAATTAAGCTGGCAGCTTTATTTGCAATTCGAACTAAGCACTGATTGATAGCAGACAAAGTTGGCAAATGTAAGGATCCTAGATATGACATCATGTTGCTAATGCAAAACTTCCCAGTCAGCTCAGCATTGTGGCGCATGCCTGACCATGTCAAAAATGATGAAGGGCTTCCCTTAACTTGCTATAGAATTTTGAAAGCCATTTTATTTTAAAAATTGTTTTATGCTGCCATCTAGTGATACATTTCAATGAAAACTTTATTATTTTTCCCTCTAGAGACAGGGTCTCAACAGGACTGATCTAGAACTTCATAGCCTGGACTGGCCTTAAGCTCACTGCAATTCTCCTGTCTCAGCCTCATTAA
This sequence comes from Typhlomys cinereus, assembly GCA_023101885.1. Classification (NCBI taxonomy): domain Eukaryota; kingdom Metazoa; phylum Chordata; class Mammalia; order Rodentia; family Platacanthomyidae; genus Typhlomys; species Typhlomys cinereus. The sequence goes on along the minus strand of JALPQD010000166.1, from coordinate 738,680 downwards.
TTATGTGATTGCAGACATAAGCCAACACACCCAACATTCAATGAAAATTTTGACACACTACATTCATATATAAGGTGCACTGGGTTAACCATAAGAGAAATACAATACTGCACTCTAAATAGCAGGTTTATAGTAAGAAAATCATTATGGAAGTTTCTAAGAAAAGAAAAAAGAAACCGCCATTTGTCCTAAGCATATACCCAAAGGACTCTATATCACAGAGATATTTGCACATCCACATTTATTGCTACTCTAGTCACAATACTAGGAATATAATTAGCCTAAATATTCATCAATAAATAAATTTATAATGAAAACGTGATACGCACAGAATAGAATTTTGTTACCAATAAAGAAAAATGAAATCATTATATTTGCAGGGAAATGGATAAAACTGGAAAATACTATATTAGGTGAAGTAACACAGATTCAAGAATATAAATTCCATTTTATCTCATAAGTGGATCCTAGATAAATAATAGCAAGCTTACGTTTACAAATATAAAGAGATGACTAGTTCCTTTATATGATTTACAGACTAAGAAAAATATAATATAAATATGGGAAACGTAACAGAATCCTCTAAACCACAGAGACTATTTGGCTTTTTCTAAGATCTTTGGCTTTCACTATAGCTATCCCACATGAGCAGTTTATTTCTCCAACAGAAATGAATACAACCCTGGCTGATGAACTTAGCAGTCCCTCTGTTAACTCTATATCAATCACCTGGAACTAGGCCAGTCTAATCTCTCCCCATCCTGAAGCTCAGGAAAATTTGCGGAAGAGGGGGCGGTAAGATTGTAAGAGCCTAAAGATGGGGAGGAGCAACGATATGCAAGATACTACACACAAGTTAGGGCCGAAGCACTCATAATAGGACTTTGCATGACCTGCGCAATGACCAACACATTATTGACCCCTCAAAGTCTAGCATGGACTAAAGGTACTAGGACCCTTAGAAGCTAGGGATTAACAGCCACAATAGTGTTCCTATACTTAAGGAGAACACAAAAAAAGAGTTCTAGGAAATGTCACTGAGTCCTTACACCTCATCAGAGAGGAGGACCCAGAGAAAATGTGTAATGGCATACACATTAAAGGATGCTCCAAGGATTGGGGGGGAGGCACTGAGAGGTGGGGGGGAGGGGAGAGGGAGCAAGGGGGTCCAGGAAGGGGTGGAGGGAGGGAGGGGACGGGGTTTGTACGAGTGGAAATAAATAAATTTTTAAAAAAACGGAAAAAAAATAGTCCCTCTGTTTAGAAAGGAGGAATTGTGAAAAGTTAAGCTAGCAACAACTAGCAGGGTGCTATGTGGGTTCAAATCATTGGTTCAGACTTGTCATCTGTGTGCCCTTAGATTAGTCAGGTAGCATTCCCATACTCAATTTCCCAGTTTGCAAAATTGGGAATTGTCCAAAATATGCCTCAGGGGGCAATTTAAGAAACACTATCATCACAATGAAGATTAACACAAAATAAATGTTGCGTAGAAGTGCAATGTACACTTATACTGGTGGGCCACAGCGAGACTAATTTGCATAACTGCTTGGGATGCTGGAGTGGTAGATAAGCATTGTGTCCCATTTCAGCTGAAAAAAAGATCCTTTAGACATAGTAAGAATAAATGTCAGGTCTCTGGATGCTAAGTCTATCATATGATCCAACAATTTCACTTTCAGATATGAACCTTAAAGAATTGAAAACAAGATTCAAGCAAATATTTGTATACCAGTTGTTGCAGTCCACCTGCATGGTTGCTGATAAATGACCAGAACACAGCTTAAGGGAACAAGGAATTTACTTTCTTACGACAGTCCAGTTACAGTTCATAGTCCAGCTTAACGGGAGAGCACACACCAACACCAAGGCTGAGGGAATTGGCCACCATAACAGCTAAGAGATGGACAATCCTTACTTGCCAGACCAGCATGTCTGGCCAAGTATACAGAAGGATGCCAACTTTCTCAACCAGCTCTCTGTGATTTATCTAGGGCCTAATCCCACCCACCATGGGCTGAGTCTTCCCCAGTAGCTAGACAATCTCCTTCAGGTTTGCTCTGGGCTTAACTCAACCATCAACTCTCCACAATTGTGCCCAGATCCCAAACCCTCAAGAGTCAAGTTGACACCTGTACTTAACTATGACACCAGTATTCATAGAAGTTTTATTTATAGTAGCTAAAAGGTGGAAACAATCTAAAGGTCCATGGAGAAAAGAACAGATAAACAAAAACAAACATTATACATACAATGGGATATTATTCAGCTCTTTCTACTAAGCCATTTCTCTAGCCTAGACTTTTAAATATGTATTTATTTGATTTATTTATTTGGAGGGGTGGAATATACATGAATGCCATAGTAAACAGGTGGAGGTCAGAGGATAACTTTTGTAAGTCAGTTTCTTCCACCATTTGTGCTTTCAGGGATTGAAGTCAGGTCACCAGGTTTAGCGAGCTAGAGATTTGCTCACTAAGCTATACCATCAGCTCTCTAGCCAAGCAAGAGAGAGAGAGAGAAAGAGAGAGAGAGAAGAGGAAGGAAGGAAGGAAGGAAGGAAGGAAGGAAGGAAGGAAGGAAGGAAGGAAGGAAGGAAGGAAGGAAGGAAGGAAGGAAGGAAGGAAGGGAGAGAAAGAAAGAGAGAGAGAAAGAAAGAAAGAAAGAGAAAGAAAGAGAGAGAGAAAGAAGAAATAAAGTACTGAGACATAACTTAAATGAATGAGAAACCACAAATAAGCCAGATCCAGCTCTAACCTCCAGCAATGGGCTGAGGAACCTTAAGGCAGCTCTAGGATAGAGACTAAAGTCTTTTCTCACGTGCTTCACATTCACATAAACTGTCTCATGTGTGAAAACAGCCAGGGAAAACCAAAATCAAAATTTCCTTCTCCAACACCCTGTAAGGAACTGTTTAGCTTAGGAAAAGCCAATTAGGCCAGTCATTTACATATATCTTATAATGAGACATATATTTTTTAAAATGTATAGTCCGGAATTAATTACCCATCTAATCTCAGATACTGTACTAGGGTAAGTAAGGAGTGTATTACTTATTTGCTGCTACATAATGTTACCACAAAAATTGTGTCTTAAAATGAAAATTACCACTCACTGTCATATTTTGTGTGGGGAAAGAATTCAGAGGCAGAGTAGGAAAAGCTTGTCTCTGCTACAGAACCTTGGCTGGAAAACTCAAAGGTTGGAGGGTGAGATCCCCTGACGGCTGCTCATTCACTTGTCTGACTGCTGCCTTGGCTGTTGACTAAGGACCACGCCCACACGTGGAGTCGCCATGTGCCCTGTATTTCCTTCCAGTGTGTGACTTCCATAAAAAGGCAAGCATCCCATTTAAAAAAAAAAAGTGTAAAGGATTGCCTTGTATTTCCTTCCCCTGAATCCATACAGCCTCACCCCAGGGGTAAGATGGAGTTCTGAGTAAAAAGAAGAAGAGAAAGAAACAAGCAAACCAAAGAAAAAAAAATAATAACTCCCGGTCCTACTTACAGGACAAGCCCAAAGCTTTTGCAAACCTTAAATGCACATATGGGATTGGTAAGACATTGACTTCTCCAGCAGGACAGATCTATCATGGAGAGGAAGTTCTTTTTGTGACACTCCATGACCAGGGAGTTTGTGATGGAGGCCATCTTAAGACACAACCTATTTAAGATTGAGTTACCTTTGCAGCCTGGTAACATGGAGCCATCACAGTTAGTAGTCTAGTGTTAACCTGCACAGTCCCAGGGTGAGAAACAGCCAGGGAAGCAGTGCTAGGAAAACTGGATATCCACATTCTCCATGACTAGGGCCCAGCTCTTAACCTCCACGTGTACACACACACACACACACACACACACACACACACACACACACAGGATTAGAAATGGATCAAAGGCTGTAATGTGAGACGTGAGCCTCCGAAACTGCTAGAGGAAAGCACAGAAGAAACACTTCAAGATACAGGAATAGGCAAGGGCTGTCCCAAAAAGATTCTAGGAATTCAAGAAATAACCCCCCCAAAACTGGTCAGTCTCCTACAGTTTTGCCCAAGTGCTGCCTTAACTGAAGAGCTCCTATTACATGTGCCCTGAGACAGACCTCACAAGTGTCAGGTTGACACCTGAGGCTGACCTGCTTATCTTGGATGGTGTTGAGACATTTCGTTCAGCCCCTCTTCATCGTCTCAGTTACTGTCCCATCCTACAAAGGAGTTATAGTCTAACGAGGTGCAAAACTTGCCCCAGATCATTAGAAAGTGAATGGGAAAGCTGAGCCCAGCCCTGAGCCCTGGTGTCTCATTCTGAATCTATGCTTTCAAAAATTTGTTTATTTGTTTATTTATTTGAGAAAGAGAGAGAGAATATGCTCCATGTGGGTCTCCAGGGATGATACAGGTCGTCGGGTTTGCAAGCAGATAAGTAACCTTAGTGGGTAACTATTAAGCTATTTTACCAGTTCCAAACTCCCACTTTTAACTGACATTTCAATTTCCATTGAGTTAATGAGTGATACATTTTCACTCTACAAAACATTGTCCCATACCCTAGCTGTTTATGAAGAAATCTAGAAAAGGTAAGCTCCATCTAGTATAGTTAGAATGTTATTTAGATTAGTCCCAAAGTAATGATTCCATTTTTTAAATAAATTTTCCCTAATAATCCTTGTCCCCTGTTTCCCCCTCCCTCCCTCCTCCATAATTCCATTTTTAATAATTTTATTTATTTATTTATTTATTTATTTATGAGAGAGAAAGAAGGGGACAATTTTCAAAAATCAGCTCTTGCCTTCCACCATGTGTTCTTCTGGGAATCGAATTCACTCAGATCCCTAGGTTTGTAAGCAGGTACCTTACCCACTGAGCTATCTCACAGCTCAAAATAATGATTCTTAATGGTGAGAAGCCAGGTCTCCTCTGATTATCTGATAACTGTCAGTCTCTCTCCCCAAAAAGGTGTACACAGGCACACAAATATAAAAGCGATTACCAGGGATCTCTTGAAGCTCAAGGTAGAGTCCACTGCACGTAGTAGTGGTTGGTTTGGGGAGGCCTCGCTCATCCTTCGCTTCTGCTTCAAGTTATCACAATTTCCACAGCCAGATATAGACAAGTGTAAACAGCCTGGGGATTGCACTCAGAACCCCATTCTCCCCACCTATCCACGAGGACCAATTCAAGAAAAGATTCCGGGCTACAAGTTTGTATGCATTTTACTGCAAGCGTCGAGCTCTCGTGTGCCGCGTGGGCTGGGGCTGCGGATGCTCTCATTCTGTCAGCGCAGTGTGGGAGCAGCCGTGGGAGGAAGCTTCCTTCCTTCTGGAGGAAGCCTATGTGGCCAGCTGGTGTTGCTGCTGCACCGTGATTGCTGCTGCACCGCGAATTGTCGGCAGCCACTGGCCACCAGGTTCTCTGAAGTCACTTCCAGCCTGGGAACAAGAAAAACAGAATTAAACCTAAACCAGATCCTGTCACAAGCCAGTCAGTCTTGCAAACATGTATTAGGGAAAGCCAAAAATGCAATGACTAGTGTTCTTGTCACTCATTGCTTTTAGCAACAGTATTTTTTTTTCTATTTTCCTCTGTCTAGTATTTTCTGCTTCACAAGGAACAAAACCCTTACGCTATAGCATAAGATTAAAGCATGAGTTTAGGATACAGATCCAAGTTCAAATCCTAGACTGACTACTCAAATAACTGAAAAATGTCAGTTACTTAGCTTCTCTGAACTAGTATCGACCCTAAAATATATAGATAATGCTTATAATTGTAAATTTATTGTAAGGATTAAATAAAACATGACACCATTAAAAACATAGGTAAATACTTAACAAACAGTTGTTAAAATGAAACCCCTTGGTGTTTCTGGCTTTCAATTTCTACCAAGATTAGTAGCCCCTTTGAGAGAGTCTGTAAACCCTTGACTATGAAGGGGTATTAATCCTAACCTCTGTGAGAAGGCTTAACTACTTCTCTGATGCCTTTACTGTACCTGGCACAATGTCTGGTGAATGATAAGTAAATACTGTCAGGTATTTATGAGAATACAAAAAAGAACTCTAGGGAAGTCAAGTTCACCTTAAGAAATAACAAGGACAGCAAACTTCCCATTATCGTCAAAATCAGGTTGCTTAAATCATGATTACCTCAAGGTTCTGTGGAGACTCCCTGGAAAGAACTGACTGTAAAATGGGGGGAAGGAGGGGGCATCCTCTTCCCCTAGCTATGAGGTAAAACAGATCTGGAAGAGCTCATTCAGCTAGATTTATTTTTAACTGGCATGTTTAAAAGGGAAGGACTGGAAAAGGATTAACAATTTAAAAAAATACTATGAATTTAATAATACAGAATCCAGGGTTTCAAGAAAAGAGGAAAAACAAACTAACCACAGAACATTCTGCAGATGTGTAAATTATGCTGTTTTGATAAGTTTGGGATGATAAAGGATGTTAGGGATTGAATTTAGGTCCTTATACATGCTAAACAAGTACTCTGCCACTGAGTCACACCCCCACCCTTACTTTCTAAAAAAAAAAAAAAAGAAAAGAAAAGAAAAGAAAAATAGGCAGTAACTTTTATAGCACTCATCAGAAAAAAAATGAAAAAAATTATAAAAGGATTTGAATAGCAATTTGGACAGGGAACACAACTATTCCTGGTACTATAGATGGAATTTTCTCATTCAGAGTATATAGAAGGAACTATAGTCAGACTTTCTCTTCATGCTTTGGGTTTTCCTTCTGAGACAGTCTTATGTAGCCAAGGCTGGCCTTGAACTCTTGCACCTTCTGCCTCTGCCTCTTGATGCTCGCACACGTGGCCATCATGGCCAGTTTACTAAATAGTCATTTTACAGTAAATAAATGGTTTCTGTGTGGCTATTGAAATAACCTAAAATAAAATACTACCTCAAGAGAGACAATGAGAAAATCCCAAATGTGGAACATACCAATGTGGCCTTCTGTGTCCAAAGAATCTATATTCTGAAACCAAAGGGAAGAGGTGCTCAAGACTAACAGATAAGACACTGAGGACACAGAGCCACTTATATTCATGAATCTGTTTTGAAGGAAGTCATTCTATGACATTTTGGAGACAGTATAAGAAATCAAAATATACATGCAAAATAAAAAAATATTGTCGGGTATGATAATGGTCTTATAACTGTGTAAAAGAATGTCTTTTATTTATTCATTTAAATTTGGAGCTATTTCTTTAATTATTTGTGGTAACTTTGAAATGGTTACAATATATCAAATAAATTTTCATGAATGATACCTGATAAATATCAATCTGTATTTACTTGAAATGAGGGTAGCTATATAGGTGGGCCTTAAGTCTATTTCACAGTAAAAAGAAAAAACACTAGGAAAAAAAAAATCTCAGAGGAACATATATTCTAAGTATGCCTCAGAAAATATCCTGATTACACAAGGCTGAAAGGAATGAACTTGTTATAAGAGGCAATGTGTTTCTCCAGAAATTCATACGCTATAGAGCTAGCGTGATATCTCAGGATGCAACCTATTTTGAGAAATAGGGTTTTGTTTAGGTTTGTCTCCTATGGGCCGGTGAGATGGCTCAGTAGATCAAGATGCTTGCTGCATAGTATGGCAACCTGAATTCAATCCCCAGAACCCATGTAAAGGTAGAGAACCAACTCCACACAATATCTTCTAATATCCACAAATACACAGTTGCATACTCACCCACACATGTAGTATGCACATCATACAATAATAAATCCCAGAACTCAGGAGGAAGTGGGAGGACCAAGAATCCAAGGCCAACTTCAGCTACACAGTGATCCTGTCTCAAAAATGCATTTTTTTTAAAAAAAAAAAAAGAGGTAACTAAATTTTAGTGAATTCAAAAGGGTGGACCCGAATCCCATATAGTGTGTGTATAAGGAGAAATCTGGATATCGGCATTCATACTAAGAGAAGACAGTAGAAAGACATGGGAGAGGGAATGAGCCTCTACCAATCAAAAAGAAGATCCTGGAACAGACTTTCCCTTGGTGACTTTAGAAAGAACCAACCCTGTGGACATCACCATCTGCAGCTTCTACCACCATAGCTATGAGAAAATAACTTTCTGTTATATGAGCCACCCAGTGTGTCTCGCTGAGAGCCGCTGTCTTCCTCACAAACAGTGCCTGCTTGCTCTCATATGCCAGAAGGGTGAGAAGATGCCCTCTCCAGCTTCTTAGAGAACTCTAATCCCGCACATAAGGGTGGCCTCCTGGCTTGAAAAGGCCATACCTCTAATACATTGTGGTAGTCCACAACAGGGTGTTAAACTCTAATCTATGAATTTGAAAGGGACACAAGTATCTAAACCATAGAACCTAATGAAGTAACCAGAACTCTGCTTGTTTTGCTACCAAACCCTGGGAATTTTTTCCCCATACGCTCACCTAGGCATTTCCTGCCCCACCAAACAGCCTGGGAACTAGAGAGTCCACACCATACAGAACATGACAGCCAAGACTCAACCAGCCTGGAACACAGAGGTCTGGCTTATCTGAAAGCAGCTGCACACGCAGACTGTAATACACACACACACACACACACACACACACACACACACACACACACACACAGGCTTCATAAAGCACAATACTTCTGAACGTCTGGAATCCAAATTCAACACTTGTTAGCCTTCACCTTTCCTATGTATTTGGTGGTTCTTCTGTCTTAAAGTTAATAGATGTGTGTGTGTGTGTGTGTGTGTGTGTGTGTGTGTGTGTGTGTGTGTGTCTGGTGAGGGAAAGGGAATCTAGGTATAAAAGCCTTATAGTTAATCTTTATCTACATTAATTAATGACTACTAATATTTATAAATATAAATGATATTCAAGTGGAATGCAACCACATTCAATTACTGAAATAGTTCAGTAACTTCAGATTTGATAAATGACAACCCTCTTCCTCATGTATCCTCTCTCTGGAAGGAAACTCCCCCCAAATCCTGGAATTAAAGGGTTAATGCCTGGCATCCACAGGGCCTCTGGAACCTGCTCCAGCACAATTTTGACCTTCCACCTGAAAAGAGGCTTGCGGTCTCTGCTTTAACCAGCTTTTCAAGTTCATCTCAGCTTAGCACATTCCCAACGCTGCCATCCGAGTTTACGATGCGTGAGCTCCCAGCAATACTAGCACATGTACAGTGACTATTTCCCTTCACATAGGAAGAAACCGAGGCTTGGAGAAATGAAGTAATGAGCTCAAGCTCATAGAGAGCTTGGCAGAGAGAATGGCAGCATTGTCAGTGGAGGCTAAGTGCTTTCCAACCTCATCTCTGGAAGTGTCATGTCAGAATTCCTTTATCTTCAAAAGAGCAGAAGACACAGTCCCGGGGCTCTCAGGCGTATGAGGTTCTCTTTTCTAAGTAAAATGGCCCCACAGGAAAACACTGTAAGTGGTGTTTAGGTCATAGTAACTATCCAAAAACAAACAGTTCTGTCAGTAAATAAAGCTCCTCGGTGATTCTGGGATCACTTGGTTGTGGAAACTATAGGAACTCCAGAGGCCCCTCTTCTGCAGTCCAACACCCCTGGAGGGCACTGCAGGGCTGAGAATGTGGCTGACCCACGGTGATGGCTAATCTTCCTTGTCAACTTGACTAGAGTTAGAATTGCGCTTCTTGGAGCTGAGAAGATGGTTCCCAGTGTGTCAGCAAGTGGACGACCTAATGGGTAAGAGTATTAGCAATATGAGGGGCTGAGTTTGAATCCCTATACCCACATTAAAAAAAAAAGTTAGAAATAACCACTGCATACTTATAAGCCCAGATCTATCTTAGAGACAGATAGACAGAACAGACCCTGAAGTTTGTAGACTGGTTGCTAAGCCAAGATGGCCTGCTTCAGGTTTAGTGAGACTCGCTTCCCTGTCTCAAAGGAGTATGTCACAGACAGACAGAAAAAATTACCCATCCTCCTCCTCTAGCATTCACATGTATGCACACAGGCTTATAAATATAAGCACATATATGTGTACACATGCACACGCACAAGAATTATACATCTTTTTAAATTTTGTTTGTGTGTGTGTGTGTGTGTGTGTGTGTGTGTGTGTGTGTGTGTGTATCAGAGGGCACTGTGTGTCCCTGTGGAGGACCAAGGGTGACTTTGGGAATCATTCTGGATTGCTTCTACCTCCTTCTTGCTTCTCTGGGATTTCCAGGGCTGGAAGTGCAGGCCGCGCCATTTCCGCCTGGCGCTTTTACATGGGACCTGGAATCCAAACTCAGGACTTTCTGCTTGAGAGACAGGGTCTTATCCCAAGCTGTCTTATCTCCAGACCTAAGGATTACATTTCTTACCACTTTCCCTGAGTGTGGGTGGCACCATCCCATGGTTTGGGGACCAGACCGAATTAAAAGGGAAAAAGGAGAAAGCAAGCTGAGTATCAGCATTTATGGCCCTGCTCCCTGGCTGTGGGTACAGTGACCAGCTTCCTCAAACTTCTGCTGTCATGCCTTTCCCACATGATGGACTGTACCCTCAAAAATGGAGAACATAAATAAGCCCTTCCTTTTTTTGAGTTGCTTTTATTAAGTATTCTGTCACAACAATAAGAAGAGCTACTGACACACTTATATCGACTTTTCAGACTGAAGTCTATCCAGCTCTCAAAGAACACCTAGTACCCACACTCTAAAGGTTTGCTCCAGGGACCTGTCAATCCAGTGCCTATCAGTGCTCTGCCACTTTTGCACTCCTCCCCCTTCAAACCACGTGATGATGTGATGTAAGACTTGATGTGTGCACAGGGAGCCCCATGTTCCTTTCACCCTTGCCTTGCCTGCTGATTTTCGGGTGACCCTCCAACTTTGCTTTTGTCTTTCGCGTGGTGCTTAAACCCTGTGTGACCTGAAGACTCCACAACTCTCCAGACAAGTCCTGCTAGCCAGCTGGCCCCTGCACAATAGCACTGGGAAAGCAAAGTCACAGGACTGAAACCAGAAGAAAACCTATTCATGAGAGGAGCAGCTGGCAGCTGGAAAACAAGGAGAGAAAAGAAGGCCAGTGCCTACCTCCTCCAGGACCCAATTGCCTGGGTAGTTCTGAGCCAATCACTCAGCCTGCCCCTCTCCGAATAAAGGCAGCTCTGCTTATCACATCTCCCCACTCCTCCAACCTCCTTCCCTGCAGGGCTCAGCAGGGTGATCAGGCTGACAGGAGCTTTGAGATGAAAAGCAACAGAAAGGGGAAAGGGGGGCTCAGACTGACTTTTTTGACTAATTACACTCTCCAATTGAATACCAGAGACATATTCCTGTGGGTATAAGTTATTATTAAATGACTTCATTCGTTTTTAATGTCACAAGTAGTGGCATATTTTCATGAAAAGCCATGTCTAGCATAAGTATAATATAACGTATTTATGTAATGTAACATAATATGATGGACAGATAATCACTTTCAGCATTAAGATACATATGCTTTTCACATAAGAAAATAAGACTACACCTATTTGCCACAACAGACATAAACATCTTTCCCTGTCAGTAAATTGACTTCATTGAACCTTTCTAAATGGCTGGGGTATTCTTCATTACATATATAAAGTTTCCTATTGCTACACATTTAGGCTGTTTGTAAGAAAATGTAAACTCTTTCTGGAATAGCAAGCAGAGGCTAGGCAGTGATATCTCAGACTATTTAATAGTCCTCAACCCCATCACTCCTAGCACTCCACTTCAGCTACTCTGCATTTTTGCACATTAAGTTTCCTTAGACTCAGCATCAGGGAATTTCCAGTTATCTTGTTATGTACATCCTGTTCATAAATGTGTTATGGACCCACATCATCTCTTATTTGGTGTGATGGTTAATAGCGACACTATTTTATGTGTGTGCATATGTGTCATGTGTTATGTGTCATGATTTGAATATAAGTTGTCTCCCACAGGGTTATGTGTTTGAATCCTCGGTTGATGCTTGGGAGGGTTGTGGCACCTTTAGGAGGTGGAGCCTTGCTAGAGGACGGCATGTCACATCCGGTAGTCCTTGAAGTTGATCAGCCCCACCCTGTTTCCAGGAGAAGTTGGCTCTTACAGTTTGCAGCTCTCAGTCTCTTTGATGGACGTGACTTAAATCACCTCCAGCTCCTGCCAGTCAGCCATGCTATTTCCACCATAAAGAACTCTATCTTCCCTTGCAACTGTAAACTGAATAAATCTCTGTTCTCCCCTTAAGTTGCTTCAGTCTGAGTGGTGTTTCACAGCAGCACAGAGAGTAACTAATACAGCATGTGTATGTGCATGTGTGTGTGTGTGTGTTTATGTGCATATGTGTATGTGCATGTGTGTGTGTGTGTTTATGTGCATATGTGTATGTGCATGTATGTGCATGTGCGTGTGTGCATGAGTGTTTATGTGCACAGTATATGTGTGTGTGTGTACATGTGCATGTGTGTGTTTATGTACAAAAATACCACAACAGTACCATCACATCCAATTTATGTGGTCCTGGGGATCAAGCCCAGAGCTTTATAAATATTAGGCAAGCGCTATACTGACTAGACTACATCCTTAGTTCAAGTATTTACTGCCTGAGCTGGCTCTCCAACTTCAAGCACATCTTAAATTGTAGGTCTTCGGCCTATATGGTGTCATGTAACAATATACAGTAGTTGTGTTAGCCATGACCATAACATTTTGTAAAACATCTACTCTGACTGGAATGTGACAATTCCTAAAATCAACCATACTAGCCACTTCTGAAATATGTATTTCTGAAAATATTTATTTTCTGAAAAAATATATTTTTACTTCCTTACCGTCCTATCTTATCTCCCTAATCCCTTGGCCCCTGATCTCTTCACCTCAGAGTCATCTGGATTCCTTCCCCCTACCAACCTAATAGATTGGGGAAAAAAAAAAGAAGAAGAAAAAGTTCTGACCACACAACAACCAAAAATTAATTCAAAATCAAACTTGTAATGAACCTAAAGTGTTTCTAGCATTGGCTGCCCTTCACACACCTGGATTTCCTGCTGCCTCAGTTCTGAATGCAAACATAATACTTCCTGCTGTTGGAGCCATCACTCCACACAACATCAAAGACTAATGCCTGAAACACTTCAGCTATCTCAACTCTGATGACAGACTAATGTATCCTATGATTGACCCTGCTTTACATACAAAACTTTCTGCTCTTGTAGAAACATAGTGAGTTAAATCATGGAAAACAAAGATTTTGACCATTATCCTACATTCATTCCTCGGTGGATAAGTAACAAATTAGTATGTCTTTGGGTTGTATCATATGCTGATTTTGAAAATGGTTAAGTAATTGGCATAAGCATCATCAAAAAATTGCTCAATGAAATGTGATTGGAGATTTAGGACAGAATTGCAAATAATTTCTAAAATGGCCTTGAACATACTTCTGCTATTTTGTGCTACATATTTATGCAAAGTGCCATCCTCAGCACTCAGACTATCAAGCAATACTGAAAAACATTCAAGGTGTTCCTTATCATCAGTATCAAAGATTCAGATAGGTGAATCCATCTATTAGTATGCATAGTTAACTTTCATCTTTAACAAGTGGTAAAATTACATGTACACCAAAAAACTAAATACATTTCTTTATAATTCATTATCAGTAAATGCTTAGTCTGTATAGCTATTTTGTATAACTGGGTTCAGGTAAAAATTTCCCTGGTGATAAGGGATCATGAGTGGGGGAAACAAAACTTAAGAATCCCTCTCCTAGAGCCAACAGGGGCTTCCATTAACTTGTTCGGTTCTTGTTTTTGTTTTGGGTGTTGAGAAAAGAGCCCCAAATCTCCCACATACTCGGTAAGAACTTGGCTCTGATCCTCACTCCAGACCTGGGTACATATATTTTTACTTCCTTCCCATCCCCTGGGTTTTCTTAGTGACAGTGATATTGTTTTAAGTCCCCTTTGTCATTTTCTCTCAGTGCCATCAAGTACATCTTTGAGACACATGTGCCTTCTAATGACTAAGATACAGAGAAAAAGGAGTAAGGGGAAGTGGAAAGGGAAGGGCAGTTAAGGGAGACCGGGGGAAGGGGAGGGTCCACTAGCTGCTCTTGCTGGGGATGGAAGGGACTGCCCCATTTCCTGCTGTAAATTTAAGCACCCTCCCTCTCCAAACCTTCCAAGAACCTGAAGCTTTCCTTGTCTTTCCTTTGTTTTCCCACTCCATCCCTCTCTTCCATTTCCTTATAACCCCTCTAGTCCAAACCTCTCTGTCCCAGAGAAACCTGGGTTCTGGCCTCTCTTGCTTCTTCCTGAACTCCTCCTGGTTCATTCTTACTTTATAATTGCCTTGTGTTGCCTCCCAGCTAGAAACTCTCAGATAATCCCATTTGCCTGACAAGGTACAAGGCATAGATCTGCCGGTGGGAAATCCCACTGAGCTGTCCATGTTCTTGTGTCCCAAGACAAAGAATTGTACTAGAAACATACAGTAACAGAAAATGGAAACACTTTATTAAGAACGGGAAAGTTACAAAAGAATGGGAGTGGGTGAGTGAGTTGGGAAAAAGCAAATGTTCTAAAGTGGTGGTGGAAGAGTCTCCTGATTTTTACACCTGAGAGTGTGTATTACACCTGCTTGTTTATAGCCCGGATTGGAAAGGTTTTCCAGTCCTCTGACAGCTGGCTTCTTTAATGTATTAAATGTCTCTTTCTCCACAGCTCTACTCTCTTGATACACAATGTCTTTAATAATATTGCCACCACCAGCCTCTGTCCTGTTCTCCCTGCCTTTCTCACCCTAACTGCTTCTACCCACTTCCCAAACATGCCAAGGGGCCCAGGCTTCCTTGGAACACTCACCTTTGCACGGAAGTCCATCTGCAGGGTTTTTCCACTTTATCTTTGTAGTTAGAAGAAAGCAAATCTCTAATGAAAGTCACACACACACAAAAAAAAAAGCACTCTCTAACTTCTTTGTACATGCCACTACCTTCTGTTTTATTACCTGGCTAATGTCTTAAAACTCCTGTTAGATGCAGAGGCTGAGTTTTATTGGTCATTTTCCTGCTTGTAGCCTCAAGAAATTCTAAGTTTCCATGGGCCCTGCTGGGTAATTATCTGATTACTCTGGTAGCTCTATCTCATGACACAGAGGCCTGGAAGACTCAAACCCCACCAGCACTTGGACTTCCCAGAGGTGAGAGCAGAATGCTACACTTGCTGCATAAGTATGGTCAGTTGCGATGGGTGGAATGATGTCCCCTGCAATTTTGTATGTTGAAATGTTAACCACGAGTATCTCAGAATGTGACCATATTCGGAAACAGAGTCCTTAACCAAGGTAAACAAGCTAAAGTGAATGCAACTGACATCTAAATTGAAAAGGGGGGCACTTGGACATAAAGATATATGTATACGAGGATGATGTGAACACTTACACACACACACACACACACACACACACACACACACACATAAGCCAAGGAGAGCGGAGGCAAGGATAGAAGCCAGGAACACATTCTTCTTTATACATAACACAAAGGTTCAACCCTGCCAACAACCTTGATTTTATACTCCCACTCTCTGGAACAGCGAGACAAGAAATTGCTGTTGTTCTAGGCCATCCAGTTTATGAGTTTTTGTCTGTTTTGTTTATTGTTTAAGAGACAGGGTCTTGGACAAGTGGGATAATTCAGCAGTAAGGCAGCTGCTCCCAAACCTGGCAACTTGAGTCCAATCTCCAGAAGCCCCATAACAGAGAGAACAGACTTCTGAAAGTTATTCTCTGACCCCACCAGTGTGCCATGTCATACATGTGTACATATGTTCTCTCACACACACTCTCTCCGCTCCTTCCTTTCCTCCTCCCCCTTTCAATTAAACAATTTTTTTAATAGTATCTTTCTATGCTACCCAGATTAGCCTAAATTCCTAGATAAAAGCCATCCTCTGTTCTAGTCTTCCCAGAAGCTGGAGTTACAGATATGCACCACCCACCTGATTATGATATATATATATTTTTTTGAAGTGACAACTAATACAGCTGATGTCCTGAGAAACACAAGAGCCTCCAAAGTGAGGCTTGTTTCAAGGCTGAGCCGTAGGTCTCCAGGGGCAAAGCCAGGGCTCTGGGATTCCCTGAGAGAGAGGAAAGAAACCACACCCTAGCCGCAAATAGCTCATGCTAACAGCTGAGAGGAAGTGACTGGTCAGCCACTGAGGGCGTGGGTCAGGAGTTGGTCCACCTGACACTCTCTGAACAGCTCTTTGAAGAGAGTTTGTTTCTGCCTTTGGGAGGAAAGAATGGCCATGGTGATGATGCAGACCCCAGACTCTCTTACATTTAGAGAAATGGAAGAATGTCACCCAGTGCCCCAGAATTGCCTAACCCTGCTTGGGAAACTACTTCTACTTACCATTGCGTTTCAGCTCCTGGGGCCTGCCATCTCTTCAGTGCAGACCTGGTGATGTGAAAATTTTCCTTCTGACTCAAAGGAGCATTTCCTGAATATTCATTCCCCAAAATGTGTCCCAAGCTGTCCAGACAGCAAATTACATTAGGATTGATCAAGTAAAAGTAGGTTAGCTAAGTATAAGAGCTTGTTTCTGAATAGGAAAAGGCTGGATGACTGAATGGCTTAGCTTATCCTGAGGCAGGATGTTGGCAAGAACTAAAGCGCTAGGCAGGAGAGTGGGAGGGAGTGGAATGGATTTATGAGGGAAAGGGAGAGGGATGAGAGGAAAGGGGGGGGAGCAGGAATTAGTACTCAATATGCTTGTAAAACTAAAATAAATGAATAAATAAAATAATAAAAAAATAAAAAAGGAACAACAACAACAACAACAACAAAAAGAACTAAAGGCAGAGCTTCAGCCCTATGACCTCCTGCCTCGAAGATGGGGGGCAGCCAAAAGCCGGATCACAAGTATGAGTATAAAGTAGGAACTCCTGCAGGGAAGCCAGTCCAATGCAATACTCCGAGAGTCACACTGTAGCCTTAAACCTGTGCTACCCATGCAGCAGCGACTAGCATGTGTGCTTATTAGACAGTTAAATGTGTACCAAGATGTGTAGCAAGTACAAACTACACACAGAGTTTGAAGATTTGGTGTAAAAAAAAAAAAGGAATAGAAGCCATCTTGTTTTTCCCCTCTCACTTTATATGTACGTGTGTGTGTGTGTGTGTGCATAAGTATGCATGTGTATCTATGATGTGTGTGCTGCTAGAGTTTGAAGCCAGGGCCTTGTGCACTCCAAGCAAATGCTCTAACAATGATTAGATTAGCAGTCTTTACTTTTGGGTGTGTGTGTGCTAAGCAAGGCTCCTGCTTTAACCCTCACCTCCAACCTCTCATTTAAATTTTTTAAAAAATTATTATTTGTGTGCGTGCGTGTGTGTGTGCTTGCGTGCATGTGTGTGTGTGTGTGTTAGAGGGTACTAAAGTGTGTGCTCTGTGGAGGTACAAGAGTGATATTGGGAACCATCCCAGGTTGCTCTTTCTTACTGCTTTGCTCTGGAGTTTCCTAGGCTCTGCCTTCCAAGGCTGGAATTGCAGCCTCTCCCATTCCTCTGCCATTTCTGCCAGGCATTTTTACATGGGATCTGGGGATTTGAACTCAAGTTCTTTTGCTTGTAAAGCAAGGACTTAACCAAACTTAGTACCTTTTGCTTTCAAGCCAGAGTCTTAATCCCTGAGCCATCTCTCCAACCCTACAATATTATTTTCCACTAGCTAGAAATTTAGATTTCAATTAGACCAAGAGCCTTTGAATTTCTCAGCCCCAACGTTTAGCTTCTGAACTTAAGGACTGTACAAATTTATCCTACATATATTGAATGCAAATAAAACATTCTAAGCAAGCTAAATCCTTCCTAGATTGGTGGGCTCTTGCCACCAATTTAGTGAAGAGCTAAATACACAAATCAACTGGCTTCAATCTAACCCTGCTATCAAGGAAAAACAGGTGCAAGAATAGACTCTTTTTATCTGTTTAAGAGGGCCACTTGAAAATTTTAAATGATATGTGTCTTAATCTTGTTTTTTTTATCTTAGATATATCAGGGATCTGTCTTTTCCTCTATTCTTATATGTTCTTTACTGGGACTTGAAAATTAAACTGACAAAAGGCAGATGAGCAAGACACAAACACACAAAACACTTTTTTCCGTTTAAAAGTCAAATTTATTAGGAAGTTAAGGGATGTATTACATACATGAATTATAAATACCGCACAGTTGACTTTATTCATAGTCAAGCCAGAGATAGTGAGTACCCACCTATTTTGTAGATACTCTTGTTCTTTAGTTCCAAGAAGTTTGTGCTATAAGAAATTGGACTTAAGCTTTAGAACTTTCCTCACTTCCATACCAGCCTCACCCACTCTTTTCTACAAGGGCAACTGCATCTTCTTCAGCATTGAAAGTTAGAACCCCATTCCACAAGGAATCAGGCAGACATGGATATCCAACCCCATCTTTTCCTGGTATCAAGTTTCAACTTCCATTTCTTGGTGTTGTTTACTCCAGACTACGTGATATTGAGGGCAGGAGCAAATACCTTGGGCTTTCTGGTTATGATATGCTTTCTGAAACACCACTTAACTTGGTGATTGCCTTGTATATCATGTGTTCATTATTTTTGTCATTACTGTGACAGAATATCTGACAAAAGCAACCTAGTGAAGGAAGGATTTCTTTTGGTTCACAGTAGGAGGGGGTTTGGTGCATCGCGGCAGGAAAGAAGAGCAGGGAAAGCAAGAGTAGCTGTTCACATTGCATCGTAGCCAGGAAGCGGGGAGGTGGATCTTATTTACTTCATGAGAGCTCACAAGGAAATGTGACTCCAAGAAGCAATTAGGACTTGGGGCCTGAATACCTTCTTAACAGTCGAGCAGATTTTGGGGGCTGGAGAGGTGGCTTAGGGGTTAAGCCTCTACCTTGCAGGCAGAAGGTCCTGAGTTCGGATCCTAGACCCCACATATAGACGCTGGGCAGAAGCGGGGGCGGCCTGGCCTGCGTTTCTGGTCCTGGTAGGGCAGAGCCTGTGGATCCCGGGCAGAGTAAACAAGGAGGAAGTGGAAGCAGTCCATGGTGGTTCCTGAATTCGTCTGTGGTTCTACACACACATACACACACGCTCACACATACATGCACAATTGAATAAATAATAATAAACAAACAAACAAACAGTGGAGCAGAAGAGGCAAGGGACACTTCCGGGAAAACAAATGGCTTCTTACAGATTTCCCAGGGCACTTGTACAAACAAGTTATTTTCTGGAAATAAGACCTTGTCTCAGAAAGAAAGTGGGGAGAAGAAGGGGGAAGAAGGGAGAAAGAAAGGGAGAGAGAAAGGGAAAGGGAGAGAGAAGGAGAGAGGGAGAGAGGAGAGAGAGAGGGGAGGGAGGGGAGAGAAAAGGAGAGAGAGAGGGAGAGAGGGAAGGCAGGAAGGAAGAGGAAAGAAAAGGGATGGAGAAAAAAGTATATATGTACTACATGAATGTTATTTGTTAAAAGGTTTCTGCATGCAGAAACATTCTGTTCTCCGTCCTTGTCACTTTCCAGTGATTAGCTCTCCCTGGAAAGCACATCAAAGGGTAAAGAGTAAAGACTTGGGTTGTAGTTTATCTTCATGCTGCTGATAAATTCACAGCCAAACAACTGAGGGATACAAGAGGTTTGTTCTTGCTCAGGATTCTGGTTACAGTTCATAGTCCAGCTTGATAAGAAAGTTCATCACAACATCAGGAACCGAGGGAACTGACCGCACCAGAAAGAGCCGAGGCAGGGGCAGGCTTCGTGTCCTGCCAGGAGGACTGCATGCCAAATGCCCAAGCATGCTGAAGAACTCCAAGCCACTGAACGAGCTTTCTCCATCTTATCTACAGATGGATGGGTCTCACTGCGTACTTCCTGCAGGCTGCTCAGGGTTCCCTTAACTAATTCTTCACAACTGAGGGCTTAGCTCTCAGCCGTCAGGTAAGGAAACTGTCACAGCTGATCTCTCTCAGGAGCCCGCCCATCTGAGGTCAGAGCACTGCTCTCATGAACAGCCTGGATCTGGGCTGTAGCCACCATGCTGGAGTAATTCCTTTAATATCAGTCTGCCCTGGAAGGCAGAAGCAGGAGGATCCCACCAAGTTTGAGGGCGGTGGAGTCTACATAGGGAACCAGGCTATCCACGCCTACATACTGAGCCCTTGTCAAAAACAAACAAACAAACAAACAAACAACAACAACAAAAAGTTGAGATCAATCTGGATTCCTCTTCCCACATGACAAGGTGTAGTACTCACTAACTCCCATAACCTCCTACCTGTAGGACACACTCACTCCTCAAGGTTCGCATGGCTTCCCTTCACCCTGTATCAACACAGAACTTTCCCAGACCCAGCCAGTTCTGTTGAATGGCACATGTATCCTAAGAGAAGGCACTTCTGGAGCTGGGCGAGATTTTTGTAAATTCAAGTGCAGCTGCCCAGCAGTGAAGAACCTTGAATCTCTTTCAAGTAATTCCAGCAGGAAGTTTGCCTTGAGTCCATCTTCTCATCCTCCGTTGAGGTCCCTGCTGGACAGAGTTCTAAACTGAATGAGGGGCCCTATCCTGTCCTGGCCCCCATGCCGGCCTTAGGACACACTAAGTTGCTGTTTCTTTCTGGGAAGGGTAGGCCCCGCTTTTCTGCATTTCTGGTGCGCAGTGTGCTGACCATGTTTGTTGAGTTAATGCATGAATAAATCTGTCCCTGCTAATTTCTCTGCTTCCCCCCAGATATAGTTGTATTGAATGGAAGGTTCTTTAAAAAGCAGGTAACTACATGAGCCAAAGGCCTGATCTCTCTGTGAGGGCACAACTGAAAGAGACCCTAAGGGAAAAAAGCCTTCCAAACCCAAACATCCAGCTGCCTCCTCCTCCTCCTCTTCCTCTTCCCTTGGCCCAGGCTCTGGTGGAAGGCTCCAGGAAACTGACTGAGGCTCTTAGAGGTTAGGCAGCTGCAACTTCAGTAGCTCGGTCTTCAGAAACAAGGCATAGGTTATCTGGAGTTCTTTTTTCCTTCCGGAGGACCCCCACCTACTGAATCATCACGGGCTTTTCCCTGACTCATATTTCTGAGGATCTATGAACTCCATCATTTCACGGTAGAGCCCAAGAGGGTGGGGCCCACGAAACATCTGCTCCAAGTGCGGATTTTAAAGAAGCACCAAAACCTCAGTGAGCAAAGTAGATAGTATAATTCTTTTTTTTAAAAATGTTGGCATTAAAGTATTTGTCATGGTTATCAAGTCTTTTGGTGCCACTTTAACATTGCGCCCTTTCCAATCTTTACATCTAAGGAGCCAACAGGGTTAATCTCAGCCCTCGTCTCTAACTGTGTGCTGCAGCTCTGGCATTAATTTGTGAGAACCCACTTGAGGAAGATCCACAGGCAAAGTAAGACTTGTAGCACCTACCTGTAGCTTTCTTTCAGACAGCCAGAGAAACAGCTAGGAATGGTGCTGCAAGCCTCTAACCTCGGCACCTGGGAGCTGGAGGCTAGTCTCAGTTACATGGCCAGCGCGGGGCTAGCCTAGACTATAGCCCGGATTAAATGAGAAGCTGTCTAAAGAAATAATATATATAAAAAAAAAGTCAGATAAGTGATAGGCAGGAGGCCAAGTCTTTGTTCCAAAGTTTCCGTGGGCCTTGCCTTCTGCGGCCTGGCCATCAGAGGTGTAAAGGTTTCTAAACAATAAAGGCCTTTGATATGGTTGCCAACAGCCACATTTTCCATTGCGGGCACAGTGCCACCAAGGGCCACAACCACCCTCTCTCTCATCAGTGAGGAAGTGCCTAGTGGTGCTGGTGGGGGGCAGGGGTCAGACAGACAGGAAATCTTATCCTGGCTTACCTGGGTGAGAACTCACATCTTTGCACTTTCAAAACCTGTGCTCATCTTACCCCTTTTCCCATCCGGCCCCCTCCCTGGCCAAAACCAATACACACTTCTGTCCCTCTACACAGGAACCGTCCAGCATTAATTATATTGAAAGAGTTTCTTAGCCAGGCAGAGTGACACAGATGCACACCTGTAACCCCAGCACTTGGGGGGATGGAGGCAGAGGGGAAGAAGTTCAAGGCTCTCTTCAGCTACATAGTTCAAGGTGAAACTGAGATACAAGAGACTGTAAAAAAAAAAAAAAAAAAAAAAAAAAAAAAAAAAAACCAGAAACAAAGAGTTTCTAGCCATCGGTTTAGTACTTTGCCCTGACTCTGAACTTACTTCCCCACCCTAGCGCAGTTTCTTTTCTCAGGCACGCAAAAGAGAGTGAGTCACAACCCGGAAATCCCCCATAGCCTAATCTTCAGAACACTCTTCCCCAGTAACTGATTCCTTGATGAAGCCCCTCCGGGGCACACAGCCTGGGGAACGGTCCCTAAAAAGTAGCTACTTGAGCTAACTTTACTGTTGATCTGGAGGAATGCAGATAAATCGAAAGGTAGTTTCCACTAGGTAGAGATGTCTTCTTTTTTTTTTTCCACTTCCTGTTTTCTTGTCTGTTTTGCAGTGTGGGGGTGGGGTGGTGGTGAAACCACGGGGTTTCAGAATCAGATGAAATTCATCAAAGCTGTCCCCAGGTCTTTGTCAACCCCACAAGCGAGGAGATCCCAGGACACTGTGGATGGTTTTCGAAAGGGCAGACTTCTCCAACGGAATCAGCCAGCAGAAATGCCTGTTAGGCAACTCGGGGAACTCACTGTTCTGAATCGGTGTTTCAGTGCTGGGCCTGAATCTCTTGCGAGTGTTCTCAATTCAGTCCCAATTCTCCAGGACTGGCCGGTGGGTTCCTTTCCTTCCTCTTGGGGTACAAGAGCAGGCAGAGCCACGGCCTGAGAAGCCCCTGCAGCTGCTGCTGTGTGGTGTAGACCGTCCGCTGCGAGGGAAGGAGGAGGGGTGGGGTGTTGCGTTGCCACGGCAACTCCAGGCGACGCAGCTGCAGCCTTCAGCGGGCTGAAGCAGCGGGTTCAACCTCCCGGAGTTCCAGAAGGCCTGAGTCCCCCGGGACTGGGCCCAGCTCGCTGCAGGGGAAAAGTCAGCATTCAAAAGGCGTCCGTGACGCAGAGGAAGCCAGGAGGACGCGCGCGATGTCATGTCTAGTCTTCTTTGAGTTGCAGACAGAACGTTAGAGCAGCAAACTTCTGGAAAGATCAGCCAGACCGACCGATCCCGACATTACTGACTCAGGAACCCGGATGTCCGGGAAGGGCCAGAGTCCTGGCCAGCGAGAGTCAAAACCAGAGCTGCGGTCCTTATGGCTTTCTGGATGCAAAGTTCAACAGCTTGTAAACGCTGATGAGCTTTAATTTCATCTTGCTCTGGACTGAGAGCAAATATTTGTCCTTCCTTAATGGAAAGACCAAATAAAGACTGCTCGGGTTTCTCTCTCTCCTTTTCTTCTTTCTGACAAAGTCTATCTGTAGCGGAGCATCATATGGTCTTGTTACAACTCTGCCTCATCTTAAATGCTGGGATTACAGATGCTTGCTGCCCACACTGGAAAAGAGTTCTTTCCTAATGGAATTCCTATTACCTTTGAGTGAATTAATCCTTTAGGGATTCAGAAGGTTATGATAACGGGCAACCCCTCCCATGTTCTGAGTAATAAAGGGACAGGCAAGAATAAATAAATAAATAAATAATGAATAAATGAATAAATCATTGCTGATAGATTATTTTATGTTCATTTTCAAATATATGTGTGTGGTGTTCATGCATGTATGCATGAATGTTTGCATTTGCATGGGAGTATAAAATGAACATAAAAAATAAAAATGTGTGTGTGTGTGTGTGTGTGTGTGTGTGTGTGGTGCAGGTCCAAGGATGATGTCAGAAATCCTCCTCAATCACTTTTTCACCTTATTGTTCTTGAGGCAGGGCCTCTTAATCAAACCCAGAACTCATACATATGGACAGTCTTGCTAGTTAACTTGCTCCAGGAATTCCCTGCCTCCGCCTTCCAAGACTAGAATTACAGGTAGTACTTCATGCCCACCCAGCATTTGCATAGGTTCTGGGGTTACCAACTCCAGTCTTGCTTTATCCACTCAGCTGTCCCACCAGCCCACACTGATAGATTTTCAGATTATTGTGAGTGGTTTATATTTATGGAGAAGCGATCCACAGAATTAGACTGGAGCAAGTCAGTTGGGAACAGAGCCCTGTAAACATCAGAGCATGGAAAAAGAGCCCAAAGTCTGCCAGCCACAGGATGAAGACAAGGAACTGAACGATGCATCCCTCATTCCTGCCTCACATTGCTCCTGGTCTCACCCTCTCCCATCACCATGCTCACTCTTCCTGGGGAAAAGCAAATCAGAGTGGGAGAATTCAGAGAGGTTTTGTGAGAGGAACTTCTTGCATATGAAGACACTTCAGGGATGGGTGGACATCTTCCCTAATACCTATGTATAAGACTCTTACATCAATAAATGCTCAGTAAAAACTATCATCCTAGCTGTATCTTTTCTATTTCATTAGTGTGGTTTCTGTAACTGCATCTGTCCTTGTTAGATACGTAACTCTGGGCATGTTGTGCCTAACCTCCATAAGCCTGGTGATCTTCTCCTTACCGTGGGATAGCAGTGTTCCAAGGAGGATTGCATGACTTACGCATGAAGAGCTTGGCATGATGCCTGGAGCACAGTAAATATTTAGGGAAGAGAGAGTATTGTAAGAAAAGAGAACTTGGGAGTTCAGACAAAACGCATGCAAAAAGCAAGAATGAGCCATAATTGATTTGAAAAGGCAGGAAAAAGGAAAGCTGGTCACTACTCGTCAGAATCAAAAGATCTCTTGGGAGCTACAATCTAGATGCCTGGCGCTATATACTCATCTGCCCTTGACTAAAACCTTGCCTGGAAGGACTAATTTCTGGGGCCTTTCCTCTTCACTTTCCAAGAAATAGAGACAGTCGATTGCTCCCCTTAGGAAGAGGGCATTATAAGAAACGGCTACATGTTATGTGTGTTGACCAAAATGTCAGAGCTACTCATAGACTCTCAGAGCCCCTGCCAGAGCCTCTGCTTTGTCTATGGTCTCTGGCACATAGTACCCATTTACAAAAGACTTATGGAAGTAGATTTCTACAATCATGGAGAGAAAATATCCAAAAGGGTTTGGTTTTACTCTTTCTATATAGATCTAGGCTGGAAAATCTAAATGCTGAACCAAAGACATTCATGATTGGTTTTGTTTAACAAGGGAAAAAAGACAGGACAGTGTGTCAGCTAGATACGGGTGTCAATTGGACAAGGAGGACTGGTACTTAAGGCACACCTACAAAGAATTAGCTAAGGCAAGCTATAAGCAAACTTGTAGGAGATTATCTAATAGACGTGGGATGACCTAGCTTATAGTGAATGAAACCATTCCCTGGGAATATGGATAAAACAGAGAGTGAACAGGTTGGAAATCAACAGGCATAAAGCAATTCTGGCAAATGTCCTCTCTCAGCGCTTGTGGATATGGTATGGCCAGTTCTCTTGGCTTTTGATGTTGCTATGAACTCTCTTGCCATACTGATGGACCATAACTGAAACTCATAACCAAGAATAAAACCCTTATCCCCCTAAGTATTGATATGAGCAATGTGAAGAATATAACAAACAGGTGCTGATAGTAATGCACAGAACGTCAGGTGGCTGCTTTTTCTTTTCCTTCTAACATCCGTTGGATGTTATTTTAAATACTGGAGCTTGAGTTCTTCGTGCCGCATTTCTTAAACAAAGTGAGATACCAGAGAGTGAAAGATTCAAACACTTTTGCATTTTAACAATCTGGGTAAACTACAGAAAGTCTACTTTAAGACAGGGTTATCAGATTTTCCCCAATTTTCC
Source organism: Typhlomys cinereus (assembly GCA_023101885.1). Classification (NCBI taxonomy): domain Eukaryota; kingdom Metazoa; phylum Chordata; class Mammalia; order Rodentia; family Platacanthomyidae; genus Typhlomys; species Typhlomys cinereus. The sequence goes on along the minus strand of JALPQD010000166.1, from coordinate 712,845 downwards.
GTTTCATGCAAGGAAGCTCCACGCATACTTCATGCAATGGCAAGAGATTGCAAACAATACAATGTCTAGGTACAGAGGATAGCCACATAATGAAATACTGGGACTGTAAAAAAACACAGTATAAATACAAAATAAAAAATACTTGCTCCATATGTTCATTATAATCTCAAGTTTAATATAGGTTAATAAAATCTCAATACTGATATATTGAAACTTGATTGATTAAATATATTTTAACTGAAACATAAAAATATAAAAACTGTACATATTCATAGATACCATGTGATATTTCAGCACACATATGTAAATCAGATTTAAACGTATCTATCTCCTTGAACATAAATCATTCAGTTATGGTGGAAATAGCCCAAGTTCCTTCTTCTAGTGTTTCAAGATAGACTGCACATGCCTGTCATCTTTAGTTAGCTTTTAACACAACAGAACCCCAGACCATCTTGCTTCTGCCTACCTACAACCTAGTATCCATTGACCAACATTCCCTTTCATTCCTTCCTTTACTTGTCTCTCCTCTGGTAATCACCAGCAACATTTTTAGATTCCTCGTGTGAGTGAGATAGAAACTCTTGGTTTTCTGTACCTAGTTTTTCCTTAGTTGATGGACACTTAAGTTGTTTCTGCCTCTTGGCTGTTGTCCACAGTGCTGGATGAACATGGGGTGCAGATGTCTCTTCAACGGACTGGTTTCATTTCCTTTAAACGTATACCCAGGGGCCAATGAGATGGCTCAGTGAGTAAGACACCTGCTCATAAACCTAGAGATGTGAGTTTGATCCCAAGAAGCTCACATGGTAGAAGGAGAAAACTGATTTCTAAAAGTTGTCCTCTAACCTCCACCTCTGAATTGTGGCATGTAGCTGCATTTTCTCTCTTTCTCTCATAAATACTTTAAAAATAAATAAAAATAAATATATATCCCCAGTACTGAGATAGACAGATCACATGTAGCTCTAGTTTTGATTTTTTTTTTTTCCTTCTTTGAAGCGGGGTTTTATTTAGTATCTCAATCTGATCTAAACTCATTATGCAACTCAGACTGGCTTTGAGCTTTGAGGTAATCCTCCTGTCTCATCTGTTATTCATCCATTCATTCATTCATTCATTCATTTTACTTACGCTTAATCCAGGTAACACATAGCCCAGGCTGTCCTTAAGTTAGTTACATATCCAAAGATGATATTAAACTCCTGATTTTCCTGCTGCCATCTCTCAAGTGCTGGGATTACAGGCACATGCCACTATGTGTGGATCTATTTTTTACTTAATTTTATTCATCCTTGCAATGCAGGAGCTCAGATCCAGAGTCCTGGCCATGCTAAGGAAACTCTCTACCAGTGAGCTACAGTTACAGCCCTTGGTTTGCTGAGACAGGATCTCACTATACAAAACTCAGGCTAGATTTGAAGTCACAATGCAGCCCAGACTGACTGTAAGTACTGAGTACTGAGATTATAGTTATGCACAATGTGTTAGGTTTTTTGAAGGACTGTAATACAATTTTCATAAGAACAGTATTAGTTTACTTTCTTACCAATAGCATGTAAAGGTTCTTTTTTCTTCACTTTCTCTCCAGCATTTACTACCTTTTGTCTTTTACACAAAAAGCCGTTCTTTCTGGGGATGGTGGTATTTGCTGTGTTTTTGATTTGCTTTTCCTGGCGATTGATGATGCTGAGTTTTTGTAGATACTTCTTGACTATTTATACATCTTCTTCTGAGAAATGTTTCTTGCCTATGTGCATATATTTATGTGTGTGTGTGTCTTATGTGTGTGTGCGCACAATTATGGTTGTTACTGTGTTCTAACTCTTCCTTTTGTCTACTATCTTTAGTTGACTGACCAGTGATCTGTGTTTATCTTTCCTCTTTCATTAAGTGTGGGGCCATCTGAGAAGGTAGTCTGTCATTTTCTCAGGGGGACTGTGAAATAATTTTAGTTCTATATGAATTTCTAGGAAAGGAAGAGTAAAACCACGCTTTTCTGGCATTGAACCTTTGGCACCAGGTTCCAATGTCACTAGGACTAGTGTATTTTACTTGGTACAAGCCATTGTCAGGAATATCCTCCGCCCTCCTCCCTTTCTTCTCTTGCTTCAGTCTTTGCTCGTACATAAGTTCAGTCACTCTTTCCTTCAAGCTCAAATTCCCTTATCTGGGCAATACCTTTCCTCAAAGAGTCCTCTTCCTGTAATCTCTAGTGAGATTTGTTACAAATGTAGGTCCTTAATTGACTGCATGACTTGCCAAAGAATCCTTAAACTTTTGTTTGTTTATTGTATGTGTAATGTGGGGGCTGGAGAGATGGCTCACAAGCAGAAGGTTCTGAGTTCGGATCCCAGGTCCCATGTTAAAAAAACAAAAACAAAATATTGTATGTGTAATGTGTTGGGTTTGCTGACAAGATAAAATCTAGGTAATCCAACAATGACAGATTGTAGCTGCCAAATTCATGAGCTGAATACCTTAGCAGTCCGGGTCTGATGCTAAAGACCTAGAGGATTTCTGTAGAATCACTGGTCTTCAATTCGTGTTAGAAGGTCAAAGGAGCAGAGTTCTAACATCAGTGTAGAATGTAGGCAGCAGGAAAGATGAATCTGCCAACACCGGGCAAAAGCGCGCATTATATCTATCTTTAAGCAACATTTCGTTATTCTCAAGTCCTGATAAAGCTAGACCACACTCTAAGGCAGACAGAGAAGAGGGGTAGAGGTAAAGGAACCTTTAAACCTGGCTAATAAGCCTGCCTCACCATCTTAAAATATTCACTTTAATTCTCAGGATTTTCTTTCTTATCAGATGCATGACATTATAGAAACACAAGATTTGAATCCAAATTTAATTTACACTTAGGTGCTATGTTCCCCTAAACTGCATGTTTGATTTTATGTACTCTATTCCTTTCTCTCAATCAAGACATGGGCATTAATAAAAACCATACCTGTTTCATACATAACAAAACTCCTAAAATGGTTAATCTTTATTGTCAACCTAAGTGGACTTGGAATCAACTAAGAGACACACCTTGAAATGTGTCTTTAAGAGTGTTTCTAAATGTGGCAGTCACACCCACTAGCTGAGGGTTCTCAATTCTGCTTATGGAAAGGGAGAAAGGAGGAAACCAGCAAGCTCTGCTCCCTGCTTCCTGGTCTGCCCAAGTGTGAAAGTCCCAATTGTGTGCTCTGGTAGCCACAACCTCCTCCCATCTTCCCCACCATATGCCCCCAAACCATGAGTCAAAATAAACCCTCCTCCCTTAAGCTGCCATTGTCCAGTATTAATACAACACCTTTGGAAGAAAAAATACTCCAAGTATTAAGAAAATCACCTCCCAAATCCAAGAAGCATGCTTTAAAGTGTGCAGCTGGCTTACAGAATACTTAGCACCTATATTGCCAGACTGAACCGTTCAATGCCCCATCGCAGGATTATAAACGCCTTTTCCCTATAGGCCCTCTTCTGACAGCAAGTCAATTTGCATGGCACACTTTCTGCTGCTTAGTGCTGCTAGGAAGCCAGGACCTTCTTCCTTGGTATTGCTCATGCCGACCTTCCCTTTCCATGAAGAGGAACCAGCCATCTCTGTAACCAGCCATCTCTGTGAAGTGAATGCTTGCTCTGACTTTCTTGCTTCACAGCAAGAGCTAAGTTTATTTTACCTTTCTTACAAAATGTATCTGTCAGAACAACGCACTGCGTGTATAGGGAGAGCATGGGATTGGTTTCAGCCTTGGGCAGAAAGGTAAAGAGTATGACAACGTCCAGATACAGGGTTTCTTTTGAGGTGGGCCAAAATATTCTAAAATGGCTTACAGTGATGGTTCTACATTTGTGTCACTGCACTGAAACCACTAAATTGTGCATTTTAAGTGGAAAATCGTATGGAATGTGAACTGTCTCCATAAAACCCTTTTATTTCTCTTCTTTTTCCCTTTTTTTTTTCCCTTCCTTTTTCTTTCTTATTTTCTTTTTTTTTTTTTGACAGAATTGCTGTCAAATGGCTCAGGCTGGCCTTGAACTCCCTGTGTGGTCAAGATTGACCTTAAGCTTCTCATCCTTCTGATTCTACCTTTCAAATGCTGGGACTATAGACATGTGCCTGATTTTATTCAGTGCTGGAAGTTAAATCCACAGCTTCATATATGCTAGGGAAACATTCTACCAATTTAGCTACATTCACGGCTCAATTTTTTTTTTTTTTCTTAAAGGGCTGGACCTGCTGAAAAATATCTGTAATCTCAACACTAAGGAGGCTGAAGTGGGAGGATTATGAGTTCAAGGCCAGCCAGGCAGCATGGTGAAACCATCTCAGAACAAAACAAAATATCAATAAATACTCAGATGACATTGAGAAGGATATATGCGTGACTTTGCTCCAGCAAAGTAGATAGACCACTTTCTACTCCCAAAGGGGAAGAGTCTGGTCTCCAGTCCTATCTCTCACATATACACAGTGTCTATTTTGGTTCCTTTTATAGTCTTGTTATAGTTAGAGAGCAAGTATGAAGTCAGAAACCACAGGGAGGCCTTGGATACCACACAGTGTTGTTTTCAATCAACAATCAACATGACTAATGTCACTATGGCTCAGTTCCACCCCACGCACACACGGACTCAGGAAGTTTGGGACATGTGCTAGGATCTGGCAGGCTGACCTGCTGCAGAGATAGTGGTTGGGCTAAACTTGGGTTTCAAGGCTGAGAGGTTAGTGAAGAATAGGAACGTATCTTCCCCAGACCTTGGGGTGGAAAGTTGTTGTGGAAGTAACTTCGAGGGAAAAGAGGGTTCTTTCACATGGTCTGGAGACAAAAGTCAGCTGGGGATTTGTGTTTCCTGACTAACTTCTAGCCCAGGGTCCCTCTTCTACCTTGACCCTCCTGTACATGATTTTTGTTATTGTTTTGTTGTTGTTGCTGCAATCGAATCTACTAAAGCCCAGGCTGGCCTTAAATTCCCTATGTAACCTGACTCCACTCTTCCTGCCTCCTTGTTCTCCCCTTGAGTGTTGGGGGGATAGGCACGTGTCACCATGGCTAATTTATAGGAGGTGGAAATTGAACCTCTGACCTTGTGCATGCTAGGCAAGCATTCTACCAACCGAGCTACAGTCCCAGCTCCAATACGTGATTTTATAGGGAACCCATACCAGACCAAAGGAGAGGGATGTGGAGGAGAGAACTGAGAGGAAATGACTGTACTGGAGGCAGGGTGGGGTCAAGAGCACTAGAACATGAGACAGTTTTCCCAGTCACTTAGTGACAAGGCTTTTGTGATGTAAAGTCTGTGTCAACTTTGCTGGGCCTCAATGCCTAGATAGTTATCAAATTTTTTTTCTGGCCTCATCCAATTGGCTTAAGGCCTAAATAGAATAAAAGGTCAACACTCTCATATCTACTTCACAAGAAAAACCCTTGCAACAGGCTGCCTTTAGACTTCCTCTGCAACACTAGCTCTTCCTGGTTTGCTGGAAGACTGACTTTGACTTGTACTTTTTCCTGAACCTCCAGCCTAGTGCCTTCCCTTACCAGATCTCTACACTAGTATAAGCCAGTCCCTCAAAATAAACCTCTCTCTCTCAATCTCTCTCTCTCTCTCACAGTTCACACTCATGGTTGCTGATAAAAATCACCATCAAACAGCTTAAGGGAATGAGAGGTTTAATCTCTTATGATAGCCCAGTTACAGTTCTTAGTCCAGCTTTGCAGAAGAGCCCACATCAACATCAGGGACCAAGAGAACTGGCCACACCATCTCCATGTAATAGTTGAGAGAGGGACAATCCTTACTTGTCAGACCAGCATGTTTGGCCAAAGTATACACAAAGATGCCTACTTTCTCAACCAGTTCCTTCCATCTTATTCACGTGCTGGAGGACTAGTTCCACCCACCATGGGCTGGGCCTTCCCTATCAGCGAGACAATCTTCTACAGCTTTGTTCTGGGCTTAATTCAACCACTAATTCTCTACAAATGTGCCCTAAACCATCAAGTTGACATCTGTACCTATGACTCTCTCTTTTTCTGTCTCTGTCTCTGTCTCTGTCTCTCTCTCTTAGTTTTGTTTCTCTGGACAATCCTAATATGGATTACTTTTCTCCTTTCAGAGCAGAAAGGAAGAGCAGCTTGATCTCCACAAACAAGAAGACAGTCATCCAACGACAGTGCCTCCTGGGCAGGAGCTGAGGTCTTGCTGCAGTGACTTAGCATGCACAGCTAAGTAAGTAGGGCAAGAAGCCTTCCCGTAGAAAAGAGACCCACACTCCTCAGATATGGCTGGTGCGGCTGGGAGAACTGTGGACGGGGTAAATAAAATACTAGAGCAAGTGCTGCCAGCTGCATGGGGTTTGATGGAGGAAATATTTTCCTCAAGAAGGGTCAGTCCCAGACTAGTGCTGGGGACTCAGAAAGGGTCATTGCCAGTGTGGACAGGAGCGATCAGATGCTCTTAGGACTTCCACATTCAGCTCCTGAGCAGTGGAAGGTGGCTTTCAAAGCTCCCCTAGGGCATCACCCAATATTCCTGAGACCCTCTCATACTCACAGGATAATGTCTGACAGTGGGGTGCACATTATGAAATTAATAACTGGTGCCTACAAGGTTATGCTTACAAAGAACTGATAAACTACTTTGTGACATAACAAAGACACGAATATTCTGAAACAAGAGTGACGTCTGGTAAAAGATGAAAGGAGAAGACACTTCCTCAGTCCTTAGAAGAAAGGGTTGGGGCTCGCTGTGTGCAGTGTTCCAAGGGATGGTATGGAGGTACAAAAGGGGAAGCAGGAAGTGAGGCAAAGGTCATGATCAACTGAAACAGGAAAGTCTTCCAGAAAGTACACCCTTGCTTTGGAGATTGTTCCAGCTCCACGCCTGCCCAAAGCAGCTTGCTGAGAGCTGGGAGCTTGTCACACATGTTCACACTCTGTGGCCCCCAGCACGACTCTCCGAATTTCTGAGTTGCCGTCTTAACTTTCTAGTTCTCTCTTCCAGGCAGACTTTTTGTTTTTAAAGTAATATATCCTTTGAGCAAGAAGAAGGAACACTCTAGGTTTCCGCAGCTGGGTGAGTTGCATAGCCTCGAGCTCTGGGGAGTCTGTGAAATGTAGCTTTGTAAAAGTGTTTAATTTATTAAAAAATGATTGCGATATTATCTTGGAAGTAGAAACCAGTTTAATTTCATTACCCAAAATTTACTGCACATTGTAATATTTTATGTCTAGAAAATGGGATTTTCCAAAAGTAATGAAGATAGGTGACCAAAACAAAAACCAGTATTTCTGTTTCATTAATCAAGATATAAAATGCAATTAAAGGAAAATATTTTATATGAAAAAATGAAAATGCTTAATGTGTTATTTATTTTAAGCGCAAGGAAGAGAGAAAGAAGGAAAGAGAGAGAAAGGAGAGGGAAAGAACATGCAAGACATGGCATACAAATGGGAGCAGAGGACTACTTTCAGAGGTCATTTCTCTCTTTCCACTGTTTGAGCTTCTGAGGCTTAACCTCAGGTCGCATGTTTGTGAGCTATCTCACAGGCCCCTAAAAAATGCAGGTTAAGTTTCCCAGTCTTTGCAGCACAAAAAGGCACCCTGGAAAGATGCAGGAACGGATGCTGAGTGTCACTCCACTTCCAATACCAGTAGTGATTATTTGCTGTCTCTATCTGAGCTCAGAAGTAATCTTGTGCTAGTTCTTTTCAGCTACACCCACAATCAGTTACAGCGCTTACTCCCTTCCCCACTGCACCACAAGGGGTTTTAATGGCCATTCCCTTCCTTCTCAATGACTAATGACCATTCCAGGATGTAGTGAGATTGTTCATGTAGAAAAATGAGGACTCGACTTTTCTTCTGTCTATCCAGAGAAAACTGGATACTGCTGAGTGTAAGAAATCAACAGACATTGGCCAAGAAGCAACCAGAATAAGCCCCTGAGCATTCAGATGTGGTCGGGCATCTCATATAACCCCACCTTGTTCCTATGCCTGCATTATCACCTTTCCTCTAGAGCTACCATTAGCCCGGAGAATATTTTTCTAACTTAGCTCATGAATATTGCTTTTACTCCTGATGTTCTTTTCTATTTGCCTACCAGCCTCTTAAGCCTACTAAGGACCTAGACCAATGGTTTTTCAAACTTGAACCCTTGAAATCCCTCTGTTCACTCATCTGTTTTAGTTTCTGCCCTCTGTCTGTTCTCAGTTGCCAGTCATTTGTGTCTATCCAGATTCTCCAAGTAGAGAATTAAACAGCTACTTTCAGACACTGTGCTGAACAATGTACATTTCATACCTTGTGGCAATTCTGCAGAGTGGTACTTTAGTTCTCATTTCACAGGTAAGGAGACAGAGGTTCAGAAGGGTTACACTACTAAGAATTGGTAGATCCAGTGTTCGAGTCCCAGCTCTGGATGCTTCTTGGTCTCAGGTCTTCTAATATCTTCATGATCTGGTATTTTGCACAGGACAGAAACTATCCAATGGATGCCCGTACTAACTACAGGTACAATAGAGACTCCTTGTCAGATGCCAGTCTCTGAACCAAAGTTTTGTGGGACACATCACTCATTGTAGGAAACACATCCTTTTCTCTGTTGATTTCTGAAACATTGTTTTTGTAAAAATGAACTATGGTTTCATGCTGAAAAATCCTACCAAATTTCCAGAAAATCCAAAATTGTATATAGGTTGTAGAAAAGCGATATGATGTTTTTGGCAGAACTAGTTTTAAGTCTGGCAGCAAACTTCTAAAGTCATCATAATAAGATTTTTAACATCCTGTTTTCCCCCCTTTTTGTTGATTTTTGAGCATTTCTTCCCAAGCAAGTAGTTATGCAATAGAAGTTGAAAATTGCCAAAGCCTGTTGTTTGTTTTACTAGGTATTCTTCACTTTGTTTCTACATACCTTATCTGCTCTAAGCTTTTAATTCATGAATTGATGTAATCATAAGCCACTTAGTGTACTGGAAACTACCTGGGACTAGATAAGCTTCCTAGAGCAAAATGACAAGCTCTGAAAAATTCACCAGAGGCCACCAAGGCCCTACATGGGCACTCTCAGTAGGTAGAGTAGTTCTGAGTCTATGAGTAAAAACTGTAAAAACTGGACCTTTGCTTTTCCTAGACAGAAACTTTTAGATTACTGTATTTTTCTGAGCAGCTTCAAAACTTCCGTGCCTATTCCTAAGAAAGTTGGTCTGATACCAAGTTAGTGTGAATCCTAGAGGGAGTCTAGTAAATGCTTGGGTCAAAGTGCTTACTCTTAGGTTGTTATTTTGTTTCTTGTTAGCCCAAGCTTATCCAGAACTTGCTATGTGGTACAAAATGACGTCAAATTCATGACCCTCCTGCCCTAAATGCTGGGATTATAGGCATGAGTATCATGCCTGGCTTTCAAAAATTGCTGTTTTTATCATGTTATTGATTTTGTCTTGAGATGTAAGTGAAATTGGAGTTATATGAATTACATCTGTGAATATCTTTCTGGATTCTAGCTTGTTGTATGAACCCAGAAGGTTCTTGTCCTTGCCAAAGCTGGGTGGTAGTAGCAATTCTTCCAAAACAATTTGCTCCTTATAAAGATCTGTCATAGCTCAGGCACAAGCTCTTCAAAGGACTCACTGGTTTGAGGGCTGTGGCGTGGATATTAGTGGAGTTGACAGTGGAAGAGTTGATGCGCTGGCAAGTGGAGCCTTGGGACTTGACAGAAGGTTTTGAATTTCCATTACCTCCCAGGAATACCTGAAGCAGGTTCAGATGGAAGCAGCTCAGTGTCCAAAAGTTGTGGTAGCACAAATTGATGCAAAGAAGTTGAAAAGGAAGCAAAGCGTGAATGTTTTTCTTTCAGGATGCCAGCCAGCCCCTGAAGTTATTCTCTAACACTTCGGTGGAAAGAGTAACAAATGGTACCGTTTTTAACTGTTCCTCAGAGTTTGAACAAACATGGAAGCCAATGAAAATCACAACAGTAAGATAGTAATGTGATCATGCCAAAATCTGAAGATGAAGAGGAATGGAAGAAATTTTGTCTGGGTGCTAAAGGGGCTATTGGACCACGCACAGATTAAAGTCCTGGAATTGATTATGTATAAATTGTTTTTCCTTCCTTGCTTAGCATGAATGAATGGTAAGCAACAATAACTAGTGTCTTGGAATATCCGAGTAATTGGTTTGGTTGAGAGAGATTTTACTACTGAATTGGGAAGATAGCTTTATGCTTTTTGGCTTGTCTTGAAAAGCCTTTATTACCTGAGACTCATTCATTGATTCAACAACTCGCAAGAAGTTGCTGTGAAGCAAGGCTCATCATCAAAGACGATGAAAGGGTTCCTGCTTTGAATTTATTAATCTGCTTGTTTAAACAGGTATTTCAATCTTCATCATTGAGCTGATGAGCCCTCTTGATGATTTTCTCTTGGAGGCCAAAGACATTTCTGCTAAAGGCAGGCTAAGTCTGAGGGAACACAATGTCAATTTGAGGATCGGTCACATGATTTCAACATGATGGCAAGGGTCTGGTCTTAATTTGGGCAACCCAAATTGATATTCATTCTGTACATCTAATTGAGTTGAGTAGCTGAAATTTCTGAGGAAAATCCCACCTGGTAGTCAGTGAATATTTGGAATAGTTTTCTTTATTTACATGCAAAGAAAATAAATCCTATGACACTTGAAGTCAAGTGGCCTGTGAAGAGACTGCAGAGATTTTACAGAGGTCTCTGGTGCTGTTTCATTGTTTGTTTACATGGGCACATACAAATTTTTGTTGAAAAGTATATTTCATTTGACTCTTGGAAAAAAATAAAGGATATCCTGAGAATTAGCATTCATATAGACTGAAGGCAAATATGTCCATAGCCAATATCAAAATTAATTAGACCCGTGCCTGTAAGCTCACTGCTTTTGAGTGTTTCACTGCATCACCAAAACTTTTTCTAGCAAATCATCTTAAATAATGCCCTAATGATAAAATAAACATGGTGGCACATTTCCTGTTATCCCAGCAGTCAGAGTTTGAAGGCTTCCTGAGCTACCTAGCAAAGCCTGCCTAAAAAAACAAAAAAACAAACAAAAAACAAAAAACAAAAAAAACCCCTAAGTCAAGTGTGTTTTTATCACATTTTATGCATTCAGAAGCTATAAAAGTAGTGTTATTCAAATGAGATTTTTTTTTTGTTCACAGAAATCTAGAGGAACTGGCCATTGATATTGATTTGGTGACTTCCTTTTATCTCCCCTCCCTCCATCACTTCATCAGACCTCTGGCCCTCCTGCCTGTCTGCTTCTATGGACCCCAAGGTTCCCTCTGGCTTGTCTACTTTTGCATCACTCTTTATAGAACGAGCAAGTTCTATTAGAAAAGAAAGGGAATGTGTTGAGTAGGTAGCTAGTACCATCTACCGTGAGGGGTTACAGTACCAGCCTGTACCAAATAGGCTAGTAAAGCCTTGCTTTTTTTTCTTTTCCCAGTTTGTTTGGAATAGGGAAATGGAAAGATATACTGAGAATTAATACCATGTAAGTAAATTAATATCATATAAAGTTAAAAAAACAAGCATCTGTCATCATTTTAGATAGGTCACTTTATTTCTCCTTAATAAAGATTAAAACACACGGGCAGCAGTCAAGTTAAAGCAAGCTACCTTGCCATCTAAGTCTTTCTGTGACATGAGGTGGTCCCTGATTTCCAACTACTCCACTGTCTTGGAAGCCACGAAACCTGGTGGTTAGTACTCATTGTCAGTTCTACAAACTCTAGAATCCCCTAGAGAATAAGCCTCTGGGCATACCTGTGAGGGGTTATCTAGATTAGGTTAACTGAGGTGAGAAGACCCACTTTAACTGTGGGTAGCACCACCATCCCATGGACTGAGGATCTGAGCTGAATATAAAGGAGACAGCAAGATAATCATTAGCATTCATCTCCCTCTGCTTCCAGCTGTGACCAGCTGCCTCAAGCTTCTGCCATCAAGCCCTCCCTGCCATGGTGGACCCTGTACCCTGCAACTGAGCCAAAATAAACTTTTATCAGATATTTTGTCACAACAACAAGACAAATAACTAATACATACTAGCTCAGCCATTAACTCTGTGTGTGACACAGGACAATCACTTCTCTTCTCTGAGCTTTAGTTTCAGTGGTGAAATAGAAGACTTGACCCTGAACCTTTTGATGTGGGACTTCTGAGATGCCAGGGAAACCTGTATCCACCTCAGAGTCTAATCCGATGACTGTACTAATGTATAGCATTTGACCATTTGCCAATAAAATGCTGTTAGCAGCAAAGTCAGCTCAGCTGAAGTGTGACCAGGAGATAGAGATAACAGATACTTTTCTAATGGATGGTGTCCAAAGTCTATACATACCAAATTCAAAGACTGATGGGAAATAGCACAGCTGAGACTGTTCATAGATCTATCAAGAGGTGGGTGCTTAACATACAAATGACATGTGGGAATGATACAGAGGCAAAATGAATGTGGAAAACCCTTGCCTTGGTGATTAAGAGTATTTACTGGAGGGGTCAGCAAGATGGTCTAGCAGGTAAAGGTGTTTGTTTGCTACACAGGCTGATGATTTGAGTTCCAGAGATAATAAAGGCGGAAAGAGAGAACTGATTTAAAAAAGATGTCCTCTGACCTCCACACACTAACTATGGCATCCCTCCCTTCCAAGGATAAATAAAACAAAGAAAAAAAGGAGTAATTAGTTGGCAACTCAAAGGTCTAGGCTTACATTATAACCATCCTATTTACTCTTTGATGACCTTGAACTTCTTCCAACCTCAGTTTTTCTATTCATGGTAGTCATAAATAAATGGATTTAAGTACATCAAGTACCTAAGACAGTTCCCGACAGGCTAAACTCTTAATTAGCATTAATTACTACAATCATCAACATTCTAACAGCACCTGATGATGGGAAGAGGGCGGATCCAGGATCAGGTAGATTACAGCAAGGAGACTGATCTGGCAGGCTAGACTAGCTCTGGGAAAGCTGACCAAGGGGGTCTATCAGGCTAGCTAGGAAGGACCTGGCTCAGGCAACCATCGATAGCTTCTGGGAGCAAAGTAAGCAATAGGAAGGATTGTGGTATGGTCTGGATGGTAAAGCATAGAAATGTAATGAGTCTCAGGCAGTTGGCTTATTTCAAATAGAGTTCTAGCCACCAGGAACTGTGGGAGGATGAATTGGAAGGTATGTAGACAACAAAGAGCAAGTTAACTGAACCCCAGCTAATAGCCAAAGCTCCCAGGCATGATGAAGAAAACTGAGGCGGTCTGTTAAATTAGGTCCTTGAAGAGTGGAAGGCTGACAAGAAGGAAAGGGAGCAACAGTTGACCAAGGCAAGCAAGCTCTCAGAGCCACCCTGTTACCCAAGAGCTAATTACTGGCTTGTTCGCTGCTACAATAGTCGTGGCCATCAGTGACTCAGGGCGAGCCTTGCTATGCCAGAGCACAGCTCTTAACAGTAGGGTACTTTGGTGTTTTGGGAGGCAAGAGCATTTCTCAACAGTAAAAGGGCCCGTACTTGGAAGAAAAAGACTTTTCTTATCTGCCTAAGATAACGTATGTAGTTTGCTTTTGGAAAAGAGAGTGCTTAGGTTTATTCCATCTGTCTCCTCGGTTTTATAACAACTGCTGAAGCAAAGTGAAATGGAAAAGTTAGAGTGTCTGAGTAAACAAAATCACTTGGCCTGCAGATTTTGTGGAATCTCCCAAATAGCTTACCAAATATGAACAATTTTCAGCAGAAATTGGGATTTCCCCCCTTCTTTTAATTTAGAAGCAACCCTAAATACTTGAGTCATGTGTTATTGTGTTATCACAAGCCTGAAAGTTTAGATTTCAAATTTCCTGTCTTTTTTGGTGTGTACTTATTTGTTTTGGAGGCATGTACTACTACTCATATGGGGGAGGCAAAACAATATTGCAGACAGATGACAGTTTTTTAAAATTTCTGACAGAGTTGTCTATTTGCTCATGATGTTTATGGTTTACTTTAACATTGTTTTAGAATGAAACTTAAAACGTCCAATATAGACCTATAATTGCTTCATGATTTTAGCCTGAGCTTTGTTTGACCTCACCCAGCTTTCTTTTTGGTTTATATTGTTAGTGAGTCAAATATCTATAAAAGATCCATCCAACTTTAACTGCATGCCATGAGAGTTCATCTATATCTCAACTTTGAAACAACTTTAAAACTCCTTAGAGGAGTTACTTTCATCAATCCCCTTGCTAATGAAAATATTAACAGCAGCAACACAATTTCTTTTTCTAATAGGAAATGCTTCAAATAAGTTTCTCACTTGAAAGATAAGGGAAGCTGGTTTACATATTTAGAGTAAAATCCTTTTGGTGCAGATTGAAGGTTTGACTTCTTTTAAAGTGTTCATGGTCATTATGTCTAAAGACTTAAAAATAATTTACAGTACTTCTGATAATATAACTATATCTCAAATATCTTTCAACTCTTTCCTGGCATAAAAGCCTCAGCTTAGGCACAAGATCTAAAATGATTTAGGAACAAATGGACTGAAATTATTCTTAAAACTTTTAAAAACACTGAACCATTTGATTGTTATTGTTTGAGTGATAGCAAAATGCAAGCGTAAAAGTTTTATGTAAATAAGTGGGATTTATATTTGTATTCAGTGATATATAGATTTAATTTCATTGTCTATTAATGGAACACAGAATATTCTTGACGTTTATTTTGGCATCAAGTTTGCTTTCTATCTTCGTGATCTTTATTAGATCTAACTAGCTCAAAACAAGCTAGAAAAGACTTCATAATAGTTCTGATATAAGCTTCATTTCTTTTTAGCGAAAGTCTTTTATAAGAGTCTATTGGGGGCTGGAGAGATGGCTCAAGGGTTAAGACTCTGCCTCATGAGCAGAAGGCCCTGAGTTCGAATCCCAGGTCCCATGTAAAAAATGCCAGGCAGAAATGGCAGCGACCTGCACTTCTGGCCCTGGTTGGCAGAGCCTGGGAAATCCCAGAGCAAAGCAAAAAGGAGGTAGAAGCAATGCAGGATGATTCCCAAAGTCACCCTTGATCCTCTACAGAGACATACAGTGCCTCTGATATACACATACACACACACACATAAAATAAATAAACAAAATATTTTAAAAAAAAAGAGTCTATTGGCAAATTCAAAAGTAATGTACTTAAAGCCTTGATAAATATCTTGGTCTCAGTGTTTTTAATAGTTCTAGCTTTACAATTTATTATTGCAAGCACAGCATGAGTTCTGTTAGAAATAATTTTAGTTAGGAAATAAATATTGGTAGGTTATTCTTTGTTATCAGGTTCTAGTTTCAGATGATTAAAAACAATTGAAAAAGAAAAACTTTTTACTTTTACTTTTATTTATTGTATCAGGAATTGAACAAATCCAGGGTCTTGCTCATGCTAGGCAAACATTTAGCTATAGCCACATCTAGTCTCTTTAGGTTTTGAGACAGAGTCTCCCTATGTAGTTCAAGCTAGTCTTGAGCTTGCTACGTTGTACAGGCTGTCTTCAAGATTTCTGTTTCCTGCCTCTGTTTTCTAGGGAACTAGTTGTCACTGCACTTAAAATATATTTCTTAATATTAGAGGGGATGGAGAGATGGCTCAGCAGGTAAGAGTGCTTGCTATACAAGGACTGAATTCAAATTCCTAAACCCATGTAAAAAGCTGGTCGTGGTCACATGTCCACCTATAACCCCCGCACTGTTGCAGGGAGACGTAGAGACAGCCTGCCTCCAGGTTCAATGACAGACACTGGCACAAAGGAAATAAAATGGAAAGAGCAGGACATCTGACATCTTACTCTGATCTCCATGGAAATACATGGGTATAGTACCCCTACACACACATACATACAATGGAAAACTAAATTTAGATGTGGGTAGCACTGTCTATAATCCAAGCCAACCTTGACTGCATAACAGGTTCAAGGCCAGTTTGGGCTATGTGAAATCTTGCAAAAAAAAGGGGGGGGGGAGTAGTGTAATAGTTTAATCAGTAAGATGCATGTTTGTAAACCTGGAGAGTTGATATAATCACCAGAAGTCCATTTGTACTCTCTCTCATAAATAAAAGAATAAATTTAAAAAGAAGCATTTGCCGGGGAGGGAACAGGGAGGTCCAGGGAGGAGTGGAGGGAGGGAGGGGACAGGGGTTCCTATTATGTTTGTATGAGCAGAAAAAAAAAAAAAGAAGCAGCATTTGCCATTCTCTGCTTCTTGAATGTAGATGCAATGTGACCAGCAGCCTCCTGTTCCTGCCATTATACCTTCTTTGCCATGATGGACCAGACTCCCTGTAGAGCCTAAATAATTTCTTCCTTTCTTCTTTCCTTCTTTAATTTGTTTTGTCAGGTATTTTGCCAAAACAAGATAAATAACTTATAAAGAAAATTAATATCAAGAAGTAGAGTTGTTGGTATGATAAGGAACTAGTTTGTTGAAAGAATTTTAAACTTTGGACTAGAGAAGCCCCTGAATGCTATAAGCAGAACTTAAAGGGTTATTCCAGTTGGAAATGTGAAAGACCGGAAAGCTGAGAAACATGCAAATGTGGAGGACTCAGGATTCCTGAGGTCCAGAGAGGAATAAGACTCTATCAGAAACTGATTAGATCATATGTATGATATTCTGGTGAAGAATCTGGTCACATTCTGCCTATGTCCTGAGAATATAGGCATGTTGAACCCATTTGTTTGACAGAGAAAATTTCAAGCAAAAGACTTCAGACTGTAACATGGTTACTGCTCACCATTCTTGCCCAGGTTTACAGTGACAAAAAGAGCAAGTGAGGCAGAAAGAATTTTTTTATGCATGTATGTGGGAGGGGAGGGCAGGCGTGTATACAAGAAGGCACTTGAATGTGTGTGCCTGTGGAGGCCCAAGGGTGACATCATAAATCATCCCGTATTGTCCTATCTCCTCATTGCTTTGCTCTGGGGTTTCCCAAGCTCTGCATTCTAGAGCCAGAATTATAGGCCACCGTCATAGTCTGCCTAACAATTTTTACATGGGATTTGGGAATCTGGACTCTAGTCCTTTGTTTTTGAGGAAAAGGCTTTAACAACTGATCTATCTCCTCAGTCACAGATACTTTTTTTTTTTTTAAATAAATATAGTTTATCCAGGAAAAGAGATCAAAACAAGTTTAAATTACATCCGACTCCCCGGCCAAAAAAAAAAAAAAGCTGTAACTGTTCAAAAGAAATCTACTCTGTACTGGGACAGTAGGAAAGGTACCCTGAGGATAAGACCCCACCTTGTCAAAGGCTACAACTTATCAAAATGCAAATTTATTTGATAGAACCTAAACTGAGAATACTGTTAAAGGGGTTCTCGAGATCCTGGAAAACAACTAGGGAAGTATTTCCCCCAAAACAGCACACAGAAGCTGCTGAAACTGGGGACCTCTTTGGAATGGGAATGATTATTCTGTGCCATTTCATATTATGTAATTTATTTTTGCTAAAAGTTAAGAGATTGCCTTGGGTTTCAGAAGAGACTTTGACCTTTTAAATAGTGTTGAAATTTAAAAGACCATGGGGATTTTTGAAATTAGACTGAATGAGCTTGTATTATGAGATTGGTGTGAGCCTATGGAGACAGGGCTTGAAAATTATGACTTGGAAATGACATGTTTGGTCGTCAGGGTGACAAAGGGTTAGTCTGTGTTGGTTAATATCAATTGTCAACTTGATGGCATGTAGAATCACTAAAGAGTCAGCTCTGGGCATGTCTGTGAGGGATTACCTAGATGAGGTTGATTGAAACAGGAAGACTCACTTTAAATGTGAGCAGTACCATGGTGAGGACTGGAGTCTTAGACTGAGTAAGAAGAGAAAAAGTTGAAAAACAAAATATAGGGGCTGGAGAGGTGGCTCAGGGGTTAAGCCTCTGCCTTGCAGGTGGAAGGTCCTGACTTCAGATGCCGGGCAGAAGGGGGGGGGCGGCGCTGCGTTTCCGGTCCTGGTAGGGCGGAGCCTGTGAATCCCGGGGCAGAGTAAACAAGGAGGAGGTGGAGGCGTCCATAGTGGTTCTAGACACACAACACACACACACACACTCAAACGCACACACGCACAACTTAATAAATAAAAAAATATAAATAAGTGGGTAAATGTACATCTTTTGGAGGAGTAAATGTACATCCTTTGTCTTGTTTCAGAAAAACACATTCAAACTGTCATTTCCAGAGCAATGATGAAAGTGCATCATAGATTCTGCAAGAAGACTTGGTAGGTAAAAATGTTTGCTGTGAAGGTTTGGTGAACTGAATTCAACCTTGGAAATCATGTGAAAGTAGAAAGAGGGAACCAGCTCCTGAAAGTCGTCTGACCTCTACACATGAACCTTGGCATGCACATCTTCACAATAAACAAACAAATAATAAATAAATAAAGTTTAAATGAGAGAGAGAATATCATAAAATAGGGATTTGTATCCTTTTAATTCAGGGCTCATATAGCATATTTAATAAATAGACATACACATTATAGAGAGAATCTTAACCTGTATGAATAAAGTACATAGCAGTTATGAAGTACTGTTTTGGGTACTTCAAATCCAAGAAGCCTCTAAGGATGAAATTACATCAGAGATCCAAAGAGAAGGGCAGAGGGGAATGAACAGAAAACAAAAAATCTTACACTGGGATTTCTTCCTGTTCAGTGCTGATAAAATGGTGAAAAGAGGTTTCTATTGCATACAACTAAAAATGTCCAATTAAAATGTTAAAAAAGTGTTCCTTTGCATAGTCAAGTGATAGGCAGGGGAATATAATGTCAGTAGAAATGACTATAGCAGATTTCAATAAAGGACTACAGAACAATACAGCCTTGTTAAGCCCATACTGCTTTATTCAAATAGTGTGTAATTCAAAGCAATTGCTGCTCCTCAGGCAGGAATTTACAATTGCCCCATTGGAAGGGAGCATAATGTGTCATTCCAAGGGGAAATCAGGTCTTGAAAGGGCCTCCTGGTTGGAGAACCTCGTGTGTCCCAAAACAGCTCCAAAGCAGTCCAAGTTAAACAAAATTTCTGAGAACCGCCCTGTGAAGTAAGCCTGCTTTGAACTCATCTGTATTTCCTTTACTCTCTCCTGCCTTTCTGGTGAGTGACAAAATGTCCCAAAGCAAGTAGCAGGAGAGCAAGATAGAGAACTTTAAGACTTGCATGAGCTATAGCTCAGGAAGCGATTTTTGAGCCTCTGGCAAAGGCAGACAAGTTCATTCATGAGAACACTGAGGACTAAATGTATATTTAATTGATAATGGTGATGAATACAGAACACCCCCCCCATCTCCCGCATCAAAAAACTGGGCAAGTGTGAGTCAACTGCTAGAGGAGCCCTGAATCATATATTCCAAGCCATTTTGGTGGACAATCTTTTAGAATGATCCCTTAATTTTATGCTCTTTGTGAAATTCAATGTGGAAAATTGAAACACAGTGATCTTGTGTGTATCTTGTGTGTATGTGTGTTTGCTTTGCTTTGTTTTAGATAGTCTGTGTAGCTCAGGCTGTCCCCAAACTAGCAATAATCAATCTGCCTGCTTTAGTGTCTTCAATGCTGTGATTACATGTATTTACAACCATATCCAGCCTCCTTTTTTTTTTTTTTTTAAACTAGCTTTGATTTCAGTGACTGATCGATCTGGTTCCAGCAATGCAAAGCTGTGTCAGATCTCAAATATCATATTGTGAGAATGTACTTGCTGCTATTTAGTTTTTTTTTTTTTTAATCAAATTCCAAAGAAGATGAAAGGATCAGGGATAAAATCCTTTTGGAGAACTTACCCTTAAATGGGGTGGTTATTATTATTATTTTTTAACCTGAGGACCACCTATTAAAGATGCTCAAAGAATGGTTAAGAACCTTAGGTGAGACATACATAATCCTCTGATGAGCTAAGGCGCTGCACCACGTAGCATGCTTAGAAGCATCATTTTGTTTACTAAATCTATATGGGTCCCCCTCTACCCTAGTCCCACACCTTTGTCCTGTCCTTTGTTCTTTCCAACCAGAGACAGAAGTGTTGCTTCTATGCTGAAGCACGGAGACGTGATTATGAAGGCTCCCTGACTTTCTTCCTCTCCCACCCGGATGTCAGCTGCAAATACCAGGAACTGTAACCAGGCTATTGACTGCAATTACTTAGTCGCCACCTGCCACTCGAGCACCAAACTGGTCAAAAGCAAGGCATAAACTTGTGTTCAACTGAGATTTCTTTTCAATATCAAAACAATAGCTTTTCTAGATCTTCCCTCCACCCCTTGAAAGAAAGAAGGGGCAACCTGAGTTACTTGGCCCTTGAGAGAGCCACTAACACTAAGGCTTGGCAGGGGTTCCCACGTCAGGTTGCCATAGTGCTTTTCTCTGTTGTCACTGTTCCTTCAGGGAGTGGTAGAGGTGGAAGTAAGTGGTAACCCTGCTTGGTTGTTGGTTTATATCTGATAGTTTCCCTTCTTATTCTCGGAGCTTCCCTTGGGACATAAGGCTTGCTAAACACACAGGACACATCAGTGAAATTATTCATTGTGGTTTTCATTTGAGGGAGCTAGTTTCCGCTCCTAAGAAGGATCTTAACAAAACAGGAAGTTTTTCTTGGATCTAGAAATGAAACTGTGCCTTCTGACACTGGTTTTTTACCAACTTCTGCAAATCTCTGTTTTCCTACTTCTCTGTCAGATGTTAGAGCAAAAGGAGGTGACTAGATGAACGAGGCAATATGAAACGGTACAGTAGTAGCCCTGGGGTGACAGGGGTAAGCAGTGTGAGTAAAGCAGCAGCAGCTTAATCAGGCCAGAAGAGGATTTCCCACCTCTTCACGTTGGGCACGACTTGACAGTACCCCTTCATACATGTGTTCTAGTGATTGTGTTGAGAGTCTGGCATATCGTGCTCATGAGCATCCATTTGAGTGCCTTATTCTCAGTGCTAGTAATTTAGTGGGTACCCACGAATATTTGAAGGGGTACCCTTCAAAATGGGGGTAGTGTCTGGAAAGAGCAAAAGTAGTTAATTTCCAAGCTCAACATGTTGGTATGTGCATGTAGTCCTACGACTGTGGGCAGTGAAGTGGAAGGGTCACTTCAGCACAGGGCTGCTTGAACTGAGGGATTGGAGGAAAGCCTAGGCAACACAGCAAGAAACTTTTGAAATACAACCAAAAAATGTAATTGATTTCTATTTTAAAGACGGGGAAATGGAACTATTAAGAATTTAATGGTACAAGTCTGTAACCTTCACGAGCACTGCTGCAAACTCCAGGCTGGCCTACATAGAAAGCACCTGTTTCATTGTATGTGTGTGTGTGTGTGTGTGTGTGTGTGTGTGTGTGGATATGCAAAGACACATTAAGACTTGGTGATCTGAGTTTGATACATAAAGCCTACATGATGGATGGAAAGAACTAACTTCTGAAGGCTGTTCCCTGATCTTTGCTGTCTGACATGAATGCCTCTTCTTTTTCTCCTCTCCTTTCCTCCCTCAAATACATATATTAAACTCTTAAAAAGAATGTCCCAAAGTGGAATAGCTTTAAAAATATTTAAGTTTATTTGGACTGAGGATTAGCTCAGTGGCAGCATTCATTTCTAGCACGCAGAAGGCCTTAGTTTCAATCCCTAACACTGAGAAAAGAAAAAATCTTTTTTTTTACTTGCTCAAGATCATTTAAGAAATGAACTAAAAAAAACTCTCCAATTCTATTTTCTTTCAATTATTATGGGCTAAAAGTTATTTCCTCATTCCACCCACACCACAGGGGTTTAAGCCACTTACCACCATATAGTAGAGATCACCACAAGAGGACACTATGTTATGAATGGTTACATTAATGTTTGGAAAAACCTCAAAATGCTACTAACATCATTGTCACTGAACAATGGAGTCTCATGATAATGATTGCTAAGTTTTTAATGGGTCTTGTTTGCTATCACAAAACAAGAAATAAAATGGATTTGAGTTTTATATATTTTCTTTGCATAAAGAGTGGGTAGAGCTTCTTGCTCAGACTTTGAATTATTTATCAGAGCTGTCTGTAGTAAACCACAGGAAGTTATTCTCCAATCTGCTTTTCTTCTTTTTTCTTTTTGGAGCCAGAGTTTTGCTGTTACCCAGGCTAGTGTAGACTGCTTGGGCTTATGTGTTCCTCATGTGTCAGCCTCGTGAGCAGCTGAGATGACAGGAGAGTGCTCACAGACTCTCTTCTTATACAATAGAGTTTTTATCTGGACATATGCTCATCCATTTCCCAGTCTGTCTCAGAGCTACATATGGTCATAGGTAAAGGAGAAGTCAACGCTCAATATCAGGATTGTGCCCATAAAGTATAGCTGTCTTTATTTCCCCCCTTTCTGCTGTAGATACGAGGGTAGGAGCTGGTGCTACTTTGGGGTATGTATGGAAGTCATGCATTGAAGATGGCAGCACAGTCCTGACATTGTTGAACTGGCACTGTCTTTTGCCACCTGTCTGAACACAAATCCTAAGTGTCCCCAGATGTAAACATTAAGCAGAAAAGTACTGAAAACAAATACACTATTTGGAAAGAACGTACAGATAAGTTAATCAAGCTTTCTTTTGTTTATGAAAACAAGAACCCAGTTTGACTTCAGTGATAAAGACTAGCTCCTTAATCCAGGATGTGGGAATAATAGCAATGGTAAAGAAACTGCAGAATACACCTAATATTTTCCTATCACTTATGCCGGGGCACTTAGCTTTCACTTTTCTTCTTCCTGATTCAAGCCACCTTCCCCTCTTTCTGACACAATTCAAAATATGTGCATGCAGCACAAAGGGGTTTTATGAATGAAGACTGCCAAGTGATTCTTTTTTCCTGTCTGGCTTCTTGAGTAAGCCATGTTTGCCCTATGATAAAATTTAAGTGAACTTTGGTGATCACAATTGTTTAGATATTAGCACATAGGCAAGCTGATTAAAGGTAAACAATGGAGCAGCATTTATTTTATTTTTTTTTTTAGAGGATTAAGGTAGAGTTTATTAGAGAAGAGAAAGGTTGGAACTCATTGACTCCAGATGTGGAGTGCCATGAGGGGCTAGGACACCTCCATGAGAAGCAGAAATGAAACAAAGCTCATGGCACTAGAGTGCTATGAGGGGCTAGGGAGCCCATGAGAACTCACAGTGCCTAGGCATGGAATTCATGAGAAGCAAGGAACAAGAAACTTCTCCATGAGAAGTAGGCAGCTGGAAATGGACTCATGGCACTAGAGGGCCATGAGGGGCTAGAATGCCCAGCATTTATTTTTTTTTAAAGCCAGCTTGAAACAACACTTAGTTGCTGTGGTACATATTAGCTGGCTGCCTGTAACTCAAGTCTCTCAGCAGGCTGCAGTGAAGGTGTTGCATCCTTGAAGCGAGATTTCCTTTTTTACCCAAGGCTCTACTATGTTACCACCTTAGTTATTCCAATGAACAGCAACTTAATAGGAGTCTTCAACTTTTTGGATGGCTCTTAGGAGCATAAACCATGTTCATGCTCTGAGTTGAGGTTGCTCACTGGCCAGAGATTTCAGCCAAAAATTCTAGGGTCTGATTTCCTGGGTCTCAAGGGACCTGCTTTATGAACCATAGTCAAACCATCATAAATTAGAGATGGGTTGATCTGAAGCCCTCCTATTCTAAGTAATTAGCAACTAAGGTCTATTCTTGGTTGCTGCTCAATGCTAGGTATAATTCATGGCTTTGAGAATTCACTCACAATTCCTGAGGTCATTTTCTTATCCCACAGTCAAGGCATTTGGCTATTCGTTCATTTTCCCCATTTTTCAAGTGAGGAATTTAAAAAGTTGCAAAGCCCCATCGGGATTTAAATCTCCCTGTTTTCAGCCAAGGCCCATTTTGCTTCCAGGCCTGAGTTGGTCCAGAGGATGGAAAAGTCATTTGACAGCATTCCAGCCCAGTCAGCATCTTCAATGAGTAGCTTTGTTATTTGCTGTAAACAGTTGTAAATTTCCAGAACCACAGGCACACCCATATTAAAATGTTAATTACTAAAGTATCTCATAATGCCAAGTGCAAATGAACAGTAAGTTAAAGGCTCAGTGGGATTCTGTCTCTGAATCTCCTCCACTAGAACCCATCATTGAAAATTGACAAAACTGAACTTTTCTTATATGACATTAGTCAGATCTCTCAAACCTGAACCTTGCTGCGTCTTGAGAAACTTCTGGATTACAGAGGAAATTAACAATAATGGCTGCTGTCTTTATGACGCTTTGAAAATCTAAAACCAGATATTCTGCTGAAGGAGAAAATGAGAGTTGTTTTAAACAGGCCTCTGGATTTTGTTCAAACTGCAGCAGAAGACACATGGAAAACTCTCTAGTTCTAGTTTGCTTTCTAAAAGTTCCAGAAATCCCAGCTTCTGAGGAAGTGCCCTGCCAACCAGCAGATCTTAAAAAAATCCCACTGGGATTTATGAAAGAAGCTCATTTGTTTTCAAGTTTTGGCTTCTCCACCCGCTGGGTGACTCCACCCCCACGCTAGTGTCTGCAGCTTTGATTTCTAACCATACACCCACATACGTCTTAACATTCACTGGGATTCTTCAAAGAGGTTAAGATGCAAACCAGGAGGAAGGTTTTAAAGACAAGAGTCAAGTTGAGGGTGAAGGTCAGAAAGAGGGTTAGAAAGAAGACGGGCAATTGAAAGAGATCATGTGTTTGGCTTAAGTAAATGGGCAGGCACATGGGTAGAGAAGGTTCCCGGCTGGTTGAAAGGTTACTGAATGTGATTTTGGCTGCCAAGGCAGAGTCTAGGCCCTTTGCAGCTTCCAGCCGAGTGCTCACTGCCCAATGCACTGTAGCCAGGATGGCCAGCGTGTGAACCCTCCTCCCCCCTTTGTCTCCATTTCTTTTATATGCTTGCACAGCCAGATCACGGTGTCCCAGCTGTAAGACTTGGGATTTGCTGTTTATCCCCTGGGGCACAAATAGCAGCTACAGTCTTCTGCTAGAAAAGAACTTGCTTCCCCGGCTTCGATGACAATTGCAAAGGCTTCCTAGAAGAGAAAGTGAGATAGCTCACGGGCCACCCTTCTAACACTGACTGTAAGGTGCCTAGTAGCTGCGCGGTTAGATAGGGCTTTCTGGAAAAGGGGGAAGCTTTCAAATTCAGGACTTCGTATCTGTATGGACTTTCAAGTTCTTTTGTGCTAAAAACTGCTTCGAACTTCAAAATTCTCTTTTTTTTTTAAATTTTATTATTATTATTATTTATTCAACTGTGTGCATATGTGTGTGTATGTGCACGCACGTGTGTGTCTGCATGTGTGTGTGTGTGTGTCTGTGTATGTGTAGAACCATGGACGAATTTGCGAACCACCATGGACGCCTAAACCTCCTTCTGCCCCGGGATTCACAGGCTCAGCCCTACCGGAACCAGAAGCGCAGGCCACCCCCGCTTCTGCCTGACGTCTATACGTGGGATCTGGGATCTGAACTCAGGACCTTCCACCTGCAAGGCGGAGGCTTAACCCCTGAGCCACCTCTCCAGCCCCAAAATTCTCTTTTTGTAAAGCTTCTGAGATAGTGCCAAGGCCATAGACTTTGGGGGCAGTTTCAGGTAGAAGTCCAACCCTACCACTTCTTATCAGTGTCACCTGGAACGTTTTTCACATGTGGAAAATGGGGACCAAACACACTCTTCTACTTTAACTGGTCTTGGCTGTGAAAATTAAGTCATGGATGGTATTGAAGCATTAATAGGGACTTAAGAAAAGGTTAACCAGTTCATAAGAAAAATCAGTCTGGCTTAGCACTGACGTAACAGAAGAGAACAATACTACTGTATGCCAAACATGTCACATAGGAAAAACATTCATGGGGGCATTTATTATACACATGACCGAAGGCTCTAGGGACTTACCAATCCTAAGTAGCTAGTGCTTTCCTGAAGTAATTGAATTCTGGGTAATTTGGACAGTATGATAAGTACCAAAGGTCTGGACTGTCAATCCAGGAAGAGAACTAGAGAGAAGGCATCTCTTAAACTGGATCAGAAACTAATTTAAAGTTCTAGCTGTACACTCTAAGCAGTACTAGAAATCAGTGAGAATGGGAGAGTGCAAGATTTCAGTGTGGGTTTGTAAATGATGCTTCACGAGGGTTCAGGTCAATCATGCTGCTCTTGCACATAACTGTTAACACAAATCCTGTTTGCAGCCTGTTCAAAAGTTACACTACTCCAAAAGCTCTGACTCAAAACACCCAATGTTGAATCCAAATATTATACTGATTGAGACAGGGTCTCATTCTGCAGTCTACACTAACCTAGAACTTGCTGTGTAGACTAGGCTCACCTCCACTTTGTGGTGATCCTCCTGGCTCAGATTCCTGAGAGTACAGGGATTAGCATGTGCCACTGTATCCAGCTCTAAATTTCAAAATTTTACACAATTACAATTCTTCACATTCTAAGATCTACCAGTCACTTAGTTTAAACATTAAAATGGTATTTGTTGCATGTGTCCCATCATAGACATTGTGAAGGATCCAAATAAAACTTACATATAAAAAGAATCTGACATGCCCAAACCTTGGATCTAATCCTCAGTACTACCAATATTTTATTTTAAAGCTATCACTTACTGGATTTCTATTAATTGTCAGGCATCCACATAACTCATTTGTTTCTCAGATGACACCTACCTGGCACTTCTGACTGTAGCTCTCATTTAAAAAATGAAATTGAAACCTAGAGCGATTAAGGAGCTGGTGCAAGGACACAGTTTAGTTCATGTCTTGGCCCAAGGAAAACTACAGTAACAGAAGAGTCTCTTTGGATGTAAGGGGGGGAAGTAAAATAAATAGTGAACAAATAAGACGATACATTTACATTTCTTCTAGCTAACACATAGACAAACTGTGCTTTTGTAATTTAAAAATGATGCACTAGAGGGCGCTAAATGCGTAAATTGGGACAAGTGTTTTGATAATGCATTTCCCACAGTGGTAGGACATATATAATCAGTAATGGATTCAAGCCAAAAGGCCCTCCGCCCTCCCCCCCAAAAAGCATAATGCATCTTATGATAATTAACAAGCTGGATCCCTATCCCTTCAATTAAAAAAGAAAACAACAAAGTCACATGTTTTACGTTGAGCAATTCATACGCTGTCTGTACTTGATAATGATTGCTACTCAAAGCACCTTTCACTTAGGTGTTTTCTTTGTTCTACTTGCTGAGTGGCAGAGAGAAAAGGTAGGTAAAATAGATAAAAATACTTTTTGGTATTCAATTAGGTTCAGGACATGGTTTATTTCTGTACTTATTACTGAGCAGCAATTTCAACCCTGAAAGGAAACTTAAGAATTTGAGCAGACACATTTCATCTTTTAACTTTTATTTTAACCATATTAAATGTGCACAAAATTTTAAAAGGAAAAAAATAATAAATGCCCGTATCTAAAAACTTACAATGAAAAGGAACAAGACTTCATCTCCAACCTTAAAGAGAAACATTTTTCATAGCTCCATGTTTTTATTTTTTGATTTATCAAACTGGCAACTTTCCTTCTCTATGCATTGAGAGGGGTTAGCTAACAAAACACCCATATTTTGTAGAGGATTTATAAATTTTATTGTTTTCTATTACTACAAACACATTATTATTACAGAATATTTAAGACGGTGAAACAAAGAGAAGCAGTACAATTCTTCATTATCCTAACAGCTACCAAAATCATAGGGCATTATTAATTTTTTTATTTGAATGACCAGAGATAGGTAAGTTGTCTTTTGTTTACAAAATAGGCTATCTTGTCAATATTCTTTCATTATGCTTTGTATGATAATCATCTTTCTACATCATTAAATATTCCCTCACTTTTTTCTTTGCAGTCCTGCCAACAAAATGGTCTACCACTGAGCTACATCTCCAGTCTTTGTTTCATTTTCATTCTATATTCTTGTTATATAGCTGAAGGTATACAAACCATAAGTCTGTGCAGATGAATTTTTACATTACATATGCCTAAAACATAGATACATTTCTAATCTCTATTGTAGATTACATTTGAGAGGGAGTTGAATGCATGCCACAGTACGTGGGTGGAGGTCAGAGGAGAACTATCAGAAGTTCTCTCCTTCCACCATATGGGGAATTGAACTCAGGTTGCCAGGTTTGTGAGCAGGTAGGTACCTTACCCACTGGGCCCCATAAGACTACATTCATCTCAACCTAAAAAGAGTTAAGTGTTCTGAAGTACAAAGATCTTCCAGTTTTTCAAATGGTGTGGAAATCATTTTATTCCAGTCTGTGAAATGGTTACTGATTTCATCATTATATTTAGTCTCTTTTACAGGCCACTGTGAAGAATGTCTAAAGGGAGGAGCATTTGGAATTCTGAAGGGATTTGGAGAAAGCAACCATATCCAAATTAAAACAACCTGAAAAGGTGGTGTTCTAATTATCCCTTAGAATGCCAAGAATGCTGGATCACAGATAACCTCCAAATTTCAAGTTTCTTCTCTTTTTTTGGTATACACAGTAATTGTTTATATTTTTACCTTTATTTCATTTCTTATATTTAATGCATTCCCCACCACATATTCTCTCATCCTCCTCCTATCCCTATCATACCCACCTCCTCCCAGATTCATGACTTTTGTTTGATATTGTGACTGATTTAGGACCATCTGTAATCACTGAATTTTTCTAGCCACTGGAGCCTCATAGGGTCACCAGTGATACATATTTAATTATCACTCATAAATTAGAATAAACCTTAGCATTTCTCTCCTGATGTTTTAACTTTTTTTTCCTGTTTTTTTCTATTGCCCTTTTTGAGGCCTCCTGATCTATATACCTGGTGGTTCTACACCAGACTAGCTATAATTAACCACTGCAATAAAATTAAAGGGTGTGTGTGATAATTGGTAAGTATGGTCTGCTATAGTGTAAAAGCCTAAAATGTATTTAGAAAAAAAAAACAACAGTCTACTACTTCATGTTCTGTAAAGTCGAATCATGGCTGTCCATCACCTTAGAGTTCATTTAAAATGGGAGCAAGTAGAGTAAAAAGGATAACTTCTTAAGAACTAGAAGCCTGAAAGCACTGCTTTGGCCATTTCATCCCTATTGAACAGCTGTCAAACACCTGCTGAGGATTATAGGTGGGGGGTCATTCATATGCCTTCTCTCATGGGCATGGAAAGCTACGATGGCATTCATTAGAGTGCTAGGAAAATCCATAGCTCACCCCCACTCCCCTTTATGTTTTGAGGACTGAAGCCAGTGCCTCCTGCACAGTGAGCTTGCGCTCTACTAAGGACCGATCCCCCGGTGCCTTTTGTTTGCTCCTGGCAGGTATTGCCGTATGCAGGGTAGTATTCTGAAGGCTTTGCATGCATTATCTCATTTGATCCATCAGCCTAACTTAACAAAAACGAAGAGGGGCAGAGAGGTTAAGCTGTACACAACTAGTAAGAAGTG
Organism: Typhlomys cinereus; assembly: GCA_023101885.1. Lineage (NCBI taxonomy): Eukaryota > Metazoa > Chordata > Mammalia > Rodentia > Platacanthomyidae > Typhlomys > Typhlomys cinereus. The sequence continues at coordinate 683,346 of JALPQD010000166.1, read as the reverse complement.
GGCATTCAAGTACTGACCAGACCCACACAGAGGGCCAATGCTCCTACCTCCCGGAACAGTGCATCATGAAAAACAAGTGGCCAGCCAGGCGTTCCGGGACATGTCTGTAAACCCGTATCTAGGCAGGACTGTACCAAGAGTCAGACCTTGCCTCGGAAAGACAAAGCTAAGGTCATTTCCTCTGGCGCACAGGACAATTGACGGGTCGCGACCAGCATTTCCGGAAGATGGCGGCTGCGCGGAGCTTAAAGTGTGAGCCGGGGGCACTGGCGACCCCGAAAGTTGGGGCCGCCCGGGGCTGCCGGGTGGGGAGCAGGAGCAGGAGCAGGAGCAGCAGCAGCAGGATCACCGACCCGCGAGGATCCGGCCGAGGGGCCTGAGAAGCTGGCCACAGCGAAAGGCAGCACCACGCCCGGGCGGAAGGGGTTGGTCTTGGAGGACGCAGGGCGGATCCCCAGCCGACCCAGGGCGGGGAGCGAGGGCGGAGCAGCAGCCGGCGCTCAGCCGCGCCGCGGTCACATGCCACTCAGGCGGAGTGCACCATCGAGGCGCCACCTCCACAAACTGTCGAAAGCAGAACAAGGGGCCTCTCACGCCTGGCTCACACCGGCTTCCAGAGGGTTCTCGATGTTTCTTGCTGAAGTAAAATTCCTCACTGTAGCTTCTCACCCTGACCACTCTCTTCAAAGTCAAATGAGGGGAAGGGCCATTCCAGTTGAAAGCTCCATTTTAAAAGCTCAACTAGCTCGGGGAGGTGGCACATGACTATAAATCTCCACCCTTGGTTTTTAAAAGTGGAAGGAGTAATAGTTAAGCGTCATCCTTGGCTGCATAGTGAGCTCTAGAGCAGCGTGGGCTACGGTATCTTCACACACACACACACACACACACACACACACACACACTAGGGCTTTACCCTAGACCCTAATTATAGGGTGCAGAAACAGCATTATTATTTTCTAAGTTTCATTATCATTCATTATTCATCAGTCTTCCCTAGAATCTCTAACCTTTCCTATCCAGGAATGTTCAGGTAGAATTTAAGGTATGTGCAATATGTAATAACATTGACAACATTCTTAAAGAGGGATCCTCAAATTTAAGAGCGTAACTCATTGTTTAGGTATGTTAAAAAGATGCATTCCTTATGTTGAAAGATACATGGCAGCAAACTGGAAATTCTTACTGGGTCAGGCAGCAAGTCTAAACCCAAGCATTTTATCTAGAAGCCAGGTAGTACTGAGTTGGAGACCCCCAGGAGGTCTTGTCTAAATACCCTCCTCCCTGTTGTCATTTAAGTTTACTTTACAGGGATTGTGGAACCAATGAAGCTAGTCTTGGCTAGTAAGAACTACTACAGAAACCATACAGGCATATTTCTATCTGACAATCAGTTCATGGCAAATAATTTAGTTTCTAGTTTCGTGAAAACACGGGGGGGGGGGGATTCTAGTCAGAAAACCCGTATTTCAGAGGTCTTTTTACCTTCCTGTTTGAGATACGGTTTAACCACGCACAGACCAGATGGCTTCCAACTTATCTCCTCTTCCAGACCTGGGCCTCTAGCTGTGTGCCACCATGTCCATAATATTTTTCTATTTAAACTAATTCCCAATTATGGCTAGGTTCACAGGATACTACTGTAACCTTTGTTTGGTGCTGAAGTTCCAACCCAGGGCCTTGCTGATGCTAAGCATTAACTTTACCAGAACTATACTCCCAGCCCTGACCATTCAATCCCAAGACCTCTAAGTATGCTAGGCAAGTACTCTACCACTAAGCTACAATACCAGCCCTAAACACTTAAAAAAAAAAAAAAAAGCCCTATGTAATGCATTTTCAATTTACAATAAGCCCATGTACTTGAGCATCTTCTTTTGAACAGAAATACTGTGATTTTTTTCTGGCTGAATCTTCTCCCTGACCTCAGGTAATCTTTGGAAGTGGTACTAAATAAAAGTCTCTGGCCTCTAATAATTATTTTTGAAACAAGAGGTTACCTTCAAGCATGTAGTTTCCTGTTTAACAGAAGAGAGGGACTATCAAATCTCTACTGTGATGCAATTCTGTGTGAGGCAGCTCAAAATAGCTCTGTTCTTCCACCCCTCCCCTTTCTTGGTAGGACTGAAGTGGAAATACATCTCTAAAACTGAAGACTGCTCAAAGATGCTCTCTGTACTTGTGGTTTTTCCATAGAAAACCTTTCACACGTGTTCTGAGACATTCAAAGCTCTGAAATAATACATTCCAAGGCCATTAGTGAGTTTAAGTTCATCACTTACTCATGAAAGTTTTTAATTCTTATTAATTTGGTTAATACTGACTAGATTATGAGAACGTGCTAAAAAAAGAAAAAAGAGACTCTGCAGCCTCAGCAGGAATTGGAATCCAGATGTAAAAGACCCTGTGCAGTGAACTAGCCAAGCAAATCTAGTAAAATCAACCTGCAAACATAAACACTGATACTCTTTCAGATATGGCTTTGTCCCTGTGACATCTATATTAAACCTGTACACACATGGTAAAACATCTTATTTGCTTCTTCTGAGTCCATATAAAATATAAAAAATTGACCTGTTAAAGTCATTTATTACCCTCAACTGCTAAAGTATTTTAGGACTACTATATAATGTAAATTTTTTTTTCTAGGATCTGAACTCAGGACCTTCCGCCTGCAAGGTGGAGGCTTAACCCCTGAGCTCTCTCCAGCCCGTTTGTTTTTGACAAAGGCTCAGTAGTTGTGGATGGCCTGGTCCCTGATGTAGACTCTATGGGCGTGTATGTGTGCGCACGCGTATGTGTATAGAACCACTGATGAATTCGGGAACCACCATGGATGCCTCCACCTCCTCGTTTACTCTGCCCTGGGATTCACAGGCTCCGCCCTACCAGGACCAGAAACGCAGGCTGCCCCGGCTTCCGCCCGGCGTCTATACGTGGGGTCTAGGATCCGAACTCAGGATCTTCTGCCTGCAAGATAGAGGCTTAACCCCTGAGCCACCTCTCCAACCCCTATATAATGTAAATTTTTTAAGCCAACATCTTCCCTCCTCCCAATCATGTGCTTAAGGGACAATCGCATGAAACTTGGGATGGGGGGGAAGCATTTTTACTACTTTAAAAAAAATATGAGAGGAGGAAAGGAGGGTGAGCAGGAATATATGTATATATGTGGATACATATCATGGGTGTACTAATTGACTTAAGATTGACACTCTGGGAGTCAGTTCTCCCTTTCCACCTTATGGACTTCCAGGGATGGAATCCAGGTTGTCAAGTCTGAGCAAACCCCTTACCATTGAGCTACCTCATTGGCTCCATTTTTACAATCTAAACATACTCATCAGTAAAAGAAACTTTTTATTACTGGATTCACATGAAGTCTCCTTTTGGGGAATGTGAATAAACAGTACCAAAAAAATTTCATAGGAGTCAACGATTGCCCAAGGAGGGCAGTTGCTTGTGGGATGCATATTCATGACCAACTTTTAGTCCAATATAGTTTTGATAATTGTTTTATAAAATGCTTATAATGTTCTGAAGAAGCCACCGTGTTATAAGAAATCTTTACTGTTTGTCTGATTAAATGTATCAGTAGTCTCCCAAGTAATAAAGTATTCATAGTAATTAGTGATTCTATTGCATTAAAACTTTGTAGTGTCATGTTTTTAATTTTCCCAGTTAGAAAACAAATTTCTTTCTATTATGTGCTATTCAATTTAGTCCACGAGCTTCCATTTCTCCTTAAAGTAAAAGACATTAACAGTATGATGTTCAGAGAACGTTGTACTTTCAACTACCTTACACTAGTTGGTAGAAAGTTATGACATAGTTATATATGTACTAATATTAACATACCCATATTTTAATAACTATGATGGTATATCCTTTGTATTTCTGCCTACATGTCACTAAGATACAGGTCTAAAGCTTTATACTATTTTTGAAACAGGATCTTATGGAACCCATGTTGAACTTTGAACTGATCATGTCTCTAACCTCTCAAGTGCTGAGATTACCACACCCAGCTCCCCCAGATACATTAATATATACTTCTGGGAGGTAGGTGCTGAGAATTGAACTAAGTAAGAGCCTCATACAAAGTAGGCAATTGAGTTATACCTTGGCTATAAATTTGATGTCATCGTGCTTCATGTACTGACTGGGGATATAGTATATATAATTATTTGCTTATTCATTAACCAGCTCTGAACATTTATGCTTTGACTCCCTGCTAAACTAATTCCACTTTTATACTACTGTTGCTACTTAGTTATCATTTAATTGTAGAAATTCTAAGTTAAAAACATTTGTTCTTTTTCAAAGTTCATCTTCTTCTGTGAATGGGTACATAGAAAACATTTTAGACCCTACAGGACCTAGTCTCAATTATTTGTTATTCTATTTCCTCCTTCTTTTAACAGTCCTTTAAAAAGATTCAACTCCCGGGCTATAAAATGCAGGCTGTACTTGTGATAGTTTGTTCTTATTGAGAAAAAAAGTCAGCAAAGCTCAACTTCATGCATATATGCACGAGCACAGTAACTTATTATATGCTGATTGGGTATTTAATTCAACCTGGGGCTCCCTAGACCCTCTGTTTCATGTCTGTTTCTCATGGAGGCGCCCTCGCCCCTCATGGTACTCAAGTGGTTGCCAGCTGCCTGTTTCTCATGGAGGCTCCCTAGCCCTTTGTGGCACTCCATGTCTGGAGTTCATGAGACCCAACCTTTCTCTTCTCTAATAAACTCTACCTTAATCCTCAAAAAAAAAAAAAAATTCAACCTGATCTTCACCTTAAACTATCCTGGAATTTCAAATTATCATAAAATATTTTTGTATGGGCACTTAATACAGAAGATATCAAAATACACAGTAATACTATTCTCTAGGGATTAAAGTAAAAACAAACAAAAACCCAAACAGAAGTTTATTTCGTCATGAGCACAAAAGCAATATATCTATATGTGAAACTATACAATTATTCATGTAACATAAACAGTTTAAAACTTGGCATTGTAATTACAGTGGATGATATATTTTTTAAAAAGCATCCAGTTGCCCACTTTATTTAGATGGTTACAGAACAGTATGTTACAAAATCCAAATCATCAGTATTATTTTCTACCCACTCATTAAATTCCTCACCTATGTAACGGGGAGACAGAATCAATCTAGGATACCGTGTTCAGTTTTAGGTACTGGTGGGGTGACCAAAGATTCAATAATTGCCTTACTATCACTAAGGCTTTTGCTCAAAAGTAGGGAGAGGAGTTAAACAAAACCATCTTATAAAATGGCTTTGGCTAATCCTAAATTCTGTCACTCCACACTAGCTAGTATTTACTAAACTTATGCTGAATGTAGAAGACTGACACTTGAGCTAGATTAGAGATAGTATCTGCTTTCTTAAGATATACAACATTTGAGGAATTTTAATAGGGTGTCTTGCTCATCTCTGGTGCTTGTGTAAAACTCTTGTCCTAGAAACAGTGGTATCTTAGATGATCTTCTATTGCAACAGAAACCATCAAATAAACTACAAAGAAGCCAGGATCATGCCTATAATCCCAGTATTTGGGAAGTTGAAGGCAGAGAGATTAGGAGTTCAAGACTGGCCTACAGGCTCTGCCTTATGCTGCTAAGACACATCAGTGGAGGTGAGAGGTAACTTCTGGGAGTCAGTTTGCTCCTTCCACCATTGTGGAATTCTGGGGAATTGAACTCTGGTTGCCAGGTTTGTAAGCAGGTGCCTTACCAGCTGAGCTATCTCACTGGTCCACATTACATTTTTTTGCCTTTCAAATTAATACTGTAGCTATGATTGTAGGCTATTTCTAGTTTCTAATTTGTAGCACTTTAAGCCCCGAAGTGCTAATGTGATCTCTGCCCAGTGCTCTGAATGTCAAAATGAAGTAATTCAAAGTGTGAAAAGTTAATGTTGCCAGTGACGATGACTCAAAGGGTAACCAAATGCTTCATCATTGAATTAATGCTTATTAATGAATATGACTCCCACTGTCCCTACCTTCCAGATTATGTGACAGCAAAAGCAAGGGAAATGCTTCATAACTTTAGGGGACATTAAGGTGCACATTTTCAGAACTGAACTTTCTCAGAAATAATTTCTAAAATAATTTCAGGGGGCTGGGGAGCTAGTTAGTGGTAAGTGCTTGCCTAGCATGTAAAAGATCCTGGGTTCCATCCACACATTGCTCATACACAAACTTTGTTATCCATGTATCTAGTATATTATCTTATACATATATGCTTTGGGCAAGGTGACACATATCTGTAATCACATAATCCTACAGAGAAAGACAAGAGGATTAATGCAAATTCAAGGACAGCCTGGTCTACATAGTGGTTCCAGGCCATGTAAATTACATGAGAGCCTACCTTTAAAAAAATTCAACAATAAAAGACAGATGTGGAAGAAAAAAAATTTCTTTGGTCAGCACATTATTCCCAAGGAGGCTAATCTCATAGATATGTCAAATTGCATTCATACTTAACTGAAAAGCACACTAAAAATGTGGAATTATATGGTAGGTTACCCACATCAGGATTAAATTCCTTGTTAAATTTAAGAAATGATCTCCTTTCAATTCTGACACAAATCACTTAGGATCTATTATTTTTAAGTTATACTTTGAGGTTTCTATTTTGTGGTGCTGGGGATTGAACACAGAGCCTTGAGTATGGTAGGCAGATGCTCTACCAGTGAGCTGTACACACTACTACATTTCTGAGATTCAAGATTATTAGTATGACCTTTAAGAGAATAGATTAATTGCAAAAGTACTGGGATGAAATCTCATGTTCAAAGTACCTGCATGATAGAATACCCTCATCTTTTTAAAGATGTTCAATATACTGGGTAAGGACTTAAAAATTAAAGTCTTTTTCACAAAAAATCTAAAGTGATTTTATCCATACCTATCTGACAAAGTATAAACCACAGACTATTAGAAATTTCTTAAAGAAAAAAAACAAGCAAACACAATTTTAGTTAAGATTCTAAAAAGAGGGGCAGGGAAGACAGCCCAGTTAGCAAACTGCTTGCATGACCAAAGATTCGAGTTTAATCTCCAGACTTCATGTAAAAAGTCATGTGTGGTTGTGCACATTTGTAATCCCAGTGCTGGTGGACCTCGGGGCCCTCTTGCCAGTCAGCTTAGCCTAATAGCAAACCGCAGGCCAACAAGAGACCCTGTCTCAAAAACCAAGTGATTGAGAAGATATCTGAAGTCAAATCAGCCCTAAAAATAAACTCTGCTTGCAGATACACACTCAGGAACCCACATGTTAACTCAAAAAAAAAAAAAAAAAAAAAGATACTCTTCCCCCAGTGGCATGTAATTAAAACAAATCTCTAGTCGTTATTGACTTTTACTATCTTCCTGTTGTTTAGGATTTCTTTAAACATTTACTTATTTATGCATGTGCATGTACATGCAAAGGTCAAAAAGCAACTTCGAGTCAGTTCTCTTCTTCCTTGGGTTCTGGGGACTGAACTCAAATTTATCAAGAGACAAACATTTTTACCTACTATGTCATCTTAGTGATTCTGAATGTAGAGTTACCACAAAAGGCAAATGAACTATGGCCACAGGGTTCTTGGGATTGAACACAGGTCATCAGTTTTGAGGGCAAATGCCTTTACCCTTTAAAGTCATTTTGTCTGCCTTGGAATCCAGTTTTTAAAAAAAACACTATTTGGCTGGAGAGATGAAGTTAAAACTTCCTCGCAAGCAGAAGCTCCAGAGTTCAGATCAGATCCCAGGTCCCATGTAAAAATGCCAGGCAGAAATGGCGATGACCTGCACTTCCAGCCCTGGTGGGCAGAGCCTAGAAAATCCCACATGGAAGCAAAAAGGAGGTAGTAGACATGCAGGATGCATCATTCTGGAAGTCATCCTTGATCCTCCACAGGGACACACACTGCCCTCTGATATATTCACACACAGGTGCTAAATATATATATAAAAAAACCTATTGTTTATCTTGAAAGAGAAAGTTAAACTGCTGAGCATGGTAGTGCAGGCCTGCAAAGCAGGATTAGAAATTCAAGGCCAGCTTGGTCTACACAGCATGAACATATCTGGTGTGTGAAAAAGCTACAAGACATCAGAGTTTACTTACAACAAAGTTGTAAACATCTGTTCCTACTTTAAAAAAAAAAGTTGTATCGATCAGGCAACTCTTCTAGGCTGATTCTGCAAGATGGCATCCAATACTATTCTTAGAATTATGTAACATCTCTATGAACATGGAATATCATTAAAATTTTTGTGTGTGGGTATGTGCATGCCGTGGCATGCATGAGGAGGTGAGAAGACAACTTTCTAGAGTCCATTCTCGTCATCTTTACCTGTTGTTGCAGTTTCTCTTCATATTGCTCATAAATGCTCAACCAAAGAACTCAGGGGAACAAAGGATTTATTCTTTCTTTACACTTCTCAGTTACACTTCATCAGCATGGCAAGAGAGTTCATACCATCAAAAACTGAGGGAATTGGCCACAACATATCCACAGAATTTCTGAGAGGAGCAAAATTTCTCACTTGCTGAAGTATGTCAAATTATTAAGCCAGTTCTTTCCAATTTTATCCACCTGTCCAGAAACAGTCCTATACATGATGGATTGGGTTCTTCTACTTCAATTAGACAATCTCCCATAGGCCTGCTCAAAGTTTGCCTTAACCACCAATTCTTCACAGATGTGCCCAAAGTCCCAAGCCTTCAATTGTCAAGTTGACAACTGTATCTAGCTAGCACACACAAATTACACTCAGGTTGCCAAGCTTATGAGCAAGTACCTTTACCCACTGAGCTATCTCACCAGACCTGAATATGGAGTCATCACAAAAGACAAATGATCCAGGACACTTTAATCAGAGACATCAAAAATAACTTGAATTAAAAAATGGTCATGACACTAGTACCTCCAATTTTCTGAGTTTGGAAAACTACAATGTAGTAACACAAGAGAGAAAAAGAGAGAGAGAGGAGAGAGAGAATAGTGTCTCTGCACTAATACTTTGCATAGACATTTGTGTGTGTGGTACATGAAAGTGCACTCGCCTGTTGAGGCACGTTGGGCACGTTTCTTTACATCTCACCACCTAGTTTCTTTAAGACAGGATCTCCTAGAATTCATTTATTGGCTAGACTGGCAGGTCACCGAACAACTAATATCCTCCTAGCTCTACTTTGCAGCAATGAGATTGTGGGCATAGACAGTCATGCCCAGCTTTTTTTTTTATAAACTATTTTTTTTTTAATTTTTTATTATTTCAGTTGTGGATGTATGCGCGCGCGCGCGCGTGTGTGTGTGTAGAACCACGGGCGAATTCTGGAACCACCATGAATCGCCTCCACCTTGTTTACTCTGCCCCGAGATTCACAGGCTCCGCCCTACCAGAACCAGAAACCGAGGACGCCCCCGCTTCCGCCCGGCGTCTATAGGTGGGGTCTAGGATCCGAACTCAGGACTTCCGCCTGCAAGGCAGAGGCTTAATCCCTGAGCCACCTCTCCAGCCCCTATAAACTTTTTCTAAAAATTTTTTTATTGTTTATTCAATTGTGCGTGTATGCGTGTGTGTGTGTAGAACCAGGGATGGATGCCTCCACCTCCTCCTTGTTTACTCTGCCCCAGGATTCACAGGCTCCGCCCTACCAGGACCAGAAACGGAGGCCGCCCCCGCTTCTGCCCAGGATCCGAACTCAGGACCTTCCGCCTGCAAGGCAGAAGCTTAACCCCTGAGCCACCTCTCCAGCCCCATGCCCAGCTTTTTATGTGCGTGTTGGTCTAAACTCAGGTCCTCTTGATTACATAGCCACTAAGCCATCTCCCTAACACTGAGATGGATAATAATAACACAATTTTTATGTTTATCAAAGTAGCACCTATGTATAAAATACCTATGAATGGGAGGGTTAAAACCATTTATTCTACATTTATTGTAAAGGCTCCTATGAAAAACAGAACCTAGACTCTGAAGCAAAGGGGATCTTGATTCTGAAGAAACAAATCTAACCTTGTTCAGAAGGTATGAAACTACTGGTTACCAAAATATATGGGACTTAACATAACTTGACAAAGGCTTCATTATGATTAATACCCTGTTCTTATATAAGCACCTTTCTTGCAAGCAGCTAAAAGCTTTCTAGTACACAATACCTCCCTTGATGAATATTAACAACCACAATGAACAGTAAGGAAGTCAGTTTTTCCAGAAGGACAGGCTGCAAAGGACATTAAAGAATCAAACTATGTCCTTGTGATGTCAAAACTATTTAAAACAAATAGCAACAAAAATAGAGTAACAGTAAGGCAGGACATAGTGATGCAGGGCTGTAATTCCAGCATTGGCCTGGCCTACACGAGACCTTCACACAAAAAATATTAACATCAACACCTTTTCTATTCTCCTGCTCTAAACAGAGCCTGAAAATTGTATTTATATTCATTTGAACCTTATGGAGTCTCAAATTTAGCTTAATCTTAATGTAATTATGGAGTCCTAATTATCAAATTTTATGGCTGTTAAGATACCCTTCTCACTAGAAATTCCAGAAGAACTATACTTAACTCTCTTCCTCTTGTCCTTAAAATCTTACATCTTATGACTTGATTTGTGGATTTACTCCTTTGATTTTATTTTCACACAAATTACAATGATTTCTTAAGATGAATGTCAAGGAAAAAGTTTAACTTATTACAACTGTAAAATCCCACAAACATGTGATCTGTTTTATTGTTTTAAAAACAGAAGACATAACCTAAGTACTGTTGGGCTATAGGGGTTGGTGAGATGTGATATATGGTAAATGTTAACATGAAAAAGAAAGACTTTTAAGCTAACCCATAGAAAACAAAGCAGGTGCTTTTACAGGTAAGGTATTTTACTGCCCCACCTACAGAATATTTCACAGATTGGGAAGGAGGTGTTTTATCCTCATTTTGAGACAGGGTCTCAATTTGTAGCCCAAGCTGTCCTCCAACTCAGCTTCATGATTAAGGTAAGTGCCTTGGAGTTCAACAACTCTAAATGCACTTATAAGCTAATCTTTCAAAACCATGAATTTGGAAGTAGTATACTATACATGTGCAACTTAAGGTCAGTTCATTTTGTATTAGTAGCTTAATTTTAGGAAAGTTTAAGAACACCTAGTTTTCAATTTCATTTTGCTAACATCTAATCAACTTTATAGAGAGTGAGAGCTTGCTTACTATAATAACAAAGTTTTGTGCAAGAAATGAAACTCACCCTTGCTTCCAAGGCAAGGCTTCTAGTACACAATACCAAAGGATAAATCTTAGAACATTTTGATATATAAGAAATTGATACACAAGAATCTGTAGGAAGTTCTGTTACTAGAAATTACTTAGTTGACTTTAAGCAAGTCTACAGAATACAGAGAAAAAAATGAGTAGGAAAGATGAAAAATGAGGTTCTTGGTCTGTTAAGGATCACAGTGGAAAACGAGACAGGATAAAGCTCTAAAAAAAGCCAGTCACAACTCTATTCCTACAACCCTAGCCCTTGGGAAGTGGAGGCATGAGATCTGGAGTTTAAAGCCAGTCTAGACTGTATGAGGCTTTGTCAGTTTTGAAAACAAAAGACAAAAGTTAATAAAGCATTGGACTGAGTGAACAAATTCACGTAAAAGTGAAACAAAAAAGACATGGTAGCACATATTTGTAATTCTAGTACTTCAGAGGTGGAGGCAGGAGGATTGTGTAGAATTTAAGGCCTTCCTGGAACACCCAGCAAGTTCTTACCTCAAAAACAAAACAAAAGCCAATCCCCCAAATCACACATAAAAAAATACGGTAACTAAATGTTGGCTACCTTGACAGATCACAACATATTTGTCTTGTAGAAAAAGAACTAATAACAAAAACAAATCTTTTCATACATATAAAGGTATAAATTATGCTTGGACTACATTAAGTATAAAAAGTATTCATCCTTTAGCTATACAGACATTAGAATTAGAGTTATAGGGGCTGAGTCAAGAGAGCAAAGTGTGTGCTGTGCGTCGTGCAAACACTAGGGACCCAAGTTATATCCCCAGCAGCCACACACATTAAAAACAAAACGAACAAAAACACAGAGTTACCGAGAAGCATATCTGCAATTCCAGAGTTGAGGAGGCCATGTCTCAAAAAACAAGGTGGATGGTCCTGAGGAATGACCCCTGAGGTTGATATCTGGCCCCCACACACTTGCCTAACACCCATATACACAAAAACTCATACATGTGTACATACATACTATATACGAAAAACAAAATTTAGAATAAAAAAGTTTTATTCCACAAACAGTATAAATGTATAGCACACATGATTTAAGAACATTATGGTAAAACCAGTTTTTCTTTTACAATGTTTTAAATGTTGAACCTTGGATGGCTTATTCTTTATGCTTCATTAAGAATAACTTTTTTATTATTATTATTAATTCAATTGTGCGTGTATGCATGTGTGCACGTGTGTAGAACCATGGACGAATTCAGGAACCACCACGGACCACCTCCACCTCCTCCTTGTTTACTCTGCCCCGGGATTCATAGGCTCCGCCCTACCAGGACCAGAAACGCAGGCCGCCCCCGCTTCTGCCTGGCGTCTATACGTGGGGTCTAGGATCCGAACTCAGGACCTTCCGCCTGCAAGGCTGAGGCTTAACCCCTGAGCCATCTCTCCAGCCCCTCATTAAGAATAACTTTGTACCATATTTGGTAGCACCTAACATGCTGGAAATAGGGTAGACATCTATTGAAAACCATCTTCCAAAGGAAGTATGCTGTGAAATCTGAGTTTTAGTGCTAAATGAGCGTCATTATTTCAGTAACAAGACCATCTTTACAGCTATCAGGTAAGAAGACTGATAAACTGAAAACTAAGAGATGAAATATCTTAAGGCCAATCGACAGAAATCAGAATACAGAAATCTGCTTCAGGAAGGAATGCTAATTCTAACAAAGTAAACACTAGCTGTCTATAGAATTCTATATATTAAGAAAAAGAAAAAAGCAATGGCAACATGTCTTTTCTCCCCCTAAAATTCAGTACTGAGAGTTGAGAGATATTAAAAAGTCACTACTACATGTGTAGTATTCATGAAAAAGTTGTGAGTCTAGCATGATCTATAAATGGGTAAGATCTGGGCAACTGGAAAATTTCTTCAGAAATGCAAACATAAAAGTCTCTACATAGGGTGATCTAGCCCCCCATGGCCCTCTAGTGCCATGAGTCTGTTTCTTGTTCCTTGCTCCTCATGAATTCCATGCCTATGCACTGAGTTCTCATGGGCTCCCTAGCCCCTCATGGCACTCTAGTACCATGAGCTCTGTTTTATTTCTGCTGCTCATGGAGGCATCCTAGCTCCTCATGGCACTCCAAGTCTGGAGTCCATGAGTTCCTACCTTTCTCTTTTCTAATAAACTCTACCTTAATTCTCAAAAAAAAAGTCTCTACATGACTGCATGCAAGTTAAAACCACAACACTGTCAGAGCATATATGTATGTGGCCAGATAGTATTTGTTCCACCACTGAAAGTCTTAGTCATATTAAAGCAGGACAGCATTTACGTATTAGATTGATGACTAGCTGCTGTCAAATGAAGCCATGGTTTAAGATACACAAACATGAAAAAAACTGCTACCCAAAGTTTGAGACAGTCTCCTGTATCCTAGCTCAGCCTCAAACTATGTAGCTGAAAATGACCATCCTAAACTTCTGATGCTCCTGGCTCCAAATCCCTGGTTTTTGTTAAAACTGCAGGTTGCATGTGTTACTAAGGTTCTCAGGATGAAATTTAAAGAGCTAGAACTCATATTCATATAGCCCGGTCTGGCCTGTAACTTGCAATCCTCCTGCCTCCACCATTCTAGAGGCCTAATTACTCTTAATCCCCACATTTTTATGTGTAAACCCATAAAGAAATATATGCTAACAGATCAAGGACTTTTCTTAAAATTCCATCTGATGCTGAAATAGGGACACAAGGACACTCCTCCCAGTCAATACACAACAGCCTCTTTACAGATTGCTGTACTTTTAATTTGTATACAAACAGCATTTCTTGGAAGTCCCAGGCCTAAAATTTTGTCAGTCATTTTCTGAGACCCTTGCTGAAATCCCTAAAGTTGACTGGAGATGTACATCAGTAGTAGGGATTTGAGGTCCAGAAGTGGAAAAAAGTTATCCAAAATGCTATCCTTTTTTACCCCTTTCCCTAACATGTAACGCATATGCTTTTTAATAATTTTGAGAGACAAAGAGCCAAGTGCACATAAGCAAGTTGTTATTTTTCCTCTCCTATCATGTGGGCTTCTGGAGATTAAGCACAGGCTTCCAGGTTTGCAAGCAGATACCTTTATTGTGAGCCATCTTTAATGGCCCCCTAACATATCCTTTAAATGGTTAAAGTGGGAGCAAGGGATCAAAGATAACAAGCAGCACAAAGTATCTGTTGGACAGATTAAGTATGCAAAGATACGTTTAGGACAAGGAAAAGATGCCTAGATTGCCTACCATGCTGTTTGGATTAGTGATCTTTCTTGCTCTTTTCTAGTTTCAATTATAGAATGAAAAAATAAAAACTACTCTGGTACTTTTCTTATCCAAAGTTTTTCTCAGAAATGAGCTGTCTGTCACCTAAGCACAGCTTGCTCTCATGAAAACAAAACAAAACAAAAAGGAGGTAAGACTAATCTTGAAGAACAGGTTCTCTCTTGAACCAACAGCAGTAAAACTTGCCAGAAATAAAAAAAAGCAGGGGCTGGCATTTGGCTGAGTGTGTATGTTTGAATGTAAAATTTTGATTAGAAATGCTTACTTGCTAAATCTGATCTAGCTTATAAAAATCAAATGTTCTATATTAAGCACTGCTCTTAAGAGTTAGTCCAGGGCCTGGAGAAATGGCTGGGGGTTAATAGTCTCTCAAGCAGAAGGTCCTGAGTTTAGATCCCAGATCCCACCTTAAAAACTCCAGGCAGAAATGGCAGCCTGCACTTTCAACTCTGGTGGGCAGAGGGTGGGAAATCCCACAGTGAAGTAGATAGAACCAATCAAGGAGGATTCCTGAACCACCCTTGGGCCTCCACAGGGACAGACAGACAGACAGACAGACACACACACACACACACACACACACACACACACACACACACACAAAAATAGTTTAAAAAGAGTTAGACACTTTTTTTTTTGTATAAAGGCCAGGTATGGCGAATACTTGTAATCCAGATTGGTGAAGCTGAGCCAAGATGACAGAGCCAGTCTGGTCTCTTAAAACAACAAAAAAAAATGGAAAATCTTTGTCAACTTTTATCTCTGAAGACCACCAAATCTCTATTTTCATAAAAAGTCACCTCATCTATGTGTAACAAGTACTTTTTATTTACAAATATTAAATGTACTTTAACTAGAAAAAATTTAATAGTTCTGAGATCTGGCCACACCTTTTATAGACCCATTTCTTTTAAATAGAAAATTTAATAGAAAAATGGGTTATAACTTGGTCAAATTATTTACATGTAAGAAACAACTTCTAAAGAAGAAAACAAAAGCAACCTTTCAGTTTCACATAAAGAACAGGAGAAAGCACACAAGCTACATCATAGCTAAATTTACTGGGGTGGGGGGGATTTTCTCTTCTGATTATGTGTCATAAAAAGATACATTGTCTCATATACATATATGGTATGAACCAGTGTTTCTGTAATTATTTGGATTTCTGAGACATGGTGACGTATCCCAGGCTGGCCTCAAAACCTCTAATCCATAATTCTCTGTATTATGCCCTCAACTCTGATCCTCCCTCCTCCATCTCTCAAATGTAGAATTATATTGTGTAGTGTGTGCCACCATGCCTGATCTCTCTCTCTCTCTACCTGATATTTGTGTGTATCCTTTTTTCTATTACCATTATTCTGAAACCCTATTTACTATCTTAAATCCTTGAATAGTTCAACTGAAGACAGGTTAAGTTTTAAAAAGCAAGTTCTACTGTACTGCAAAAACTCAAGCCTTAAGACTAGGGTTAAAAAAATCAGAGGTAGAATACTTGCTTAGAACCCATGGGGCTTTAGGTCTGATATCCAGGACAAGGAAAAATCATTTTAACATAACTAATCAAAGATTATGAACTTTGGTGAGGTCAGGAAGAGAGGTGTTGAAATTACTGTTCTGCCACATTGGGTTAGATTATCATGTAACTGAGATATGTCTATAGCAGCAAATCAGTTCTCAGCATTATTGGGGGACAGGGTAAGTGAAGTCACAATTTGCAGAGACTTCTGATCTATCCTCAAATCAATTTGAAAATTAACTTAAAAAAATCAAGACTTTTCAATTTCACTAACCTGGGATTTGCTAAAAAACAAATATTGTTACAAATTCTTACTTCAAATTACCCCACTCACTTATTAACCCGTGATTTTTCCTTTAGTTTTGATGTCAACTGTTAGCAACACTACAAACATGAGGAAATGCAATAACATGAAATTTAGTTTAAACAGGCAGAATAAAAGATGGAAGAAAAATAACAAGAAAGCATTTCGTTATTAAGACTTAAAAGTTCTAACTACTGAGTAGTTAAATTATCAACCTACCTATAAAAGAAAAGGCTAACAATTAGGTTGTGTCTTAAAACAGATTATTTATTGGTTGAAACCATATCCATGTCACTTTTCCCTGGAATTAAAGAAATTAGCAGACTATAGCTTTAAATATCAATATATTAGGGTCTTAAAAATAAAATCTCTTGAAAATAAATACTGACAATCTCTAGGGATAAGTTTCTATAGTATTTAACACAATTTTAGTGTGACTTGTATAATATTCCATTTACTATAGATCATATTCAATTTGGCTCAATATCCATGCAAAAACTATATATAAGGCAGCTATTGGGGCTAGGGAGATAGTTCAGTTGGTAAGCGAAGGATCCTAGAACTCACATAAAGAAAGTCAAGCATGGTGGTATGAGACTGTATTCTCAGAGCTGGGGAGGTGTGAAGCTTAAAGGCCAATCACTCTAGCTTAATTGGTGAGATCTAGGTTAGTAAGAGACCCACCTCAAAACAGACAACAAAATAGACAATGCCCAAGGAACAATATCTGAAGTACAAATAGCTGTAGTACATACAGTTACTTGATTGAGGGTATACACCTTAAAAAGACAATGCTGCTTTCTATCTATTTTGGAGGTATTTACAACAAAGGACTAAAATTTAAAAGCACTAAAACCACATTTTAAAAATGGCACATATACAAAGATATTGTATACTCTATCACTGGCAGAAAACAAACACTGAAAAAAATAACATAAAACACAAAGCCACAAATAAGGGAATCATATGTTCTAAATACTGACAAACTCAATACATTTAGAAATTTTGTTCAAACTACAGTTTGCTTTTTCAAGTAAAGGGCTAGCCCACTAATATTACAAACTGATCTCACTGGCTGCTGTTTACAATTTATACTGGATATTACAGAACCCCTTCTGTTTTACTACATATGGTTGATACATGTCAGAGTAGCATTAATTTACTTAAAAATTATTCTGTATCCTTTTGCTACCTTTCTTTCTAATTACTTCATGCAGGTAAAATAGCATGATCCTGGTTGCTCTCATTTCAAAATGAAATTCCATACTGAGAATAAAAATGTTTCAAACTGTAAATATCAGAGATTGATCTGCATATAGAATGCTTTTTTGGATAAAAGAATATATCAAGTCTTTCTTGTTGTTACTGCTTTTGAGACAGGGTCTCATGTAGCCCAGACTGGCCTTGACCAGTCTTCTTAGCTCCTTCTTGGCTAAAAGAAAAAAATCCAATTATCTGCAACTCAAGAGTACTAACTGTAGACTTCAGGATTAATCCTACCTAGGAAAATGCAGCTTACATCAGATTTGTTTTATAAACTCACAAGACTATATACTTAAACTTTAATATTTTTTTCTTATTGGGACGATTTCATCTAGTCCAAGTTGGCCTTAAACTTTTTATCTCCTGGCTCTACTTCCTAAGTGTTATGATTACAGATATTTGTCAAGAAGCCAGCAAACCATGATATAATTTTACAGATAGGATGGAGAGAGGAAGGGAAAGAGGGAGTAGGGGAAGACAGAACAAATAGAGGTCAGAAGACAACTTTCAGAAGTTCTAATCATGTAGGATCTAGGAATCTAACTCAGAACACCAGGTTTATAACCAGGCACCTTTCTTTCTCTGCTGAACCATCTCACTGGCCAAACCAAAACATCTTAAAATGTGTATCAAATGATTTCAGTTCAAACCATTCTCAAAAGGAATCTTTTCATTCTTCTGGATTGACAAGACAATTCCAGGAGCAGTCATAAGACATATAGGGGAATTTTATATAAAAACAAAATCCAGTGAGTTATGCTAAACTAGAATGTTTTCGCATTCTGAATGTTTCACCAAAATATGTCAAATATTGAAGTAATACACATCTAGTCAAAAGAGATCAAAAAGCTCTCAGAACGGACAATGGGTAATCAATGCTCAGACCTGACTTTTCAGTTTAAGTTTCATATCATATCTGATGTTAATAAGCTCTGTTACTGAAATACCAATCATCTATTTACTAAAACATATAGCTCCCAGTGAAATCAGTAACTCACATCAAGCAATATAAACTAAAGGTCATATAGCAACTTGAGTCCTCTATCAGAATAGTAAACTGCTCTATCTCTCTCGATAAACCTCGAACACATCAAGGTGTTATAAACCAACTTAATTGGTTTTTATATGATGTTGCTAAGCTTGTAAGGAAAAGTATTCTCTATATGAGAAATGTTAATATACTCCAATTTTTCTTCTGTCTTGAAGAATTATCTTTGACCCATCAGCTATGCCAGCCTGCTTCATTTGCCTAATTTTATTTAAATTTACCTGTTATTATTTAAACTCTGGAGGTCAGACAGCATTTTCAAGTGTGAAAGTAAATTTTCAGTTTATGTCAGTGAGCAAAGTGTAACCTTTCCCATCTCTAAACGAATATGGACACCCAAATACCTATCTCCTGGACCTGGCCATCAATGTAAAAACAATGGCTCAAATGGAATGAAGTTTAAAAGGCAAGAAGGCAAAAGATGTGTTACTTAGAAGTGGGAAGGGTCACTCTAGACAGTAGAACAAAGACACAAAATAGTGATTTTTGGTGTGGTGGTATACATTTTAGTGAATTGGCAAATATACTTATGTGAACCCAATTTGATTGCAAATGGAAAATACATTAAAAAAAAAAAAAAGACTGGGTGTAATTTATTCAGTCTTTCCGAGTTCAGGCAAGAAAGTTCTTCAGAATCAAGCACCAAATCTGATATTTTCATGAGCCCTGGAACACTACATCTGTAGCTCTGAAGCTAGAACTAAGATGGAAGTGAAAACCAGAAAATTTAACAGCCACAAATGGCACTGCTCAGAGGGAACTTAACAATGGAAGAAAAAGTAATCTCCAAAGTTTTTGTTGTTTTGAGAAAGGGATTCAGAAGGCCCAGACTGGCCTCCAATCCTTGACTGTAGCCCAGGACAGGCCTTAAACTTTTGATCGCATCGTGCCCGACTTCTGAGCAGTTAACATGACATTAAAAGCCAAGAAAAATTAACAAGTTCAAGAATTTAATGGCGTCCATAACTGGGAAGAATGCGTGCTTGATTAGTTTAGAAAATGGCCTCTTTTCCTTATTAAGGCACAGTGAAACTAAAAACATTCTAAAGACTGAATCTACTGTCTTCATAATTAGTCTTATTTTAAAAAGAGGTGCTGAGGAAAAGGACCAATAGAACTTATAAATAGAAAAAGTAACTTAGTTACTCCTTAATTCTTACAAAAATGTCCGTTTTAATAGATAAGTGAGCAAAGGGAAAAAAAGAAAACTTTGAACCATAACTCAATTTCTTTGTACTAAACTTATTTGCCATTTTAAATACTTTTTCTCTTGGCTCACTTACGCTGTCACTTTATAAACTTACAAAACCTGTCAGGTTAAATTTAAGACTACTCCAATCTTGTCTTTAAATTATCAAAGGCCCACAATGGAAACTCATCAATATCTTGACCCCGGGTTCAAGTTTTCTCTTTTTAGGATCAGTTTTCATTTTCTCCTAGCACCATATTACACATTTTGCCAAGTAGTTCTGCTGAGCTTTATAATGTCAGTACTAGGGGCTGAGGCTGGAGGACGGAGTTTGAAGCCAGGCTGAGTTACAGGGCTAAATCTTCTCAATCCTCCCACCCCCGCCGCAGCAAACAAAACCCATGAAAAACGTGCTGTAAAGAGGAAGATTCGGGAGCCGTAAATATTATTCACTAGTAGAGCTTACAGTTTCATATTTTATTAAAAAAAGGCGAGAGAGAGAACATAGATTAAAAGTATTGGAAACGATCTTTCCGTTTAGGGTAAAGCTGTCAGTCGGTGTCACTAACGATGCCTGTGTATAAGGAGGTAGATAGAGCCCACCGAGCAAGCACTTACAATATGTACGAATGAGGACACTGGAAAACCTAAGTGCACAGGAACAGTGTGAGAGGGGCCCTTAAACGCCAATGGACAGTCCTTGGTTGCTTGTATGTTCTGAGAGAGAAGTGTTCCTGGTGTTTGTTATTCACTTGCTTCCAACCTTCGGGAATATTGCATTTTCCTATTCGGACCTGAGACACTTCGTGTTTTTTCCGGAAAGTACTCTGCACGCTGCCGGCTGCGGGGCCCCCACCCCCGGCGGGAGCGAGCCTGTCCTGGTTACGCATCCCCTTGACCCCCGGGGCTCCGCAGCCGGTTCCGAATTCCACGGGAGGGACCTGCCACCTTACGTAAGTACGCTCGGCAAGGAGAAAGGCAGATAAGAAAATAGGGCGCCAAACCTTCTCCCTCCAACAGCCGTCACACCCCAAAAGGAGCGTCCCTCCCCGGGCTTTCCCTGGGGGGCGCGGCGGGCGCCGCGTGGGGGAGGGGAGGGCTTCACAGTCATCTCTTCCTCTTCGGGCCGCCGACGCCGACCGCACCACCGTCTCCTCCGCCCCGGCCCGGTCCCCTCCCCCGCCCCAGCCTGGGTCGGAGCCAAACCCCACAGGAATGCGGCCGGTCACATGCGCTGCGGCGGCGGTGGACGTGCCTCCCCCCGCCCCCCGCGCCCCAAGGAGACCCAGCGCCATCTTGCCCTGACGCAGTTACAAAAGTCACCGGAGAAATCGCGTCTCCTCGGCCGCGCCAGCGCCCCAAAGTCTCGCAGAGGCCGAGCCGGGGCCCTCACCTCGCGCAGGCAGAGGAGACTATGGTCAGCCAAGAGCCGTGCCGCCTCCTTCGCCGCCGCCCGAGGTCCACGTCGGCCGCGGCGGCCACGCTCGCCATCGTCACTTCTCCCTCTCTGCCTGTGCAACAGCCTCCCCCGACGGCCTCGCCCCGCCCGCTGCTGCAGCATGAGCTCATCGCGAGCCAATCACGACGCGCCCGACGAGGCTCCTCGGGCGCCGATTGGCTGCCGAGCCCGCCTCTGCCTCTCCCCACCCGGTGACGCAGCGTCCCGGGTCGCGCTGCGGGCCAAGAAGACGGAAACCGCCATTTCGGGGAAAGGCCCCGGAAAGCAGAGCCGGAGTCGCCGTGTCCTTCTAAGTGGGGGGAACCCTTCCTTTATTCCGTGGCGTCCCCCCCTTTTTTTTGCTTCCAGCTAACCGGCTCTGCCCCCACCCCACCTCGTTTAATCAAACACCGCCACACAAACGAACTCCCGCTCCCCTCCCCGCACACGGTCCCGCGGCGGGGAGAAAACATCCTCCCCGGGGCCAAGAGAAGTCTAGGAGGCAGCGACGGCGACGGCACCGACAGCGACGGCGGCTTTTACCCCGATAAACGGTGGCAGGGAGGCGGCGCCGACGGCGGCTGCACTTTTTGCTGCTGCTGCTCCCCCCGACCTCCTCCGTTTCGTGCTCCTCCATCGGGACGGCGCCCGGCCGGCCCGCTCCGCTTTTATCCGGAGCCCGGAGCCTGCGCACTGGGGCCTCGTCGGCCACTAGTGGGCGTCGAGCGACTCTCCAACCGGGTTCACCCTGCGCTGGAGGCCAGGCCCGGGCGGGGGCGGGGAGCCGGGGCTGGGGTGGCGTGAGGAGCGGGGGCCGGTGCATCACTGGAGGGGAGCGGCGCGAAGGGCGCGGGGGGTCGTCCCCAAGCCCCCGCCGCTCATCCTCCTTCCACCTGCTGGTAGCACCCCCAGGCTCACCTAGGTCCAGGCTCGAGGGCTAGCCAGAGAAAACGGGTCAAAAGTAAATCCCACCAAACACCGAGACTTCCCCAGACTTTCGGCGAACTGCTGAGCGCCTCGTCTGTGCGGGGACAGACGGGGAGGCCGGCCGTGCTGCCGCCGCCTGCGTGACGCCGCCGCGCCTCGGCGGAGAGGCCACGGCGGGCGGCAGCCCATGAGCAAGATGGCGGCGAGCAGCCTCGTCCCCTCCCCCCTGCCCCTGCGGAGCGGGGCGGGCGGGCCCCGTGCGCTCGCCGCCGCCGCCGCCGCCGCCGCTGCCGCCGCCGCCGCCGCCGCCGTCGCCGCCATTTTCCCAGAGCGAGCAGCAGTGACACTGAGCGGGCGCAGGGGGCCGAGTCGGAGACCGTGCCTGAGTTGGGGAGCGACGACAGAGGGGGCATAGACACTCGCAGCAGCTCGCCGTCTCCTCTGCGTTCCTGCCGCCCGCCAGAGAGCCCCCTCCCCGACTCCCCGGCTCCCGCCGAAGACGCTGCGCGCTGCTGTTTGGGGAGGGGGTGTGTGGAGCCGGGTCCTGCGTCCGCAGTGGCTGCTGTCGGGGGGTCGTCTGCGCGCCGACGTGTGGAGCGCCTCCGCGGGGGTCGAGCAGATAACGGGGTTCAGGCGTCTGGTGCGTGAACATCACAGGTCAGTGCCCGTCGTCTGGGTGGGAGTCGCCGGGCTGTGCAGCCGGGGCGCCTTGCGTTTCGGGGGAGGGGGCGCCCGGGCGTCCCCGAGAGCCGGACGCGGCGCCGTGGCTCAGGTGCGGCGGCGGGGGCGAGACCCGGCCGCCTCCCTCGGGCCGCCCTTGCTCCGGCCTGCCCCTGGAAAGGGGGCATTATGGCGGGTTTTAGGGTCTGGACGGGGAAACTGGCAGTTAAACCCCCTTGAGAGTGGGAGTTAGGGAGGGGGCGCCCCCCTCGCCGGCGGCGGGCCGGGGCCGCCCGGGTGAGCCGGGAGGCTGCTGGCCGTGGCGAGGGGTCCCCGGCGCCGCCGGCGCTCGCTCCGCCCGGCCTCGTCCCGCTCAGGTGCCGAGCGGACCGGCAGGCCCGGTGTCCTCCTTGCCTTTCTTTGCTCGCCGGGCGCTGGCATCGCGGTCACAACTAGGAAAGGGGTGAAAAGAACGTCCTGGGCATCTCTTTGTGGGAGAGCGACAGGCAGCTCCCCATCCTCTCCGGGAGAGGGCAAACCCGCCCCTAAGGTGGTCACCCCAGTCGCTCCCCGGCCTCCTCCCCCTCCTTTTGCTCCACCGCCGTCCCTTACCGTGCCGGAGCCGTAGAACCCACAACATGGCTCATTTCGGAAAAGCTCATCTGGACCGAACGATTGGCACCAGCGCGGTGGCAGCGGGCACGGACGAGAAACAAACGGTTCCCTGTGCCGAACTGGGGAGGAGGGAGAGAAAAAACAACCCCGGGTCCCTCCACCGCCTCCAGGTTACGGGTCGATGCCCCTTATCGGGACTCTGCCAGGGACGGTAGAATTTCAAGTCGGGAGCGATCCCTGGAGTTGGTCGCAGTGATCCTCGCATTACCTGTGCTGCGCACCCCGCGAAGGCGAGGGGATCATGTAAGGTGCCTGGAGTGCTGAGACCCGGGAGCGGAGGCAGCGCGTTGCAGGCAACTCGAGGTTGGAGGTATCAGACACCTAATTGGAAAATAGACCCCCTTTTCCTTTAATTTCTGCGATGGAGAGTAAAAACTGTAATTTCCCTCTTTTGTCCTTTACAGATTCTAAAAATGGCGGCCCCGGGCTGATGTTGTGGTAATCTAATCAGCTCGGGTCCTCCACACCCCATGCAGTGCGTTTGTCTGCAGCATATTACTGGCTTATTATGTTTACATGAAAAAGACTGGGCCCTTTTTTTTTCTCTTTCCCCAAGCCATTTACAAAACTGTTGATTTCATTGCAAATTACAATGCTGTCTTTTAGTTGATTAATTTTATTGGCTTTTCCTCAGAGGCAAATAAACTATA
Source organism: Typhlomys cinereus (assembly GCA_023101885.1). Lineage (NCBI taxonomy): Eukaryota > Metazoa > Chordata > Mammalia > Rodentia > Platacanthomyidae > Typhlomys > Typhlomys cinereus. Next base: position 659,085 of record JALPQD010000166.1, on the reverse strand, counting down.
CCACTTTTCAAAAAAAAAAAAGAAAAAAACACTGAGGTAGTCTTGCAAATTTCATTGGTCAGGGTACTCTGAAACATTAAAGAAAATTCATTTAGGTACAAATAATAGTCTACCTTGGTCCTCTACCAACCATTTATCTAATATATCAAAGTAAATTTAAGTTTTGTAAATGTAGACTATTTTTTATGATTCAGGATTTTAATCTTCCATAAACATTTCCGATGTAGCTCTTAACCAGTTTTGTACATCTGATCTTCATATTTTGTTTCAAGAGCAAATTTTACAGAGCTATACCAACAAGCCTAAACCTGTTACTTCACTGGTTGCAGAAATGAGTATTCTTTCCATTATTATATTTGGCATCTTTTTAAAACTTAGGAATTTTCAGTTGGTTGTGTATTTGGTAAAGTGAGGCGCCATGCTTTACTGCCTTTTACATTTGTATTGCAATATACTATCATCATTATGTAAGTAAAAAGTAAGGCTTTGCTTCTTGATCCTGTCTCCTCTTGTCCCTTATTTATTATAAGATTATGAAATTTAGTGTGTTTCAATAGACTGTAACATAAAGCATTACCATAATAGGATCTGGAATCCATTTTTTTTTTTTTTTTACCATTGTCAGTATCTTATAAACGGAGACAAAATTTAATGTCAGGTGTCATTTAACTATATATTTAAAAGTGTGAATGACTGCAATTCATTTACATGGTAGGAGGTCTATCTTCTTTTAAGGCTGAACTAAGCAGTGAGATAGAAGTGGGTCATTAATAGTGTTTAATGACCATCCTGATTGTGGAGCACCTGAAAGATGAGTACCTTTTAATCCAGTAGTACTTAAAGGTTGGAGAGCACACACCCTGTCATGAACCTCTTACTACACTGCAAGTATTTTAGAGTAGAATATATTCCATATGGGTAGAACTGAACTGGTGATAAGATTCTATTCTACACAGAAATTAGGCAGTTTTACACACTAGTAAACATCATCCTTGAAGACTGAATACACAACCTTAGAATCATTGAAATAATTATGTAACGAAATGTTAATTGGTAGTGAGAATTTGTAAAGGAATTTGGGGGGTCATATACTCATTTACATAATTCTCTTCATTGAGTGCATCAGTCTAGATCCTGGATATATTTTATGGGCTTTCTGTTTAAAATTTTGTGGTTCAGAAGGTTGATACTTAAAACTTATTATGCAGCGCATAAATCAGTGTATACATATGTGTCTTCTTGATCTTGAGAGTGGCACTAACTTAGCTTCACATACAAAAAAAAATCAAGATATCATTAAGAAAAGCCTTATTTAATGTACCAGCTTTCTCCATACTAACTTGCTCTATTGCTTTGGGTTTTCTTTGCTTCTTTTTGTTTTGATTCCTATAAAATAAGGATTTTTTTTTAAAGTGGTATACCTTAGTTTAAAGCTACTTTATAAAACAGTTGTTTCTTAATCAATCAATTGTACATGTTTCAAGTTAGGATTGTGAAGTCAAATTTATTAAAAAGTTATGTGTAATTTCTATTCCCAGAGAGTTTTGAAACATTTGGTTCCTTGGGGAAAACTAATCAGTCTTTGTTCTTAAGAAAGCTGAGTTTGAGGGATTGCTTGTTTATTTAAGTGGATTTGTACAAAACCTGTAATGTAATTGGAGAGTACCTTTTATTTTTGGAGACATTTTGACCATACTTGTTTTTTAATCATCATCATAAATTAAAAGATCTCTTTGGTCCCTACATATTATCAGCATAAATTAAAAGATCTCTATGGTTCCTAGTTCTATTTCCCTTCAACTCTATAGTCAAACTAATAGTAATAGCTATTAATTGTTGTTATACTTAATCAGGACTATGATAACTGTCCTACATGCAGTTTTGACTTCTCTGACTTCTTCACCTCTTCCAGCTAGAGAAGAGAATCTTTACCATATATATAATATATTATATCTCAGTGGTCTTAGGGAAAATTATTTCTGAAATTAATTTCTTAATTTCCAACAGTTATGTATTCATTTCCATGCATCGATCTCTTAAAAGAAACTTGTAGTTTATTTTAAATTTCTTTATTTTTGCATGTGTGTGTGTCTGTGTGTTTATCAGAGGGCACTGCATGTGCCTGTGGAGGCCCAAGGGTGATTTCAGGAGTCACTCTGGATTCTGCTACCTCTTCTTTGCTTTGCTTTACAGTTTCCCAGGCTCTGCCTTCCAGGACTAGAAGTACAGGCTGCCACCATTTCTGCCTAGTGTTTTTTACATGGGATCTAAGATCTGAACTCAGGACCTTCCAATTCTGAGTCTGAATCCCTGAGCCATCTCTCAAACCCATAGTTTTCTTTCGAAAAGTGTATTGTGAAAATCCCAAAAGCTCTGCTTTTCTGGAAGTTACTACTGGAACATATGTGCATATTACCATACTAATGTTTAAATATATAAAATGTTCACTTAATTATGAAGTAGACACATTTACAAAATACGTGCTGCAAAAAATTTCATTCTTTCAAAAAGCACTATGTAAATGAAAAGGATGGACAATAGAAATTTGAAGAGCCATCAGAACTGACTAGGGAATATTAGTATGCAGTTTTCTTAAAAGATGTTGGCTTTTTGTTTTTTTGAAAGGGAGGGGAGATTCATGTGTGCATGACATTGGCGTGTATGTGGAGGTTACAGGACAACTTTACAAAACTTTCCTTCTTCCATATGGGCTTTTGGCAATCAAATTCAGGTTACAAGGCACTTTACCTGCTGAATTATCTTCCTTGCTCAACTACATAATTTTTTTTTCCTCTAGTTTTACAAGCATACTGAGTACTTACCCCTGCTTCCCTCTATTCCCCATCCCACTCCCTCCCACCCTCCTGCCTGTCTGCTTCTATGGACCCCAGGGCTCCCTCTGGTTTGTCTACACTTTTTAAAAAATTTTTCTATTTTTTATAAGCATATTGAGTACTTATCCCTGATTCCCTTCATCGTCTCGCCCTCCTATCTCTCCACCAATTCCACCCTCCTCTCTGTTTCTATGGATCTCAAGGTTCCCTCTAGCTTGTCTAGTCTTGTGGGGGTTCAGGCCTCTGGGATACCAAGTTGCCTCTCTCTTTTCGGGTGTCCCCATTGATAAGGGCATTTCCCTTCACTAATCCAGCTTTAAGTCTCCAATGTTTCCACTGTATGTTCTTATCTCTCTTGAGTTCCTTGATAGTCTATGGGGGCATGTTGGTATATCAGTCATTATCCAGGTCTGGTAAGGGCAAGTCTCACTCTAGTGAGTTCCTAGATGCAGCAGTCCTGCCTTGAGTGGGATGTCTTGTCCAAAGGTGAACCTTCCCATCTTTAGGTTCTTAGAGTCTCACCACCCCCTTTTCTGTGAGGTTCCCAAAGCCTTAGGATGAGGAGATTGGATTGGTCTGATTCTGGATGAGCCTTGCTGAGTAGCTCTGCATTATGACCGGCCTTTGCTGTCCATTTCACTGCTCTTCTATTGACCTAGATTGCGTCCTGTCAGGGTTCAACTACATTATTTCTTTAAATACATTAAGTATTATAATTTTTATTTCTAAAGAATTATTCTTAGCAGTTGGTAACTCGATTATTTAAAATTAAAGGTAAACACATCACAAAATAGGGCAGTCAGAGATGTTCCTTGTTAGGTGTCAGAAAAAATGTTAAATACATGTGTTTTATGAGACTTTTATTGGATATAGAATTATTTTCACTTTTGGGGCTTGTGATCAAACAAATAAAATTATTTATTTGCATTTAAGCAGGGGTTCAGAATTAGAGTGGTTTAAACTTATTGTTTTATGGTGTAGAAATGTTGGAATGAGCTTTATTTCCATATATCCCTAATGCTGAGTTATTATAAAAAATAATGCTTATTTTTTGGATTGCCTAAATATTTGGTGTGAAAGTGCAAACTTTGTGATTGAAAATTGCTTTCTACACTAAATTTCAAATAGATAGTATTTAGCTAAAAATCTACCTAATCTATTAAAACTATGAATATTTTATAGAGGAAGCATTAACTGTATTATAAAGCAAAAAAAATTATTATTGTGAACTGCTAGGTTAAATGCTACTATAATAATCAAAAGATGACGACCCAGATCAAGTTAATTTGATCTTATGTAGGCTATGAAAAAGTTTAAATTCAGGCTGGAGAGATGGCTCAGGGGTTAAGACTCTGCCTTACAAGCAGAAGGTCCTGAGTTTGGATCCCAGGTCCCTTGGAAAAAGGACAGGCAGAAACAACAGCACTTCTGGTTCTGATGGGTGGAGCCTGGGAAATCCCAGAGTGAAGTAAAAGGGGAGGTAGAAGCAATCCAGGATGATTCCTGAAGTCACTCTTGTGCCTCCACATGGACATATAGTGATCTCTGATACACACACACATACACACAACACACACACACACACACACAAATAAAAAAAGTTTAAATTCATATTTAGTAAATTGTCTTAAGTAAATTCTTAAGTCAGAATCAGGAAATTCCTTGTTATATTTCACTTGATACAAAATCAATTACTTTTTTCCCTCATGAGTAATTGATAAGTCACATCTCAGTTTTAGGCAGTTTAAGAAAGCCATTTGCATGTTGTTTGATGAATTTTACAGTTTTATTGGAAATTTCATTTGGGTAGTTAACCAAAGTTATTTTTATATTTAAGGTCTTTCAGATACTGGATATTTTCAATGCAAAAGCTCAACAAAGAACTCTGATTTTGTTTTTGTTTCTGAGAGTGTCTTTTGTATCCCAGACCAGATTTAAACTTGCTTTGTACCAGAGAATGGACCTTGAACTTCTCATCTTTTTTGCCTTCTCTTCCCAAGTGCTGGGATTACAGGTGTATACCCCTAAGCCAGGTCTATGTGAGCTAGGGATTGAACTCAGGGCTTTGTGCATACTAGACGAGCACTCTATATCTAACCCCCAAGAGTCATGTTTTGACATGTTGAATTGAGATGCCATAAAACAGACCTGTCTTTAAATGAGTACATAATAATATAATTAAATTAGTAAATGATTATTAGTAAGTCACTTATCCATCATTTTTAAACATTGTTACACATACATGTAATTTAAAACTGAAGTATGAAATATGAGTTTAAGAAAATGAGAATGAAGGGGGTTAGGGAAAGGAAATGGAATATATATGATATGAAAGCAGAAGAGACTCTTTGAGGGAAGAAAAGGAACCAGTCAAAGGCAGGAGGGACAGTGAAAGGGAACAGTAAAACAAAGTAGAGTGAACATATGTATGAAAATGCCACAGTGAAACCCATTACTTTGTATGCTAAATTAGAAAATTAAAAGAAGAAAGTTAAAAACAAAATGATTCATGTAACTTTTATTTTTAATAATTGGGGAGGAAAAGCAATTCCTAGTAATTCTTAAATTGCTTAATTTAATCAAAAGGAAGAAGCACTGGGTCCTGAAGTTTATTGAGAAAGAGACTGTTGAGTAATCTTACCTGTATCACCGCCAATTGTGATGTTGAAGGTCTGAGCTTGTGACAGAAAGCAAAGATATGACAATGGGATTGAGTTTGTTTTAATTTGTGATATTTGTAAGATAATGTTTAAAGTCTTATAATTAATGTTATTTAATATTTTATCTGAGGCCACTTTAGAAATTTATGTTGTTTTCAAAAAATTCTGTTTTTATTATTTTATTTTATTTGGGTCTCACTATGTAGCCTTTTGTGGCCTGGAACTCGCCTTGTAGACTAGGCTAGTCTCAAGCTTTTAGCAGAGGTCCTCTGCTTCTCTCCTGTGTGTCGGCAGTGCAGACTTATACTACCATGTCCAGCTTCAAAGAATATTTTAAAGCATAACTCCTACTTTATATTATCATAATGAATTATTTTAAATTCATTTGAATATAAAGGTAAATATGTTTCCTTGTTTTTCTCACTGGCATAGGAATAAAAAAACAGTGAGGGATGTGGTTAGGTATCATAAAAATGAAGGCATAATAGCTTTTCATAGAGTCACAGATAAGGAGAATAAATATGAGGAAGATACATTTGTTATTTTCTTATTTTACAATCTAATAATGTAATAATTTACTTACAGGTTTTCACAGACATCCAAAGTGGCAAACAATGTGAAGAGTCTTAATGTAACTGACTTCAATGGCTGGGATTGTGTTTTTAGAAGCCATAAATTTATGAGTCTGAATAATTAAATGTGTGAGATTGTTTTACTTAGAATTGTTGGCTTTTCTGCTGCTTCTCTTAAAGCTGCTTAATTGGCCAGATTGGCAATCTTACATTATAAGCCTCCATGTACCAATATTGTTAAAGACTGGACAACAGACAAATTTGAATAGCTAGTATTTTTCTAGTACAGAGAGTTTGGAGATAGGTAAGACTGTCTCTTCCTTCCAGGGCTCATAGTTTATTTCTACCTCTCAGAAGCTTGCTATTTTAGGATTTGTTTGACTGCAGGGAACAGGCATCAGCTCAAGTTAGATTAAGTAAAGGATGTGTTATAAGGCCATAGGGAAACCTCAGAATTTATTTGAAGAAAATACAGATGAGGCCTCAGAGAATTTAGCAAGTTGTCAGCCTTTCCTCCATCTTGATCCCTTTACTTAGCTATACTTGATTAAGAACATGGTGGTAGGAAAGATATGATATGATGTGATGTGAGTGGAAGGGGCAGTTCCTTGGATGGAGAACAATAGAAATATAATTTATCCAAAAATGATTTTTTTCTTACACATTTTTTAACTAGCATACAAAATAATGAGTCTCATGATGTTTTTAGACATATGTCATTGTACTTTGCTAATTCTCCCAAAAGAAAAAAATTGCTTTTTTTCTGGAAAATGTTCAAAGATAGCTGAGTCTACTTTTTAGCTAAAAATGCAAATACATGCTCTACGTGCACATATGGTGAGGAATACTTTTTTTAAAAAGACAAGTGTTTTTGAATATAGGGTCTTGCTGGCCAGGTTGGCCTTGAACTTGCAGCAATTCTGCTGCTTCTGTCTCCTGAGTGCTTGGATTATAAGTACTGCCATATTGGGCTGATTTAATCATTATTCTTGTTCCTTAAAATATCATCTCATGTAGCCTGTCTGACCTCTAGGTTTCTGTATGGCTGAGGATGACTCAAACTTCTTTTAGTTTTGCCTCTGCATCCTAAGATTACAGGCAGGTACCATTTCATCAACTGAGTTATATTCCCTTCCCTGAATTTACTACATTTTGAAGGGTAATTGGAGGAGGAAATTCTGTAGAAAAAAAGATTTTTTTGATTGTTGGGGAATTATTCAGGTGATGTTGATGGCCGGAGAGACTAGAAGGATTAATTATTTTTTTTGTATGTAGTGCTGGATTGAATTTAAGGCTTTCCATTGAACTACATTTCCGACCCAAGAATTTTAAACACAGGAGGCACAGAAGGCTAAGTGACCAAATAGACTGAAGTAAAGCACGATTAAAATGAAAACTAAGAGATTGAGATATTGATTAAAAAATGCAATGGAAGAAAAGAATGACTGGGGATAGAAAATGAAGTAGTAATGAATAGTTGAATTTATTGCAATTTTATCTATTTTGCACGTGTGTGTGTGTGTGTGTGTGTGTGTGTGTGTGTGTGTGTGTGTATTAGAGGGCATTGTGTGTCCCTGTGGGGGATCAGTGATTTAGGGAATCATCCTGGATTGCTTCAACCTCCTTTTTGCTTGGCTTGGGATCTCCCAGGCTTCGTCCACTAAGGTTGGAAGTGCAGACCACTGTTGTTTCTGCTTGGCGTTTTTCTGAGGGACCTGGGATCCAAACTCAGGACCTTTTACTTGCAAGGCAGAGTCTTAACCCCTGAACCATCTCTCCAATCCTGAATAGTTGAGATTAAGCATGTAGGAGACTAAACTTTGAGAGACATATTACTAATATTCTGTAGCAAAAAGTTTGTTGTTTTAATAAGGACAAGTTCATGTTCATCTTAAGCAGAAGAATTTACATGTGTTAGGGAAGTTGTGGTTTAGTTAAAAATAACTTAGGTGGGTATCTTAGCCACTAAATTCCACACTTTGAGGGCAAAATATGTAAATATTTCCGTTTTTTTGTATGGAGTGAAGTTAGGAAACTATATTTCTAATAGCTGCTTCAAAATAATTTATTAAAAATACAAACCAGTCATTAAAATATATATTCTTTGGGGACTGAAGAGATGGCTCAGGTGTTAAGATTATGTTTCTTCAGCAGAAGGTCCTGAGTTGGGATCCCATCATGTTCCACATAAAAAAACAAGAAACAGCAGTGGCCTGCACTTTATCCCTGGTGGGCAGAGCCTGGGAAATCCCAGAACCAAGCAAGAAGGAGGTAGAAGCAATCCAGGATGATCCCAGAAGTCACTCTTGGTCCTCTGCAGGGACCTGTAGTGCCCTCTGACACACACACACACACACACACACACACACACACACACACACCCCATAATCAATAAGTAAATATTAAAAATATATATTCTTTGGGAGGCTAAAAATGGAAAACTTTTTGTAGAACAATTTTTTATAGCTTGAATAGTCTTCTGAAATAATACCCTGTGTGTGTTTGTAATTAGGAAAAGCGTCCTCAGATGTTTGATCTACACATTTGCATGGTTTTGTGACATAGATATTAAAGTTGAAAAGTTGGGAAGGCTTAAAAGTACGTAAGTGCTTCTTGGGAGTTTAAGCAATGTTTTTATTGGGTGGGAAAGGAGAAAAAGTGAAGGAGAAACACCTTAGAAAATGTGTATAACATGATGCCAACAGTTGCAAAAGAAAAAAAAAAATCTTGTATAACCAAAGGATTTAACTATTAGAATTTTAGTATAGAACTAGGTAACCTGATAAAATTTCAAGATTAGGAACTTGAGTTTAATTATTCTGAACCACCCTTTTTTTTTGAACCTGGCAAAGTTAAGAGGAAACAGTAGCCTTTGAAGTATAATATATATTCTGTCCTATCTATCTTAAGTTGTAAACAATAGTACACTGGAATGAATAACTTTTGTGAGGTAGGTGAGGGTAAGACATCCAGGCTACTTTTCTCAACTACAAAATCAGAATCTCTAGGATAAGACTTAGAAATCTGTTCTTTAATACTTTCACCACCAGTTGAATGAAAAATAGCAGTTCGCAGATCTAAGTTTGGGAGCTACCATTTTAAAGATCAGGTTAAAATAAGGAGGGAAGTTTGAAAATTATTCTTGTTGCCAAATAGGAAAGACATTTTTCAGTCCAAATAAAAATGGGTTCAAAAATAGTGAAAGAAGACTTATATTTAGTTAAAGCTATAAAATAAGGACATTGTTCTCCTTGAGATTAAAGAAGAAAAGTAAAATTATTACCAATGTTAATGGTTTTAATCAAAAGTATGTCTTTCCTGGTGTCAAACTTCTTTAAAAATGGACAAGTAATAAGGAGTGTATATATGATTTATGAGCCTGTATAGGTTTAGTAAATAAACAATAAATGTGTCTGTCGGGATTTTTGTCCTCGTGGAGTGTTTGTGTGCTGGAGATCAAACCATAGGCCTTACAAATGGTAGCACATGCTTTACTACTAAATACATGTACAACCTCTTCTCTTTCCCGTCCTCCCCTTTTCCCTTTCCTGCTTCTCCCTTCACCTTCCTTCTTCCCCTATGACTTCTCTTTCTCTTTTTCTTTCTTTTTTTCTTTCCTGAGACGATCTCACTATGCAGTCCAGGATGCCCTCATTCTTGATTTCTTCTGTCTTAACCTTCCTAAGTGCTGGAATTATAAGCCATGTGCCATCATGTTTAACTTTCAAGCTACTTATAAAAAGGATTTTTTTGGTATGTGGTATGTTAGTGTTATATGGATACAAACGTGTGTGTGCATGTGGAATTCTACGTAGTCTTATAATATGTCTTCCTGTATCACTTTTAGCCTTATTCCTCTGAGGAAAGGTCTTTAAATAAACCAGAGGTCACTGTTTTAGCTAGGCTGACTGGCTTTCAGTTGAGCTCCTGGGATCTGTTTCCACCCTGCAATGCTAAGGTTATAGGCACTGTGGCCAACTTTCAGGTTAGTGCTGGGGATTTAAACTCAGGTCCTTACTTACTTACAGAACCATCTCACCAGCCAAGATACTTTTTAAAGAAAAACATTATTTGTGTGTGTGTGTGTGTACACCATGTGAACTTCTGGGGATTGTACTCAGATCGCTAGGTTTCCAAGAAGTACCTTACCTATTGAGCTATCTCATCAGTCCCCTAAAGCTACTTTTTTAGGACAATAGTTTTTGTTTTCAAGGACAAATACCTGACATTAACAAATCAAAATTTTTTATGTCACATTTTCAGTTTTTTCTTCCAACTTACAATTTTTCAATGAAGCTTTAGGCTTTTCTTTTTATAATTTTCTTTCTCAGACTGAATCTTAACTTGGTAGCACAAACTACTCTTGGAATTCCCAAGTACTGATTGTAGGTGCGAGCCATCATACCAGCTCTTTTCTTGCACTTTAAAAAAATAGTTATTAGAGAGAGAGAGATCTTTACTAATAGGAGGATTTTCAAGTCTGAAGTCACACTCCTCTATTTAACTACAGAGATTGGAAAATAAGGTTCAGATTCCTACTGTACCTAATTGGTAGACATCAGGAATAAGTTGTGACATTTGATATTACCTCTTTAACAGAACACTTCAGGCATTAGAAAAGTATAGATTAAAACTTTTTCATCTAGAAGCCAAATAAATGTTTAGATTTTTGTGTAAGATTTCATTTGTAGGGAAATTACTTTCAGTATCCCCCTAAATTCAAAGACCATCTCATTAATGCTAATTGTTTTTAATTAAATTTTTAATTTTGGGATAATCATAGATTTTATAGGTGCTTGTACAAACTGATACAGGGACAGGCGGGTGAGGTAGCTTAAAAGGTAGGGAGAGGCACATGCACCTAAACCTGGCAACTTGAGTTCAATCCTTGGAACCCACATCAAGAACTGATTTCTGAAAGTTGTCCTCTAGCCTCTATACATACCAGTGTGGGTGCTCTCCCACTTTCTTTTTTTCCCCACCTCAAATAAGTAAATGAGAATAAATTTAAAAATAAGCTTTAAGAAAAGATACAGGGAGATTCCATGTATTTTTTTTTAACATTAATGTTAACATCTTAATAGCAGTGGTAACATCTTGCAAAAATTGTAATACAACATCACAGCAGAATACTGACATTGACTATGAAGCACCCATATTTATTTAGATTTATACTTTTAGTATTTTTACTCTTATGTAACCATGCCCAATTCTCTCTTCCCCCTTGCTAATTTGTTTTCCATTTCTATGCTTTATCATTTTTAACAATGTTACATGAATGTAATTTCATTTTGGGACTTTTTTTTTTTTTTTTAAACAGGGTTTCACTCTGAAGTTCAGGCTAGCCTTGAGCTTGTGACAGTCCTCCTGCCTCAGCCTCCCAAGTGCTGGGCTGCCATACCCAGTGATTAGACTGCCCTTTTTTTGGGGGGGGGGAGTTTGTGTACATATTTGCATATGTATGAGTACACATGCACATGTGGGAGTGTGAAGACCTGAAGTATCAGGCTGCTCTCTACCTTATAGGAGGAAAGAATCTCTCCATTGAATCCAGAGCTCCAATAGTCTACTTTCTTTGCCTCTTGAGTTCTGGGTTAACAGGTGAATGCTACTCTTGTCTAATTTTTTTTTTTTTTTTTTTTTAATGTGGGTTCTAGCAATCTGAACTGTGGTATGTGATTTATCCATTAAGCTATTTTCCCAGTCCTACACTTCTTCCAACTTGATGCATGCATGTGTCAATAATATATTCTTTTATATTGCTGAAAATATCCATTTTGGTATTTTCTTTACATTTGATAGCTAAAATATAGAATATGCAGTTTCCATGGCTACACACACTCAATTGTATTTAAATAATACAATTTAAAGAAACTCAAACTTTTCTGTTTAAATTTTTTGCATAATTTTTTAGAAACTTGATATTTTGATCTCATGTTTCTCCTGTTAGTGTTTCTTTTTTTTTCCCCTAGTGTCTCAAATCCTTAACTCTACTAAGACTATTGGGAGAGTGACTTAAAAATTATTCAGGTTGTACTAGAGGCCAGAGTTAGTAATGCATCACTTCCTTAGCTTGCATGGGGGTTCTGAGTTTCATCCTCGGCACCAAAAGGTCAAGGGCAAATTTATTTATGTAGATAACAGATTTGTTTTTTTATTTTGTTTTTATCCTGAAAATACTGAGGATTGATCCTAGGGTCTCATGCTTTCCAGGCAAGCATTTTTCCACTAAGCTACAACCCTAGCAATACTCAGTATTTTGGGAGGTGATTATTAACTGTGAAAGTTCTTTTCTCTTTTTGTTTATTGACTATTATATTCTAAGGTCTAAACTTGGACATTATGTCAAGCATATATTAAGTATAACTTTTGAGGTGAAATCATAATTTTCAAGAGTAGGAATAAAAATAAAAGCTGTTCTTCAAAAATTTGTGTGTTTAAAAACAGAAATCATACGTTTATACCTGTAAACTAACAGTCTCAAAATTGCTACTTACAAAAAAGGCCTCTTTACTAAACTTTACATTATAGTTCAGGGACTCCAACACTTTGGGGATAACAAATGCCATTTTTAAATAACAGCGGTGCTTTGGAAACTCTGAATAAAATAGAAATTTATTCTGACCTGAAATGTTTATGGATAGACAAATATGCTAGTAGTTTACTTGCAAAATTGATGAGGGAACTAGCCCCTACAAAATCCTTCTAAGAAAGTTGGTACCCCTTTATATATTATCAGATAAATTAGTATGTCATATTCATACCTATATTTAAAATTTTAATAGACTTCATTTTTTAAGAAGTTTTAGGTACACAGCAAAATTGAACAGAAAATACAGATTTTACTTGTTCACTCCCAAACACATAAAACAGTCTCTTCTACCATCATTTGCATTGATATACCATTGTCACCAAAGTCCATAGCTAGCATTACAATTCACTCTGTTCATGTACTATTTTAAAACATGGCTTTTTAAAATTCACTATGTAGCTGAGGATAACTTGAAACTCCGTTTTTTTCTGCCTCCACAATCCATGCCAGTCTGCCTGCCTGCCTGCCTCCCTCCCTTCCTCCCCACCTCCCTCCCTTTTCCCCTTCCTTCTTTCCTGCTATTTTTGTCTTTTTTTTTTTTTGAGATGGGGATCTCACTAGCCTGTTAGCCTTGAACTCTTAGCAGTGAATGACCTTGAACTGAATCTTCATCCTGAGTACTGAGATTACAGATGTGTCTCACCATACCCAGTTTATGTAGGACCTCTTTACAAGCTAGGCAAGCACTCCATCAACATTGTTACAGCCCCAGCCTTTTGCTCCTTGTCATGGTCTTAAAAGCAGCCTCAGTCTTCAGTTTTTTTCTGATAGGCTGCTTAAGAAAACTTACTTTGATTGTTTTTATATTGTTGCTTTTATTCAATCTATTTTAATATTTTTCCCAGTTTTCTTGTTTGATTAGGTATTTTAATTGTTGCCGTTGCCTTTTATATCCTTTGTATTCAAAGAGTAAATTTACCTTTCTATTTGCTTCTTTCTTTGTGTGAATTCCTTTATTGTGATTACTGTATTAGAAGTTTCTAGAATTTATGCTTTTTAAAATTAGCTCAATACTCCTGTGTTCACTTGGTTTCTAGGTCTATTCTGGATAGGAGGTTTTGTGAAGACATTTATTCTTTCTTGGACCTCAGATTTCTCAGACATCTCATGGTATTTCCTTTTATATTATTTCTTTGATGGCTGCTATTTGTTCTCCATATATTTTGTATATAATTGACTTGCCATTTGGATGAGCAGGTTTTTTAACTCACACTTGAAAGTTCAGAGTAGTTTTTTTGGATTATGTTGAAATTTGCCCCCTTTACACCAGTGTTCAAGATTGCTTCTTTTCTGCTTAATAAATTAGCTTTTTTCTTTTTCTTTTTTTTCCTCTTTCCTCTTTTTTATAGTGCTAGTGATTAAAACCAGAGTTTTGGACATGTTAGCCAAGTGTTCTACCACTGAGCATATATCTCCAGTCCTTGGTTTCTCAAGATGATTTTACCATTTTGCACAAGCAGGCCTTGAACTATATAATCCAAACTGGACTCAAACTCGCAGTAGTTTTGCATTATTCATTGGAATGCTTTGATTACAGGCACGCATGTGCCACTTTTTGGTATTTATTATTTTTTTAAATTTTTATTTATTTTATGTGTGTGTTTGGAGGGATGTGTTAGAAAGCACTGTGTGTCTCTGTGGAGGCCCATGGTTGACTTCTAGAATCATCCTGGATTGATTCTACCTCCTTTTTGCTTGGTTCTGGGATTACCCAGACTCCGCCCACCAAAGTCAGTCATGCAGGTTGCAGCAGAGTCCAACTGGTATTTTTTATGTGGGACCTGGAATCTCAACTCAGGACCTTCTACTTGTGAGGCAGAGTGTTACCCCTTGAGCATCTCTCCAGCCCACATTTATTTATTTATTTATCTATTTATTATTTATTCATTCATTCATTCTTGTTTGGGGTGTTCTTGCTTTATAGCCTAAGCTGGCTTGGAAATCATTAGATAGATTGGGTTGGCCTAGAACTTGCAGTAGTCCCGCCTCAGCCTCCTGAGTACTTGGATTACAAGATTGAGTCACTTTACCCAGCATGTTTTTCTGGGGTGTGTTTTTTTAAAATGTTATTGCCTGTACATATGAGGAAGGGATGGGGTGGGGGGCAGAGAGGGTGGGGAGGAGTCTGGGAGGCATGTTAGGTAGAGATTAGAAGGCAACTTTTCAGAAGTCCTTCCACTATGTGGGCTTACAGGGAGGGATTGAGCTCAAGTTTGCCAGGTTTTTTACCTGTACCTTTACCTGCTAACCATCTCTCTGGCCTCTTTCTATTTTAAGAAATTAATTTTAGCAATAATGATTGAATTCTAATGAATTTGTGATTTTTTTTTTAATCTGGCTATAGTTTTGATATTAATGTAAATAGTGAAATACTTTCCCTGTTATCACCGCAGTAAATAGAACTCTTGTCTTTTGACCACATATGAATTACTGAGCTCTTTCGGTCTGAATGAAGCTATGATTCCAGAGCCCTGTTCAGATGTGGTGATGTATTTTTCATCTTGAAGATTAGCTTGTTTATAAAGAGATGTAGATGTGTCATGGACTTGCTTTTACAATACTTGATGGTTACTTGGTTAGTGAAGTTAGAACTGCAGTTTCATTCCAGATGCTCTAATTCATTTACCAGTTTTGTGATACAGGCCATAATCACATAGATGTAAACCACTGTCCAATATAGGTTTATAATAAACAGGTTTTTTGTTGCTATTTGTTTACTTATTTTCATTACTAGTTTGGGGAGGTATATTGAAGACTGTATATTTGTATTTAAAAGGCATGCTAGTGATACATCTCAGCAGATCATTTTAGATTAGAAATATTATTCAGATTTTTGAAAGTATACTTTTGCTTTCCAGTTCTTGACTCTGGCAAACAGTCGTACATTTAAATGTAACACATCTCTAAAATACAAGAGTTCTTTTAAATTTAATAAAGAGGATAAGCTGAACTGATGAACATATCTGCCAACTAGATGCTATTGACAAGAAATATTTTTATTGTAGTTTATTACTTCTTTGGTTCAAGTCTTAAGCATTTTAAGGAAATGCAGAAAAGCATTTCATTATTCACTTTTTTCAAAGCTTGTATTAGACTTTCACACTTTATAATACTGTGCTAGGTAATAAATACAATATTGCAAAGTAATTGTAATATGGTTTCTTTTAGCAAAGAAGGTAGGGCAGAGTTTTGTTTTCTTTATTCTTTTTGTTTTAAGAAGACCTTCATTTGTGACGCAAATGAGAAAATATGGCCAGTAGAAAACCATAATTACTTTATGGTCAGCAGCTATTAGAAGATTTTCTTTAAATGGTGATGCCATTCTATTCATACATTGTTTTGTGATGGAATAAGAGCAATTCCTGTCTCATTCCAGGTTGTCTCTTACCTCATATGCTTGGAAACAGACCAGAAGCATCTGGGCTTTTTTTTAATTGTTGTTTATTTCAGATTTTGGAATACTTGCAATTTGAGCATCCCTAATTAAAAAATTTGAAACTGAGCATTTCAAATTTCAGATTTTTAAATTAGGCATGGCATGCACAGATTATACTATGTATAAATATATATAATGACATCTTTGATGTATTTGTATATTAATTACTCCATATTCTGTGAGGATAAATTCCCACTTTATAAAAATAAAGCCTGATACTTAAATAACTTTCCTAATTTCTAGTAATGGTAGAGACAGAGCCCCAAAGTTAATGTTTTAAAATTTTTTTAATGTAATTGCCTATTTATTGGTCTTTTACTGTTGTTATTTTCTGGTTTTGTTGTTACTTTAAGGTGAGCATCACTCTGATTCCCATAGTGGTCTCCAACTTCTGAACTTAAGCAATTCTGCCTCAGCTTCTGGGTAATGAGACTGCAGGCATGTGTCATCATATCTGGCTTATTTTTATATTTTAATAACTTGAAATCTAGTAACTTTTCCCCCAGTTACACATAGTTTAAAAGTACAAGTTCATTTTCTTACAGAACTAAAACTTTTTAACACTTTATTTCCCTATTTTAATAATTCTTCATAAGATTGGAACTCACAGTTGGTGAGTGAAATAAAACTTAAACTGGGTAGGTATTGTCAAGCATAGTTTTAAAATTAAAGGCAAATGTTAAGAACTATTTGAAGAAACACTGTTCTTATTTCAGGCATAGCATTACAAGGACAAGGAAAATACTGGATATGCTGTTTCCTTTTTAAGATTGTATCTATTTTGTTGCTAAGTTATTTATTGAAGACTTTGAATAGATATTTTATAAACAATGTGTAAGGCAAGTATAAGGAGTGAATTTTGGTTAGGAAATTTGATGTTAAAGCTCAGTATTTTTCAATTATTATTGTAAATTTGTTTTAAGAAGCACTGTTTGGCTCAGTAGGTAAGAGCTATGCAATCAAGTTTTTCTTAACCTGAGTTAAAAATAGCTATCCTTGTATACATATATAGCCAGGAGAGCAGAATTTGCTAAAATCCTGGTCATCTCTTAGACTGAACAATCTTTATTAATTAAGATACCTACTTCAGAAGTGTGAGGATTAAATAGACTATTCATGGAAAAGGTTTAGCATGGTGCTTAGTCTACAACTTATTAATATGTCATTACATCACTTAGTTTATTTATTAAATAGTATCATAAGATTATATTTTGCTTTTTAAAATGTACAATATTTGTCAATTACTCACTGAGTAGTATTTTGTAATAGTCCTTGTGGTGTATACTAATTTCATTCCCTAAGGAATGTCATGATTCATAAGGATTTTTTTACATTTATTAATTTCACTATGACCTTTCATCAGAGGACAACTTGTGGGAGTTGATCCTCTCCTTCTACCATATGGGGTCTGACAGTCAAACTCAGATTTATCAATTTTGGTGACAAATATCTACACCTGTTGGACCATCTCATCAGTCAAAATTCTGTTTTCATCTTCTTTCTTGTGCTGGAATTGAGTCTAGGTTCAAGCATACTAAGCATATGCTTTCTATTTAGCAATACTGCTGACATATTTCTTTTGTAACTTATTTCCAGAAAATAAATGAAATAGATACAGCTTACCACTTTTTTTGAGGTGATCTTAACAAAGAATGCTTTCTTCACATATTTACTGTTGTTACAGGGATTATTACTGTCCTGGTTGCTAGTTAAGATAGTTTTAACTCTTTTGTTTCCATTTCTTTTAAACAGGGTTTGTGGATGCACTTAGATGTTTGCAATGAGCACTGTGGCTGGCATGCCCCAGTGTTTTGGATACCAATGCATAGGACTCCATAGTAATCGAATTTACCAGAGGCGAACGTCATGAGCATAGTGATCCCATTGGGGGTTGATACAGCAGAAACGTCATACTTGGAAATGGCTGCAGGCTCAGAGTAAGTATTTTAAGGTATTTTGGATGGGGAGTGGAAAATATTTTATTGGATTATTTTAGTAAATCTAAGCAGTGCTACATTTCTAGGGTTTTTTTTTTTTTTTTTTTTTTAATCATTTTTAACTTTGGGCTAAGATATCAGAAGTTTAAGATCAAAAATCTTTAGGATTTTTTTTTCTTAGTTATACAAGCTCAGTGAATAGGTATCCTTTCACCCTTCTTTCCCCTTCCCTTCCCTCCCTCTCGTCCCCCTCTCTTAATGGATCCAACTTGATCCCTCTGGATCATCTGCTCTAGTGGGAATGGGGCCCTTCCTTGAGCCAACCACTGATATGGGTACTTCTCAGCATCTGTCTAACCCCTTACTCTTAAAGATCCTACTGTTTGAAATTATTTCTCCTGAGTCTATGGGGCATGTTGATGTGTCAGCCATTGTTCAGGTCTGATAAGATCAAGCTTTATTGCAGTGAGGGCTTCAGGAGCCCCGTCTTGCAGGGAGTGTCTTGTCTAGTGGCGGATTGCTAGACCATCTTTAGGCTCTTGCAGTCTTAACTACCCCCTCTTCTGCAAGATTCCCTGACTCTTACTTAGGATGGGGAGAGATTTGGCTGTCCTGGTTCCAGGTGAACATCCTAGGGTCATAGGTATTCTGCATTCTTGTTGACTATTGTCAGTTTTGCAGTTCTTGCATTGAACAAGGCTTCATTCTGTATGGGTGTTGAGATTCTCTCTTTTAAATGTGACTTGGTTATTTTTATAAATAACTTTTGAGTCAAAAATGTATATCTTCTGAGAATTGGTTTTTGTGCCATTTGTAATACTTTTGTTTCAAGAAATGATTTTTTGTTTTTCATACAGTTCTTCTTTAGGCTTAGTTTTCTTTAGTCACAGAACACAAAGTAGAGATAATACCAATTTTTGTTTTGTGATAAGCAACAGAATTTTTATGATTTAATTTTCAAACTTTTAAGCTCTCTTTTGAAGAAGACTTCAAACTTTTAAAAGGCTTATGTATTGCATTTGTTTTTTGTTTTCATAGAAACATAAGCTTTTGGGTATTGTTTTCCTAAGATATTTTAACTTCATTAGCATGTTTTTTTTTTAATTTCCAGTACATAATCAAAAAATTACTGAAATTATCCTGTGTAAGATATAAGAGGTTGCTGGGTATGGTAGTTACATACATGTAGTGTAAGTACGTGATACTTTAGGAGGAAGATTGCTGAATGCCAGCCTGGGCTGTCTTTGAAAAAAAAGAGGTAAAACTATACAGGGAGCTCTCCTCTCCTGTATATTCCTTTTGTGGCCTCTTATGGATATATTTTTAAAGATATTAATGTGGATATATAATTTTATTATGTCATTTGCTTTTTAGGAATATTGGATAGCTGAATATAGTATGTTACTAATAACCTAATTTAAAATTTGGGGGGTATTCAGTATTTTTTTAAAAGCTTTATATCCTTAATCAAAACTTATACTCACTTCTCAAGCTTCAAAAGAAAATTTGTTATATCAGTTATAGTTCATCTACATAACAGAATATTAAAAGTATAGTTTAAGATCTATGAACAAATAGTTTACTAAACTTTAGTGTTTCCATTCCTAGTAATATTTGTTTTTGGATTATTTTATTTGGATGATTGGATTTGGATTGTATCTCTGAAATGAAAATGATGGCACTAAATCCATTTTTTGGTGACATTTCCTTTTTTTTCTACTCCTGTCATCAGTAAGTTTGAAAAACCTTGATTTCATTTTGCTTTTCTTACAGGATAAACTTGTACCTTAAATTTTATTCCCTATTACCTTTACCTTTACTTTTACCAAATGTTCTTAAAACATTTATACTGAAAATCATTTTTAGGTATGTCAAGAATAACTGATTGATGAAAATAGAAAGATTATTGAGTTATTAGAGATGTCTAAGATTTTTGTTTTGTGAACTTATATTTATTAAAAATAATTTGTATGCATTTTATTGACATTTAAATGATGACATTTATTTTGAAGCAACTTTTTAAAAGCCTTGATGTGGTGGGTGGCACATGCCTGTTAGCCTAGCACCCAGGAAGCAGAACAGGAGGATCGCAACATTTGAAGTCAGCCTGTATTAGTGAATTTCAGGCCAACCAGAGCTCACAGTTTTTTCCTATGTAAGATCAATGTTTAGTTCTGGTGAATAGAAATGAAGCGGAAACCAACTACTCATAGTCAAAACTTGCTAAGATACACTATTAATCACCAATGTATCTTAGTGGTAACTGGCACTAAGTACAGTGTTTGTACAGTGTTTGTCCTTAGATTTGAAAAATACCAATCACAACATGCATGTCAACATGGCTTTCTTATTCCTGGTACAATTGAAAAAAAAAAAGAAATGTAATATATTTAAAGGGAAAATTGGGTTGACTATAAATATATATTTTTAAAAGATCCCAGGAAACTTTAATGGTACTTACTTATTAGCTGTACTGTATTTATTAGTTCATGTCCATAAATGAAGATAATACTAGAAGTAGACTTCTTTTTTATGGCATTAGTTTATTGAGCAAAAGAAACAATTCAAGAGACAGAACATATCGGATCATCATTATGGCAACTGTGAAGAATTTCCTACAGGTTAGGGTTATAGAGTTAAGTATAGAACTCATTCCTATTCTTAAGGATATTATAGGCAGTTGGGAAAACAAGTATTTTTATTTCAAAAAGAAAAATAATGCAATCCACATGCATAATTTTTAGTGACACTAAAAAGTTTTTTTTTAAGATGAAATTAGGGACTGGAGAGGTGGCTCAGGGGTTAAACCTCTGCTTTGCAGGCAGAAGGTCCTGAGTTCTGTTTCTAGACCCCACGTATAGACACCGGGCGGAACTGGGGACAGCCTGCTTTTCTGGGCCTGGTAGGGCAGAGCCTGTGAATCCCAGGGCAGAGTGAACAAGGAGGAGGTGGAGGTAGTCCATGGTGGTTCCCGAATTCGTCCATGGTTCTACACACACACACACACACACACACACACACACATGCGCACACACGCATACATGCACAATTGAATAAATAAAAAAAAAAGATGAAATTAATTTTGTTGTATTTTGTTTGAGTGCATACATCCAAAGTATTATTTCAACACATAGTCGGGATAAAAAAAATTAATGAGGCATTTATGTCCTTTTGTTCTTGCTGTCTTTGAAATATATGTGTGTGTTATACTTATGTTTGTTCACATTAGCCACATTTCAAGTGCTCATTAGCACATGTTATCTAGTGACTACTATACTAAATAAAGTAACTATACAAATAAGATAATAGGATCTCAGAAGAGAAAAGAATAGCCTGTTATGTTAGTATTAGGACATAATAGTCATCTTTTCTAAAATGTAATTATGAAATGGTTGTTGTAAATTCTCTTTTTATAGACTTTTGAAAACTGAAGTCAAATAGCTTATTATGTAACAGAAGGAGAACCTAACATATTGCTCTTTAGGTTTTTTCTATAAAAACATTTGATAGTTATATACCCAATAGTCTATGTAATTGTTTTGTTTTGGCTTATGGGTTCATGTAAGTAGTAGTTTCAGTTTTACAATAATAAATTGAGTATTGTAAATTACTGAATATAAAGGCAATTTCTGTTCAAAGATAAGGAATTGTGAAAGGAAAAGGCCTAGATGCTATAATTATTATCACCAAATTTCCTCAGTAATCTTAGAATCATTGTAATAAGCTGTTGTATTGTTGATGTTTTTCAATGAAATGAACAGTTTAAAAATGTGATATGTGGATAGAGATGGCTCAGAAGTTAAAAATGTCAGATGGTAATGGCGGAATCCTGTATGTCTCGCCCTGGGAACCCTGTATATCTACCCCTGGAAGGCAGTGCCTGGGAAACCTATAGCAAAGCAAAAAGGAGATAGGGTAATCCAGGATGATTCCCAATGTCACCTTTTGGCCTTCACAGGTACACACATAGAGTGCCCTCTGACACACATGCACGCACACACACAACACACACACATACGTTAAAAAAAAAAAGTTAAAAATGTGACATGTGTAAGATAGAGGGAGTCCTCATTCAGAGTAATTCATTTCTATGTATTTGAGAGAGAATACATAAGCAAGCAGCAAGCTCACAGATGCATGGCATACAGTAAATTCAGAGTAACTGTTGGCTAAGTTATTTTAGTTTTCATTGGTCACTGTAAATTAAGGACATGAAAATGAATGCTTACAATTAATTATTGTAGAATTTATTGTCTTGATTTGCAAAAGAAGGTTAAGATCTTGATAAATGTGACTTTTTTCCCTAAAATTCTGAGACTCAGTTTTTTTTACTACATTGGCTCTACTACAGTTTATGACATTTGGTATTACTAGAGCCACCTACTGACAGAATTCATTAATTTGATGATGCCTAGATATTCTCAGTTTAATTTGTATACTTGAAGATATGAAGATGTTTTGTGTAAATGAAATGTTTTTGGTATATTTTGTACATTTTCACTATTAAGTTTTTTATTAAGATTTCTTTATCTTAGCCAATAAATGACTCAAAAATCACATTTCAATGAGAGAAAAAGACAAAAAGCAGCATTCATTTTAAGAACAATAAAAATAGTATTTTTCTGTTAGTAGGTTGAATGTAAAGTGAAATTGGTTTTGCTTTAATATTCAAAAGCTTATTTTACAGTATTATTCTAGTATTGTTTAGAACTATTATTAGAATTGTCCTGAGTTTTTTCATATGTTTTGTATATAATTATAAATGGATTTTTTCTTCTCTCTTTGAACTTGTAATATTGTATACAAAGCTGTGTCCATTTAGCTATCTATAATATTTCAGTCAAAGCAGGCAGGCATTATTCTATATTACAAGATAAATATTATTCAGGAACATAAGCAAATTTATCTATGACCATATAATTAATGAAAAATATAGTTATTTGAATCTAGGGGTTGTTTTACTTCATATTCATGCTGCCACATAGGTCAGCAAAGATCTTTTTTAAGCAAATATATTTTATACACCATATAGTTCACATGTATGTTATGTATCTGAGAGAGAGAATACATAAGCAGCAAGCTCAGAGGTGCAGCGTGCCATGGCACACAAATAGGAGTCAGAGGACAAATTTTGGAAATTAGTTCTCTCCTTCTATCATGTGGCCTACAGGGATTGAGTTTAGGTTGCTAGATTTGAAAGCAGGCACTTTACCCACTGAGTCATCTCACCATATCCAGAAAAGCTGTATTTTATTAATGGATGAGTTAAATGAAATAAAATGTCACATGCAGTAAATTAAGGACAATTGTCAACTATCTTTCCACTTTAAAAATTTTTTGTATTATAAAGTGTATATTTCTTCTATATCTTTAAAGAAAATGGGCTATTTTATAATTATTTTACAAAATAATAGGTCAGAAGAACATACTGAGAATTCATAGAAATTTTTTATATTTATAATTGTACAATGTAGCCTATTATTGATCATAATGTGTTATTGAGAGAGAGAATCAGAACTTTTACCTAGAATATTGATACTAATTTCTCATCAGAACTCACCTGATATTATAAAAATTTAGATTCATAGGAATTAAATTTTAGGTGAGAAGAAAGAAAAGTATGACAGCCTAATGTATGAGGATTGAGAGCTTATTTAATTTGGTAATTTTCCTAAAGTTTTCCTTCTTCCTTTTCCCCCTCTCACATATGTATGCACCATGGTACATATCTCCCACCACACCTTTGAGTGAGTTCTGAGCATGGAACTCAGGTTGTCAAGCTCATGACAAGCACCTTTACCCACTGAGCACTTTTGCTTACCCATGTTCTTTTCGTGTAAATGCTCATCAGTTAAATGATTGGCATGATTCTTTTTGTATCTTTAGTTCACCTAATATATAAATATCATCTCTCTATATAATGTGTCTTAGTGTATAACTTTTTTAAGGATAAGGTCATTTTGGTCTAAACAAATAGTTTAAATTTGTGAAGTGGTTCTAGAAAAAGTGATAACATCAGGTGGATTACTGAAGCAATATAGTTGTTTTGAAATATTTGACATTTAGAATTAAACCATATCTTTAAGTATTTTTAAAATGGAAATATTTTATTAAAAAATTATGCTGTCCATGACCAGGAGTGAAATAATGAAATTAAAGTAATATAAATTCAAACTATCAAAGGAATGGTTGGACAGCCAATGCAGTCTGGACTTTAATATTTTTCTGTATAAATACACCATGTGCCTAATTAAGAAGTCACTTTGAAGAGTCTTTGAGGGTCTAGAGGTGGTTGCCATGGAATGTGAGATGGTGGGGCTGGGTCTGTACTCAGACTGAAACAGCAGCCTGGGCCACTGCATCATCCTGACAAGTACATCTAACCAGAAGGCCAGATCACTGACTTCAGAACCCAGTTCAGCAAGATCACATCAGAGCACATGGATGGAGCTATATCAATTCACCGAGGCCTAACTGGAGATTCTGCAGATCGTGAAAGGCAAGCGGGTGGTGGGCCATGATCTGAAGCACCAGTTAGATGCGCTGAAGAAGGACATGAGCCATTATTCCATCTATGACACAGTAGCTACTGTGGCTCTACAGCAACTTGGTCCACTACAAACGTGTGTTCTTGTGTATACTAAGCAAACATCTGCTGAACAAGATCATCAAGAATGACATTGGGGACTTGGCTCCTTGAAGAAAGCTGTGGCTGTTGTGGAACTCTACAGGAAGGCCTAGGAAATCTAATCCAGGGCACGGAACTGCTGCATGATAGTGCTCAAATGAAGCTCTTCTAGTCCCTTTACAGGGGCAAAGGCTTTCACTCCCTCAGGACATCATCTGGAAACCACCATTAAAAAAAAGGCAACTCAGTTGATTTTGGAAAAATTGTACCTTGAGTAGTAAATGACGATATTTCCTACTTAAAGGGGGAGGGTCACTTTCACAATGTAGAAACTGAGACAGGAGTTATATATTCCAAGGGTACACAGTGATTTCATTGATAGTGTTAGGAGTTGAGAATTTGTACATTTTAGATCTCATCTATGGTCTTTAAAGTGCCTTCTAAAATAGTATCTTTGTGGGAAACTGGATGATTTCCTTGACCAGTTCCAGGCCCATTGTACTGTGTCACAGCAGCAGCCCTTCGTGCCTGATCCTCCATAACAGCCTTGTGAGACAGTATTAATTGGGAAGTCCACTACCACCACTTTTAGACCAAGACAATGGTGCTTTCAGTGTCTAATATCTCTGAGAGGAAAGAAGCTACACCCTGAAACTCCCTTAGGGCCAAATGCAAACCAGCCCTACCACACTGTTCGTTACTCTGCCTTAGTTCCAAAGCTTGGCAACAGCATTTCACCTTCTCCAGGTCCCAGCACCCATTCAAAGTGTGGGAGGTATAGCCTGCATGGCTCGATTGCATTAACCCTTGACCCCGTGTCATTTTGATTTCTCTCTCAGTTCTTGGTCATTACCTGAAATTGAGTTCTAGAACTGGGTAAATGGTTTAGTGAGTAAAAACTCATGATTCATAAGCCTGATGACCTGAGTTTGGATACCCCAAACCCATGTGAAAGCCAGATGTTGAAGTATAAATATTTGTAATCCCAGTACACATAGAGGACTGGGAGGCAAAGACAGCAGAATCTGTAGAAGCTCACAGGGCAGCTACCTTGACTTATGCATTGGGAGAACACTCTGTCTCCGACAAGGTAGAAAGGCAAGGACTGACATCTGTAAGTTCTCTGTCTTCTACATATGTATTCACACACACACACTAAAACAAAATATAGTTCTATGCAGATGCTTAAATTGCACACTTTCCCCTTGTATTGATTCTTTTATCTGGTACATGGAGTTTGGCTTTTACATTGATCATGTTACTATCACATAAAAGATACTATGTAGGTCTCAGGCTTGTATTTGTCATTTGTGGGGTAGGGAGTGCTCAGGGTTGAATTCAGAGCCTTATGTATGCTAAACATATTCTCTGTCATGGAGTGGTAAGCCCAAACCTATATTGTCTAGTCTTACAGCAAAATTTGATACTATTCTTAGTGAAAATATTTTTTTTATTTTGTATTACATGGTAAAAATAAATGTATTTACCTAAGCATGGTAAATACATCCACAATGATGTGTAACTCACTGATTTCAAACTCTTTTGATCACCCCAAATAATAACTTTTAGTTCATTAATACCTTTTTTCCTTTATTCTCAAGCACCTTGTAACTTGTGTTTAGTTTCTGTCTTTGCCTATTCTATTTCTTCTCTTGTACTTAGTTCACTAACATAATGCTTTTGAATTTGATCCATGCATAACGTGTCACAATTCTAATACTTTTATTGACTGAATAAAAGTGTGCTATTTTTTTTTACTCATTCTTTCATTTATGAATACTTGGGTTATTTCTATCCTTTTGCAATTATATATGTTGCTATTTTGAACATGTTGGTTATATCTGCTTAATCCTTGTTTAATTGTTCTGAGCAGACAGGTACTCTTTCAGTTACAATCATTTGGGTTATGTTTTGATAAGTCCATCTTTTAAGTTGAAAATATTTTTTTAAAAGGACATTTTTTACATGGGATCAGGATCTGAATTCAGGTTTTTCAGCTTTTGAGGCAGAGGGCTTAACCTCTGAGTCATCTCTCCAGTTCTGGGTTTGTTGCTGTTTTTATTTTTAAACCCTAAGTTTTATTATATAGCCTAGGCTGGCCAGGAATTTTTGATCCTTCTGCTGTAGCCTTCCAGAGTGCTAGGATTACTATCATACATCATTGCACTCAGCTGTAAATGTTAGGAAACTTGTATTTGAAGTTGGCATTAAAACATTGTTTATTAAATAATATTTTGGTATGACATAGAATCTGTATAAGGTATACCTCTCCAAATACTTTCTACATACTATAAATAGACATTGTTTGTATTGCCAGTATTTTAATGTAAGTACTTAATAACTTTAATTGATTGAAAGAACATAAAAATATATGGAATTCTTATTGGTGGAACCTTTTCTTCCAGACCAGAATCCGTAGAAGCTAGCCCTGTGGTAGTTGAGAAATCCAACAGTTATCCCCACCAGTTATACACCAGCAGCTCCCATCATTCACACAGTTACATTGGTTTGCCCTATGCGGTAAGTGCCAAAAGTTTTTCTAGAAGGGTTTTTTTCTTAGTTAAAAGGACATACATGGTTAAAATAATATTTTAAAAGTAAATTTGTTTCATATTATCTACTAAATATGTAATTTATAAATTAGCATAACCATAGTATAAAGGGAGTAAAATCCTGTAAGAACTGTGTAGAAGTTTTTAATTGGTATTATTACTTTGTATTTTATGTTGTTATTTTTCTTTACCTTCTTAGTAAGGATTACAGATTAAATTCTATTGTACTGAATATCAGTTCTGAATTATATAGTACATTCTGTTGTCATATATGATTCATCACACTTTACACATTTTTGTATTTAGTATTTCATTTAATCCTTTTAAAAAACTTCTAAGTTTTCACAGCTTAATGTTCTGGGCTCTACTGAATTAAGGTTGACACAGGACCACACACATTTGTGAAATTAGGAAGGCATAATTAGTTTATAACTTAAACCAGATAAAAGTTATAAAAATTGAAAATTCCTATATTCTAAACTTTCAGTGATATTATATCTTCTATTGTTATTTTTGCTATTCTTTAGCTTTTTATATTCCTGGGGGTTATTTTTTTAATTTTTATTCTCACAGCATGCACTTGCTTTATTTCTTTGGACTTTTTTATTAAGAATTTTTGATATACATAAAAATGAGTTTGTCCTTGCCTTTCTCTCTTCCCTCCTACTTTCTTCCTCTCCCAACCTTCTCTTCCTTCACCAATCCCTCCCTCATGTCCTTCATGTGTGGATCATTAGGCTCCCTTCAGGGCATCTGTGCTAGGAAGGAATGAGGCCTCTCTGATGTAAGTGGCCTTTCAATGTCTAGCACCTGCCCCAAAGATTTTCTCTGAGTGTAATTGTTTCTCCAGAAATCCTCACTTGTTGGGGGAATATTGATTATGTCATTTGCTTTCTTCTTGAATGTGAAACTATGATCAAAAGATTGAAAAGATCATCATTTCTGCTTTGGAGTGATGGGAGTGACCACTTCCACCTTGCAGAAAGTTGTAGTCAGTACTTTAAAGGTAATAAGGAAGAAGTGAACCAATTTCATATGCTCTTTTGAATTTTTATATTAAAGGTTTAATTCTGTGTATGTTATCTGGTTTATATAATTGACATTAATATTCCGCTGTTTTTGTGTTCCTTTTCCCAGGACCATAATTATGGTGCTCGCCCTCCTCCAACACCTCCAGCTTCCCCTCCTCCATCAGTTCTTATTAGCAAAAATGAAGTAGGCATATTTACCACTCCTAACTTTGATGAAACTTCCAGTGCTACAACAATCAGCACATCTGAAGATGGAAGTTATGGTACTGATGTAACCAGATGCATATGTGGTTTTACACATGATGATGGATACATGATCTGTTGTGACAAATGCAGGTAAAATATTTCATATCATTAGTTCATTTTTCTTGAATGCTTCTAACCTTTGATTGTTAACTTGGAAAAGATAACTAAAATTGCTGATGAAGTAATTTCTTTCTTTTTATTATTTATTCAATTGTGCATGCACGCACGTGTGTATGTGTGTAGAACCACAGGCGAATTTGGGAACCACTATGGACCGCCTCCACTCCCTCCTTGTTTATTCTATTAGATGGTTAGAAATTGGTTATTGTTGATAAAAACAACGTTCATTTCAAAAAGTTCATTTATCTATGTCAAAAAGTAGGAAATTCATAGAATTTTTTTAAAACTTCGTGTATGTGCGTGTGTGTGTGTATCCGAAGGCACTGTGTATCCCTGTGAAAGATCAAGGGTGACTTCAGGAGTCACATTGGATTGTTTCTACTCTGTTTTGCTTTGCTCTGGGATTTCCCAGACTCTGCCCACCTGGGCCAGAAAAGTACATCTCCATTGTTTCCTTCTACCTGGAGTTTTTACCTGGGACCTGGGATCCAAACTCAGGACCTTCTGCTTGTGAGGTAGTCTTAACTCCTGAGCTGTCTCTCTAGCCCTCATGGAATTTTTTTTTGATGAAAGTTATAATGCAAATACTTGGATTTTAATAGTAACAGATCTTTGGTACTTTTTCAAATCCAGAAGTAAATTCTTACTACCTGTGACACATTGTCATGAGTAGTTTGGTACTTTGGTAAATGTATCAAGGAGGTAAGTTTTTAAAAAGTAAAATATAACGTTAGTGACAGATTTTTTTTGCCTCATATTAGAAACATGTCAATTCTTACTATAGCCAGTCATATAAAAAATTTTTAAAGTTAATCTCATCTAATGTAATAATTACTATTCTGCAATATTTTATTTTAAGGTATAATCTAAGATCTTGGTGGTTTTTGATCCAGTTACACAGACTTATGTATGATGTGCAGTTATCCCTATTAGACATCATGAAACTGTCCTTAGAATTTTTTTATATAATCACCTATATGTTCTTGAAAACAGTGTTTTGGGTTTATTCAAGGTACTTGCTTCTCAATGACCTCTCTTCATATTATGTCTTAATTCTGTCTGTATCTGTCCGCTTCCCCACCCAACCCAACATTTTTCTATTCAGTATACAGTGTGTTGCAAGGACCAACCCTTTTATCTGTCTATATATTGCTTTATATTTTCACAGTGTTCCTGCTACTCTTTCAACTCTGACATATTTAGCTGTGCTCTATTTTCTAGTTTTGTTTCATATAACGACCCTATAATCTTAATATAATTTTTTACTTTAAGACCCCTGAGGGAAAAATAACACACTATTGTTTGGTTGAGTAGTATTAGTTTTGAAAACAGACATAGGGTGTATTAACTTTAGACACTTGAAGTTTTGGCAATAAAATATATTGAAAAATTTGCCTCAAACTTGCCCATGCACTCCAATAAAAGTAATTAGGCTTAATTTCTGTCTCCAAGGAATGTTCTTGGATTCTTTGACCTTTTTGACATTATTCTAGTTCTGTCCTTTCTTAAGTATAATGTGTTAGAACTCTTAGCTGTTCTTTCCTTCTATTTTCTTTTAATTAGTATTATATGTCATCAAAAATGTTAAATGTGGACAAAAGATATAATCTAGCTTTACTTCTTTCCCTAATTTCATCAACAAGTAGTCTTAATTCATCTCTCTTGACTATCTTCTTCTCATAACTGTTAATTAGTAATTTCTTCTTGTTCCCCCGAGTCAGGTTTTCGTCAAACTTATTGTTCTCTAAGGAGTTTATCTCATATATTCAGGTTTCTAATAATATTTTTAACTCTTACCCTTTACATTTGAAATTAAATTTGCTTCAGAAATTTATTCACTGTAATTTGCCTCTTGTTTATCTACTCAGAGATACCTTTAGTATGCTAAGTTCAAAATAGGTGCTTCTTAAATTATAGTTGAATGGAATATCAGATCTCTACTCATGAATGATTTTACTTTTTTTCTATATTCTGTTTTTTGTTTGTTAATGTTTTTCTTTTTCTTTTTAAGTGTTTGGCAACATATTGACTGCATGGGGATTGACAGGCAGCACATTCCTGATACATATCTATGTGAACGTTGTCAGCCCAGGTATTTTCTATTTTTTTATGCTCTAATACCTCTGAAATCAAGAACTTCTGTTGACAGCGTATCATGGTTTATTTTGTAATTACTGTAATTATCTATAATATGATAATACTGTATCTTCAAAGTATTGGTATCTATTTTCACTGAAATGTACTATGTCAAAGTTATTAGAGCTGGGTTTGGTGGAACAGACCTGTTATAACCCCAGCTACTTGATAGTCTGAGGTAGGAGAATAAGAAAGTTCAAGGACTACCAAGGTCATGAAATGAATTCAAGAGTAGTCTGGGCAATTTAGTGAGCCCTGCCTAAAAAAAGAAAAATCATAAAAAGAGGCTGGGGATGTGCTTGTCTAGTATGTTCAATTCTTAGAATCCCTTTCTCCAAAGAAGTTATTAGAACACTTCCTTAGTTACACACAGAATTTGAAAGATCTGTCATCAGTCTTGTTTGTAGCGTGTGGAAACACCACACTCCATTTTTTTAAACTATATAGTAAAAGTAAAATTATCTTTTTCAGATATTAAATGAGAGATTGTGGAAAGAAACTCAAAAAGAAAGACATTTAACCTGGCCATGTATTTCAAAGCTTAGGAGAATCTAGTACATGGCAATAGGGACACCCAAAAACATGATGTAACTACTCCCATTTTGAAAAATAGTGTATCAGTTAAGTTAGCATGGATGCAGCAAGAAAAAGAAATGTCAACCAAGAAACTATTTTCTAAATAAATAAGTAAATAACTTTTATAGTATTTTACAAAAATGGTTCCCATTTCCAGCAATGTATAAATAATCAAACTAGTTTTTGTTTTGCTTCGGTGTGTGTATGTGTGTGCATGTGTGTGCATGTATGCTCGCAGTACACCTATGTATGTGCTGAGTCAAGAAGATCTATGTTGTCCATGCTAGCTTTGAACTCCTGATCCTCCTGCTTTTATCTTCCAAATGCTGGGATTATAGATATATGCATCACTGTATATTATGTAAGAAATAGATGTATCACATATCACAGTAAAATCAAACACATGAAACAAGGTATAATCTTTTAAGTCTAAATTTTTCTTCCTCTGTGTTTGTGTATCCTTATGTTCTTACAACTTATATATGTAGAAACATTTTACGTAGAGGGCTTTTCTTATTTTCTCTTTTAAGTGACCTTACACATATAATAGTAGGATAGGGATTCATTTCTTTCTTTAGCTTTAAGGAACTCCTTCTTGCCTTGTGAATTTTCTACCAGTCCTTTTAGGTAGACATTTGTTTCCAATCTTTTATTATGACAATAGTAGTATTGCTCACTAAAATTATGTGAAAATTTGCCATGCATGTATAATTGGTACTTCTCCACTATCAAAAGACTTATAATTTGAATAATGAATAATTACATATTAACATTTTTCAGACTTTTTGCTAAAATAGTGAATTTGAAAAGAATGCACTTTTCCTAGGTAGAAAATACTTTTTTAGCAGAATAAAGTGGAATCATTTAACTGATGTCTACTGTTATAGTATTAAATCATACCATCAGTCAAGAATTGTTGCATATATTTTATTATGTTGTTTTCCTAAGAACATTAAAAAATTATAAAGTTTACTATATTTAAAATGTCTGCTTTATATATAAGCCTGTGAAGGTTTGATAAATAATATGTTAATGCTTTAATATAGGAATTTGGATAAAGAGAGGGCAGTGCTATTACAACGCCGGAAAAGAGAAAATATGTCAGGTATGTTAAAAGAATCCACAGTAAATTAAAATTAGTGTGAATAGGATTGAAGAGATGTTTCAGTAGCTAAAGCATTTGCCACACAAGCAAAAGGACCAGAGTTTGGATCCTCAGATCCCACATATAATGTTGGGTTAGTATAGTGGTGTGCTTATAATTCCAGCTTTGGAAAGCAGAGTCTGAAAAACTCCAAAGCAAGCTGGCTAGCCAGATTAACACTATAGTTACCTGTGAGTTTAATTAGAAATCCACCTTCAGAGTTAGGGAGATGGCTCAGTGGTTAAAGCCATTGCCTCGAAAGGAAAAGGACATAAAGTTCAGATCCCCCAATCCCACATTTTTGAAATTTAATTGCCCGGCAGATATGGCAGTGACCTGTAATTCTAGCCCTGGAACAGCCTGGGAACCCACAGAGCAAGCAGTATGGTGAAAGAGCAATCCAGGATGATTCCAAGTGTCACTCTTGGGCTTTCACAGGCACACACACCCTGTGCACACATATACACCCACATATTAGGTATAACCATATACATATGAAAAGAAAGAAGAAACCCAGTGTCAAAAGAATAAAGTGGAAGAACAATTAAGAATTATTACTGATAACAGCATTGGGCTTCAGTGCACACATGCTTGCAACCTCCCTTCACACATACACATGAAAATGGAAAACAAATATAAATTATTGGGATTGAAAAAAAAAAAGGAGGAAGACCTCATGAGGCACCACACCTCCCTGAAGGATTATTGTATTAGTGCTGGATAAAGAAAGAGGAGCTACTTTAATCAGTGGTGTAACCATTGACATAATATGTATACTCCAGTCATATGCTAATGCAGGCAGTCTGGATGCAACTCAGCTGATCGCATACATACACACAAAGACATGAAAGTAGGAGGAACTGATTGCGAAGAAGGAGGTTTTAAATGGAAGGGCTTTGGGGGAGATAGAATCAGGTTATTTTGTTTTGTTTTTTTGCTATTTTATCTTTGTCTGAAATGGGATGACCTGCCCAAATTGTAAGTGAATGTATAATTTTGACAGGTAATGCTAACTTTCTGTCCTAAGAAAGTTTGAATTTCCACAGGTAACGATATGTGTTTATTTTGCATAATTATACCAGCAGAGTATGCCATCAGACTTTTGGGACTTTTTTAATTTAAAATGTAGGAAAAGACGTATAGTTTGCATTTTTATGTATCTTATAAGTAGTAATTGAAATGAGAAGTACTTTTTTTTTAGAACCATGAAGACGGTACTTTTTCAGGTGGAATGCTTTATGTTTTGGAATTAAAGTATTAAAGTGTGATGACTTTGTTTTTTATTTGAAGATGGTGATACCAGTGCAACTGAGAGTGGCGATGAAGTCCCTGTGGAATTGTACACTGCTTTCCAGCACACTCCAACTTCTATTACTCTAACTGCTTCAAGAATTTCCAAGGTCAATGATAAAAGGAGGAAGAAAAGTGGGGAAAAAGAACAAAGCTTTTCAAAATGCAAAAAAGTATGTTTTACTTTTTATTTTTAGATGAGCAGATAGCTGACAGGGAACTGAATTTTCTAGGAAAGACAGAACAGGGAGAGAAAGGGATAGCAACTGAGCAAACAGAAGAATCTAGCAATACCTTTTAATTTTGAACAAACTCAATTTAAAATTTTGGTGTACTTTAAAGAATGGCATGGAATTGAGAAAAAACCTTGTCAATTATTTTGAAGTCACTGTTCTAACCAAAAAGGTATGAAACTTTAAGGAAACAATAGGCTATTGTATAAGAAAACAAAAATAACAGTTCTAAAACTTATTTTCTATAAATAAGATTTTCTAACAAGAACATATAATGATTGTTTATAGCTGTTCTCTTGGATAATATCAATTTTAATAAGGCTTTCTGGTTTCTTATTACATATTTTTCTTTTAAATTTTATTGAAATAAGTTATCCCTAGGATTGATGGCAAAAAAACTTATTAGTTTTTCATTAAATTTGTAAATAAAATTTCTTAATAACAGTTTCAATTGTGGTCCTTTAATATTACAAGGGGAGACTTCCTACCATGTAGTGTTTTTACTTCACTTTTTCTATGTTGTATTGGCACACAAGTATTTCCCATTAGGTTACAATTTCCCATACTAACAAAATATATAAAGTTATAACCTGGGATACAGTACCATGTATCTTGGCTATGGATTAGGCTGTACCTCTAAGTTTGTGTAAGTAAATTCTGTAGTGTTTGCAATGAAGACAAAATATTTCCATGGTTCATTTCCTCAAATATACTCTTGTGTAATGATGACTATAATTGTGAGTGACGATTTTTGTCTAATAAGGTAAAAATACTTTTCTCATTGTCTGTATTGCTATTGTGGAATGCAATTATATCTAGATATGATGTTGAGGCTTTAAAAGAAAAATTTTTCTTTCTCTCGAGATACATTCCTCATGATACATTTGTTATTTGAAGAAAACAGCATGCATTTAGTACTTTAAGATTTTTTTCACTTTCTAGTATCATTTCCTTACTTAAAATCAATTTGACTATTGCAGTCTTCATAAAAGTACATTTCTTTTCAATTACATGGGTATCTGTATTATAACCAGTCTGGACAACTTATTGTAACCATGTTCTACCCATACTTTCTGGAAATTTTGGTCTTTGGTGTTTTAATTCATCATTGGAAATAGTCTTCTATTTTCTTTTTTCGTTTAAAGTATTCTGTGCTGGAATGGCTCAGAAAGTAAAAGTGCTTGTTGCACTAGTTTAACAACCCAAGTTCACTCCAGAGCCCATGGTAAAAGGATACAATCGACATTCAAAAGTTGTTTTCTCTCCTTCGTGGCAAGTGTGTGCTGACATTCACAATGCAATAATACATAAAATGAAAACAAAACGAGGCTTAACTCTTTCTGCCATGAATTTTGCTATTTTTTCCAGCACTTAATAATATTTTGTCTTATTTTGTAATTATTTCCCTTATCTCTATAATTTTTATCAAGAGATAATGTGCCTTTTACAATAACTTACTTAAGTGTCTACCTCAATTTTTTTTGTACTGCATTGAAACCATATATTTGCCATTGTATGAAAGTTACTTGCAAATTCGATCCCTATATTCATTTTACATTATTTGAGCCAATAAAGCATAGATTGTATTTTCTCTGGCTGGTATGACTTGTGGGATTTCAAATGCATAAGTCTTAGGTCTTGATGTGTCATTTATTTCATAATAATTGCTATCTTTAAAATGAAAGAATCTTTCCCTGACATTAAGTCAGTAATATTTGATAGGGATAGTGATTATAGAATTAAGAAAATCCAAGAGCTAGGCATAAAAAAACATACTGTGTGTGTGTGTATTTTAATATTGAGACAATATGCAATACAGTATCTGTAGAAGTATATAGTCTTGCTTTTCATTCAGCCTACTCTTACAGTTAATTGTTTAAAATAACGGATATAGTTATATTTTAACCAGATAATTTTTAAAAATATTCATAAAATCTCACTCTGGTGTTTTTGGTGTTTTAGTAATTCAAGACTTTGTATGACGTACCAGCGTTATAAATAAAGCAGGATGAAGTAAAAGGCATCAGTTTTGATTATTTTACTAGTAAAATTGTTAGCACAAAGTATTACTTAGGAATTACAGATTGAGTGTCTTTAATCTGAAATGCTCCAAATTTGAAATAGTTCTCAAAAAGTTTTAAATTTTAGAGCACTTTGGATTTCGAATTACAAATTTCAAGTTATAGTTTAATCCAGCATCTAGAATAGTATGAAAAACATCTGAATATTTTGGGTAAGGAATATTATATATTCCTGGAATGGTTAATTTTTTTTTAGTGTATTATCTCTATACCTAACTTGTGTCTTCCTTCCATCTTTTACTCCTACGCGCGCGCGCGTGTGTGTGTAAAACATAGTACTGAGGCTTTTAAATCTTTAAGTCATTTTGTTAGTCCAAATTTATTTGCAAAAGCTCTATTTTTTTTCCCACTGAAATGTCCTTTGTCAATTTTTTTTCTCTGTGCTATTATAAACTTATCCATGTCTCCACTACCATGTAGTACAAAAATCCATATTATCTTTGATTTTTCCCCCAATTACTACTTCCCTTTTAATTCTGTATTTGGTTTTTCAGATCTCTTATATAATTTCTTTGTTCTAAATTATAGTGAAGAGCAATGAAATAAGTCAGGGTCATACCATTTGTCTTTTACAAGTTACTCTTTCAGTATTTTTTAAGCAAATTTTATCACACAGCAGATTCAAGTAATGGTATATTAATTTTTTCTTGAACTTAATTTCTTGTTTCATGCCTTAGCTTATAGCATTTGTACTCCCAGGAATTATAGGAATAATCATTTCTTCATCTGTTTGGATCCAAAGTTCACAAAAGTTCTTTTCCTCTTTTTTGTTAAACAAAAAAAGTTTCTTGTTTCTCATGTGTACACTTATCTGCATACTAGTTTGACACTTAAATATATTATCTCCAGGTTTCATTTCTAAATTTATTACGTATGATCTGTTTGTGGATACATGTCTGTTGTGGTTCATTTGTGGAAGGTAGAGAACAACTTTCTGAATTTTGAACAACTTTCCCAATTTATCAGCCTCCTAGCAATCACCTTTATCCTCTGAGACATCTTGCTAACCCAACTTATACTTTTGAGGGGAAATAAAGAAGTAATAATTAAACCTTAACTCTTTCAGAATCTTGGAGATTAGTGGGGTCTCAATAAATATTTTACTGAGTATACTTCAGTTTACCACAGTGTTTAATACTAAGCCCCATTATGGACTCAAGTATTCCTTGTACTTGTTTAAAATTAAGATAATAACGTTATTTTATATTTCTCAACATATCTTATCACTTCAACCACATTATTACAGAATTTTTTTTTATTTTTATTTTTTTTAAATTTTTTTTTTTTGGAGACAGTCTCATGTAGCCCAGACTGGCCATGAGTGTACTGTGTAACAGAGTCTTCCACTTCTTCAATGTTGGGATTGTAAGCATGTGCAGGTTTTATGTGGTGCTTAGAATCTAGGGCTTTGTACATGCTAGGAAAACACTGACCTACATACCCAGCTCTCCCATTTTTATCATAAATTTTTATCTATATATTTATAGATCTTTCGTAAATAATTTTTGACATAAGAAAGTGTAAAAATTTTACTTACCAATGGAGTACCATGTAATGCCAGGTCTATGCTTAGGTTATGTAATGCTTGAATTGAGTTCAACATATTACTATTTTTCTGTGGTGAAAACTTTCTAAATCTTCTCTTTTAGCTTTTTTAAATGCACAATACATATATATATAATCATAGTTACCACAGTACACAGTAGTTACAGTTATAACATTTAACACATAGATTTTTTTGAAAGTTTGTCTTACATTATTTTGTGTATACTTTCATATTCTAAATGATCTGCATTATGTTGTAGCAGAATATTCCAAATACCTTTATTTTATTGTTTATTACCAAATTTTTTCTTTAATTAATTGCACGTCAGCAAAATATCTCATTAAACCAACTGATTTTTAGTTATATCCAGGTTTTTATCACACTAACTTAGAATTCCATGCTTATTTTAGGCCTTTCGTGAAGGATCTAGGAAGTCATCAAGAGTTAAGGTAAATACATTAAATTTAAGACATTTTTTTTCCACAACTATCACTTAAGAACTTGCTAAGTAAGTTAGGCTGTTTGTCTATATCTACTTTTTATGTTCTATTCATACTGTGCATAAACCTTAGAACTGTAAATACCACCCTGGTATTTATTAAACATCATTAAAATATTAAAAGTGGGATGTGTGTAGATAATTTCTATATTAAAATTGAGCTAATTGGAATTTCATCTGTCACTGCATTCCATGGCTCTGATGCCACTTCATAGTATTTATACTTTGTATATGAACGCAGAAGCACATTTGTAAATTGAAAATTTTTTGTTCTTCTGCACAGTTAAAATGCTAGAGGTAGTTAAGCTACATCTTACTATAAAATCATCTATTCTTGATATAAATAGAAACTAGACGCATGTACCTTAATGAGATGATATCCTCAAAATTTTATATGCTACATTTTCTAGCTAAATCAAAGTCTTTCTACCTTTGCCTTTTTCCTAAAACACAGGTTTGCGTTAGGTCATAGAAGTACCTTTAGAGTATTGCTAGATTTTTTGTTGTTTTTCTTTTAATACAGGGTTTTGCTCTACAGCTCTGGCTAGCCTAGAATTTGCTATGTAGATCAGGCTAGCATCCAAATTGCAGTCACCCTCTGGTTTGTACCTCTAAGTGCTGAAATTACAGGCAGGTGCCAACTGCACCTTGCACAAATTTTTTAAAGTATCAAACTCAGTGTTATAATGGATGCAATGAGTATTTTATAATATTTTTGTCTCTGTAACACAAAGCACAATTTTGCCATATTTGTGGAAAGAAAACATTAATCCACACTCCAGATAATTGTTTTTGTACAGCTTTGGAATTCTTTCTCAAGAAGGTTAACAAGTCGTAGTGTTTAACACACTGTAAGTTCAAATGGTATTATGTATTAAAGTTGGAGATTTGATATTTCTTATCTTGAATTTGCAGAAGTTTACTCTATTAAAGGGTTCAGAGTATTTATTTATTGGGTAGGTTGCATGAATATCTGAACACTAAGTTGGAGGTCAGAGGACAGCTTACAGGAATCAATTCTCTCCTTCTACCATGGGGATTCCAGGAATTAAATTCTAGTGGTAGGCTTTGGATGCAAGCACCTTTACCACCAATCTTGCTAAGTAATTGGAATTATTAATACACTACATTCTTCTTTCCTATTTTATCTAATTACCTGAATACTAGGCTTAACGAAGTATTCATCTTTTACTTAATTGAAATGATTTTCTTCTTCACATAAAAATGTAACTAAGGATGTAAAATTTTTCTTTGTTCATCTTTAAAAAATATCTCTTAATTCGAAGGTCTCATCTTAAAAGCATTTCAACTCTAGCAACTAATTCTGAAGTAAATTTTATAAAGTTCAAGAGCTATAGAGATATAAACTTGTTGCAGAGGAGTTTGTTAAAGCACCAAAAATAATTTAAGGTCTGATTACATTCCTTTAGTCATTACATCAGTCGTTTATACTAAAACTTAGTATAAAATGGTATCTCATAAAATCTGTTCTTTATCAAATGTTATATTATGATAAATGTCCATGCAATACATAGTCATTTAATACATATTTTGCAGTGGTAGGAATTGGACCCACAGCTTCTTGCATACTGCCAACTTGCATGTCCAATATCATATAATATACCAATCTATGTAATAAGCCTATTTTTATCAAATAAATAGCTGACCAGCTTATTGTAACTTTTCCTTCACCATAGAAAAGAATATTTATTGTAATAAAGATTAGTCATTCCTGTGATGACATATTTATGTAATGTATTACTGATCCTCCCCCCTGCCCAATATTGGAGATTGAATCTCAAATTTCATGTGATGGTACAAGTGCTTTACCATTGAGCTACAGTTTCAGCCCTTTTCATGCTTTTTAGTTTTGAGATAGAATATCATTTAGGTTGCCCAGGCATACTTTTTGCTTTGAACTTGTGATTTTCCTATCTCAGCTTCCTGAATAGCTGGAGTTATAGACCTATGTCACCAGGCTTGGTTGACAAAAAGGCCCATGAGATGACTCAGCAGGTAAAAATGCTTGTCGCTAATCCTGATGATCTGAGTTTGATGCCTGGAACCCACATGATGGAAGGAGAGATCTGACCTTCAAAAATTGGTCTTTGACCTCCACAGGAACACTGTGACAAACCTCTTTCACACCAAAAAGTTTTGATTCTACACAGAAATAATTTGTTTTCTCCCAAGGTGTTTAGTATTATAGAAATTATGGAATATCATTAACAGCTAAACTTATGACAGATGACTATGGATATTTGACTTACAATTCAAGATACCAAAGTGTAGTTTTCTTATAAACTATTAAAATTATATAACAGAAATAAATCCATGCTTAGTATGAAGCATCTGTGTTCACATATTTACAGAACTGTTCACATTAAGTGGAACTGTGAACATAGCAGAGTAGATACTAACAAGTTTCATATGTTTTTTTTAACCATTGATCCAAAGTTTGAGTATTTGTGATTTTATTGATATCTTTAAGTGGGCAACCATGGATTGACAGTAAAATTTGGGTTTTTGCTATTTCAACTTATTGGATTTTTCA
This sequence comes from Typhlomys cinereus, assembly GCA_023101885.1. NCBI lineage: Eukaryota > Metazoa > Chordata > Mammalia > Rodentia > Platacanthomyidae > Typhlomys > Typhlomys cinereus. The sequence goes on along the minus strand of JALPQD010000166.1, from coordinate 618,418 downwards.
AGAATGTAGTGTAATAATGTAATGGATTAATTTGTAACCTTTTCATTTACAGTAACTTAGTCACCTAGCTTACATTCTTTCATGTTAGTGGCTATTTATTTGTATGGGTTTAGATTCAAACAATAATCTTTATTTACTGTCATTTTAGGGTTCAGCTCCAGAAGTTGATCCTTCATCTGATGGTTCGAATTTTGGATGGGAGACAAAAATCAAAGCATGGATGGATCGATATGAAGAGGCAAATAATAACCAATATAGTGAAGGTGTTCAGAGGGAAGCACAGAGAATAGCTCAAAGATTAGGCAATGGAAATGACAAAAAAGACGTGAATAAATCAGAATCGAGTGCCAACAGTTTACTCTTCAAACCTCCTGTGGAGGTATATCATTTGTCAAAAAATTATGAAGCTCTTTTTGTATTGTGTATCTTTTTTTTTAATTTTTAAAAAAAAATTTTTAAAAATGTTATTTTATTCAATTGTGCATGTATGCATGTGTGTATGTATGTGTGTGTGTGTGTGTGTGTGTGTGTGTAGAACCACAGACGAATTCGGGAACCACTATGGACCACCTCCACCTCCTCCTCGTTTACTCTGCCCGGGGATTCACAGGCTCCGCCCTACCAGGACCAGAAACGCAGGCCGCCCCTGCTTCTGCCCGGTGTCTATATGTGGGGTCTAGGATTTGAACTTAGGACCTTCGGCCTGCAAGGCAGAAGCTTAACCCCTGAGCCACCTCTCCAGCCTCGTATTGTGTATCTTTAGTTGAAATGAATTCAACTTAATTGAATTAATCTCCATGTTTACTGATTCTAGAGCCATATACAGAAGAATAAAAAAATTCTGAAATCTGCCAAAGATTTGCCTCCTGATGCACTAATCATTGAATACAGAGGGAAGTTTATGCTGAGAGACCAGTTTGAAGCAAATGGATATTTCTTTAAAAGGTATGCTCGTTTTCCCTATGTTTATTTCCTGTATTTGAATGTTTGATTATTTATTTTTATTTTGAGATGGTTTATTCTGTAGGACCAAATTGGCTGGGAACTCATAATGTTCCTTCTGCCTTGGCTTCCATCTTGGGTACTATGATTACAGGAATAAGCTATATCACTCTTTGCTGAGATTTTTAATGCTTTACCTAAATGCTTTGATTATCTGTATTTTGTTTCATATGTTACCATTTTAGTATTTAAAAGTGTAGGATGGTTGACCCACTAATGATAACTTTTGAACTATGATAACAAAATCCATGGACTTGTCTCTCCAACAGCAATTCCTGTCTTGCTGAACCCTAAAGTAAACTACTTTAAACATTTAAAACAATATAGCTTGATTACATAGGATAGTCAGGAATCTTCATTATCTAAGATATAAAGAACTTTTCCATCCAGTGTGTAATTGTTGTTATCTACTTGTTAGAACTTGAAAAGAATATGTTAATCAAAATTGAAATTCCTTCATTACTGATAGGTTTGTTCTGTTATTACTACTAATATCAACTCTAACTTTGCTTATATTAGACTGTTTTTTAAGGCCTCTTTGATAGTTTGGTATTTTTGTTGAGAGCTGATAGGATCTTCTCAGACATCACTTTTTAAATTTGAAAAGCTATATTATTATATATATATATATATATATATATTTTTTTTTTTTTTTTTTTACTTTTTGAAAATATTTTACTGGGGCAGGGGAAGGATAGTACCCATGTTTGCCACAGCATGTGGGTTAAGTAAGAGGATTACTTTAGAAGTCCTTTTCTTCCACTTCCACCATATGAGCTTCTAGGAATTGAATTCGGATCATCAGGTTTGCCAGCAGGTGTCTTATCTGCTGAATTATTTCACTGGCAGAGCAAAGCAGAGGAGGCAACACAATCCAGGATGATTCTGAAGTCATCCTTGGTTCTCTACAGAGACACACAGTGCCCTGTGACACACAGACACATACACACATACAAAGTAACAGGAGATTGTTATACTAATGGCTTTTGTGTGTATTTCTTTTGCAATGTAGGGGATTGAATCTATGGCCATGAGTAACTAGGCAAGTGCCCTACCACGTAATTATATCCACAGCACTTATACTAACATATTAATATCTTATAATGCTTCTTTGTTTGTAGGCCATACCCCTTTGTTTTATTCTACTCAAAATTTCACGGGCTAGAAATGTGTGTTGATGCAAGGACTTTTGGGAACGAGGCTCGATTCATCAGACGCTCTTGCACACCCAATGCAGAGGTAAACTTTTTGAAACCTGGGAAATGGGAAGTGACTATCATTAGAATCTGAACTTATTAAGTATAAATTTCTATGAGTTTAAAAATACATCTTAGTTGTGCATTTTATTTTATTCAATATTTTTCTATTGTGAAAATTTAGTTGGTATTGTCTCTTTGATCTTAAATTATTTTCCATATTAATGAAATGGATATTCCTTCTGAGAGGAAATATTGGACATATTTATCCTGGAAGCTCTATTCATGTGTCAGATTAAAAACTGACTTTATTAAGTTCCATGAAAAAGGTAAAAGGAATAGATTTTATATATACTATATAAATATTTAAATAAAATTTTAGTGTAGAGTATGAAGTTTGTTTTTCTTTTACATGCTACAATTGAGCATTTTAAACTTACTTATCAGCTAGGATTACAGGGTTTGGAACCAGACTTGATAAAATTATTGTCTTCTGTATGATTTGAAAGTTTTGTAATACTGATGCCTTATTTTTTACTTAAGAATTTCTCATTTGTATGTGTGTGCATTTTTTTTTTTAATTGGGGATTGTAGCTAGTGCCTCATGCATGCTAGGAGAGCACTTGCTACTGATTATATTCCATCCTTCTATGATTTAGTTTTTACTTGTAAAATGGTAGTAATTAGAATTATTGAATATCATGGGAAGTGATACTAGAAGTTTCAAAAAAAAGTACAGTGTTAGGTAACATTATTTCATTTCATCTTATTCATGGATGATATATTTACTTATAAGACCCACAATTCCAAGATAATGAGAAGTGAAAAAATGCACATCTTTGATTGATGGCAATATAGTTTTCTGTTTTAGATGGCAATTAATAGTAACATACCTTTGAAAAACCTTCCAGGGCCAGATGGTAACTTCAGTAGGTAAAGGTGCTTGTTTTGAGCCCACCAACATGAGTTTTAGCCCTAGAACCCATGTAAAGGTGGTAGGAGAGAACAAATTCCACAAAGTTGTCTTTATCCATATATGTCTTGTATACATGTATACACACAAATTAAAGAAGACAAAAGAGGACTATAGAGATGGCTCAGGGGTTAAGACTCTGCCTCACAAGCAGAAGGTCCTGAGTTTGGATCCCATGTCCCACCAGGTTGAAATGGTGGCCATGTGAACTTTCAGCCCTAGTGGGCAGAACCTGGAAAATCCCAGAATGAAGCAAAAAAGGAGGTAGAAACAATCCAGGGTGATTCCCGAAGTCACCCTTGGTTCTACACAGGGACACACAGTGCCCTCTGACACACACATATACACATACATGCAAAATAAATAAATGAAGCTTTAAAAAGAAAATTTTAAAAAAGAAAAACCTTCCTAATAATAGCTATTGATTTATCATTATAAATCTCTGATTAATGGTAATTTTCCAAGGTCTGTTTGCAAAATGCTTTTAAGCATAATTCTCTGAATTGTAAGATAATGATGCCTTAAACATTGAAGACACTTTATAGAAATGAAAAATTATTATAGAAATGAAAAATTATTCTTTTAACTAACAGGTGAGGCATGAAATTGAAGATGGAACTATACATCTTTACATTTATTCTATACAAAGTATTCCCAAAGGGACTGAAATAACTATTGCCTTTGATTTTGACTATGGGAATTGGTAAGTTCAAGTCTTAATGTTATTTGTTTGAAAATAGTTCCTAATGTCCTTATACTAATTTGAACATTAGTTTTACTTTAGCTTTTGTATAACTTGGAATTTCAGTCAGATCAGCTTGCGTCCCATCATTTTTATCTTCTAAATGTCCCTGGAGACAAAGTATTCATATACACATTAATCACCCTAATTCAGCCATACACCACTCACTCTGTTATGTGAGAATTTTTTCTTCATTTTCTTGTAATATAAAGATACAGTTTTAGTTATGTAACTTATATGGTTAATCAATATGACAAACATTCTTTTTGTCTCTCTAAACAGAAGATACTGTACCAGATTTTCCTTACAATGTACTTAAGTTTTTAGTGATCTTACAGAGAAAATCTGAGAATTGGTGTTCTGAAATACTTGGACAAAGAAACATTAGTTCTGAATATGAAAACTCCTATTTGGATTCCTAATAATTTAAAATGAAAATAGAAAGAACACAAATAGCACATACTTATTTTCCAAATTAAGAACTAAGGAAGAATGTGTAGCTCGGTGGTAGAGTGCCTGCCTAGCATGTGCAAAGCCCTCAGCACTGTTAAGATGATCACCATTGAGAGTGGAAAAAAGTCATGTATATTGGTATTGAAGATAGACACAGCATTTCAAATTTAAGTATTAACTGAAACCCCTCAAGTTTATCAGTCTGATCACACCACCATCTTTCCTTAACTGCTGCCTTTAATTTTAGTACATTTAGCATTTTACTGTATCTGTTTATATAAATATCTAGAATTTTGTATTTTAATCTTTTTATAAATTGTAACCTAATTTTTTTTTTTTTGCATTCAGCTTTTCTCATTCATTACATAAAACTGATATTAGGATGTAGCTCTTGTTTAATCTGATTTTAGTGGTATTGGCATTTATCCCACTATTGATGGGCCTCGATATTTATAAACAATGCTTCAGTGGCTCTTTTAAAAGGGGGGTGGGGCTGTAATGATGGCTCAGGGGTTAAGACTGTCTTGCAAGCTGAAGTCCTGAGTTCAGATCCAGGTCCACATAAAAATGTCAGGCATAAAAATACACTTCCGGCCCTGGATGGAGCATGGGAAATCTACAAGAAGGTAGAAGCAATCCAGAATGATTCCTGAAGTCATCCTTGGTACTCCACAGGGACACACAATGCCCTCTGATGCATACACACACACACAAAATATTTAAAAAATCTTTATTATAGTGAGTGTGTGTGTGTGTGTGTGTGTGTGTGTGTGTGTGTATGTATGTATGTATGTATGTAAAACGTGTTAGAATAGAGGCATGCACATACCATAATGTATATGTAGAGGTCAGAGGACCAACTTTTTTTTAAATCTACCTTTATATTGGTTATAAGGAATCTAACTCAGATTGTTAAGCATGTATAGCTAAACGCTTTTACCTGCTCATAGATATCGTCAACCTTTCTGTGACTTTTTGTGTGCGTCTGTGCACCTGGGAATCATCCTGGATTGCTTTACCTCCCTTTTACTTTTCTCTAGGATTTCCCAGGCTTTGCTTCCCAGATCCAAAAATGCAGATCTCTGTCATTTCCACCTGGCATTTTTAGATGGGATCGGGGATCTGAACTCAGGTCCTTCTGCTTTCAATGCCTGAGACATCTCTCTAGTCCCAGCTTATTTTTAATGAGTGTGTGAGGACGTGTGTAGGTGCAAGCATATGGAGGCCACAGGACAGATGTGCATTCTGAGCAATGTTGTCTATCTCCTTTGAGACAGGATCTCTCATGACCTGGAGTTTGGAAATTAAGTTAGACTGAGTTAGTGAGTCTGAGATATCCTCGTTTTTGCCATCCCAACACAACTTTTTTTTTTTTTTTAACATAGGCTCATCATGTTTGCAAAGCAAACACTTTACCAACTTAGCTATCTTCATAGCCCCTTATGTTTCTTTTTCACTATGCATTTATACATGTTCTCTCCATGGTAGGGATGTAGGAATGGAATTGTTAGGGTTTAGAATGTGTATAATATTTACTTGCTAGAAAGAGATGAATTACTCTACAAAGTAGCTTGATTTGCTAGATTATATTCCCAAGCAACTTAATTCCTTCACTATTTACTGTCTTTACTGATTAATGCTATACCATTTTTGATGCTGGGGATCTAATTCAGGGACGTAGCATGTTAAGTATACATTATGACTGAGCTACACTTCAGCCCATAAGCGTCTTTCTCTGTGCTTGATTATTTTTATATTTCCTTTCTTGTGAGTTATCTGATCATATCATCTGACCATTTTCTGTTGGGTATTCTCTTCTTTCCACCTTCTTTTCTGTGACATGATCTTAATGTAGCCTAAGCTGACCTCAAACTTGTTTTGTAGCTGAGGATCACCTTTAACTCCTGATTCTCCTGCCTCCACTTCTTCTCAGGTGTTGGGATTACCAATTTACAGACCGGTGCCACCCTGCCTGGTCTTTTTCTCTTCCCACTTTTAAAATTTTTATTTATTTGGTGCTTGCATGCTCACATGTATGTATATATGTGCGTGAGAATATCTGTGTGCTGTGGTGTGCATGAGGGTTAGAGAAAAACTTTCAGGAATTGATTCTGTCCCTCTACCTTGTTGGCTCCATGGTTCAAACTCAGACCATAGGCTTGCACAAGCAAGTACTCAGCCAACTTGCTGGCTCCCCCACCTTCTTCATTTTTTCTCATATTTTGTAGCTTTTTGGATTATAAAGTTTTCATGGAATTCTTTTTAAATGCAATTTTTAATGTCCATATGTTTTCTTTCAATGTGAAGTCTACCTTCAAATGCATCTTGGAGTCAAATTTACATAGCATAAGCTTTTCAAGTCTTTCAATAAAGCATGTTTTGTTCAATGTCTGTGTGTGTGTGTTGGGGCCTTGTTTCATAGCCAGCCAAGATTGACCTTGAATTTGAGATCTTCATAGTTTTTAGTCTCCATAGTCACCACGCCTTTTAAAATTCTGTATTTCTCCTCAAAAGTTGGACAATTTAATATAATGACTTTTACTTATTGTTTTGAGAAATTGTATATCCCACAAAGCTCTAGAATATAAACTTCTTTATAATCTAGTTTCAAGTCCAGCTTATTTGTTATGCAATCATATACTAATTTTGTCATCTGTTAGTATTTCAAATAATAATACCCACCAAACAGTAATATTTTGAACATTTGGCGAGTTAAAACACATAAACTGTCTGAGAGTTTCTGGCACAGAGTAGCTGCTTAATAAACACAAGCTGTTCCTATTTTTGCAGTTATGTAACCCTAAAAGGAAACATTTAAAGTTATATAATCCCAAGCTTTAATTGCTTTTATAAAATGAGAGTAATAATAGTTACCATGAAGCTTAATTACTTGGAGGGAAGATAAGTTTAATGTTTTTCAAGGTACCTTAAGGAAAATTGGTTATTCAGATCATTACATAAATATCATACATAAAGTATCATACAAACTAGGTAAGGCTTAATGTTTGTCATAGCTAGTAGCTGTGTGTCTGTGTGTGTATGTACACCAGAGAGCACTTGAATGTATGTATCTGTGGAGGCCCAAGTATGACACTGGGAAATTCTGCTCTACCTCTTCACTGCTTTGCTCTGGATTTTCCCAGACTCTGCTTTCCAAGGTCAGAAATACAAGCTGTTGCCATTTCTGCCTGGCACTTACTCATGGGATCCTAGATCTGAACTTAGGTCCTTTTGGATGTGAGGCAAAGGTTATAACTGCTAAGCCATCTCCCCAGAACCTTAGCAACTTTTAATTGAGGTCATATTGCAGCATAAAAATCCAGAACCATGTTAAATTCAAGATACTTTTTTCCCCCTAATGTTATTTTGTATAAGTTATTTACTTTAAAAATTCTTTATTGTTTAAGTAATCAACATCTAAGATCTGGGGATCTATTTCAATGCTTGAGTACATGCCTAGCATATTTGAGGTCTTTGATTTAATTATTAGTACCATGAAAGAACAACAACAACAAAAAAATCAATGCCTAATACCTTGTTTTTCAGGAAACATTTGTTCTGTGATAATTAACCAGAATTGCAAATTAGTAAAAAGTCCAGTGTTATTATAATCAACAATTACATGAATTTTGTGGAGTTATAGCTTAAAATAGGTTATAAATATGTCTTGTTTTCTACATTGAGTTAATATTTACCTGGTTGTCATTCCAGTAAATACAAGGTGGACTGTGCATGCCTCAAAGAAAATCCAGAGTGTCCTGTTCTAAAACGTAGTTCAGAATCTACAGAAAACATCAATAGTGGTTATGAGACCAGAAGAAAAAAAGGAAAAAAAGAGAAAGATATTTCAAAAGAAAAAGATACACAAAATCAAAATATTACTTTGGATTGCGAAGGAACAAATAATAAAATAAAGAGTCCAGAAATGAAACAGAGAAAGCTTTCTCCACTGAGACTATCAGTATCAAATAATCAGGTACTGAACTCTGCTGATTATACAGGAAATTGTTATTAACAAAGGGAAATGTCATGTTTTAATGGTTTTGCTTAATATAGATTGTTTAACAATTTTAAGATAACTGTGCTATTTTTGGGGAGGGAATGATGAACCCAGGGCCTTGCATACTCTAAGCAAATGCTCTACCACTGAGCTGTATCTACAGCCTTTTTTCTGTTATTTAATGAAGTGTTACTTACAGATATTTCATTAAAGATATAAGCTGTACCAGAATATGGGCAATATTTGTTATTCAGAAAGAGCTCAGTCAATAAATCCTGGCAAAAAAACATTTTCCTAAGTCTGAATAATTTAAGAACCATTCCAAACAGTACTTCCCTTTGGTATATAAACATTCTTATTTAAAGTTTCAAGTCATAAAATCTTCTTTTCTAAATATTTGGACACAAGTAGTTGTACTAACTCTAAAAGGTTGTCAAAATTAATAGATAAAAATTAACACAAATAGGATTTTGAGTTTGGCTTACACTTCTGCCTCACCAGGAAACACCTCTTATATACATCTAACCATAAGAACTTAGGGGCCATTAAAATGTGTAGATTAAGCAAGTTTTTTTCATTAAATTAGCATTTTCTTAGACTATTCCCCTTAACTTTTATCAAACAGACATTTAACACTTGTTATTTGCAATTTTGGTGAAAATTTCTTTTGTAATAAATACAAACATAAGGTCATCCTGCTGTACTTGGTAAGAACTTTAGAAAGCAAAAATGTTTGAATGTATTTGAACCATTCATTTAGAAATTCAGTTTTAAGCAGACTTAAATCATTTCTATCTTTCAGGAGCCAGATTTTATTGATGACATAGAAGAAAAGAATCCTATTAGCAACGAAGTAGAAATGGAATCAGAGGAGCAGATTGCAGAAAGGAAAAGGAAGATGGTAAGTTGGGAAGGTAGTAGTTATTTTACAAGACCCCTTTGTGGCTGCCTTTACATGGGCTTCTGTAATGTCCTTCAAATTAGCAAATTTGAGACTTATAGTAGGACACTGAGCATTTTTATCTGCCTTTGTCAATACCATTTAAGTATTCATTGGTATTTTGTATTTTTACTGAAATTGATTAGGCATATAAGAATGTATATAGATTGTTTAGACATAATTATTGATATTTTTGAAGCCAAGAATTACTAATAAATTTTAATACCACAATTATTGTTTATTATGTCTTTCCTTAATAAATGTATCCTTTGCTTCCATGATTTAAGACAAAAACAAAGCTTTAAACCTTTAATATTAATAAATAAATGACAGGCAAAGTTTCTATATTCTTGCACTATTGTAAATATCATTAATTTTAGAATTTATATCCTTAATATTTATAAATATTTTGTTATTGTCTACACTAGGACTAATAAGTTCCTCATAAATTAGTTGTAGAAGCCAGGAGTAATTGCTTACACCTATAAACCTAGCCATTGAAGAAGCTAAAGCAGTAGGAATGTCCTTCAAGGCCCTGGGTTTGAGTCTCTGTACCACCAAAGTGGGGGTGGAGGGATAAATACAGCGACAGTTAGTTTTCAATACCATATTTAGTCCTGTGGTTTGAAAATGGTTTTACAACATAGTGTAGGATTCCCACAATCTGTTTACTTTGTTTTCTATGGGGAAGATTTTCATGGTTTGATTCCATGGCATCTCATATGTTCTATATATCCAGGGCTGGGATCTTTATAAGAAGTTTGCTGTTGTAGGCCTACTTAATGTCTTTTTTATCATGCTGATGGTAATTTAGTATGAATTGTTACTGCACCTCATTTCAAAATCAAAATCACTTACCTATTGAGATTGGGCAGTAAATAGTATTATAGATAAAAATTTGGAGGAGCTTTTCAAAATTCAGTTACACTTAAAATTATTTGTGTCCTCCCAAATTACATATGACCCTTTCTTGGTCATTGATTATCAGTTGGTACAACTTTGGATTTATATTACTTCAGAAACTTTTAGAAGACCATTTTTCATATGGTTGATTTTTGTTTTGTTTTGTTTTGTTTAGACCACTTGTCTTATAGGAGGACCCTTTTACAACTGGCTTTAAGAACAATAGCAACTAGGGCTGGGAGATGGCTCAGCCAGTAAAGCGCTTGCCACACAAACCTTGACAACCCGAGTTTGGATCCCTAAAGCTCACATGAAAGCTGGGAGGCAGAGACACAAGAATGTTTAAAAGCTTGCGGGTCAGTCAGCCTGGCTTTGATAGTGGAGAAGAGACCATGTCTCAAAAGAAGGTGGAAAGGCGAGGACCGACACCCCGAAGTTGTCCTCTGACCTGCACACATATGCTGTGGTATATGTACACCCCTTACCCCCAAGGAACTAGAGTAACCAGATGGAGTGGTGATATATCCCTCTCTGTCTCAAGCATTGAGGTGGTGAAGGTCTCCTCCACTACATAGTTGAGTTTGAGGCCAGTTTGGTCTATCAAGAGAACTTGCCTCACTTTCCCTACCAAAAAGGAAAAAAAAAAAAATCTATAGAAACCACTTTGGGAAAAGGAGGGGAGACACTTGAGACTGTTGTATGTTCATTTAATAATTTTATTCAAAACACATTCTGTTAAGTTTTTATAACTTCGGGGCTACAAAAATCATCCATCCCATTAATGCTGAAAACTGCTTAATACTTAACAGATCCCAGAAAACTGGATGCCCTTCGGGTGATGTTAAAAATTTGGTACAGGAAATAAACACATTTTCTAAGCTTGTTTCTGATACATATTTGGCTGTGATTTTGTTATAGTTATGTCATACTAATATAGACAACTTCAGTGTTTTTTTGTTTTGCTTTTGAGACATGGTCTTCCTTTGTGGCTCTGACTAGCCTTGAATTTGCTGTGTAGCCCAATCTAGCCTCAAATTCATGATCCTCTTGCCGCAGCTTCTGAATGCTTGGGAATACAGACATGTCACCATACCCTGCTAAGTTCAAACTATTTATCCATTTTAGTTTATTCATCCTAATAACTGCCCCCGAAGTTAATATGAAACCTGAAATTTTACTTATAGAAATAAAATGTGAGAAACTTGCAAAATGTAACAATCTGATATTTTGAGAGGATATGAAATAAACTTTATAATCTCTGCCTCCTTGACATATAACCTTCACTGTCATTGCAATTTTTATTTTTTTTAATATGGAACATGCCATGAATTTGCATGTCATCCTTGCACAGGGGCCATGCTAATCTTTACATCGTTCTAATATTTTAGTATATGTTTCAAAGCGATCATTGCAATCTTATTTCTAATTGATACGTTTGCTCTATGTTTGATTTACAGAATCTTTAGATACACACAAAAAAGCACTCCCAAAGTATTAGGAGTTGATTTTGGAGAAGAAATTAAATATTTACTAGCTCTTATTTTTGTAGTTTCTGCCACTTAACAACAGTTGGGTAGATAAGGTCCCAGTCACAAAATGGCAATGTAAAGTAAGACTTAATAAAGACAACAGCAACATCTGAAAAATATATATGTCAAACTGATTAGAAGTCTGTCTGGGCACAGGAGAATTTTTAAACTGATGGATTGCATTAGGAATTATTAGCCTTTATGTATATTTATCTTATTTGGATAAACAGAATATCCAAATTAGTAAATTTACCTCCTAGAGAAATTTCACATACATTTTTGGTTCTATTGTACTTTAGCCAGCTTTTCATAGTATAGTTTGAATCTAATTGTTTTGACGTTTACATCCGTATCTAATTTAACATAGAACTCAGTTAAGAAAATTACATTAGTGGATCTGTACATTTAGGTATTAGCTTACTTTTGGAGACAGGACCTAATTATGTAGCTCTGCCTGGCCATGTAGCCTGCCTGGTCTCGAACTTGTGATCCTGCTTGTACCTCCTGAGTACTGACATTACATGTGTGCATTACCATACCTTATTTTAAGATTCATTCTTTTTGAAATTGGTAAAGGAGATAATAAAAATCCTAAAATTGAGTGAAATCAAAGACCACTTCGTCAATTCTAGGAAATATTTATAATGGATCTTTTAAGTGGGGCTTAAACACTATATATTAGTAAATTGTATAGGACTAATTTGCATTTTATTTTTCCAGAGAAAAGTCTGGAGAGTTAGACTGGCTGGGGTTATAGGCTTCATTTTGGGACCTTAGATGATCATGGAAAAATCAACTATAACATATACAAAAATACTCAGTGACAAAGACTTTATTATTAAAGAATATTCCCCTGAATTATTTCATGGCAAGGATGGAAAACCCTTTTTTCAGTTCCACTTCCATTTTTCCTACCACCTCTTTCTGGTCTTTTTTTCTGTCCTTTTGTTTTTTCGTTTTTTCCTTTAAGTTACAACAATAAACTTGTTGCCTAATTATTTGGAACTGATTGAATGTTATCATATGTTTATTTCCTCCTAGTAAGAGATATTTCAAGTTCTAATGGATTTGGGAGTATTTTGAACCGCATTAAGCTGTTAACAGTGGAAAACAGGAGGCTGTATATACTCAGATTTTCTAAAACCAGGGCATGAGTTAAGACAAGTCTTGGCCCGTGTTTATAGTAGGCAGCTTGAGTGGCTGTAATATTGGATGAAGGCACATGGAACATGATACTTGAAAGCGTACCTTTCAAAAATGATCATTTTAAAAACCGCAAATTTTTAAATCCATTTTTAAAGATTTGAAGAAAACCTATATTTTTTTATTATTTTTTTTGAAAACCTATATTTTTATGTATTGCTTATGAAACTGTTTTCCATAACCTCATTATACCCTTGGGAACAGTCTTGGTGATACTTAATAGCTTCTTATAGTTAGAATCCACGGAAGGTGATTCAAGGTCACATTCACATTTTTGAGGACAAAACTTTGGAAAACAAAAAAATAGATATTAAAATTGAATTGTTAGGTTATGCAGTTTCTGAACTTAGCAAGTAGCTAGGACAGCCTAGAATTAGTTATGTATCACTGTGACATAAACTCCTTATGGAAAACAACTTAGAGTTTATTACCACAACTTAGCTCTTTTAGAATAAAAAAGTAGAAACTCAGAATTGGGACTAAATGTGTGTGGAGAGGCCAGTTAAGTACTGAGCTGAGCTAAGTGGAACTTCTTTACAACCCAGGTAGTGCCATGGAGGCCTTTACCTTGATCACACAGGATTCCCAATTTTCTCAATCTCCTCTTTCACATAAAAAAAAAAGACTAACATATACTATGAAAAAGTGTGCTGTTAGATGAATATACCATACCATATCTCCAGCTCTTAGTGTATGCTGTATTTCAAAATACTTCAGAAATTCTGGCTAGACTTCGTTGATACCTTTGACAGCTCAGACTTTATTCAGTGGAAGATACCCTAGGAAAAGTTATTCCAAATGTAATGCGACTAATGTGTTTAAAAAACTTCAGATGATGTAAATTTTTAATAAATCTTGAGGGTAAATCTGTTGCCAGCAGTTATCTGATACTGATACAGTAGTGGGTATCATCTAACTCAACCATTATTTTCTCCTTATAGGGTGATTAATACTAATCAGTACTTTCCTAAGTTTCTCTCATCCTTGAAATTAGGAACTGTATTTTTAAAGATAACTTGTGAGAACTGAACATTGATATTTTATATTGTGGTTTAGATGCCTTGTAATAAATATTCCTCAGAAACTTCTTTAAATCTTCCGGTTACTTGTCTTCATAAAAAAATGATATGTGCTTTATAATGTATATCCAATTTTTATTCAACAAAACTCCAAGTGTTTGCTATACGGGTAAGGCTCACCTAAGACTTGAATAGCTCTCAGATTAAATGCAGCAAATCATGAATGTCAAAGCAATGAAGCTACTAAGGGTAGACTAAACTGTCATGTGATAAAATTTTTTATCACATTGTTGTTTATAAACATTGCTAAAACTCATTGGTAACCCATCTTTAAAGTTCATGTATAGCTGGAGATGTAGCTCATTTGATAGACTTTGGGAGGCCCCATATTTAATCTTCAGCACTAAATAAACTGTATTGGCACAGTCCTGAAATCCAGCATTCCATTGGAGAAAGTGGTGGGCTACCAGGAATTCAGGGTCATTCTAAGCCTTAGATAGCATCTGTCCTAATTTGTTTCAAATGTTGCCCAAAATAGTGTAATAGAAAACTTTTTTTTTAAATCAAGGAGTTTTCTGTTTTAAGACTACAAGGTAGGATAATTTGATAAGTAAGCTCTAGTTTTTCTTTTATGGTTTTGTGTATTTCCAAGTTTTAATAGCTAGAAATAGTTTATTCCTGGAATGTTTTCAGACCAAGGGTACCTATCAAAACAGAATAGCAAAACTGCAGAAAAGAGGTTATTGCTGAAGATGAAAAAACAGAGAGGTGGTTTCTCCAGAGCAGCCATCAGCCCTGCATTTTGGCTGCCAGGATACTGTCTAGTGTCTCAGATCTTTTATTTAAGGGAAAGATACTGGTGGCAAGGTAGAAAAGCAAATCAGGAGTACTTCAGAATGCTTCTTTCATACTAAGAACAAATTTACCTCAAAAGCTACTTAATGACATTCACAAACTTTTTTTTAACTGTTTCGAATGACCAAACTATTGAGACAAACCGTATCATTTATTTAGTAAAGTTTATCATTTTCAGTTGCTATACTGTGTAGTATTTGTCTTATTATTCAAGTCTTGAACTACATTGGCTTTCTTCAATAGGAAAAAGAAATACATTTTTTTACCTCAATGTGTTAGTATTGTAAAGTTGGTGTAAAAATTCTCAAATATCCATACCTCAAGCAATAGAGATTTGAAGTCAACTTTTTCTTCCACTTACAGGAAATTATATTTTGTTATAAAATCCAAAATCCTCAGAGATGTCATAAAAGCAATTTCAGCTAGATCTTATGGAGTATCCCTCATACTTCATTATAATACTTCATACTTCACTATAACAGTATATCACATCTACTTCTGTGTTGGGTTCTGTTCATTTCACAGCCTTATTATCCAAGAAAACAACTTTGAGCTCAGGACAGAACCATGATTTATAAAATTTTATGATATATGGAATCTAAAACATATCAAGCCCAAGGTCTTTGTGTTAGGATCGCTTTATCCCCTAATATCTCTAGTTCTTGTCTGCCTCAATTTTCTTAATTGTCCTTGCAAATGCCTCAAGTTTGGGGTAAAACTTTTCAGGCAGTTGTGTAATGATCGTCATGTGTCACAGGATACCACAGAAGCAGTGGTGAGGGCTAGTGAGATGACTTAGTGGGTAAAAATGCTTGGTGTACAAGAACCAGAATGCAACCCTTGGAATCCAAGGAAAGCTGTCTTCTCAACATGTGCACATTGGCATGTACCAGATACAGTAAAAGTTCTTCAAGAAAGCAAAGAGGAGGTAGAAGCACTCCAGGATGAGTCCCAAAGTCAGTCTCTCTCTCTCTCTCTCTCTCTCTCTCTCTCACACACACACAGTCATACATACAAAGTTTTTGAGAAACACTGATGCTCGAAGAAACCTTGCTGTTCCTCATCCCCAGCATGAAGTGTTAGTTAAGAATGCTGCAGTAGAAATAATAGCTAATATTGTCCAAGTACTGTGTGAAAACTTCGTATTTTCTATTTGAATTCAGTAACAATACACTAAAGTAATGATGAGGGCTAGTGAGAAGACTTAGTGGGTAAAAATGCTTGATGTACAAGAACCAGAATGCAACCCTGGTTCTACACTTTTACAGAATGAGAAGAAAAAAACAAATTTGTCAGGTGATATTTACTAATGACTAGTACATTCATGATTTGAACCAAAGACTTTTAAATAGTATGCTGACTTCTTAAGTGTATGAGTGTTCACTTTTCAACATGTGGTTACCTTAGTAATTTGGGAATTACTTAAAAGGTTAATTGGGAAGAAGAGTAAATTAGTAGCCAAAGAGATTTGTATAGTAATTATATAAAGGCTCTATATTTTAGTCACTTCCTATAGCAAGTAGTACTACATTTTAAAGATTGACCAGCTCTGAAAGATAGTTAATTGCTAAGGAGAGTTTTGATTTCATTGTTAATTTACACTAATTACAAA
This sequence comes from Typhlomys cinereus, assembly GCA_023101885.1. Taxonomy (NCBI): domain Eukaryota; kingdom Metazoa; phylum Chordata; class Mammalia; order Rodentia; family Platacanthomyidae; genus Typhlomys; species Typhlomys cinereus. Next base: position 601,991 of record JALPQD010000166.1, on the reverse strand, counting down.
GGAGTCTCACTTTTATCCCTGGCCCTCAAATCTCATCTTCCAAAACAAAGACTATCAAAGAAAACTTTTGTTATAGATTCCTAAGTATCTTAGAAATTCCAGGATAATCAGAAAATCTCTTCTGAATTTTCTTTAGTGGCTGAGTTGTATGTGAACAAGTTCCCCTCTTCCCCAGGAAAATGTATTTTTGTCGTTTCCATTCCAATCACATTCAACTGCTAAAGCAATTGTAAAAATTGCTTTTGTAGCATTTACATTTTTAAAATTAGGGATATAGAAATCCTGACCTACAGAAACAGGGCACTTGCTTGTAAGGAGAATCAGTTTATAAGAGGGATTAAATAAGGTAACTTAAAACAGAGAGCTTTAAAATCTGTTCCAGTTAGCAAATAAAAACATCTGAGATCTGTGCTTCTGCTTTAGTATTCCGATTACCTATCCCAGGTCAGGAGAGCATAGATACAGATGTGTAGCTAAGAACAAGCAATCTTACCTTTCGACTTTGTTTTCTGTGTATAAAATAAAGGCAGAGATAATATTTTTTCTCTTCTGCAGTGTTGCAGTTCGCCACAACAAATTAAACTTTTACAAATAAGATTCCCTTCTGAGTTACATTGACACATTTATTCCTTTACTGTGATAGAAAAATCCAGGTAACAGTAAGCATTTGTGCTTACAACAGTGTCTTAATGCTTAAATTTCTACTGATAATTACTGGAACTAAAGCTGAAGCTGAACACTGAGACAACTGTGGAACCAGATCTGGAGTTTTCTGGCCTTTCTTCCTCATACAGATGACAATAAAGGAGGAAAGACAAATGGGTCTGAGCCTCAGGACTTGGTTCATTTCATTTGATGAACTGGACAGTTGATAGATGGACTTCCTGGTCCTGGTTGAGAACTGAAGCATTTGCTAGGCTCTCTGGTCAAGGCTCTAGGTCTTGTTCTTAATGCATCTCTATGATGCTTGGGGCTGAACAGATGGCTGTGAGGGCAAGCAGAAGGTCCTGAGTTCGGATCCCAGATCCCACATAAAAATGGCGAAAAAGGCTGCAGCCTGCACTTCCAGCCCTTGCAGCCCTTGAAGGCAAAGTCGGAAACAGCAAAGAGGTGGTGGTGCAATCCAGGATGATCCCTGAAGTCACCCTTGGGCGTCCACAGGGACACATACAGTACCTTGTGAACACATACAGACAATACATAGTCATACATGGAAAAAAACATTGCTCAAAACCCTTGCTGCTCCCCTCAGCCCCAGCGTGAGGTATCAGTGGAAAGGAGGGAAAAGTAGAAGGTAGAGGGATGTCATAAAAGAACTATAGTGGAGGTCAAGAATGCTGCAGTGGAAAAAGCTAACTATGTTCAAGTACTGTTTGAAAATATGGTAATGCATACTGTATCACACAATTTTAGAGTCAGAAAAAAAATTGTTAGGTGATTTTTACTAATGACGGGTATGTGCATGATTTGAACCAAAGATTTTAGCATATTCTATAAATAGTATATTGAATCCTTAAGTCACATGAGTGTTCCCTTTTCAACATATAATTACCTTAGTAATTTGGAAACTTCTTGCAAAAGCAGGCATCAGTATTAAAGATTTTTGATTGTTTTTTAGTAAAGCAAGATAGTCTTTGAAGCTTTTTTTGGGGGGGGGAAGGTTGTCTTTTATCATTAACATTCAATCATTCATTGATAACAGGGCTTACTGAGATGATGTTTGGGATTCTTATATATGATGAATAACAATAGTGTTTTTCCTATACTTACAAGCAACAGACTTGTTTTGGTAAAAGAACACAGTTATTTTGTACATTTGTCTTTGAACCAGATTTCTGTTCAGTTTCTCATTTAAACATACATTTGAACTTTAAGAATTTTTACTTTGAAATAATATTGTCACTCAAAATTTAAATTCAATAGACGAGAGAAGAAAGGAAAATGGAAGCAATTTTGCAGGCTTTTGCTAGACTTGAAAAAAGAGAGAAAAGAAGAGAACAAGCTTTGGAAAGGATCAGCACAGCCAAAACTGAAGTTAAGCCTGAAAGCAAAGATGCACAGATTGTGAGCGACGCCGAAGTCACTCAGGTATTTGCCCAGGTCTACCTCTGCTTTCAAATCCTCCACACAATTTAGTTAACATCAATGAAGAACTTTAAATATCCCTGATAATAACTTTTTAGTAGCACTTTTCAAATCCTATGGGAAATTTACACAAGATTATACTTGCTGTATTTTGGAGTAAGAAAAAATGTAATTATGTTGATTTGTTATCAGAATTCAGAAAGGAATTTTGAAGTTTGTTTTTAAAGTAAATTAACCCTATTTCTATTTAAATGTAAGTCTGTAAACATTAGAGTGCCACTGTTGTGTTTTGAACTAGGAACAAGCAAAAGAAGAAACTCCAATGAAGCCAACCCCTGCCAAAGTGAACAGAACTAAACAGAGAAAAAGTTTTTCTCGCAGTAGAACCCACATTGGACAGCAGCGTCGGAGACACAGAACTGTTAGCATGTGTTCAGATCTTCAGCCATCTTCTCCTGACATAGAAGTTACATCACAACAAAATGATTCTGAAAATACTGTACTTGCTGTAGAACCAGAAACTGAAACTGCAATAGCAGAAATAATTACTGAAACGGAAGTTCCAGCACTTAATAAATGTCCCACAAAGTACCCCAAAACAAAGAAGGTATGATTCTTACAATAGAACTGTTTTCCAAGAAATATCTCATATTGAATAAATTGACGTTTTAAATATTCAATCAACCGATATTTCTAATGCACGTATAAGCATCATTTTTATACAAATACATATATTTTTTCAGTTACAAGTTCCAGGGCTGGAGAGATGCTAGCTCAGTGATTGAGCAAGCAGAAGGTCCTGAGTTTAGATCCGGAATCCATATAAATGGCAGTGGCCTTACTTCCGGCCCTGGAAGCAGAACCTGAGAAACCCCAGAGCAAAAAGCAAAGAGAAGTACAGCAATCCAGGGTGATTCCCAAAGCCACTGGTGGGCCTCCACAGGCATACACAATGCCTTCTGATACAGACACATATGCAAAAATAAAAATAAAAAACTTATTAAATTTTATTATAAAATTTTTATAAAAATTTAAGTGTCAAATTATCAAGTTAATAGTTTGCCTTATGAATATCCAATATATCAAAGGCTTCAGTATTGCAAGTCACAATTTCTTTAAATATTTGCCTACTCTATGTACAAACTATTGCATTTCTCTCAACTGCTTTACCCTGCCTACCCCTTCTCACACCTGGGGATCAACCCAGGGCCTTGAGAACTAGAGGCTAGCACTGCACTGCTGAGCCACACTCATTTGCCTTTTCTTTGTTTGTATCTTTTATAAATTTCATTATAAAGTATTATATAAAAGCTGAATGTAAAGAAACTTGATTTCAATAGAATGTACTGTGAACGTGACTAAATAAGATTAGTTATAGTTCATGTTAATAAAATTTTTGGAAGCCTATCTAAATGAAGTAATTTATGATAAATTGTTCACTAAATTAAACCAGTCTGATCTTGCAGCTTAGAAAGAACACCCCACTTTAAAAGCTGTATCCTGTAGTTTATTAAATGTTCCCTTCTCATATTCTTATAAGTTATTTTGAAACTTTCTCTCTCTTCTAACTCCATACAGTTTTGTAGGAGGACTGTTAAAACTTGTATACACCTAATAAAATTCTAGTATGCCTTAGTGGCAGAGGCTAACCAGAAAGTCATAGGTTTAGAGAGATTGCTAATGTTTGATTCACAGTCTGCATCCATTATGTAAGCAAACAAGCCAATACTTTGCTTTAATTGTACATGTAATTCTTATCCACATTAGAAGGAAAAAATAAATGTAGTTTTTCTTTTTGGAAAGAAAAATACTCATGTTTTTAAGTTTTATTTTATTTCTCAATTACAGAGTACATAAATTGTATCTTTAATCATGACTATTATAGAGTGCTGTGTTTAAACTGATGTCTGTGGTGATGGTAGGTGCTCCTGTATCACCCAGTGTGAAATATAAGCTGCTATATCCTATATACTTTTTAAAAAAACAAACTCTTTGACCTACAAGTTGTGCTTACAATGTTAACTTTTGAATGACAGCAAAGTTTGTCAAATGGTGCCAAGTGATCGTGATTTCCCCCCTAAAGGTATTGTGCCAGAATTCTGAAAGTTTTACATGTATCTTATTAATTCTTAATACTCACTATTTATAGAACTGGTTTCTGTCACAACCATCTTTTACAAGATAAAAGCTTATAAAATGTGTTCTAAATCACAGAGTAAATGGCAAATCGGGTTTCACTCTTGGTAGTATAACTTAGACTCCGTATGCTTCAGCACTGACTACCAGTGCTTGTACTGCAAAGGTGGTTCTACAACAGGGAAAGAAAGGATGCAGAAATATTGGTAGTGATCACTTTTGGAAAACAGAAATGACTCTGTATGTGTTATCAGTGTATGTATTCACATTACATTTTCTAGAGATTACATTTAATTGCTAACTATACACATGAGTATTCTAACCCCAAAGAAAGTGTTCCTAGGTTTGTTTGTTTTTTTTAATGTACTTCAGGATACACTGAGATAGCCAGCAGAGATTAAACTAGAAGGGCTGGGGATGTGACTCAGTGAACAGAACTTGCCTAGTATGTAGGTGGTCCTGGGGCTCCATTCCAAGCACTGTCACCTTCAAAATATTGAATTATATACATTGTTGATCAAATACTCAGAAGGAAAAGAACAGTGTATTTTCAAAAACAGGTCTTTTAAGGGACATTTGGAAGCCCCTTTAAAAAAAAAAAAAAACCCCAAGGACTAATTTTGGGTTTTGTATATCTCTGTGTATTATAGGACACTGTGTGTCTGTGAAAAGGCCCAAGTGTGATTTCGAGAACCATCCTGGATTGTTCTCCTTCCTTTTTGCTTTGCTGTGGAGTTTCCCATGCTCTGCCTTCTAGGACCAGCACTGCAAGCTACTGCCATGTCTGCCCAATATTTTAGATGGGATCTGTGATGTGAACTCAGGTCTTTCTGCTTTCAAGGCAGAGACTTAACCCCTGAACAGTCTCTCCAGCCCAGCACTTCTTATCTAGGCACTGATCTCTAGGCCCATCTCTAAAAGGCTGTGATGCGTGTCACATCTGTTTAAAATCAAATTTCGTAACAGAGAGCAACAAACCTAAGCTTGGTATTTTTCTTCTAGATTTTACTATATTAAAAAAATTATGTGCGTCACCGAGCAAGTATTATGACACATGTGACACTGTGTGGAAGTCAGAAGACAATTTTGGGGAGTGGTTCTCTCCTTCTACTTTGTGGGTTCCAAGCAGTGAACTCACGCCTTCAGGCTTGCACAGCAAACCCTTTTATCTACTTAGCCATCTCACTGAGCCTTTTATTTCAAAGAATTTTGCTACATACTCCTATCTGGCCTCTATGTGAGGCACAAACTAATTTTGAACCTGTGGCAATCTTTCTACTGCTGCTTACAAACTACCACATTCCACTGAAAATTAGTGTCTTTATATAATATAAACTTTGTAAGTAAACTATGATTTATCCCTACAAAATGTTTGAGGAAGGAGATAGAGAATATGAGTTTTTTTGTTTGGGGGGGGGTGAAGGGATAGAGAAGGGGAACACAACATGAATAAATACCCATCTTACCATTTTAGGCACTGTAGTAATACTTGATTTATATATAGTGATCCATATGTTTCTTGTTCTTTAGCACTTGGTCAATGAATGGTTAAGTGAGAAGAATGAGAAGACAGGAAAACCGTCAGACAGCCTTTCAGAAAGGCCTCTGCGCATAACTACAGATCCAGAAGTGTTAGCTACACAGCTCAACTCTTTACCAGGTCTCGCCTATAGTCCCCATGTATACTCAACTCCTAAGCACTATATTAGATTTACATCACCATTCCTTTCTGAAAAAAGGAGAAGAAAAGAACCCACTGAAAACATTTCTGGCTCATGCAAAAAGGTAAACTTGTCTTTGAACTTAAAAATCTAGGAGAAACCAAATACAAATCTGTCATTACTGTAACTGCTGACAATTTGGAATTACTTTTGCATTTATGAGACATATAAACACCTACAAATTGTTTCTATTCATTTTTTTTTGTTTTATTTAGCGATGGTTGAAACAAGCTCTAGAAGAAGAAAATTCGACAATTTTACATAGATTTCATTCACCCTGTCAAGAAAGATCCAGAAGTCCTACAGTTAATGGTGAAAATAAAAGTCCATTACTATTAAATGATAGCTGTTCCCTTCCAGGTAGAGTTTCCTTTCAGTATTGTTTGATTTGAGGAATGGGGCAGGATCAATGACACTTTGTAGAAGGCGTGTCTAGTTATTACTGTGCACTTTAGAAAAGCTCAGTGCTACTGACGTTTTCTCACATGTGTTCTCAAGACCCTTTTAAACGTAGACAGCCTCGGAGAACCTCAATTTGAAGTACAAAGTATGCTGTATGTATGAGATGTTGAACTTTGAAAGCCTCAAGGGTTGGGTGCTTTCAAACAGATTCAAAGGATTCTTAGCAGTCAAATACATGTCATCAAATTCGTTTTTGTGACTCTTAGCCTTGTAAGCTTCAGGCAAGATATGTTTGTTAGCACTGAAACTTTCATGTTAGCACTGCTTTTAAAAACTATGTTGATTTGGAGTGAAAGTTATCATGACTGCTACTGCTGGTAATCATAGCAATTTCTTATAGATTATAATTTCGCCAACAGATTTAACTACACCACTAAAAAAACGAAGACTTTACCAATTGCTAGATTCAGCCTATTCAGAAACCTCCACACCTACTCCTTCACCATATGCTACACCAACTCACACAGATGTGACGCCTACCGACCCATCATTTGCCACTCCCCCACGGATGAAATCAGATGATGAAACTTACAGAAATGGTTATAAACCCATATATTCACCAGTTACCCCAGTAACTCCTGGAACACCAGGAAATACCATGCACTTTGAGGTGAGAAATTTCAATGAAAAAAAATTTTTCAATAGGAGATTTTGTTTCTATAAGCCTCCCTACTTTAATGGGCTGAAAAACTAAGGTGATTGGAAATTTGCAATTATTAAATCTAAGCGTTTTATTTATACTATAATGAGTATTATTTTCATCTTATTAGCATATCCAGTACACTAAACTGCTGTGTATCAAATTGACTTTAAAGCAATTTTCGTCTTTGGGGAATGGAAATAAAGTCTAAACCCAAATCTCTGCAGTGGTTTCTCATTTGAAGTTTGTCTATAAATATCATGGAGTTAGTTGTATTCAATTTTTAATTCTTACTCCTTTTATATAGAATATTTCTTCCCCGGAAAGTTCTCCAGAAATAAAGAGACGCACTTATAGTCAAGAGGTAAGGAGTTATTAAAAGAGGTTAAATTGCTAATTTATCTCAAATGTTATTTGGCTTAAACTGCTGCTAGATATTAAAACAGCACTCAAAGTTATTTGTGTGATTCTCCCTCACTTTCCATCAACAGGGATATGACAGATCTTCAAACTTGTTAACATTGGGGCCTTTCAGAAATTCCAATTTAACTGAGCTGGGTCTGCAAGAAATCAAAACAATTGGTTATACCAGCCCTAGGAGTAGGACTGAAGTCAATAGGCCCTGCCTGGGAGAAAAGGAATCTGTGTCAGACCTTCAACCGGGACTTGATGCAGTTGAGCCAGCTGCCTTACATAAAACCATGGAAACACCGACCCACGACAGAACTGAGCCTAATGGTCAAATGGACTCAGCACACTCTGGACGAGGCACAATATATTCTTCCTGGGTAAAGAGTCCTGACAGAACAGGAGTTAACTTCTCAGTAAACTCCAACCTGAGGGATTTGACACCCTCACATCAATTGGAGGTTGGAGGAGGCTTCCGAATAAGTGAGTCAAAGTGCCTGATGCAGGATGATACTAGAGGCATGTTTATGGAAACAGCTGTGTTTTGTACTTCTGAAGATGGGCTTGTCTCTGGTTTCGGACGAACTATTAATGACAATTTGATCGACGGGAATTGCACACCCCAGAATCCACCACAAAAGAAAAAGGTTACAATTTAACAATTTATAGTCCTTTTTAAATAGTAATTTTCTTTTTAATTGGTAATTATAGTATTTATTAAGTAAGGCATTCTTAATTTAGTTATTAGTTTGTGTGTACATTTTTAAAGCTTTTTATAAATAATTAGGAAAATGTTCCTAAAAAAGTTGTAGCAATGTGAAAACTCCCCATAAGAAGTGTAGTTTCAGAGACTGCTTCACAATTTTTTTCACCAAATAGTTAGAAATAACTAGCCACTTTTCTGTTCTGTTAATACTGAACTAGCAGCTCTACTGAACTAGCAGCTCTATAGAGAAGAAATGCTTTTTTGTCATCTTATAATAATGCATATTATTTAAGTCATGAATGCTAAAGAGTATTTTGCAAATAAAGTATGTTATTGATAGACAAATGTTATACCTGACTACAGAAGTTCTTTGAATCTAAGACAATTAGAATGCCTTATTACACAAGAAAGGGAGAAACAGCACTTATTTGTTAATACGCTTACTGCTCTACAAGTTAAAGCATTTCAGTGATGTGTGCTTTTAATTTTTATAACAGAGTCCAGTTGGCAACTTTGTGGGAAGCAATGTAGTATAGTGGAAAGAGCACGGGCTTTCAAATAAGACCTAGGTTCGAATCCCGGCTCCAACACTCACCAGCTGTCTGACCTTGAGTGAGTGAGTTACTCAATTTCCTCATCTGTAAAATGGGGATGATAATATACCTAATTCTTAGGGTTGTTGTGAGGATTAAAATGTATGTATATCAATGTCTGGCATATTAGACATTTAGTAATTGTTATTTGTTGAAAATTATCTTACATATTTTTCCTAATATAAATGCAGACTTCTTTAGAAAAAAATAGTAAAGTGCTTCTGACATATAAGAAGAATAAAAGATTTTGCTTTTTATTTCTTTTTTAAGGTTTCTCTATTAGAATACCGTAAGAGACAACGAGAAGCTAGGAAAAGTGGCTCTAAGACAGATAACTTTCCTGTGATTAGTGTATCACCTCATACAAGTGGAAACCCGAGCAGCAATAGTGACGGATGTGTCCATGGCAGTGAAAATGGACAGCAGGCAGAAAACGCAGCTAGCCTGCCATTACCACCACCAGCTGCCACGTACAGTGCCTCTTCTGAAGAAGCCAGCAGTAACTGTCCTGTTAAAGAAGCTACTTCCAGTGAGAAGAATGACCCAGAAGTTCAATGGTAAGCTTGTGTTCATGTATGTTGCTCTAACAAAACAAAACAAAACCTCTGTCAGTGAACTATTAATCTTTTCATGACCTTACAGTCAGTGCTTTTTGACCATACTATAGAAAAGTTTCTGTTGAGATGGTTTGACTTATGTATCTATGTTTGCCTAGATGCATTAAGTCCCACTGCGTTTTTAATAACTTTCTTACCTTATTCATTCAGCAATTGTTCTTTTCTATTCTTACCTTATTCAGCAACTGTTCTTTTCTAAAGAACTATTCATCACAGTCAATATTTCAATAGCTTCTTTACAAACCTTACTGATTGGTTACCTTGAATGAAAAGGCAGCTTAAAGCAGATTTAGTGTTTCTTCAGTAGAATAGAAACAGCTGCATTTATGGTGAATCTTGGAGAAGTGGCAAAAGGCCACTTTACTCTGTTTCTCAGTAACGTTCTCCCTATGAGCTTGTAATTTTGACAAAGGCAGTTGGTTACAGGTGAATTTTGCTACCTTTGGTAACCTGAAATGATCTTATAAATGTTATATTACTCCAATTTTCCCTCTTTCAATGAGAAATTGTCAGAAACACAGTTTAGACAAGTAAACAGTTTTCATTTAAAAAAAAAAAGCTCCATTTGGAGAGTGGTTAGCAATAATAAGAACTATTTTCAAAGCTCAATATCATAGTTTAGCAAAATCTCTGCTCTGAGAGGACTTGTTGCCAGTTGAGAGAGACAAAGGAATGTAGCTGGCACTTGCTTCTTTGGCTTAAGGCTATAATTTTATTTTAAAGGACTGCCTCTACTTCAGTGGAACAAGTGAGAGAAAGGAGTTACCAGAGAGCTTTACTCCTCAGTGATCACCGAAAAGATAAAGACAGTGGTAAGCAAACACATTCCTTTTCCGAATAGTGGAGCTGGCAGCCTTGTTGTCCTTAAGCGCTAATGTTCTTTTTGGGTCTGCTCTGTGCTTCATCCCTAGGGGGAGAATCATCACCATGTGTCTCATGTTCACCAAGTCATGTTCAGTCTTCACCTTCATCTCATTCAAATCACATTGCCCAGGTGCACCCTAAGGGCCTAACCTCTTCTTTCAGTGAACTGATGATGGCAGGTCAGTAATCGAATGACCTATTGTGGGCTATCATTTTAAATACCCTTTTAATCAAAAATAACTATAAAAAATTTGCTTAAATAATAGAATACATACTGCTTTATGTCAGGAGGAGGAAATATTTATCATGTAACTACATTTGCTTTGGTTTCTTCTGCTTTACAGAGCCCGATCCTGAAAACCCAGAACCCATTAGTACAAATGAATGTCCATCTCCTGACACATCTCAAGACACTTGTAAAAGTCCTTCAAAAATTAGCAAGGTAATGTTGACCTTTGCATATTGCCACTCAGAAGAGCTGTTTTTTTTCCTGATGCATTAAATATTAGCTTATGATTTGGGCAAACTTCCTATGGAATATATTCAATTGTATTTACAGTTTTATTAATTCTCATGCTGAACTGTCAGATAACTCTGACCAAACTTTCAAACTTCCTAAGTATACTTCAATAGCTAACTTCCCTCTTGAAGTTCCATTTCTGTATTCATGGAAACTATTCTTTAAGATGCTCACAACTTTTTCATGAAGTATTTAATCAGTCAAGCAAAGGCATTGAGACATGATGTCCATTCTGACCCATGAAGATACATACACACACAAACAGTTATAAGCCAAAGATAATGTGAGCTTGGCTTTTTTTGTTAAAGAAAAGGTAAACATACAGACACATGCGTGTCATAAACAAAAGGTAGTCTTCCAGTTGAGTTACCTATCTTTTCAGCTGAAAAAAATATTAGAAATAAAAATGGTTTTAAGCAGTTTTATTTATCTAAAGCAGTGTATCCTTAGTTGAATAAAGAAATTAGATTTAGCTGTTGTGCACTGTATGGTCTGGAACAGGTAGGGTGGGGCATTTGGATATAGGGCTGAGTCAACTTTGTAGGAAGCAGTGTAGTATAATGGAAGGAGGAGGGGCAGCAGCAGTTCCTTAAACACATCTCAAAGTTCTTAAGTGTTAAGGCTATTGCAGTCCTTTCAGAATTTCTTAAGGTTATGACAAAACTAGACAATTCAGTTTATGTTGACTCACTATTAGAACTTTTCAGTAACTGACTTCTCAGATATCTATATTTCTCAAACTTATAGATTTTAGTGCCTTTTATATTAAAGTAACATTTAAATACCAATCATGCATGTCAAAGTACCCACAAATGTCTCTTATCATTTGTTTTCTCTTTGTAGCCTGTTGGTTCACCAGGACCTGTAATTCCTGCTCAGTCCCATGGGAAAATACTCACAAAACCAGATCCTCACTGGGAAGCAACAGTAATTGTATCAGAAACTGAGAACAACGTTCACCTAAAAACAGAACTCCAACAGAAACAGCTATCAAATAACACCCCAGCACTTTCAAAGAATCATCCTCCCCAACCCCATGTTCGCAATGCAACTGAGCAACTTCCACAGAAGCTGCCTTCTGTACCAACCAAGGTGCACTGTCCTCCATCACCTCACGTAGAAAACCCTCCTAAGTCCTCAACGCCTCACACACCTGGGCAGCATGGTTATCTCTCACCAAAGCCTCCTTCACAGCAGTTAGGATCTCCCTTCAGGCCTCATCTTTCACAGTCACCTCAAGTTGGAACTCCTCAGCGAGAGCCTCAGAGAAATTTTTATCCAGCAGCACAGAACCTTCAAGCCAATGCTCAGCAGGTAACTTCTGGAGCATTATTTACACAGACACCCTCAGGACAATCTTCAGCAACATACAGTCAATTTAACCAACAAAGTCTCAACAGCGCGGCACCACCCCCTCCACCCCCTCCGCCTCCTTCTTCATCTTACTATCAAAACCAGCAGCCCTCTGCAAACTTTCAGAATTATAATCAGATAAAAGGTGGTCTTTCCCAACAAACCGTGTTTACATCTGGACCAAATCAAGCACTTCCTGGCACCACAGGCCAGCAATCAGTTCCTGGACACCATGTTACCCCAGGGCATTTTTTGTCTGCTCAGAACCCTACCATTCACCATCAAACTGCTGCTGCTGTTGTTCCGCCCCCACCTCCACCTCCACCTGCTCCAGGACCACATCTTGTGCAGCAGCCAAATCAGCAACACTCTGTAGCACATATGGTTGGGCCAGTTCATGCTGTCACACCTGGGTCACACATTCATTCTCAAACTGCTGGACACCATTTACCACCGCCCCCTCCACCACCTGGCCCTGCCCCGCATCATCATCCACCACCCCATCCTTCCACAGGACTGCAAAGTCTACAAGCACAACACCAGCATGTTGTAAATGCAGCACCCCCACCCCCACCCCCACCCCCACCCCCTCCTCCTGCCAGTGTTTTGGCATCTGGGCATCACTCGACATCAAGTCAAGCTTTACATCACCCACCTCATCAAGGACCTCCACTTTTTCCTGCAAGTGCTCATCCAACTGTACCACCGTATCCCTCACAAGCCACACATCACACCACTTTGGGACCGGGACCCCAACACCAGCCTTCTGGAACAGGGCCACATTGTCCATTACCAGTCGCAGGTCCTCATCTCCAGCCCCAAGGACCAAACAGTATTCCAACACCTCCTGCTTCAGGGTTCTGTACTCATCCTCATCCTGGCTCTGTGGCCCTACCACATGGGGTACAAGGACCTCAGCAGGCATCTCCAGTGCCTGGACAGATTCCAGTTCACAGAGCACAGGTGCCACCAACATTTCAGAACAACTACCATGGTTCAGGGTGGCATTAAAATGGACTCCAATAACATTTTTTAAAATGTTCTGTAAGATAAACTGTATATTTCATATGTACCTATTAAGGTACTTTTTAAAGCTTGTACATGAAACTTTGTATAAAAACAAAAAAACAAACAAACAAAAAAAAAAACACCAGTGCTCTTTCATTGTATTTTTCCCATTTTTGCTTTTTAAAATTCCTTAAGAAATGTGCTCTTAGGCCAATAGTATCTTTATTTTGTAAGTAAACATTCCAGCTGTTTTCTGGCAGATCTGATAAGCTTACATGATCTTTAAATTTTAATGTTGCAGTTAAATTCATTTAGTGAATGTTTTCTATATTATTTTATACATATGCATTAAGTACACAGCTAAGTAAAGCACTATGAGGATTTTTTTTCTCCCTTTTTTGGTCAGCAGTTCTGTGAGTGCATCTTAGGTATAAAAATGCAATACAGATTTTTATAGTTTGGTGTGGACATGGCTCATTTTGTTTTATCAGTTATTTGCAAGCAAAATGTAATTTAATGTATAGATGATTTCTAATGTCTCCTGACAAACTGTAAATACTGCATTTCTTTTGCGTATATAATTGCTTCCAGCTTTTTTCATTTGATATATAGCATTGTACATATGGCAAGTCTTTTTGCAAAACTGTGTGATCTTTGTGAAAGTAGTACAGTATACGACCTTCACTTTTTTATTTTAAATATACTGTCACATTGAAGCACTGGTTGGGCATTTTAATTCATGTTAATAAATCACAATTATGTCAGTTTTACTAAATTGTCCTGTCCAGCTTCTAATATTGAGGTCTGCTTAATTATTATGAAAGTTACAATTTTGAAATACAATTTGTAAGGACAGAACCTTCCAATTTCTGTAGAATGTTAGGATAAAGGCAGGAAGGTTGTTTCCCCAAAATGGTCTCTATTTGCCCTTTTTAAAAAACAATAGTAATAATAGGAGTAATAACCACAGTAATAGCTTTACTTGAGTATCATCATACAGAATTAACCCACCACTAATGTGTCACATACGGCATTTATAGACTACAGTCCACAACAGTTATTTCAAAGTGAGTAGTCTGCCTAAAATACAGAAATATTTAATTTACACATTCTAGAATATGACTGAAATGCCCCCACTATTTAATGTCTAGTGATAGGGCTCTTCTAACTCGTGGAAAATAAATTTCTCTGATTTGTGTGTACATAAAGCCAAAGGAAAAGGACCAAATAAAATCAAGACAGCCTCTGAACTTTGTTGCTGAAAAACAAATGGCTAGTTCTGGTTTGTGAAAAATAAAAATTCCCAGGCTTTGCCTTCTACTTCTCAGGAGTAATAATCAAATAGCACCTTTTGTTTGTCAACATACTTGACATTAATTTGGGCTTACCATAGAAGTTTTTTGCATCAGAAAGAAAACAGATTTTTTTAAATGATTGAAATTTGGTATTTAAATCAAGTTTTATCAATTCATCTTTTTGTTTAAAAACTAGTGATGGTATATGTTAATAGAGCTCACTTAAGGGTTTAATAATAATGAGCTTTAAGTTTTATAAAAATACAGGTCAACTTTACCAGCCTTGACTTGTCAAACAATTATGATGATATTCACTAAGAATGTGAGTGGTTTTGTATTATCTGTCCTCTTGACAGTTTCAAGCAAAGAACAAAGTTAACTAGCATGTAAAATACCAGTATTACTTCTTAAAAAGCATTGTCCTCTTAAATCATTTTTGGAATTCCTCATTGATCCACTATATAAGTAAATCATATAGAAGCTTTATGCAAGCTTAAAAACATTAAGTAAATATGCTTTTTGATGAAGAAGAACATACACATTTGCAAGCGTTTTCCTCCACTTTCTATTTAAAAGTGACAGAAAAAAAATTCAAGAAATAATTTGAACTACAAAAACGAATTCTCTTCCAATCAGTCCTTCCCATGCTCTGTTAATAAATTATGTATTATAGTTCAGGTACACGAAGAAAGAAGTAGTTTGCATCCAATAAAGTTCTTTTAATATCTACTTTCTCTCTGGACAGACTGCCAATTCTTACCATTCTGAATCTGTAGTCACATGTGACCCACTTGCTGCTTAATTTTCAGTTAAAGTTCACATGGGCTCTGAAATAAAACCACTGAGTTAACGATAGTATTCATCAAAACCAGTGGTTCACCATTAGCTTATCTTTTTTTAAAAGCATTTTTTTTTTTATCAACAAGCCACCAAGAATCTTCTAAAGCCATATGGCATCTAATAACAAGTATATTCTTCTAGAAAAATTAGTTCTATATTGTAAACTACTTAGGCTATTGACCATAGGCATTCCACCTAAAATTAATGATTTAATTCTTTTTCCAACATGAGCTAAAACTATATTAGACAAATTTCATTCAAGTATACTATTACTCTTGTAAAAAAAAATCTTACAGATATAGGAAGACATTAAATGTACTCTGAAGTTTTTGTAAGACTATTTCCTATGGAAATAATGGCTAGCAACACTGGTCTATAGCCATTATCTGTCAAGAGTCTACATGACAATTTACAGCCTCATTAGAAATAACTTACCAAGCACATCTCATGAATGAATGGCACATTCTACCTCACAGCGGTATGTTATATAATACTAACTCTTACGAGGATTATGTGTCTTGTTCCATTGGAGTAAATGATGTTGTGGAAAAAAGAAGATTTGAGATGCTCAAATAAAATGCAGATAGTGCATTTTGATGAAACACTGGTAAAAGGGGATCACTGATATTCTAGATAATGAATTGATACCACAGCCTCATTCCTAAAACCCATCTGCCTTTAAAACACAATAAATGAATTCACCATAGAAAGTTTTAATGTTTGTCCTATGAGTATACCTTCTCCATCAGTAATGTTGGTATTTTCGTTAGTTTTGGTGACACTACACTATGTTGATTTTATCACTTAAAATATAGGGCAATGACCAAGGCAATATCTGGAAAAACCCCAAAACACTTTAATTTTTAAGTGCAAGCACCCCAAACAATGGATTATTATTACAACACTTGTTATCTTTTCACAATCTAGTTATTGCAAAGGCATATGGATGTTAATGGACAAAGTCAAGAAAAATGAGGCACCTTAATGTAAAATTTAAAAATAAAAGACATTCAATTCACTGACTTCTAAAAGAGGCTAAATAATACCTCCCTATGTTACATTCTAAAATTGTATTGTGTACTAATGGTTTGTATCTTGGATTCTACAATTAATTTTAAGGAAATGCATAAACAAAACCGTATGAAATTTGCAAAGGGAAAATTATTTTCTCATTTATGGAAGGACAATGAAAAGGCAAGTAAACTGCTATAGCCAACACAGAAAGCTGTCTATGGAATGAACATGATCACTGTTACCTTTGAGCTGTGAGAAGTACTCTGCCCATTGCACTGCAAGTTTTATATACCATACCTTGTGCTTTAGACAAACACAATCATGCTTTTCCAAAAATATGTAGATTTCATTCCACACACTGAACATGTATTTTGTCCAGTTTAGTCTACATATTTAACCTTACAGTGTTGAGAGGAGACAATGCTACGTGATACTGGGCCATCACGCTTTTAAGGGGGAAAAATCATTTTTTCTTTGAAAGTTTTTAAAAATATGCAAAATACAAATGAGACGTTGCACAGTATACTTTAGAGTAAGAAGCACGTCTCTTAGTTTATGAAGTGTCATGTAGAACATGACATCTAACTCAGAGCCACTCTATTTGAAATCCAGTATGTACTGCTATGGAATGAAAAGTCTGCACAACTTAGAGCAGTGAAAATCTGCTACATGCAACTCAGGCTATAAAGTACTCAGAACTTGGTAGCTTTTCTGAATTTGAGTCCCCATCCAATATTTATGGAAATTAACATTTACAAGGGTGCATTTACATATACTATAATACAGGAATGATGTCCCTTTGCCAGAAGATAAAATTGTACATTTCATTGCTATTTCTTGGTTCCAACTGAGAATTTCTTAAGATTGTAAATTATATAATACTCAGCTAAAATATGTCTTCATAAATAGTTACAAAACCTGCCAAAACACAAAGGGGAAAGTATTTTTTGTTGTTCAAAAAAATGACATCTGAATGTCACACAAGAAATAATGCTTAGAGACATGTTATTGTTTCCAGAAAAAAATGGCCAGTAAACTACTTAGCTGAAGACAAAGACTACCCTTCCCCAGGATCACGGTGCACAAGAAGCAAAGTGTCAAATGACAGTACCTCAAAGCAAAACAAAGGTCTGAGGGTGAAGCCAGCTCACTTGTAATCCTGTTAAAGAATGAGAGCCACCGTTTAGGTCCAATGTACTGGGAAACATTTGCTAGCTCACAATGCTATATTTGTAGACTCTGCTAAGAATTCAACCAAGGATGTCGAAGGCATTCGCCAGCTGAGGCTCGTTTTTCTGGAACCATTTCTAACATTGGGATCAGGAAATCTGTAAACTGTGCAGCATCTTCATGGGGCCAGCCATACTTTTCCACAAGTACATCAAAGAGGCTCCAGGGCTTCAGCTTGGTGATGTGCCGCAGTTCACCTGAAGGGAAAGAAACAAGACTATCACAATCTGCCTTTGCCGTAATTTAACTGATCCAGCCAGGTTGTTTTCAGTGAAGCTGACGACCTACTGACTCAAAACATGGCAACAACAAAGAAAACTTGCTTCTTTCTGATAATTGCTAATCCTTGAAATACAAGTGACTGTGCCTTACTTCAGTGAAGTAGGTAGATACAAACAGTTCATGCACATCAGTTACCTTTCAGTAAGCTGCAAGTATATAGAATGTTTCCATTTCCACAGGCTCAGACTCTTACTGCAGGTTGGGTCTTCTGCAATTTGCAAACTTGCTTAGAAAAACATACACACCATTTGAGCTCTTTGTGCCACTAATTCTATATTTTATCATGCAAAGAATAGTTTTCCTCCAAAGGAGTGCTAAGACAATTTTCTAAGGGAACAGATATCCTTTTTATCTGTGCTATGTAATGTAGCAACCATAGAAATGTAGCTGTTGCAATTGAAGAACATACTAATTTTAATGTGTTTAAATTTAAATAAATAGTTATAAAGGAGCTATGGCAATCCAAACCAAATGCCATTCATATCTACACAATTGTTATAAAAACCTAAAAATCCAAAGAAAATCTCTAAAAACTTAAGTTGTAATTTTCAAAATGTGCCAGCTATAGTATAAATTGTCTGCCAAAGCTAGGTAGCTCTACCATTACAGAAAGAACTAAAGGTCATTGACCTGTGAAATGGAATGGCCTTTTTTTGTGTGGGTGTGTAACCTCATGGCTATTAATAAGAGGCACTAATTGAGTGTGTGTGCCTGGAGGCCCAAGGGTACCTTGGAGAGTCATCCTGGATTGCTCTACCTTAACTCTGCAATTGTCCTTAATTTTATGAGCGAGAACGAGAACACATGTGCCCTGTGGCACGCATCTATGTATGAAGTCAGAAGACAACTTTCAAAAGTTAGTTCTCTCCTTCTACCATGTGGGCTTCTAACAATTAAACCCAGGTCTCCAAGTTTATGAGCAGGTGACTTACCTGCTGAGTTACCTCACTGGTTCCTGTAATGCCATTTTAATAGAAAAGTTTCTTTTCTTTTCTTTTCTTTTTTTTTTTTTTTTTTGTCATACTACCAAAAGATCAGGTAAACTTTCACTAAGAACAACTCAATTCCTGTGCGGATTAGAAGAAAATTTTCACAGAATACCCACCTCTTCCCACAAAATTTCCTTTCAAGATGTCCTCAGAGTGGACCCTAAGCAGTCTCTACATGCTCAGGAAGTGTACCAGCTTTCCGCCAGGTCTGTAACAGCACCCAGCTAGCTCTTGCTGATTGAACTCAGGATTCAAGCCTCAAGTACTACCCAGTCTCTTCCCTTACACATCTCTACATAACCTACAATGGAAACTGTTGTCGTGATGCCCATCAGTAGAAAATTGGCACTGTGCTCATAAGTCTTTTCAGGAGCTCTGGATATTTCACCCATTTCAAGCCAATTTATAAATGCCCACACCCTCTTTTAAATCATTTACAAAAATAAGAAATTACTCCCCATAATTATAAAAACTCAGAAATTATCTACAATCCTACCCACAGGGACTCTTCTACTTTGTTTATACTCTCTCAGTGCCTGCTCTTTAAAGACTATGTCTATCTACAACATTGTGACCATGATTCTGTGTCCAGGATTCTGTAGAAAGAAACCTTTGGGATGGTTCCTGGTTAAAGGTGGTGGGGTAACAAGTTTCTTACTCTAACATGAGACTTAAGATAGTAAACCACTGCTTCCAGACTGTAAGTCAAGTCTCGTCTAATGAGGAAGCAGACCTGCAATTTCCACAATGGAAAATGGCAGCTGTGAAGAAACAAGTTCAAGTTCCCTCAAACCTGGAACTCTAGCTCTAGGAACCTAGCCTGAAGAAACAGAACTCTCCTCCACTTCTTAAACATGCTCAGTATTAAGAGGATGGAGGCTAAAAAAGTTTAAATAACCACAGTACACCCACCTCATGGCTATTAATAATACATAAATGGAAAGCATACAGTGCAATGATAAGTTGTAAACTTGTCAAAACTGTTCTAAAAAGATAGTCACAGGATTGAGTTTAAAATACCCACAAAGGCTGGAGAGATGGCTTAGTAATAAAGACATTATGTCACCACCAAGCCTGACAACATATTTGGTCTCTAGGTCTCTTGACAAACATGGTCAAAGGAGAGAACTGACGGCCCCACTTGTCCTGACTTCTTCAATTGTGTGCATGCACAAGCACACACAAAGTTAAATACTCATGACTATGAAACCAAGTACATAAAAAAGCAACTTTGTAAACAGTTAAGACTATTTCAATATCTGCATTTTTAGTAGCTGAACTACACTGACTCAGTGATTGCCGACCTCAACGTAACAAGAGTGTAGGCAGACTAAGCAGTTCACACGTGACATGCTAAGTAAGTTCTCCAGAAAGGGGAAACAATTTTGTGGCATTTGGTTATCCCATAATGGCATAAATACTGTATAAGTTGGCAAATGAATGAGCAGATAGAAACAAACACTGCCCAAAGTGGTAAAAGAACCAGCTGTTAAACTAAAATCCTTCATAGACATCAAACTATAACTTTATCCCTCTATATACACAGAAATTGGTTCTGGGACTATTCTCCGAGCAAAGCTCCAAAGACATCTAAATCTCTTAAATAAAATGGTATAGTATTTGCCTATGGCTTATACTCACTGCACATCCCCCATATAATTTTCGTTTTTTGAAGCAGTGTCTCACTATGGAACCCAGGAGATCTTGAATGCTAGGTTACATGTATACATCACTGTGCTATATTAATCTTTAGATTATAACTCTTAATGCAATTAATAATGAAAAAGGCACATACACAACTTTTTACAAGCATATTTCTGCTCCACTGTTGGCTGAATTCTTAGACATGGAACCAAAGGAACCAAGAATGAACTTTATTCCTTCACATATGCTGTAGCAGCTGAGTAACACAAATGAAACAATGCTGAAAGGCTGTGAAGACTGTTTATGCATATGTAACAAGGTACACACTAAGCCAATAAAAACAACCATGGTACAGCCCAAACTATCTATTTTGAGCCAGGCAATTCCACATCAAAAAGTTGCTGGATGTACTGATGTAGTCTACAACAATAAACAATTCAATACTCGGGTACTGGCACATGACATGACAGAACACTAAACCAACTCTATTAAAAGGATCTGAATCCTATGATATATACACACCCTTATTCTCTAGATAATAGAAAGAAATGCTGTCCCATGGACAGATGCTGAGTGTTCCACTACTCCTTTTATGAAATTAGGGCTTGTAATGGCAAATCCTGGTAGTACATCTTAGTGAACACTGGGTATAGAGTTAATGAGAATATAATTAGATTATGGCAAACTTTATGGTGTACACATGAAAAGGAACCAAATAATGTATAAATATGCAAGAGACAAAATTAAAACAAAATCTTACCAAAAGCTCACATAGACAAAACACTGAGCTCAAAATTTTATAAATCTGTTATCAAATCACATAGAAAAATTAACTCAAAAACTGATCACGTGTATATAAGATTATTATAAAAATAAATCTTCATGACTTTCAAGGAGATAAATGGTTTCTTAGTTAACTAAAATAGGATAAAAGACAAACTAAACCATCAAATTTGAAACCTTCATATTTCAAATACCAAATATATGCTTTCAAAAGAATTAAATGAAAAAAGGATGTCCACACTGCACATTATTACTCTTATTGATAATGCTGGCAAAATCCAAAATTAGAAGCAACAGAAACAGATGCATTATTTGATGGCTAAATGAAATGTGATATGTCTATACATATAAAGAATAGAAGTCATACATGGTGGAGCATGCCAGTAATCTCAGAATGCAAAACTCAGGAAAGACATGGTAGGTTTGACACCACTCTAGGCTACATAACAATTTAGGCTAGACTGAGCTACATGAATAAGCAGATCCTGTCTCAAAGCACTGCAGACTGGGGATGTAACTCAGAGGCATGTGAAAGGCCCTAGGATAAATCAGGAAGTGGGATGGAAGAGGGGAATGAAGTGATGAGACACATCCTAACCCATGAGTGTGGATGCATCTTTAAAAGAAGCCAAATACACAAAACATATGATCCCATTTATGTACATCTAAAAGAGGAAAAGCAGTAGAATTTGAGAGTTGTGGCTGCTGAGGCTGAGGGTGGAAAAAAATGGACCTTGTTCACTATTGAGTACATTGTTTCTTTTTAGGATAATGAAAATGTTCTAAAATTAATGGTGACAGATCCATAACCCAATATACTAAAAACTACTGAATTGTGTGCTTATTAAAGAATGGCCTGTATGTTCTGTAAATTATGTCAACAAAGCTATTCTTTATAAGAAATTACCATAAAGCATACAATAACTACAAAATTAAAAAAACTGCAAAAATTTCAATGTTGTGATAGGGTCTGCAGTAAAAGCAAGCATTTCACAGATTCGTAAATCAAGATAAATGATATGATGAAATGGGAAGATCACAGGCTGGGAATCCCTTGTTCAAAACCCAAACTTTGAGGACCCACATAACCAAAGAAGAAAATACACACCTAACCTTATGATTACTGACAGTCAAAATGCACGATACTAAATTGACCTTCAGGCTAATCCTCATGATTTTTTAATTATATATATTCAAATACTGTAAAATCTGAGGAAATCTAAAATCCGTATTTTTGATCCTGAGTATTTTGAATAATGGAAATTCCTTAAGCCTGTTACAGCAATTTCACTGCTTTTTGCAACACACACGATAAAAACTTAAACTGAATTGAAGTGCTAACATTTGCAATTGATTATGTGAGTTGTGATCTGTTGCTTCAAATAGAGTGTCTTTGTTTCAAGGGTATAGCATCTTCCACATGCAACCCTATTGCCACCATGCTTCTGTCAGGTGTACAATGGAACATGGTATGAGTAAATCGCCCATGACAGTTGATAATCAGGGCACTAGGATGCAAGGTACTTCCAGCTCACAATGGCTTACATACACAACTGAAAGGCAACACACAAGTACATGATTAAGTACTGAGAAAACTGCCATGGCTTGGCACTGAAGGTCAGCAGCACAGAAGAGAGTCTGCACTCACTGAGCTTTTCTACTGAGGTCACAACAGAGATTGAAAGGTGTTTTATTTGTTTTTGTTTTGTTTTGTTTAAGTTTAATGTTTCAAGAAAGTTTGGTGAAAGTTTATATAGCATATGAACTGAAAATGTTAAGGCTCATTGATTGAGTGTTTTGTTTCTTTTTTTTTGTCGTTTAGTTGCTTCTACAAGTTAAGCTAGCTCTATGGGCATCAAGGGAGAGCCTGTGTTTCCAAAGGTACTAAGGCCCTCAGAGGATACCTCATAAATTCACAGATTGTCCTCAAGACTTCTCCATGTCACAGTAAAATAGAAGTGATATTGATAATCTTTGCATCTTTTATACCTAGTCACAAAAATGAAAGAGGAAGAAAGGCACCCTTGTGAGGGTCATAGACCCACAGAAATCACTTTGTTTTTTTGCTCCCTTACAGAATCTGCTGCATTTTTGGAAGGCTGGCGGTAAGCTGAAATATCCTCAGCTTTCAGCACAATGCCACGCCTCACAGGGGTGGGGATGGGAGAGGAAGGGGTGGAGAAGATGTCAAAGAACAACTTTGGAAATTGATTCTCTTTTTGTAACATGTTGGTTTCAAACTCAGGGCCTATAGTTATGTGGCAAGCACTTTACTGACTCAGCTATCCCTTTGTCCTCAGTCAAATTTGAAATTCTGTAATAAAGGATAGTGAAACCAAAACCAAACTTAAAACTAGTAAAACGTAAGACAACCAATTACGTTGGCCACAAAGAATATATTGCCTGAGAGAGATTGATTATTGTATATTTAAATTATTTGTTAATTTATGGGTCTCATGTAGTCTAGGCTGGCTTCAAACTCACTGTGTAGCTCAAGTTGATCTTGAACTTCTGATCCTTTTCTCAAGTGCTGAGATCAATTTTTTTAATTTCTTATTTATTCAATTGTGTGTGTGTGTGTGTGTGTGTGTGTGTGTGTGCGCGCACGCGGTGTGTATGTGTGTATGTAGAACCACGGATGAATTCGGGAACCACCATGAACACCTCCACCTCCTCCTTGTTTACTCTGCCCCGGGATTCACAGGCTCCGCCCTACCACAACCAGAAACGCAGTCCGCCCTGGCTTCCTCCCAGCGTCTATACATGGGGTCTAGGATCCGAACTCAGGACCTTCTGCCTTCAAGGCAGAGGCTTAACCCCTGAGCCACCTCTCCAGCCCCTTAAGTGCTGAGATTATAGACTCATCTTTCTCAAGGAAATTTTCTTTTAAAAAAGTCCCTGGGACTTTAAGCACTGACTATACCAAGGGACTATTAATGGCAAAGAAGCAGCTGTTCAGACTTGGGGGGAAGAGAGTCCTGAGAACACATTAGAACCAGTCATCCGTTATAATGTGTCATAACACAGAGAAGATAGTACCTAGATAATTCACAAGATGTAATATACAGGATTTCACCAACGTACACTACTCAAAGAGGATGTTCGTAGGTATCCATGAAGTCCATTCTCTAGCTGCCTCTATTCACAAGGAAGATGGAAAAATGTAGCTTTTTGCTGTTAACTGTGTTGCTATATTTGCTTTTTAGGACAGTGTAGCATAGGTTGACCTCAATGGGATGAGCCTAGCTGTTCTCTAACTTTAACAGGTATGTGAATACAAAGGTGAGTCAAAGTTGGAGATTTAAGAAGAGGTTTTTAGGAGGCTGTTCTCTTACAAAATCTTATTCCACAGGTATCAGATGATTTAGAATGACTTCTTGAGTACTTTCTTCAGCAGAATTCACCAGTTCAAAAAGTCCCGATCTTTCTTCACTGCTCAAATATGAATGCACAATTTCTCCTCTAAGGAGAGGATTATGCTGAAAATTATTGTTGCAGAAATACCGTTACCTTTTCTGGTGAAAAACTCCTTGGAATATTTCCCCAACATAGCGTATTTTCGAGGGACTTTCCCCAGCAGTTCAATGATCAATGCTATGTGATCTGCATTGGGAAACATTGCCAGCAAAACAGAAACACATGACAGTTTAATCAGTACACTGCATGCAGACACTACAATTGCCCGCGCAGACAGAAACAGCGCCACCTGAGTGGTCAAAACACAGGCTTTTTCCAGGTGATTCAGAACCCAGAGCTGAAGGGCATCCAGCTGTCCTGGGTTCTAGGATGGGGTTAGTGCACACGATAACCACAGCACAGGCCAGACAATCTTCTGTCGACATTTACTTTGGAATTTAGAAGAAATGCTTCTGTCACCACTAATGCTGCAATGGGCAGCTGCTATTCCATTTCTGTCTGCATCGTGCACTTTTCAAAAAGAAGAGGTACTACCTCTGCGATTGAAGAATTCCCGAGAATATTTTCCAGATAGAGCAAAGTGCCTTGGGATACTGCCTAGCAGCTCTATGATGTGGGCTATGTGGTCTATGAAGGAGAGAAAAAAAGGATATGGGAATGGGAGGGACAAAGGGATGGGATAAAAGAAGAGGGAAAAATTGAAATTAGTAAAAACTCAGAAATAGATTCAAATCAACAATGTCTGCAGCACATTCATGCAGAGGCTCCTGGGACTGGCAGACCTCAGGCACCAGCTGGAGCATCAACAGTGACTGATGCCAGTTTATCCCAGTCCACCCCAGCACCTCAAGCAAGGATGCATGAAGATGGTTTGGTTTACAAAAGGAATTCAAGCCGAAATTCCCTGGTTTTCAACTTAGCTCCCAAACAGGACAGCAAAATGGGCAGCAGAATTGTGGACAAAGGACCTCAGAGAAACCCTGGAGCTCAATGAGTCCGCCCTCTCCCCGACCAGCTGGGTTCCTGCTCTGAAGAAGGCCAGGAGGTGAGGCAACTTTTGTCAGGTGTGTGCTGCCCATTCACTGGCACTAAGGGACTTCAAATTCAAAAGAAATACATCTGAATTTGGTGTTTGAAAACCAAAACATGGATCTATTTGAGGGAGGAGGAAAAAAAACCCTAGAATTCTCTAGAAGTTCTAGAGGTGTAGGTAGACTATCACCATGGTAATTCAATAAGCAACAACACTCACCTTCATCCCTGGAATAGTCTTCCCCAGAATGTGGTTCAAACAAATAATCTCCTGTTGCCAGCTCAAATGCCTAGGACACAACAAATGATATGCTTGAGCACTTCGGGAAAAGGAAACCTATATATTTATTAGGATCTCAATCACGCCAAAGATCATCCTAAAACAACTCAATTACTATTTTTCTTTCTTCCAAGATCAAAGCATCTGCAGGAGTATTTTTACATCTCTTGTAGTGAAAGATCTAAGGGTTATATGTTCTCTTCACATTGCAAGAAACAAAACCATCAACAACACTCAGCATCAGTACTCATCACATGTTCTATAAATGGTGAGAGGAGGGTTCAGGCTGGGACTCAAATCAATTTTAAAGGTTCAGGACCTGGCCTTCTAAGGACCTACCATGACTCTACGCAGCAGATGCATTTGGGACCAAGGACCATTTTGAGCATTATATCATCTACTTCATTATCACCTTATTAATTTCTGTTTTTAAAAAACCTTCCTCCCTCCCCCTTTTGTGTATGTGTGTGTGTGTGTGTGTGTGTGTGTGTGTGTGTGATAGAGCACCGTGTGTCCCTGTAGAGGACCAAGGATGACTTCAGGAATCATAATGGATTGCTTCTACCTCCTTTTAGCTTCACTCAAGGATTTCCTAGGCTCAGCTCACCAGGGCTGGAAGTGCAGGGTGCTGCTGTTTCCACCTGGCGGTTTTTTATGCGAGATCTGGGATTCAAACTCAGGACCTTATGCTTGCGAGGCAGTGACTTAACACCTGAGCCATCTCTCTAGCCCTGATCTCATTAATTTCTAACCCAAGCAGAATACCAAAGAGGCCCCCTTCCTTGACCCAAATGAGGCAAATCACCCTGATGAGGAGAGAGATATCCATCAGTATACTAGTGTGCACAGATGGCTACTTATTTACATTTCCCTTGCTGAGAGAAAAAACTCAGGGCCATGGGTTTAATTTGTAACAATATGCAACTATAATTTCTCTATGCATTAAATTTTAAGAAAAAAAAGTAAATCCCATTTCTTGTTTCTCTCATACTTATTACTACTCTGGATGAATCCTCCCATGTTGGCAATACTGTTGGATATATGACCATGCCAATTCCACAATTCACTACTCTCCTTCCTCCTACTACAGAGCTATCACTGAGAGATGATCAGATAACCTTCCACTGACTGGAATACTGGGAAGACCCCTCAAGGAGGAATGTGTTCTGGCCAGCACTGTCATTAACTAACAGTGCATCCTCTCACCCTTGATTCTTATAGAAGATAAGAAAGTAAAATGACACAACTGTTGCTAGCCACCTCTGTGATGAACATAAGCTTGAGACCCCTTCCTTAAAGTTGACCTGGGCCAAGAAGCATGTCAATCTCAGCAAAGGGACAGCCAGTTGGCTACAGATGCACAAGACATCAGAGGACCATGCCTCTACCCAATTAATAACAATAGCAGAGATCATAATCTCTGATCAGAGAAAATACCTCATTTGGACCCAATTCCAAGTGGAATGACACATTATATTATGAGCAAGTGAGTCTTCTATGCCTGTGAATCAATTTGCTAGCTCACCAAAAAAAAAAAAAAAAAAACCACAGAAAGAAAATATAGAGCACTTCATAGGAGGAAGGGACTTGAGAAGCCACAGGGATGGCAGTTCCAAGTAGAATTCTTCCTGCACCTTGGCTCCTCCTTAACTTTGTGCTCATTCTAGTTTAATTAAGACTAATACCTAGATGTGTTGGCTAAATGTTCTTTAAAAGATGATCATTTTATTTTTATTTATTTATTGGGTGTGATGTGTGTGTGTGTATCAGAGAACATTCTAAGTCCCTGTGGAGGACCAAGGGTGCTCCCTGCTTTGCTCTGGGATTTCCCAGACTCTGCCCGCCAGGGCCAGAAATGCAGGCTGCTGCTGGTTTTGCAGGCATTTTTACATGGGACCTGGGATCCGAACTCAGGTCTTTCTGCTTGTGAGACAGAATCGTAACCCCTGAGCCATCTCTCCAGTCTCAAAATGATCATTTTAAATAGAACTCATGTTTCCAATGTAATACTTTAAGAAGGCTATCTATTAAATGATTAAGAAAGGAAAAAGTTAGAAAACAGTGGCTCCCTATAATGATGGCTAGTTCTTGTTCTCCTAAAAGCTTCTTAAACATCTCATACAACAGAGTGAACAAACATTTTAATGAAAATACTGGCTTCTATATGTCACAAAATGCTTAAACATCTCATAAAACAGAGTGAACACACATTTTAATGAAAATACTGGCTTCTATATGTCACAACATGAAACATTATTGGCTTCCACTCGGTAAGTTGCTTCCTAATACAACCTCTATTATTAGCTATTAACATGTGGGAACCAGGACTTCCTTCTGTTGGCCCAGTCCTTTCAGAGGGCCTTCCTTTGGGTGTCAGGTCCTTGGGCAAACAGGTGTCTCTTCCCTTAAATGTCCTCATTGCCAGAGTAACTGGCTCTGACTGAACAGTGTTAATGAAGTCTAGTAAACTAGCCTGAATTAACTTTTTTTAATCTTACCACCGATCAGGGACTAGGACACTAGAGGACAGAGGAGTAATGCCTAACACACAGAATCTGCTGTCATCAATGGCTTCTGTCAAACTTGTTTTTCTAGGAAAAATAAAGTAACATCTTAAGTCATGACCTCCTTGAAAAATGACCCTGGACAACCACTTGATTAGAGAGAAACCCCATGTGCAGCCCTAGTGACATTGGGGATAGCATGGTACAGGAAAAGGAAAAGGACAGGTAAGAGGAGACAGAGTCAGCTTTCTTCCCTGTCCTGTGATTTATCCAACTGTAAACACAGTTTGCAATAAGAGGTCACAAGACAGGATGGTGTTGCCGGGATAAATCAGATGCAAAGCAAGACAGATAACCTGGTTTAAGATTTTACTGACAGCTCTGCTATTCACCTATGATTCTGTCCTATTTTTCTAGTTATATCACCAAACTTACTATCCAAAATTAGAAGCACCAGCCTCCAAGGTTGAAAGAGTTCTCGGAGCCTGATTCATGTCAGCCCTGATATGTGGCTTTCTATACTGCCGAGGACAAATAAGTCTAGCTTTGCCAACTCCTGAAATGGGACATCATTCCCCTCCTACTGACTTGACCTCTGCTGTCACACTGCAAAGCAAAAGTCTCTCTACGGAGTAGCCTTGAAATTCAAAGTAACTACCACATGGCTGTGGCTTCAAAAGAACCACTAAAACAGGAGGTAGATTTCTGGTACTCACTAAAAAACTTAAGTTTTAATAATTTTAAATCATTTGGAATTATCCACTGAAAAACTAGGAAACAAGAGAAAAAAAAAAAAGAAAAAAAATAACAAGGGAATAGGAAGATCTAGGGTTTCACGTGTCCATATCAGTCACAAAATCATACTAACATGAAAGGTGAACAATATTTTCTTCTCATGTCATCCAACATTAACCACTAGGCAAATAGCTTCACAGTAGCACTGTGAACAACAGCAACAAAAATACAAAAAAAAAAAAAAAAAAAATCAAAAGAATTGTTAATTTGGGTAAGAAACTAACCCAAGAGTTGGGGCTATGATTTAGTTGAATGATCACACATGCCTAATATGTACAAAGACCTAAGCTAGACCCACCACTGCAGTAAAATAAATACCAGATAGAACAAAAATCTCACACAGTAAGCACATGTATGCTGGATTTAGTTTGGACTTGCCTAAGTTCAGAACACCCAAGTGAAACCAAGTAGCTCTTGATGCCTCAGCAAAGCATCACTTGTTTCCCCAGAACAGACCCAACCCAAAGGACTATGTGCCACCACTACTTAGAAGTGCCTACAAAACCCAGAAAATAAGTCAGAATACTCTGCATTCTGCTTTAGAAAGAAAGAAATTGTGCACTGGCAGGTGGGGAAACCTCTCCCTTGTCAGGAAGGAGATGACAAAGCATACACCTCAGGCTGACTGGGCACAGATCCAATCTGGCAGGAATCCAACCTTGCAGATTCAGACATTCTTTCCTCTTGAAACAGGACCTGATTTTACCTCTATCAAATGAGTGAAGGCAGATTCCAAATAACCTGCGAACTTCCAGAAATGGAAAGCAATCTTTGCAGTTACTGTGTCATTACAATGATTCTGATTCTTGGGATAATGGCTAATAACTACACAGGGTCTGAAAAAGAAGACTCTCTCAAAGACCAGACTCAACAAAACAAAAATGGATACACCTGAGATATTTTCCAATACACAAAACACTCTCAAGACTCAAACTTCGGGCTGGAGAGGTGGCTCAGGGGTTAAAGCCTCCGCCTTGCAGGCGGAAGGTCCTGAGTTCGGATCCCAGATCCCAGGCGGAAGCGGGGGCGGCCTGCGCTTCCGGTCCTGGTAGGGCGGAGCCTGTGAATCCCGGGGCAGAAGGAGGTCAAGGCGTCCATGGTGGTTTGCGAATTCGTCCATGGTTCTACACATACACAGACACACACACACACACACACACAGACACGCGCGCACACACACATGCATATGCACATAGTTGAATAAAAAAAAAAAAAAGACTCAAACTTCATCCTTATCCATCCTACTATGGATTATCTCCGGCAACACTCTAACCCATCAACAGCATAAAAGAAAAAGGTCAGTTCCTAGGGAAGAAAGTAACAAAACCTGTTCTTACCATGCATGCCGTACTCCAAATATCTGCAGGTGTACTGTATCCAGCTCCTATCAAAACTTCTATGGATCTATACTGACGTGTCTGGATGTCCTCTGTGAAGTGTTTATGCTGAAAAGGAAAAAAATGCAATAGACATGAAAAAAAGATCACACAGAATCATGGCTAAAATGTTTCCGAAAGAAACTCAATACTTACCACCCAACAAGCATTTCCAAGATCAGCAATTTTTACTCTAATTTTATCTGCATTCCGTGGATCCAGAGGGTTCACCAATAGGTCAGCTGCCCGGGTTTTTGCTGGCATGGGTAAACAGAAGGAGTTAATGACAGGTACAAGTGGTTTGCAAGTGTGAGTACAATGCTTGCAAGTACATCTTTTTTTTTCTTTTGTGTGGAGTGGAGGGAGTGATAGGATGATCATAAAGGCCTGAAATTCTGCCAGTTGAACTGAACCAAAATGAGTATTCCTTTCTCTATCTCTGAAAAGTATTCAACCAAATAGAATGAATAGGCTGCACAGACAACTCCCACAAGTGTCATCTTCACTTTTCTTCACTTAGCCCTGAATCCTTCATTTCTAGATTGGCCCCGTGCTAATTTATGGTTATTCCTCACTTGATCAAAACTTGCTTCTTCCCAGCCCAAATCCAGCTGACTGTTGTATGACTAAAGGCATATAAAGATAAACATGGACAATCAACTGCTTCTCAAGGGCACACAGTTCACTAGCCATAGCACTACTGCAATCTCAATGCCACAGCATTCCCTGCAACTACAGCTTCCTGGGCTGAGGACTCAAGAAGTTGAGGGTTAGATGACAACTGATTAGCAAACACAGACTAAAGGTAAAGGCTCATCTATCATGATGTAGTTTTGATCAAGGAGGACTCCAGACCTGTAGTTTGCTGAGCTGAAATGGGACATGGCAACCTTTGAGGCCACCCATTAATTTGCTATTTGTATACTTAGGTTGATTCTCAATTTCAAGACAACCCTAAGGGATCTCCACAGCAAGCACAGGGTCGGTGTCCAGAACAGTTCTCAGTAAGTCTTGATCATACTGTAAGCAGAGATGGCTACATGGCAGGTAACAAAGAAAAGTCAGCATGATCACCTTCACATTTGGAACTACCCTCAAAAGCTGAGATTTCTGCTAATAATGATATGGTGATTTTACTTTAAAAGTCATTTTGAAATGGAACTGACAGAACACTAAATAGAAAAATTTGCTAAGTGCAGGACATTAACATTCACTTAGGGAGTCCTTTTGTTTACTCGAAACTTAGCACCACAAACATGAACTGAACTTCTTTTGAGTTACACTGAATCATGAAACCATGTGTTTCTGGCGATTCAATCCATTGTAAACTCTACATAGATAATAGCAATGCACAAGACACCAGGAATACTAAGGCCTAGATGGCCCACAGAGCCTGGGGAAAGGCTCCAGAGAAAGCTCACTCTACTGCCTTCTCTCAACTTATGGGTACATCTGAATCTCCCAAGCACTGAGGCTTTCCTCTGACCACTTACCCTACATGTCTGCATCTCTTTATAAAGATGCTCACCCATAAAAGACCTCTACAAAGATCTGGGTAGGAAATGAAGAAAAACAAAAGAAGAACTAAGAAAATAGTAAGAAGAAAGGGGCAGAGTGCCCTAAAAAAGAAGGCAAGATGTGTAAGTGTTTAAGAACAATGTTTCATGACAGCCATAATATGCTAATTAGATAAATGGAAAGAATTAGGAGAGGTTAGGTGATCTTTCCTGTCAAGGACACCAACAGGAACTTGAGTTTTGTAGAACTGAATTTAAAAATAGATATCAATACCTACAACTTTTAAGCCAAGCAGATGACAAATTCTTTGAGATTCAGAGGAATGCACACCCTCCCTAAAGAAATACATATGGATCACAGGACATAGGCAAAATATATTAACTAGAATTGGTTTAAGAGCTTCCTCCTTGCTGGATAGCTTAAACAGTACCGAGGAATACCCGAGAAGCTATTAGGGGAAAAAATAAACAAAGGCCTCATCAACCTGTGAAATCTGCAAGTTACAATAAAAGTCACCATGGCAACAAGTGACCACCAGTGTAAAATTGGTATGAGTATCAAGGAGACAACCAACAACTTTCTGACTGGACTTAAGGCCTGCTTGTCAGAATGGAACACATTCATTCCTGTTATTGTTAAATAGAACAAGAACCCATGAAAGGGAAGGAAATAGGTCACTAGGGGAAACAGACTATGAAGCATTGGCTAGGAAGATAGTACACCAAACTGTTCTGTAAATACCTGTTATTATGCTCATAGGTTTGGAGGGGCACTCACACTCAACCTACAAGCCTCCTTCTACAACAAAAGGTGTTTATTACCTGCCAAAATGTAGAAAATAAGGGTCTGTAGACCCTAAACTGCACGTCTCTAAACAGAACATATAAGTTTCACCTACCCCTACCCCAAACCCCAGGGAACATCGAGGAGAGGGGATGGCAAGACTGTAAGACTGAAGTACAAAGGTAATGGCCAGGCATTATCTCCTGGACATGATATAGTTGTGATACACAAGATTTCATGGCAAATATGTATACTTACACAAGAATTGTGTGGGAACCATTTTATCAATATCTCACCATAATAACAGAAAGATATCAAGAAGCACCATACCTCTCTCAGAGACTGATGAGGACTAATGCTCATGGGGAAGTAAAGGAGAATGCTTTCGTCTATGGTATATCCACTGATCTAGAATACTTGCTGAAGAATCTAAGATGCTTGCTGGAGAATGAATCAGGTCAGACGTAAGTCATCACAGACTAGATGAAACACAGTAAGTGGCACAAGCAAAAAGATTTGAAAACAGCAGGGAGTTGGGCAGGGGAGATGGAGGGTTGTAAGGGAAAAAGGTGGGGGTGGGATTTGGTACTAAGGGTTGAAAATGTAAAATCACTATATTCATGTATATAACATTAAAAATAACAAAAACTAAAAACAAAAACAAAAAAAAAAAACATAGGAGTCAAGGCAATGCCTAGCTTAATGGCTCCAAACAGGGAAGGGACTTGACTCTGATGGGAACAGTTATATCATGTTTTGGGGTCAGTGCAGGCACTAGAGGGAGCCATGTAGATATTCTATGGTAGATTTGATTTCTTCAAAGAACACATAACTGAATTAATAGTTATTGGGCACACCATTACCACATATCTAAATATAGTTTATCTGTATTTAATATCCTCTTTCTAGGTTCACTAAATAAAATCTGGTAACA
This sequence comes from Typhlomys cinereus, assembly GCA_023101885.1. NCBI lineage: Eukaryota > Metazoa > Chordata > Mammalia > Rodentia > Platacanthomyidae > Typhlomys > Typhlomys cinereus. Next base: position 568,162 of record JALPQD010000166.1, on the reverse strand, counting down.
TGCTATTCTCCTCTAGATTTAGATACATTGTTATTATCTCATAATGTATCTAATCTACACCAATTTATTTGTGTAAAAACCTAACAGGAGATAAAAAGAGATTCTGCCTTATCTTTTATTTTCCTTCTCAGTGTGACAATCCCTGGGGTATGAGAACCTGACTATAACACCCCAAAAAGCATGTATGAACAAGGAAGTCTTCATACCTGTGTGAGCTGTTTCAATTTGTTTGGAGCCAGATTACTCCCTCACATTAAGTAACTCCTGTGGTTCCCTGTTACAGTTCTTTCTCTCTGATAGCACTTATATAAATGACCAACTAACTTTGTTTTCCTTCGAAAATGAAAAGCTTGCAACTCCTCTTGGTTTCTAGTATGTCAGGATAAGAGGGAAGATTTCAATTCAGGAAGAGCTGGGCCTTTAAATCACATAAACTATCTCTGACAACTATCAAGATGTCAGCCAGCAGTAAGATATGTTAGCTGTCAATGGTATGTGCTACAGACTACTTATTTAAAACACTCTAAAAGCAAACCACAAATATCTTCTCTGTTTAGAGGAGGGGTACCAGACCTAAGGAAATGGTATAACTAGAAAAATTAATGCCAGTTTGCAACCTATTTCCTTGACAAATACTACAACATCCTTCTGTGTGCCAGATGTCATCATGACACTGAGAACACCACAAAAGGAAAGGGCGAGGGGCTGACCTAAGTTACAAAACTCACAAACTCTCTCTCTCTCTCTCTCTCTCTCTCTCTCTCTCTCTCTCTCAGACTGGTTGAAAATATAAGCCATGATGTAACCAACTGAGTAATTTCTGTATCAGAAAACTAGATCCATATGAAAAAAATAAAGCTAAGAAGAGAGGTGTCTATGTAGTGGGTGTTGAGGGAAGAAGTCTTTTCTGAGAAGGTGACATTCAAAGAAAGCATGAGGGAGAGAAGTTCTAGCAGGGAAGACAAGCACTGCAAAAGACATGTAACAGACTCAAGCTTGCAATCTGGAAAATTTTAGAAAGCAGACAGCATGAATGGTACAGAGACATCAACATGCTGCCAGGGAAGAGAATGCTGTGGATTCTGCAGTCACACCAAGAGATGCCCCAGAGATCATGTTGAGAAATACACACTAGCACTTTTCCACACTTTGGGTGCAGAAAGGAGATGATAGTATATTCTTCAAAAGATGTAACACGTGTGGACTTCCAACAGAAAAGCTAGGAGCAACAGTTGACGTACAATGAGCTGGAGTATCGTTGGGAGAGCCTCGCAAAGACTGACTTGTATCTCACATGATGTGACAGGACTTAACACAGATCCAACTCTCAAGCCAATAAAACCACTTTGCTCTGGGCATTTCTTTCAGATATCATGAGACAAGGTATTTATGGCTCTAGCACTAATGGCCTAAGAAATCTCTTTTCAACCTTCAACAGTTCTGAAGCAAGTCTGCATCCTTTTGCCTGACAAATATTAGTTCTTCAAAAACCTTGATCTGGTCTTGGCCTTTCTTCAACCATTCCCTAATGTGTACACCTTGCTCTGAGGACAAGAACTTACACACAGGTACTAAAGCTTGCTTCTCTTGCCTTGTGTTCATACGGAACCTGGTGATCAAGTATAAGCCTCTACAGCAAAACCTTCCCAATACAGGAAGCATCACTTTCTCCAAGGAGGGACCATGGTTATCAACCAATTCAGAAGGAATTCCAAACTGAGTACTTCCAAACCAGTAACTGAATGAGGTAGGTATGCTAGAACATATCCTGGTTTCAATATTACTGAAAAGTGCTGATTGATAAAGAGGTAGGAAAAATGAAAAAAATCCTCCCACTTTTATTTGCTATAAGACACAGGCATATAGTGTCTTAGACATAGCAAAATTTTGTAAGTGAAAGGAAGAAGGTGGGAGAAAGGGAAAGAGTAGAGTAACTCAGTTGTTCATTTGCTGATATTGTTCTTAGTACTCAGATGCTGAGGATATAAAAACAAAAAACATATTGTGCTCTCAAAGAGTTTATATTCCAGTGAAAAGAAAATAAAAATGAGCAATGGTGATGATCATATATTAGGACAAGTATTATCAGTACAAGAAGATAGAAAGCTAAGGCCAGCTGGGGAATATAAGAAATGCCCATCTGGGAGGAGGTTAGGAGGACTGTTTTATCATATCCTGGATCAGGGAAAAGACAACTTTAGAATTACAGAAGAGATTTAAACATAAACTAAGTTAATAGCATAAAAAATTTACAGCCTTATATCCAATAACCGTGTTATTATAACAAGTTTAGTTCATTCCACAGAAAATAAATGCTTAAGTATATGAAAGTATCCTAATGGCTACAGCATTAAGCTTCTGCATAAAAAAACTGCATATATTGTGGTAAATTGTTAACTCTGAATCCAGGTAAAGGATATACAGTTGTGGAGCTAATCTTATAAATTAACTTTTTAAATAAAGTAGAGATGTGTTCTAACAATTCATTGCCATGCTTCAGTGGATGGTGCTGTTGCTTATGAACACATGCCCCAGTGTGTAGAGAGCTGCTGGAGACAGTGAGAAACTTTGAAGAATTGGGAGAGAGGGATAAATTGATCTAACCAGTGTCATTTAAAAAACTCACCAGGGAACTGTGAAAGAGCCATGTGAAACACGGTGGGAATGATACAGGGAATAATACAAAAACAAAAGGCCAACAAGGAGCCTCTGTAACAGCACAGCCAAGCTGTAATACAGCTAAGCTGTGCCTTAGGACTAAGGCAAGGGGCAGTCTGTTTGGAGGAAGGGCTGCAAGATAAACAAGAGAAAAGAGTATTGTGGAAGATGTGGATCCTAGTGAGATCCGCAGTAGTCCTTCACATTGCTGCCTACCTCACCTATAGCAACTCATGTCATGAATCACTCTTGCTGGTCACCACCCTCAGGAATATAAACACAGACAAGATACCACTTTTTTTCATAGACTCTAAAGCTATTGAATGAATGGACAGGGCTGGATCATCAATGCCGTATTTTGGAAAGCAAGAAGACCATGGGCAGTACGGGCCAGTCAAAGAAAGACTAGAACATGGAGAAAGAGGCAAACAGATCAGAGTAACACTAAACATAAAATGCTAAAGACCAGGAAACCTCCTAGAAGCAGCAGGGCAAAAACGAAGCCTGCAAAATGAAGAGGACCAGCACTGCTATGGAGTAGATGGTAGGAACACTGAAATAAGGGCCAAGATTACATTACCCCCTCATTCCCTCTAAGACAAAGCAGGTTAAGATATAAACATAGCCTCCTAACAATCAAGAGATAATGCCAGATCTCTAAGAGGATGTTCAAGTATTCTTTATATCTAAGCTATATGGTCTTAACTAATCTGTTTCCAAAGAGACTTTATAGATTGATCAATTAGATTTTTTTTCTTACTACTCACTTATTCTCATTATCTTTTTAATTCTTTCTCCATGAAAAATTTCTCCCTTTTCAAGCCTTAACCTATATTTATCTTAACCTATATTTATCTATTCCTGAGGAACTAGACAAGAGCTTAAGACCTATGAGTTACTAGTAACTAGCCATGCTGAATTGTCCACCATGCTTGAGCTTCAGACACCATGATATGGCTTAGCAAAAGAAACACACCCTACCAGGGCATGTGACAACCAAGGAGCACTATATAAGTATATGCTATATTATTTACTAGATACCATTTATCTATAGCATTGGATTCAATGCTAATAACAACCTTAGAAATATCCAGAGTTTTCTTTTAATAAAGGAAACTGAGGTACAGGGAAGTTAAGAAACTAAAGTTTCATGGCTATTAAGTTTTTTCTTTCTCCCACATTTTATTTTTTCCTAATCATACAAGCTCAATAGATACCCCTGTCCCTACTATTAAGTTTTAAGCTGGGGATTTAATTTCCTTTTTTAAGCCTCTGCCTTAGGCTCAAACCTGAAAATTAATGAAAAGCTACTGCATAAACTACTTTGTGCATGTAAAAACTGAATGTAATTATCAATGATAAAAGTAGACAAGATAAGACTCCACTGCTGCCTTTTCCTAGAAATGAACCCATGAAGCCTTCTAACTGCCTGAAAAGCAAAGGGAGCCAGAAATACAAGCTAGAAAAATGAATTATGGCTAGTGAGTAACAAAAGACAGCTTGATCATTACATGTGTAGGTAGGTCACTGGCCTAGTGCAATGAAAAGGGGTACAGAACCCATTGGACTATTTCTTGGATGGTTTCTAATAACTTGTCATGAAAAACAGTCTTATTGATAGAGGGAACAAAGGAGGTTTCTGAGCTTTCCTGCTGTGAGCCAGAAAGGAAATCAACGGTGATGTTACCTTTTAATTTATTGAAGACACTTAGCAAAAATGTGCTCTCAAAATAAGGGAAGACAAGGACTCAGGTAGACAAGAATCTAAGATCCAATCTACAATCTGTCATTATGTTTAAAATCACAGTACACTTTTGTTTGAATTATCATTTTAGGTCAGGTATCAAAAGCAGGATTATCTAATTAGGGAACAATTATATAAAGTCATGACTTTTTTCTCAATAAAGCTAAAGATCAAGCAGATGTTCTCTTGAATAGAAACAAATGAAACAAACAAAACATAAAGATAAAACTATCAAAGAGAAAAGATTACAAAATATAATAATACGAGTTGTAAAATGCTACACGATTGCTTGAACTGAAAAAGTTTTACAAGTATTTGATGTCACTAAATAAAAGAGGAACCAGATCTCTGAAATGGACTTTTATACACAAAATAAGAGGAGCCTAGAAGCAAATGATACATTTTAAAGCATGACACTTGCTCTTAAATATAAAAACACGACAAAAATGTTAGTGCACATTTACATGGCTTTTCTACTCTAGCCAAATCACAGTTGTATGTCAAAGGCATAGTTCTGTCCAGTAAAAGGAAAGAGCAGGTGGGAAAAGACACTTACTTTTCGGCAAATCCCCAGTACTGGAGGCTGAAACGGTCCTGCTTCTGTCCTGGGACAGGCTGCTTTCCTCTTGCTCGTTAAGTGGTGATCCCTCTGAAAGCACAGAGCCACAGGCTACAGGTTCTAAGGACCCAGAGAACAATGCTGTGGAAAACTCTGGAAACTGTGACTCTGGGATCTTATGTTGTCCATTTGGCAATTCACCATTGAATTGTTCATAGGAGCTGCTATATGTGCAATCACTTTCTGCGTTTGGCTCATCGAGGTTATAGTCCTCAGGATTTGGGCAGTCATCTTCATCATCCTCTTCATCCTCCAGCTGCTGTTCCAGTAAGAATGGGCCATTCTCAATGTGGCCATTGGTTTTAGGAGATTCTATCCACGTAGGGTCTATGTTTGCAAGCTCCTGTTCAACAGCATCTTCATCTTTTTCTACATTTTCTTTCTCTGCATCTTCTTTCTCCTCCTGGTTCTCAGTGTCACCTTAAAGAGTAGGTGGACTACGATCAGGACCCAGTATACTCCTCAGAACAGTGGTACTAGAGACATAGCTCCTTTACCAAAAGACCCTTTTTTTTTTTTAACGGTTTTTATTATTATTTCTGCGCATACAAACTTAATAGGTACACTACTTCCCTCCCTCCCTCCTCCTCCCCCCGAACCCCCTGCTCTCCCTCCCCTCCCCCTTCTCTCCCCATCCCCCAGTGCCCCCCCCCAATCCGCAGAGAGTCCTTTAATGTGCATGCAAAGTCCAATTATGATTGCTTCAGCCCAAGAGACCCTTTTTTTTTTTTATTTCAGCTCATACAAACTTATTAGGTACACCAGTTCCCTCCCTCCCTCCTCCTCCCCCCGTACCCCCTGCCCCCCCCCCCCTCTCCCTCCCCATCCCCCAGTGCCTCCCACCCCAATTCCCAGAGAGTCCTTTCTTGTGCATGACTGATTTTCCTCTGGGCCCTCCTCTCCGATGACGTACAAGGACCCAGTGGCCTTTCCCGAACCCTTTCCCGTGTTCCCCTTAGGTATAGGAACACTGCTGTGGCTGCCAATCCTTTGCCTCCAAGGATCTTGGTGCCTTCAGCAGATGCTAGACTTTGTGAGGTCAACAGTGTGTTGGACAATGCGCAGGGCATGCAAAGTCCAATTATGATTGCTTCAGCCCTAACTAGTATAGAGTATCTTACATATCATTGCTCCTCCCATCCTTATGCTCTTACACTCTTACCGCCCCCTCTTCCACAAATTTCCCTGAGCTTCAAGATGGGGAGAGACTAAGCTGGCCTAGTTCTAGGTGGTTGATATGTACCAGAATCTGTGTCTTTTTGTTTTTCTGTAAGTTGGAGGGTTTTCTAAATCTTTTTTGTTTGTTTAATAATTGGCCTACTCTTTCTGGGACTAAGTTGGCTCTTGGGAAAAAATAACTTTACAAGTAAACTGGACTTCATTTCATCCTTTCCTCTGTGATTTTCAAAAGCTGCAGTGTTTTAAAGTTATGGAAAAAAACTAAGCTATAAAGGAACGACCATCAACTCACAAGATAGACATGCTATTCCTCAGATATTTTTCCTTTTGGAAAAACTACTCTGAAACATTAACATGTATCTGGTATACATTTTATAAATGAGTACAGACTGCTTTCCTATTCTCCAACAAGGATTTGGAGAATCACCCTCAGTACCTGAAGCAGCAGCACACAGTCAACCTGGGTGGTGTCAAGGCCAGTCCCTATTTGTATAGCTCTCAGGTCCCTTTTAGATCATCTCCAGGTTTTACTAACCTTCGTCCTTTGCTGTCTGTTCCTCAGCTGACTCCTCTAATCCTGCTTCTTTTAGTTTCACCTCTGGGTGATATTCATCATCCTGCTCATTGGAAGGTAAAGGGGAAGTGATGTTTTCCTCTATTATTTTCCTTTCAGCTTCTCGCTCCAATTCCTCAATCTCCTGCAGGCGTTTTTCCAGTAACTCAGCCTGCCTCTTCTGCTTCTTTTTCAGCTTTTTCTTTTTGTTTTTAGATATTTTTCCTATCTACAACATGTTAAGAAAATATCACAGATTAGTTACTTCTTTTAAAAGCATTATAATATAGTACTGGTAACATCTCAAATACCAATAAACCCTTGTTTTTATATGTCATATTCAGTTTTATTTGCAAGCCCAATAGAAATTCACTTCATGAGTAGGATTATGGCACATAGAAATCACTGGTGATTACTATCAGTCCTTTCCTCTAAAGGGATAACATGCAGAGCATCTAGGAGAACTGAATGCTTTTACAAGATTTCTTTGCTGTTGCCCCTATGAAGTTATTCTCACTTCCTTAATGACACACACAAAAAATGCCACCTAATCAACAGCTAATATAATGTGAACCTTCAGAAATGAGCACATGAAAGCATACGTTGCCCCAGTTATGACCATATTACTTGGTACTGGAAGTGGGAGCCTTCTATGTTTCACAGAATCTGTGAGCCAAAGCCCTCAAGCAAGGTAAACAACTCAGGTTCCCTTGTTGCAACTCTTCAGCACGGAACTTCCATTCCAAACCAAGGGTTATTTTACTAGTCAATGAGCCATGAAATAGTCTCTCAAAATTAACTAGCTAGGGAACTAATTAGAACAATATCAGGGAAAGATGAGGCTTGGAAGGTAGGAAGTCATATCAAAAGGTTTTGGAACAAACAAACTTAAAAACCTATCTAAACTCTCATGATTCTCCAAAATCAGCCAATAACACCCCAGAAAGCATGTAGACTGATCCAGCAGCTTCAGCTACTTCAACCTGAATCAAGAAATGTTGCATATTTAAATATACAGAGAATTTATAAATATGTCCACCTTTAAAACAATATGCATCAGAACATGTTATGATTTGAAAAGTTCAATAGTGAATAGTCCCCTTGTAAGCATGCTGAATGTAAGTATGTATTAAGTACTTACAGGTTTTTGCTGTGGAGCCGTACTCACTAAAATAAAATAAAACAGAATGGGTGTTTAGAAGAAAACACATATGTATATTGAGTAAATTTGAAATGAAAAATGAAAAAATTACTTCTTTTAATAGACTCTGACCATAAGAATTTAGAGAAAGTTTATCCAACTCAAACAAATGACTGGTTTTTAAAGGGAATAGGAAAAACTATTCACTTATTTCCAAAGTTAAGGTAATTTAAATAGTGAAGGATAAATTAATTGGAACATCTCAAAAAAAATGTCTAGTTATTTGCATCAGCCAAATTCTTACAAAATTCCTAATATGGGGCTAAGAGATGGGTCAGAGGTTATTTGCCAAAATTAAATATCAGTTGCTGCTCTCAAAGTACGAACTAACAAATTAAGGGAGAAATGCTCACATTAGATAAGAAGATGTCCATCTAAGTCTGAAATCTTTTGGCAAGCTTTACATAACTAAATTAAATAATACCACAAGTCGGAGCAAAAGTTCCAGAATCATGTTAGGACCACTGGCAGAATCAAAAGCTTCATAAGTTGGATATGAGGTAAATAAACCATCTTGATGATACAAGAGCTGTGGTGATGGCACATCTCCCTGGAATCCCTCCCAATCAGTCACAAAACCCTTAGTTCTTTAGCCTGAACATTTGCCTGGCAATACACCAGAAAGCAGTCAATATTTCACTGTCACCAACAGATTTTAGAGAAATTCAGAAATAAAACTATAGTAATACTAGGGGTTGGAGAGGTGGCTCAGGGGTTAAGCCTCTGCCTTGCAGGCGGGAAGGTCCTGAGTTCGGATCCTAGCCCACGTATAGACCCCGGGCAGAAGCGGGGATTGGCCTGCGTTTCTGGTTGTGGTAGGGCGGAGCCTGTGAATCCCGGGCCAAGTAAACATGGAGGAGGTGGAGGCGTCCATGGTGGTTCCCGAATTCGCCCGTGGTTCTACACACACACACACACACACACACACACACAGGCGCTCGCACATGCACAATTGAGTAATAATAATAAAAAAAAACTATAGTAATACTAAAAATCAACAAATTCCAAATGGCTGAACTCGGACTAATAAAATACATTGTTTTAAGAGAAGAAAACATTCTAATGAAACCTAAACTATAAAAAAATTCTGTTGACTATAGGTCAGCTATAAGAAACCACAGAAAAAGAAGCAACATAAGAACAGGGTCATATGTAGACAAAGGCAGAGCTAAGAATTCAGATGACCTATTTTAATGGAGGACAAAGGTAAGGTAATTTAAATAGTGAAGGATAAATTAATTGGAACATCTCAACAAAAATGTCTAGTTATTTCCATCAGCCAAATTCTTACAAAATTCCTAATATGGAACTAAGAGATGGCTCAGAGGTTAAGACTCTTGTCTCTCAAGCAAGAAGGTCCTGAGTTCAAATTTCAGGTACCATGTAAAAAACACCAGGCGGAAATAGCAGTGGTCTGTCTGCACTTCAGCCCTGGTGAGCAGAGCCTGGGAAATCCCAGAGCCAAGCAAGGAGTAGTAGACGCAATCCAGGATGATTCCCTGTCACCCTTGGTCCTCCAAAGGGACACACCGTGCCCTTTGATACACACACACACACACACACTCTTAAATTCTTAATGTATAGTACGTACATGTTTACCTTAACTGCCTTCAATGAACTGTCAATGACTTTGAAAAGCTCTTATCTCCCCAAACAAACTGAAACAAAAAAGATTCAGCTCCCTCACCTGCAGACCCAGAAGGAGGAGGAGCACCTGCTTTCTGCCACTCAGTGGCCTCGGCTGCCATTCTTCTCACATATGCATCATCCACACACATCAGGATGTTTTCCGGCTTTATATCAGTATGAATTATCTTGCATTTACTGTGTAGATAATCTAAGCCTTGAAGGACCTGTGTCAGAGCAAAACCAAGAGATAAAAGGAACTGTCAGGATTTGTAATGTGTCCCCCATAGTCTCATGAGTTTGGATCAGTCATGGCATTTTTGAGGGGTGGAGCCTTGCTGGAAGAAAGCAGTTTCAGGGGGTGGGCCTTGAGGTGGATTAGTCTCGCCCTACCTCCTAGAGAAGTCTTGTTTTTGCAGCAGCTGTTTTGCTGCTCTCAGTTTCCAAGACACTTGCAATGACTTAGCCTGCCTCCAGCTTCTGCCTGCCACCCATGACACATCCGCCATTAAAGACTATCTCTCCTCTGGAACCGTAAACTGAATAAATCTCCCTTTCTCCCTTAAATTGTTTGAGCCTCACAGCAATCGACAAAGTAACCATTACAGAAGTCATTAATACTTTTATTATATAACTAACTTGTTTGCAAAAGAGGTAATATAATTACATGAGATACAATTTCGTAGGCTCAAAGGGACATTTAATGTCGAAAAAATTAAAAAATATTTCACAAGCAGCCAATGTGAATAATTCTAGAACTCATTTATGCTCACAGAAGAAAATGAGGCTGTATATTTAATAAGGACTTTATAGAAAAGTAATTTACACTTAACACAAATCACCATTTTAATTATGAAGTTGTTTTTAGATTGTAACAATCATATAATGTGAAATATTCTTATCACTCCAAAAAGAAACTCCGTATCCATTAGCAGTTGTTCCCCATCTCCTCCTAGTTCTTGCAATTCTAACCACTAATCTTTTTTTTTTATAAATTTTTTATTATTATTTCCACTCATACAAGCTTAATAAGTACACTGGTTCCCTCCCTCCCTCCTCCTCCCTCCGAACCTCCTGCTCCCCCTCCCCTCATCCTTCCCTTCCCATCCCCCAGTGCCTCCCGCCTCAATTCCCAGAGTCTCCTTGATTGTGCATGCCTGACTCTCCTCTGAGCCCTCCTCTCCGATGACATACAAGGACCCAGTGGCATTTCCCTGAACCCTTTCCCGTGTTCCCCTTAAGCATAGGAACACTACTGTGGCTGTCAATCCCTTGCCTCCAAGGATCTTGGTGCCTTTAGCAGATGCTAGACTTTGTGAGGTCAATAGTGTGTTGGACATTGCGCCAGGCATGCAAAGTCCAATTATGATTGCTTCGGCCCTAACTTGTGTGGAGTATCTTGCATATCATTGCTCCTCCCATCTTTATGCTCTTACAATCTTACCGTCCCCTCTTCCGCAAATGTCCCTGAGTTTCAGGATGGGGAGAGATTAGTCTGGCCTAGTTCTAGGTGGTTGATACAGAGTCTCTGAAGTTCTGGATTGCTAACCACTAATCTTACTTGAAAATCCTGTATCTTCTATTTAGATGAAATCTATAAAGTGTGCGCGCACATTCTTGCTAGTAGCTTACATCAGGTAATTACTCTTTACCTTATTTCTTAATTAATCTTTACCTTATTTTTTTGAGACAGAGTCTTACCAATTTGGTTAGAGTGGCTAGGGCAGCAAACTCTAGAGATCCTCCAATCCCTGCCACCTGAGCACTAGGTATACAGGTTCAGTTATTGTGCCTGGCTTTTTACATTTGTGCTGAAGATTTAAACTCAAATCCTGTAGGCACTTTATTTGATTGAACCCTGATTACAGTGATGATTTGTACCTATCATAATAATGTTCAAAGCTTACTTTTGGTAGTGGATATCTGTACTAACCCTTTTACTATTGAGTATTTCACTGTGTAGACAAATGATATTTTGTTATCTATTCATTTGATGGAAATAAATTTCTACTTCTTGGCTATTAGAAGTAGTGCTATATACATGAAAATGTTTTTGTGTGGCCATTATCTCTTTTGTTGGATCACATAGTGACTGCATTTAGCCTTCTAATGAACTGCCATATTGTTTCCCACAGAAACTGTACTAATATACAGTTCTTAACCATACTTCATGCTAAAATTTTTTTTTAAAAACTTTTTTATTTTAGCTACCATAGTGGAGCTGAAGTTGAACCTTATTATTGTTGGATTTAATTGTTATTTTGATTTTAGATAAGGCTTATCATCTTGCCCAGCCTAGTTACGAATGTATGAGCTCAAATAAAGCTCCACTCGAGTCAGTAAGAATATCTTCCCAGCTTTCACCGAATTTTTTTTTTTAACCTGAATTTCCCTAGTGGTTTCAGATAGACACTCATTTTTAATATTGCAGAAAATGAAAATGTGAGTTAAAAAACCTTTGTACGTATACAATGGAACAGTATTAATTTTACAAAAGTAAGTGGAATTTGGCAGTAAAAGAAAGTACTTTCAGCTTTAGGAGTCAGAGACAGGAGGTACAGGCGTTACAACTGTCTTGGATTTGAATTTGATTTACATAGTAAATTCACCCTAAGCTACATGAGATCCCAACGTTTTTAAAAGAGAAAACAAAAATTGTTAAGTATTGAACAAAAATATTCAAAGGCTTGGCACAATAAAGCAAATAAAAGCCTCAGAGTGCAAATGACTTAAAGGTAATGTCAGTAGTTTTTAGAAATTGGCAAAAGATTTCTAAAATTACTTCCACAATTAGAATTTATATTTAGAATATGCTTAATTCCATACATAAAAAACCCTAAATGCTCAACAACTACTAAAATTACATTACTTAGATTTTTTGTCCAAATGAGAAAGTGTGGTATGATATCCCACATTGGAAAATTCGTATCAAGCTCAAAATTCCTTCAGAAACAGTTTCGACAATATCACAAAGTGAGAAAGAAAAGTAGTATTGGAAGAAAAACGCAGGAATACTTATGTTTTAAGTATTATTGAGGAATCAAAACCCCATTAATAACATGGAAGTACTTTAATATGACAGAATCAGCTACACATTGATCACCGGCTACACACCAGTTGTAGTGTTTGTACACAGCAGTAAAATAAATTCCCTGTCTTCAAGATGCTGACAGTATGAACAGAACTGATTTAATTAATGGCAGAGGATAGGGAGAAAAGAGAATGGTTCAAAACATATCATAAGAGGAATCACAGACATTATAAATACAATTTAGTAAGATACTGACAAGTTATTAGTAAGCATCAATATAATAGAAAACAAAACAAGAAAAACACTAGTGTAGAGAAAAATGATTTTTTGAATACATACTACTTTTCAAGAAAATGCCTTCAGTGTTGTCAGTGATCAATTATTTGTCTATCATGCTAAAGGCCCTGGTCAATCCCCCCCAACACACACACATAACCTCCCTACAAACTAAAATCTCAATTAAAACATACTCAAGCCATGTTTAAAATCTCAAAGGACCAATAATAATAAAAATATCATTATATATTTCATAAAGAGGAAATATATACTCCTGAAGGAACATAACCTAATGGGACTAAATGTTATTCACTGGCATGTATCTTCCTCTACTTGTGCAAAAATGGGGTTTTGCATAAGATCAAGACAAATTCTCAAAAGTGTAAGAAATAAAGAATATTCCAACTGAAATTTTCTGCAAATAGAAACGTAAAGATGTAAGTGCTTAGCTGTCAGCACCTGAATTCTTTTGACCATCTTTTCTTTATCTTTCCACCTGAGCTTCCTTCAGTTAGAAGACTGTTTCACTATGTGGGAGCAAAAGTGACTCAGTATGCAAATGTGTTAACATTAGTTCTCAAGGACAATGATGCGCCTAAGACAAGTAAAGTGCTCTCAGTGAAAACCTAAGTTTCCAGATTTCTTAAAATAATGCCTACTGCAAACAGATGGGCTAGTTTTCTCTAAAAAGTACTGAAAAATGCATGTAAGGAAAGACTCTACCACTGAGACAATTACAAGTTTATTAAGAAATGTGAATCACTAAAGACATGCAGCATTGTGATGGTGTCAAACCCCAATTTAACATAATAGTATTAGACTGTTCTTAAATTGCTACTCAAACATCCAATCACTATGCTACCTAAAGAAAGGTTATTACACTTATGAGCTTCCATTTCCTTTTATGTGTGTGTGTGCATGTGTATTGCATCTGTACATGGAGGACAGAGGTCAACCTCAGGTATCATTCCTTAGAAACCTTCCACCTTACTTTTTGAGGTCTCTCACTAGGACCTGGGACTTGCCAGTTGGGCTGTGCTGGCTGTCGAGCAAACACCAAGATTATGCCTGTCAACCTCCGTCTTCCACTGGGATTACAAATGCACAACAATGTACATGGCTTTTTATAAGGACCAGTGATAGAACTTGGATTCTCATCTGCACGGTTATCTTCCTTTTCCTGCTGCTGTTATCACACTGACAACAGCAATTGAAGAAGGAAAAATTCATTCTGGCTCACAGCTTAATGGTACAATTCACCACGAAGAGGAAATCACGAAAAGGAAGCTTGAAGCAGCTGGTCATAATAAATCCACAGTCAAGAAGAGTGCATCAAATGCTGGTGGTGAGCTAGCTTTCTTTTTCTATCAGTCCACAAAGTCAAAGATATAGTGTTTCAAGGATATAGTGTTTGCCATTTTTAGGGTGGGTTTTCTCTAATCAATATAATCTCTCACAAGCATGCCCAGAGGCAAAAAAAAAAATCCCTCACAGTATTAAATCCTAGGTGATTCTTGGTCTTGTCAAAGATGTTATAATCACGTGTGGCAAACAACCAAAATGAGCTATTCCCCCAGTTCCTGAGTTTTCATTTCTATATGAATGAATATGCATATAAAAGGAAACCATATCTATTAGATACAAATATAAGAACTTAAAAAAAAGTCCAGAATAAGTTCAAATCAAATGGTAGAATTGAACTAAATAAAAGGCTTGCACTGAAAGTAACTAAGTGACTGTAATTTCCCAAAGCATTTATTATATTTCTTTTAGTTTCTTACATCATCCTTCATTGCTTTTCCACTTTACACTTGTGAGTCTGAGATTCTAATTAAATCCAGAACACACAATTAGGACTAGCTAGTTTGGCTAGCTGGCTTTATCTGGGAATTCCTAGACTCTGCCTTCCAGGACTAGGTCACTATACCTATCCAGCATTTTTACATGGGATCTGTACTCAGATGCTTTTGCTTGTAAGGCAAGCATCTTCTGAGCCATCTTCCTAGCGCAACATTCTGTTCTTAAGCAGGAAAGTTCAATTGGTGAAATAACCTGAATAATAGTGGTGGGAAATCTTACAACTATTTAGGCAGAACAGACATCCCCCCCCCAAAAAAAATCCATAAAGTGTCATATGAAGGATAGATTTTTCTTCACTCATCACATCATGTTTGTCTTCCTTGTCTCCACACCACTCTGGCTCCACTCTGGCTATCAGCAGGAGATGGCAGCAAAGTCTGTTGAGGTCCTGTGACTTACAGGAAAGTCAAGATTAATCCAATGAGACATCCAGAGAAAAGGACATAATCATCCACAGGCAGGAGTCCAGGAGAAACAAGTCTCATAGCTCAGGAGTAGCTGTCAGCAAGTCTCAATAAGTGCAGGCAGACCCCAAAGTGGGAAGCTAGCAGGTTTCAGATAGCTGGTTTCTAATTTCAGAATTAACTAGCTCAGAGAAAAATCCTTTCCTGTAAAATAGGTGTCTTGGAAGGACTCTGGGAATGGGGCGGGAGGCACTGGGGGATGGGGAGGGAGAGGGGTGGGGAGGGGGACCAGGGGGTACGGGGGGGAGGAGGAGGAAGGGAGGGAACTGGTGTACCTAATAAGTTTGTATGAGCTGAAATAAAAAAAAAAAAATAGGCGTCTTGGTCAAGTTAGCAAGTTTCCTTTTGTTCACCCCCAGATGCCTAAGATCATCTGCCACTAGACATAACAACAGTTGCTTTGATCTATCATGACTTGCTTGAAAACCTGTGGTTTTGCGGGTGAAAGGAGGAATAAGTCTACAGTAATGTAGAGACTTCTCTAGAAGGCCATCTCCCTGGCCCTAAGGCTTTCCCCAGAACTGTAAACTGTAGGGGGGAACAGAACTAGACCAGCTGTAAAAACTAGGTTCTCATCCTGGTGACAATTTGGTGACTATTCTTTATTCTCCCAACATCTAAATATAGCACCAGAAAACAAGACAGCAAACAATAAGCCTTTACTCAATTGACTCTGTATTGGTATCAAGCTATGGAAGAACCATGGGAACCCAGATATTCATACTGGTTGGAAGAGCAGAGGAGACAGGTTACAAGTGGAGCCCTTAATTTGGGTATTAATAACATGTGGGTATGCAGGTGAATGCCAGAGAGCTCTCAGAAAGCACAGGAAATTTCATTCTAGAAAACCTCAAGTTCCACTGACTTTCCCTTCATCAGTAAGACAGACAGACAAAGCCAAATGCTACACACTGGCTATAAAAGCCATGTAGTGAGCTACACTGCTGAAAGGAGAGATGTAGGAGGGATGTAGCTGTTATGCCCAAAGCAGGATGATGAGAAAAAGAATAAGACCTCCTGAAATGAAGACACCTGCCAGATTTCTGAACTGGGGACCCAACATGCTGAGAATTTCAAGTTAATATAGAACGAATAGGTACTACCCCACACCAAACAACTCACGTTATCAAAATACCTACTACATTAGAATTAAAGCTTCTAGGATGGGTGAAGTAGCTCAGCAGATAATATACACGCTCACAAATCTGGTGACCTGAGTTCAATTCCTAGAAGTCCATATAGTGAAAGGAGAGAACAGACTTCCAAAGGTTGTCTTCTGTCCTGTACCCATACACCATTGATTGTGTGTGCACTCCCCCAAATATATAAAATATATTTTTTAAAATAAAGCTTCTAGTCTAGAATTGAATAATGCTGGTTCGATAGCCCAGTACTGATTATTATGTTCTCTCAAACAGTCAGAATAATAAATATTGAATATAGACAAAATCAAATGATACTAAAAGCTTTGACAAATTGCTGGAGACTGTCACCCCACAGAGAGTAAGTTTGGAAAAGTGTACATTTTAAAGTTCTCAGTAAGTTTATATGCTACAACACAAATGAAAATGACCTACTGTATGGATCAGGGGTTAAGACACTGCCTCCCAACCCCAAGAAGTTCTTGAATCTGAATCCCGGATCCCACATAAATACGCTAGACAGAAAGGCAGCAGCATGCACTTTTGACCCTGGTGGACACAGCCAGGAAAATCCCAGAGTAGAGTAAAAAGGAGGTAGAAACAATCCAAGACAATTCCTGAGGTCACCTTTGGCCCTCCACAGAGACACACAGTGCCCTCTGATACAAACAAATATACACACACAAAATTAATTAATTAGAAATAAAAAAAAGAAAATGGTCTACTGTAAAAATCTGAATTTTAATTGGGTATATGCTTGTGTGTTTGGAGGGAAGGGGTGTATATGCAGTTGTGTGCCACAGCACAAGTGTGAATAAAAACCTATGAAAGGGAAGGGCATAGGTCACAGGGAAGAACAGACTGTGAATGTTTAGCTAGGAAGATAGTACACTGAACTGCTTCATAAATATCTATTATTATAACTATAGATTGAAAGAGCACTCAACTAATCTAGAAGCCCTCTTCCATAACAGAAGGTGTTATGATTGGTTCCAGTTCTTTTGTTGAAATATAAAATTTAAGCAACGCAAAAAAGAACCATAAGAAAATAAATAAACAAAAATTTATTTGCCTAAGGACAAGAATGTTATGTGGATGAACAATTACGTTCTGACTGCATTTAAGGATTGCTTTTCAGCAGCAAATACAAGCCTGGTACTGTAGACCAGAGCCTGTGGAAGGGGGGGCCAGAGGCCCTCTAAAAGAACATACTACTATAAGGACACAAATATCAAACTGTCATCTAGACTTTTATCATTATATTCAAAGATTAGAGCAGCTCTCAGTCATTCATCAAGAAGTTCAAATCACAAGTAGTCAAAATGCAGAAAATAAGTGACTAAAAGATAAAAATAATAAAGTATTTTATTGAGAATCAATTTCATAAAAAGATTTTATGTTTGTCAGGTGATCTATAGCTTGCTTTTATACACCGTCTTTTTATGGAGTCTGTTCTTGTTCTTGTATGTGTGGCATATAAACTATTGAAAAATATTATCATGGAATCTTGTTTTCCAAGCTTATTCATAACTTCAATGTGGAATTGTTATATATCTTCTTTGTAATGTGTTTATTTTTATTTCCTTTGATTCAACCAGTGAGTTTAGTATTTCTGACCTCTGGGTAATACTGGGAAGGTCCTGTACTGATAGATCTACACAAAGAATTCCTCCAAACAAGGCAGATTATTGTTTTCTTAGTCCTTTTCCACTACCAGACTTGCTACATTCACTTTTAGAAACTAGGTTTCCCTATCACATTTCAGTCATTCTTTTTTTTAAATTAATTTATTTATTTTTTCCACTCATACAAATTTAATAGGTACCCCGTCCCCTCCCTCCTTCCACCCTTCCGGACCCCCTTGCTCCCTCCCCCCTTTTCCCCTTCGGTCCCCCCCCCCCTTCTCTCAGTGCCTCCGCTCCCCCCACCCCCCCATCCCTGGAGCATCCCTTAGTGTGAATGTCAAACTTCCCTCTGGGTCCTCTACTGTAATGATGTGTAAGGACTCAGTAGCATTGCCTAGAGCCCTTTCTTGTGTTCCCCTTTAGTACAGTAACATTTATTGTGGCTGTTAATCCCTTGCCTCTAAGGATCTTAGAGCCTGTGATCCATGCCTTGGCTCCATCCTGATGGGTATTGGATGGATCAATCTCCTGAGGAGCAGTGTGTCCTCTCTGGACCACGAGCATCCCAGGCGGAAAGGGCACATTTCAGTCATTCTCATTGCATTGTTCCTTGTGGTTGCTTCACTGAGGCCCTAGGCAATGAACAACATTTCCCTATTGATGTTCTTTCCATGTTTAACACCATAATTCTTACTTAGCCCAGGACTGAGCATCTTCTTGCCAACTTTTCCACACATAGACTTCTATTCTCTCTTTTGTCCAGCCACTCTAGTTTGTTTTCCTTTCCATTGTTATTTTTTAATTCTTATTCTCCATTTGCGAAGCTTTTGTGGCATCACATTCCTTCTTTGTTAACAGGTACCATGCTTGACCATTTGAAGCAGAATATAAATTGGTCTGAGAAGTTGGGTATGAAATCAGATACACCTATTTGGATTTCCTCAACCCTAAAAAGAACATCTAAATCACCTCTAACTCAAAGCTCAGGAACACTGCAGAAGACGGGAGTGGTAAGAATGTAAGAGTCGGAAGTGGTGTTTGTCAGACAGTATGTGATGGACATGACAGGGACACTGCACCCATGAACT
This sequence comes from Typhlomys cinereus, assembly GCA_023101885.1. NCBI lineage: Eukaryota > Metazoa > Chordata > Mammalia > Rodentia > Platacanthomyidae > Typhlomys > Typhlomys cinereus. Next base: position 549,096 of record JALPQD010000166.1, on the reverse strand, counting down.
CACTATACGTGTATCTACTTCTATATGATCTGAACAGGATTTGGCCCAATATCTGGCCTCCATATGCACCATGCACCTGTGCATACACATGCACACATATGTATGAACACATACACATAAAACATGCAATCCTTTAATATTTCATGATGTATTGAAGACAATGAAAAGATGCTTCCATTGTTTTAACATGATGATACTACATGTGTGTATATGCTTTGTACACACAAATATGCTGCATGCAGAGGCCAGAAAACAACATCAGGTGACCTCTTCATCTCTGCTTCATTCCATTCAGACATGGTCTCATACTAAATCTGGAGCTAGCCTGCAAGTCAGAAAGTCTCAATCATAAATCTCCATCCATCTCACAACTTTGGAGTTGCACGCACGTGTGATAATGTCTAAGCTTATTACATAGGTTCTACAGATTTGAGCTTGGTTTCTCATGCTTTGATAGCAAGTGCTCTTATCCACTGAGCCATCTCCCCAGCCTATATAACTCTTCTTGAAACATTTTTAGATGCTGAAGAGATGGCTCAAGAGGTGACTCAGAGATCAAACCCCTGCCTTATAAGCAGAACCACCTGAGTTCATATCTTGGATCCTACATAAAAATTCCAGGCAGAAATGGTGGCAACCTGCACCTCTGGCCCTGGAAAGCAGAGCTTGGGAAACTCCAGAGCAAAAAAAAAGAAAGAGAGAGAGAGTAGGTAGAACAATCTAAGAGGATTCCCAAAGTCACCCTCAGGCCTCCACAGGTACACTTAGGTGCCCTCTGAGACTCGTACACACACAAAAAATTTTTTTAATTTGAGAGAAAGAATATGATTATTAATTCTCAATTGAGACTTGGATTTTCTTGCTGAAACTCTTGGGTAGGCCTAATCCAAATTTAAAGGTCTGGGGATTAAAGAAAAGACTCTAATATCTTCTCAAACAAGCCAAGCAACAGACTCAGGAGTATTACTTACTGTAGAATAATCCATAATTATCTGGATATAGGTATTCAAGAATAAATAAGATGGTATAGGCAATGAGTGAAATATAGACTTGACATATCCCATACAAAAACACAAATACTACTTGGTTGGAAATTTATCCATACTTTTACTACACCAACATTTACTAGAGCACCTTACTAATCCATTATCTAGTTAAGGGATTTCTTCTGGTAAAACTGATCGAAGTACAAAACAAATACAATATTCTTTCTTGAATTCAGAGAAGCCAATGCACAGAGGCTTTTTTCTCTCTAGTCCCTTTCTCATGACCAATTCTTAATGAGGTACAATCGACAATAATTGTGTCATACTTGATGTCTTCATACAGACACACTATAGAATGATTACCATAAATGAACTCACTGACCTATCCATTATTAAGTCACGTGTTTCCTCTTGTGTATGGTAAAATTACTTAGTCAGTTCTCTCCATATTTCAAGTGTGTATGATGCAGTATTATTGGCCACAGCCCTCATGCTATAAATTAAATCTTCAGAATTTATTCTCCTGAGAATTTAACTTATTTTATTTATCGTGTATGTGTACGGAACAGCACATGTGTGAAGGCTAGAGGAAATATTCAGGACTCAGCTTTCTCTTTCCATTACGTGGGATCTCAAGACTGAACTCATATTGCCAAGTTTGTATAGTAAATAACTCACATTCACAGTGATTTCCACGACATCCAAGGACACTTAGAAAAATAAACAAATTGTTTGTTCTAAATTATTTTGCCAGGAACTAAGAAGGATGTTTTGTAAAAGTAGACTGAATGCAGTAATTTCTGGTTATGTGCCAATACTTGTCTTTAAAAAGCTGATATGCCAAAATAAATGCATGCCTGACACTCACATATTGCTTTCCCTTATAACACAGCATAGAGTATCTAAACAAATTTTAAATGTTGATTTAATAACAGCTCAAAATTCAAATTTAAAACCAAAATCCATGTTGAAAGGTAAGCCAGTTGGGCCACAGGGATAGGGTTGTCCTTAGAAGTCTCACCTGTCGAATGATACTCTTCACACAGCGTACTGGGAGACCTTGATAGTTGGACTTGATGATCCACTTGAGAAGATGATGGCCAAGAACTTCAAAGACCATGCAGACATCTGGGAAGTGGTTAAGGATCATCTGAGGACACATTCCTGAAGCCAGGCAATTACTGAAAACATCTATATCATGTCACTTGCAAAACATTATTCTTAATAAAATACCCATCAATACTAATAATACTAAAAGTGCTATTCTTTCTAGCCTATAAAAAGAATACACTTTTTCACTAAGGACTTATTGCCATACATTATTTAATTAATACTCCAAATTACTTCAGGAAATACATGAGGAAACAAGAAGCATATATCCTGGCTTCCAAAAAGCCAATCCATAACTCAAGTCCACACTGAAGTGTGCTATTCCCATCAAAATATGTCCAGCCCAAGGAACACAGCCAAAACTGAACCCTTCCATGAGCCAATTGTGTGTGTGTGGGGGGGAACAACAAAAAACAAAGAACCTCAGAGTTTTCACTGGGTAAATTTATAGTATACAAGCTAAATAAGCAGATTACAAAATAGAAATCTTACAAACTTACCTAAAATCTATTCAATCTTTTCTTTCAAGAATAGTATCTTCCTACCAGACACAGTGGTACATGCCCGAACCGTACTACTTGAGAATTAGACTCAGAAGATTAGGAGTTCAGGCCAGCTTCGTAATGAGTTAAAGACTACCTTGGTCCATAGAGATCCTTTTGTCGTAAAGAAAAGCAAGCAAACAGATATCCAGAACTCTAACTATCTGTAATCCTAGCACCCAGCAATCAAAGACAAGGAAAAACCAGGACACCTGCTGCTGGATAGTGACCTCTAGATTCAACTGAGAGACCCTTCCTTAATAATAATAATGACCAAAAAAAAAAAAAAAATCTACAACAAGAACCTAAAAAAAGGGAAGAAAACAGATCAATAGGGAAGACAGCCAATAAACTCACAGGTAGGAAGATAGTGCATCAAACTGCTCTGTAGGTAGCCATTATACCCACAGAACTTACAGTGAAAATCTTTGGGTCTAAAGCTGGATGAGTGAAGGGAAACACACATATAAGTGGGGTGGCCTGAAAAGAGGTAGTAATTTGATATAGCATGGAAGCCTGAGCCCCAAAGGAGTAGACAAGCTAGAATAAATGGGGTTGGGGAGAAGGTCCATAGAAGCATACAAATGGAAGGATGAATAGGAATGATGAAGGGAAGAGGGGTGATGGGAGAGAGGTGGTAGAGAAAGAAGCTGGGATGAATCCTCAAAATCCTTGTAAAAGTAGAAAAATAAGAACAAAGTATCCATTCACAAAATAAATGTCAAAAATACACCTGATAGCAACTTCAGACATTTGCATATACATGCATATGTCTCCGTAAACATGCAAAAATGATGGCATCTTCATAATTAGAATTATAACAATACCTCAGGCCGTTTTTAAGAAAGTACAATGATTTAATACATAATATTAAGACCACCTTTTCAGGATTCTGAATGGTATGGGGAAAATAGACACTGAAAAAGTTGCACATTTTAATGTATATAATATTGTGAAATTTTAGGGATTAGCATATAACTGTGAGAACATCACTATCATTCAAGACCATAAAAGCTGTCAAAGGAACTAAAGCCAAGATTCAAGTTGATTACAGTATCATTAACAATAGCCAAGACACAGAAATAGTCTAAACACATGAAGAAAATCTGGCATATGTACACAATGGAGTATTATTGAACATAATGAATGCATCAATTTAAAAAAAAAAACAAACAGATTCTAGCCAATCAGTGACTGTCCAAGCCATGACTCAAAAAATTGATCATATACTATGTATTCATAACAATGATTTTGGCTCTTATGTCAGTTAGATAAAGATATCAGCTTGACAACTGAGGGCTAAGTCTTTGGCAATATCTGTGAAGAATTATTAATTAAGGCAAGTCCTGAGCAAGCACGGGGGATACTGTCTAACTGATAGACAAAGCTTCAACATAGTGAGTAAGGTCAATGCCTAAACAAGTAGATATGATGCAGAGGACTAACTCAATATCTTGGCATACAGGCATAAATATTAAGCAAGTAATAATAAAGTATGCCCTTCTCTCAGCAATTCCTGTGAATATGATGTGATCAGTTCCTCAGTTCCTATGTTGGTATAAACTTTCCTACCACACTACTGAAACATAACCAAGAATTGTAAGCCGAAATGTTCCCTAAGTTATTTGAGTCCTGTGTTCGTTCACTCAGTAACAGGAATATGAAGGAAACACAGCTATGAAACCCTCATAACATTTAATTTGTTGCTGGGTGCTTACAGTTGGTGAATCAAAAAGTGTTCATTTATTACTCTTACAATAACAACTGGATCATCATTGCATCAGCTGCTAATTTATTGGAAAAACATGTTTCCATTCTGTTGAAGAATTTACACACTACCGACTTACACAAAGATGATCTAAAACCAGAAGTTTTATTTCTTAGTCTCATTACAAGAATGACAAATTAAAGTTAGTAGCAAATTTACTTAGCCCAGGATTTCCAAGTTCTCTCATACCACTGACATCTAGATGACTCAAGTCTTCTCAAAATATGGACACATCTAGAACATAATGTTTTCTTAACATTGTAATTAACATTGAAAAGATCCACAAAATTCATATTTGGCTGTTTGGATGACTTTTTAATGTTATCTAAAAATTAGGCTTTGTTTTGTTTTCTCTAAAGAAACCCTTCCCACTGTCACTTTTCTCAGGAAAAGCTTTTCATGGGACTAACACAAAAAGTGTAGTACACAAAGAATCTGGCACAGTCAACGTGCCCACCTACTCGCATTAGCATGCTTTTTGGACTTTCCAATATCCTGAAATGAAATTTCATATTTATTTTGGTTTTGTTGCATTTATAGAAACTGGATCTATGTAACCCAGACAAGCCTTGAACTTACTATGTAGCAAAGCTGGTCTTCATATTCTGATCCTCCTGCCTTTCCATAGTTGGGATAATAACCATATACACCATCATGACTAACTTGGAATTTTTAGGGAAAAAAAATTAAGACCTACTCTAATATAGAAACGGAGTGCCCCCCCCGCAAGAAAAGATCATGACTAAGGAGATACCAACATTAAACAAGGAATAAGGGCTTCAGCAGAGTTTTCTGGAGTTTGAAAAGATCATATATGATGATGTTGGAGGAAATAACAAAAGACTTGAAAGAAGCCAGAAGATCTTAGCTGCTGACATGCTCTAATACTAACTTGTCACATGGCTTTGAATAAAAAGGAAGGGATCATAACACCAAGCATATCAAGAGATAAAAGGATCCAGCAAACAAAGTGGACAGAGCATTTATTAAGAGCAGAACAGAGCTCTTCTCTCTCATCTGTGCTCAATTTAGAGTACATGCAGTGGTAAAGGGAGGACAAGTCAAACATTCCTTTCTATAACCAAAATAATTTACTCTTGGTTCCCAAAACAACTTAGCAGCAAGGTCAAAACTGATTTTCTTGTCCGTAAATGTAAAGTGATGAAATGCTTCATTCTACTTTCTGACTATTGCAAATTTCTTTTCCAACAGAATCTAGTAGAATTAGAAAATTGTCCTTTGTAAAGAACAAGTGGAATCTACCCTTACAGCTGATTAAACAAATCTCTTCACCTTTTGAAAATTGCAGATTTCATCAGGGCTTTATTTTTTTAGACACAAATTAAACAATCTATGTCATATCTCCACAAAAGAGAAAAATATCAGTTGAAGAATATAAACTTCAGCTGTGCAACTACAGACTTAGGAGAAAGAAGATTTAGGAGAAAAGAACCTTGCTGAATTGGATTCTAACTTTTAAAAGTCACTTTTGCAATACCAAGGAAATTTGAAGGCAGAAATATGGCATTAATGAATAATTTAATTCAGTGAGTTTTATATTTACATTAAATTAATCTATTTTTTTAATTGCACAGTGATATTTAGAGAGGTGAAAGGACAAGACTTCTGCCATCCCCTCTTTTTTTTTTTTTTTTGGTCATTTTCAACAGAGGAAGGATAGGTCAATCACGGCCAGTCTTGGAAAAATACAAAATACTTTAATATGACTTTAGAATTTTTAAAAAGAGTTTTAGAAACAGTTTTTCATTTATCAAGTAATAAAGATGTGTATCCCTTTCATTTTACCATACATTTTTAAAGAAAACAAACTAGAAGCAAAATAAATAAAACCAGGGCTGAAACTAAGTGGTGGATCAACTGACTAGCACTTTAGAGGTTCTGTGTTTGAGACAGTTTTATGATAAAAACACAGCAAAAAGTTCCATATTCACTTAGGAGAAGGTTGATTTCCACAGTAACAAATGACCAAAAAATTCAGTGGAATGCTTCAAGAGCAGAATTCAAATATATTAGTACTGATAGCATTCAAGTGCAATTTTGGAAGATCAGATATAACCGAACCTTTTCTTGATCTTCTCCAACTTGCCTCCAATAGGATCAACCTTAAGCCCTGGCTGGTCTAGACCTCACTGTGTAATTCAGACTGAACTCAAACTTGTGGTATTCCTCCTGTCTCAACCTCCAAGAATGCTAGGAATACAGCCACCACCAACATATTTTGTTTTGGAGCCACTGGAGCACACATGCAGTCCCTTTGTACACTGATTTATAGCACTAAGAATTACTGGAAAGAAAGAGAGAGAGAAGTTATCAATAACTGGAGGTAGGATAAGAGAGATGGCAAAGGGTGAGGTAATAAAATCTAGATACATCTATGAAAATGTCACCATGAAACCTATCACTTTATATAATTTATACTGATTTAAAAAGCTAAAATAATCAACAGTTAATTCTACTCCAAATCAATCTAACATATTATTTTTAAAGGTTCCTAAGAATCTACTAAAAGTCTCCAAAGTCCTAGTTGACCAGGTCATGCTGAGCACACATTTAATAACTTTACAATGACCCTAGAGCTTTATGCAGAAGAGATACAGCAGCAAAATAAAAGTCTGTAAGCTTTCAAAATAAAATCTATTTACAAGAAGTAAAAAAGCATTATAATTCAGCAAAATATAGGATACGTATCCCATTCATGCCTGAAATCTTGAAGTCATCAATAAGCTGGACCACCATGTCTTTGTTTGGGTCACTAGGATCACTTTCTCGAACCTATGCAAAGAAAAACATTTTTTTTTTTTTATTTAATTGATTGTTTTTTTGGGGGGATGACACTCTGGAAGAATCTTACTATCAGTCCAAGCTGGCTTGGAGCTGACAGCAATCCCTCTGTCTCAGTTTTCTGAATGTTGAGGTTACAAGGATACACCACATCTAGTCATTAGAGGTTTAAAATAGAGAATGTTCTCTGTTATAATCATCAAAAAAGTGATTTTTTTAAAAGACTTAGTACTGTAGCTTATAAAAAATGAATTCTAATTTAGCATCACAAAGAAAAATCCTTATCTCATTTACATTTACTTACACATTTGAGCAATTTTATTTCATCCAAGGCTGTCTCTGTGTAATGTTGGGCACTTTTTACAACTTTCATTGCAACAAATCTTTTCCCCCTTTAAAAAAAATTAAAATCACAGTTATTTATATCATCAGAAGAAGATGTGATTAGCATAGTGAGATCTAGCCATTAATTTGAAACTTTTAATAAGGTTTCCTTTAAAACAGTATTTTTCAAATTTGAGAAACATAATCACAATTGAAGAATGTATCCATGCATTAAAATAATCTTTTATACTTTGATGTATAAATAAAATACCAGTTATCATACACACTAAGAGAAAGTGTTATCTTGTAGTATTTAAATTCATGCATACATATAACACTACACATATATGTATGTCTTGACCAGCCATGAAGTTTGTTGTTATGGGTCAATGACGAAATATTGACTCAAAATGAATTTTTTCTGATATGGATGAGCTACTAGAAAATTAGGCCCCGATGAAAAACAATTTCAAAATGAAGTTTAAGGGCTGGCAAGATGGCTCAACCTAGAAACTTGAGTTCAATCCCCAGGAACCCATATGGTGTAAAGAGAGAACCAAACTCCCAAAAGTTCTCTGACCTCTATATGCATCATATGGCGCAGTGCACATCAACATTATAATTCATGATATCTCTCTCTCTCTCTTAAATATTTAAAAACAAGAAATAAATCAGAAATAAAATCTTAAGTTTTTACTGATCAACTACTTGACGGGGTATGTGCATGCCAGAGTGCACAGGTGGAGGTCAGAGAACAATTTGTTAAACTCAGTTCTATCCTTCTGCCTAATGTGGGTTCGTTCAAGTCTTGAACTTAGGTTGTCAACAAGCACCTTTATCTGCTGAGCCATCGCTAATATTTTCAAAAACTTCAAGGAAAGATCATCAAAATGTGGAAAGAAAAATCTAGCAGGTGCAGTAGGGTTATCTACACGTGGAGCTTGAAGAGAGATTAAGCATGCTGATGACAAAGAACTTACTGCATATCCCAGCACAGCCAGACAGTAGAAAAGTGGCCCCATCCAAGCTTTCTAATGACATGATAACGGCCATTGAAGAGGTCTCCAATTTTCACCGGATGATAGCCACCTAAAAAAAAAAAATCAAAATCTCAAGCTAACAGCAGTACATCTATCTCTTCCTTTGTCAATTCCTTAATTAATTATTTATATGTATGTGTATGTAGTGTGAAGGTTAGAATGGACAACTTGCAAGAGCTGCTTCTCTCCTTCAACCCATGTGGTTTCTGGAGAATCTAACTCAAGTCACCAGGCTGGACAGCAATGTCTTTATTCATTGAGCCATCTTGCAGATCTGCATCTATTCATTTTAATCTCTCGGCCCCCATTTCTTCCACTTTTTCCACCCCTAATAAACACTCCTTTTCTATTCCTTTTTATTTTTTTTTTATTTTTTGCTTTAAAACCAGATTATGGGACTGGAGAGATGACTCAGGGGTTAAGACTCTGCATTGCAAGCAGAAAGTTCTGAGTTTGGATACCAGGTCCCATGTAAAAAAATACAGGTGGAATGGTGGCAGCTTGTATTTTTGGCACCTGAGAAATCCCAGAGCAAAGCAAAAAAGAGGTAGAAGCAATCCAGGATGATTCTCAAAGTCACCCTTGGTTCTTCACATGGACAGGGCCCTTTGATACACATACACACACGCAATTAAGTAAAATTAAATAAATAAATCGCTGGGAGATGGCTCAGGGGTTAAAAGCTTTTGCCTCTAAAACAAAAGAACTTGAGTTCTGATCCCCAGATACTACATTTAAAAAAAAATGCTAAGCAGATATGGGATGGTCTGTGATTCCAATCGTGGAAGGTGGAGCCTGGGAAACTCCAGAATAACACAATAAAGTGGCAGAACAATCCAGGATAATTCCTGATGTCATCCTTGGGGTCTCCACAGACACACACACACACACACACACACACACACACACACACACTCAGAAGTGCCTTCTTGAACCCAAGGTGGGGGGAGAAGGAGAGGGAGGGAGGGAGAGAGGAAGGGAGGAAGCCTTCATTCTTTCAATGTAACACATATTACATATTTAATTGTATTACATACATTACATATATTACATATTTTACATATATTACATATTTAATTGTAAAAATATTCCTCTCCATGTAAGGACAGAAAGAACCCAGCACCCTGTGTACAACAAGCAAGTATTCTACTAAACTACATTGCCATTGCTTTTCTCCTTTTCCAATCTAAAATTTCTTATGAATAACTCAAGAAAACATGGTTAGTATTGAGAAGTATTGAGAAGCTCAGAGGTGGCACAAGACATATTGAACCACATACCCTGCGAGAAGAGATAGGAGAGGGAGAGAGAGAGAGAGAGAAAGAGAGAGTCTAACTAGATATTCAGTTTCCAAGCTGTCCAAGCTGCCCTGTCATCACTGTACTTTTTTCTCTTGGATTTTAGTCTTAGGGACATTAACTATTTGAGCAATTAAGGAATAAAGTGCAGCAAATTGGTAGATTTTACTTAGTTGTCTAAGTTAAAAAGAAAAACAGGCTCTGGGTTTCCAATAATTTTTAAATTAAATGAACACTGAAAAGAAAGAAAAGTATAATATTTGTCAAATATGAATTAGGAATCACTGTTTATTTTCAAAATCCATGCTCCAAGAAACAAAAATGAATTATAACATACTATAGATGTTCCACTGTGAAGTAGGATGAAGTAAGGAAGAAATGAGAAGCAATTAGGGCAAGTACAGTTAAAGAAGGGATTTCCTGACTATAAACCTAGTGTCTTTCTACCCTGCGTATACCCTATGTATGTACACTACATATACACCATATATCCATTTAGGAAACTTCTCTAAGGACTAAGTCATATTCTGTGGACATAGACATTTAAGAAGTACTGTCTGTTTCAGTCTTTATAGCCAACTTGCAAAGTATATCACATTCTTTTTACATCACTGCAGAAGATGTTAACAGAGCTACTCAGCACTAGGTTCAAGTCAGTGATGTGACCACCAGTAAGAAGAGTGCTTTACATTCCAAAACCTACCATCCTTAGTCTTAGCACAGAAGAACACTGAACAATTTCATTGAAACTCTAAATTCTTAAGTACTAACATTTCTTAATCATTGCTAACTGTAGCATCTCTAGACTTTAAAATATATGCTAAAAAATCTCTACCATGAGTATATTTTAGATTTAAACCAGAGTATATAGCTGTGGGGTGGAGAGAGAGAGAGAGAGAGAGAGAGAGAGAGAGAGAGAGAGAGAGAGAGAGATTATTTCCACTACAATCCTACCATAAGAACAGTAACTCTTGATGTCTATGTACTCTAAAAGTTGAATAAAGACAAATTACTGGTTCAGAACAGAATCTATGGAGCATAGTAGTAGATAAAATACTGTCTCTAAAAGCAGGCAAACTAAATAACAGGAGCCTAATTCTTTGTAATTCTTAAAAAAAAACAGTTCTTTAGAAAACATGACATGTGTACTTTTATATGTTCTTTATCGTAACTCCTAAACTTACAGAAGAGAAGTGTCTTCTCTGGCAAACTTTCTTTCAGATAATAATGATTATGAGCTAGAATCAGTGAAATAAAAATAATAAAAACAAAGAAAATCATCAAACCCAAAAGGTGGTTCATTGAGAAAATAAAAATAAATATTTCATCAGGTTGATAAAGAGAAACCGAAAAAAAGAAGAAAACACAATTTATCAGCAATGAGAATGATAGTAGTGACTTCACAAAGTATTTTACAAATATTTGAAAGATAACAAAGGGATATAAAATTGAACATGAAATGACTTAAAGACACAAACTGAAAATTTTACCAAAAAGAAACATATCTCCATAATCCCATATACATCTTTTAAGATGAATTTATTTAAAAAAAAACTCACTAAAAAATAAAAACTGCACAGTGACTTGGAAATGGAGATGCCTGCCTGTATCACCAGCACTTAGAATGGTGGAGCATAATGATCAGTTTTGAGGCCTGTCTGAACTATATGGTTAAACCCTATCTCAAGCATAGCATACCACCCAAAACATAATGGAAAAAATACTACCAATTGTACACTAACTCCTCCTAACAAGCACAAAACAGAAAATACTCCCAAGTTTACCCTGTGAAGCTACTGATATTTAATTCCAAAGATAGGCAAAGGTATACAGTCTATAACATCAACATGAAATTTAGACATTTTGACAAACTAAATCAAGCATTATACATATATAAAAATAATACACTACAACCAAGTGTGGGTTATTCCAGGAATGCAAACTTTTGCTTAATATTAAAACTCAATTTGTGATATAATCGCCATAAAAATTTTTCAGAAAAAAAGAAAAATCATTATTAGGCAAGTTTCTATAGTCATCAACATGAAACTCAATTGCCCATAATACTAAAAGTAGTGAAGTCCTTTTTCCCCAGCAAAGGTGTCTCATCGTTTCTGCAAATACCTATAAAACAGTAGTTTGTTAAGTCTTTAGCTTTAAAAAGAGTAAAAAAATCTCAGCAATGTTTTGGTTCTCACTATTTCTGATATTCATATATACACACAAAAGTTGTCTTTTAAATATCACTAGTTCTTAATATGAAAACTGTCACTTCATTTTTTTTTCTTATTTTGATGATTAAGAAACCTAGGGACAACACTATTAAGTCTCCAAATTATACAAATTGTATACATGCAACATGACTTTGAATTACTTCAGTGGTATAATTTCTTCACATATTTGCCTATTATATTATGTATATTTACTTGTAAAATGTTTCAAGTATACTATGGATGATGGAACTGATATCCTTGTCAATGTATTTGAATTAGAAGCAATGTTAAGAGCCAGAAAATTCGAAAAAGACCTATAGTGGGAAGGTGGGAAGAGACGGTTAGGGTAAAACCTTTTAAAGGGGAGATTTAGGATCCTAGGACAAGGGTGAGGGAGGAATAATTTGGAAAAATACATAGCAGGGAATGAGGGGGTGGGAGATAGGAGAGACATGGGAGATAGGAAGGACAGAGGGACTTACAGAAAAAAAGGACTAAGATTGTGGGAAGTAACCCCAAAGGAATATCCTATGCTAGTAATTTGTCAAAAAAAAAAAAAAAGTCTTTTAAAGAAAAGAACAAGGAGGATGGTCCGTATGCAGAGGATCATAGAGTGAGGAAAACAGGGAAAGAAAATAATAAAATAAAAGTCTTGAGTTGATTCACTTAGAATCCAGGGACACATTTACACTAGAAATGACAGGAATATGCCAATTCCTGATAAAAATGTTGGTTAGAGAGGTCTTAAAGGTCCCCAAACATTATAGGCTTTTGCCACTGCCCTTGGTTGCTCTCCAAAAACTGTTAGTAAGACCCTATTACTGAAAATGCAACACATGAATCACAGAACATGGACAAATATATCAATTGGAAATGGTCTGAGGACCGTCTCCTTCCTGGATAGCTGAGAAAATAACAAGAAATACTGTAGAAGCTATTGGGGGAGAAATAATCACAAGCCCCATCAACGGCACAAGATCTGTAAATTGAAATATAAATCACCATGGCAACAGGTGACCACCAGTATAATAGTGGCATGAGTACCAAGGAGAAAACCAACAACTTTCTGATTGGATTCAAGACCTGTTTGCCAGAATGGTACACATCCCTGTTACTATAAATTAAAACAAGAAACTAAAAAAAGGGAAGGAAATAAATCAATAGGAAAGACAACCAGCAAACCTAAAGGTAGGAAGAAGTACATCAAACTGCTCTGTAGGTAGCCATTATACCCATAGTGCTTACAGGAAATCTTTGGGTCTAAAGCTGGATGAGTGAAGGGAAACACACATATAAGTGGGGTGGCCTGAAGAGAGGTAGTAACTTCATATACCACAGAGGCCTGAGCCCCATATCTAGACAAGCCAGAGTGAAAGAGGCGAGGGGAGATATCCATAGAAGCATACAACTGAAAGAGTGAGTAGGAGTGAGAGAGAATGGTGAAGGGAAGGGAGGAGATGGGAGGGAGAAGGGAAGCTGAGATGAATATTCAATATCCTTGTAAAAGTAGAAAAATTAAAAAATGCAAAAAAGAATTAATTTTTTTGCTTGAACAGTATAAATTATCACCTAAATCCAGAATAAAAGAAATAAACTGAGATTAAGTTTTTTGGACAGACACTATAAATTATTGTTTCCACCTGTGAGTGAGTGAATGAGTGAATGAACGAATGAATAAACAAATGAATATATATTTCCAGTATAAAGTGTCAGAAACAAGTAAAAGCCGTTTATCATTCAGGATAAACTCATAGAGAGCACAATACTAGGAAGAATTTTCTGATGTTCCTAGTGAGGTAGGGCGCCTAGCCTGGACTTCTCTTATGCACCTCCATGTCACTTCCTTATATTCTGCTTTACAACACAGTACAACGTATTTCAATAATTTATTTTCTTCCTTCTGGTCCCCAGGAGAATGTGAAACTATGAGAACAGAAACAAGGCTTTCTTTAGAGACAGTATCCGCAATATTTGGTCTATAACAGTGTACAGAACAACTGCAATGTAGAAAGCAAAGCCACATTATAATACAGATTCTGTAGCAGCAAAGCTGAACCAGAGGAACTGTGACCTAGCAAGGCCAACCTGCTTCTAAGCTGGAGTGAAACATGACTTGAGGAGAATCCTGTCTGCCTCATTTCTTCTGGGTAAGACTGCTTATGATTGGTACAGATTGCCCTTTCAAGTACATTGTATGCTGCATAAAAAAATTCATAGTCTGCTCATTTCTTATGCCCTTGGAACCTGCTGATGCAGTGTTTGCTTAGTTTCTCTATAAAATAGTAAACTCTTGGGAAAACGGCTGCTGCAAGTCCCTCAGGATCTGCAAAGACCATTTGATCCTAGCAAACTAACATAAGAGTACAATCTTTAAATTGAAAAACTGTGTGTCATCCCATCAGAGGCTGAAAGCTGCCAAACCATGACCAGCCACATAAGCCAAATGCCAACTGAGGCAAATAGGTCATTTATATTTCCCAATTACCTTTCCTCTAAATATAAATATAGTCTTCATATGTGACAGAGTGGGATATTCTGAAGCATCTTTAGTCTGAAATGCTGCTCAGTTTTAAAAATTTTTCTTGTTCAAGTAATCTATGTAGATTTCTCAATTATTTTAAACTCTGTAATTAAGGTCACAAGCTTCTTATATATTTCTACATACAACTAAATGTTCAATTTTGCTAAATTCTCAAGTATATTAATATGCTCCAAATCTTGGATTATTTAATTAAGATTTAATGAACACAATATTCATTACAAACATATTTCCATTATTTCTTAAATAGATAATTCTAGATACAACTATTTCTCTCTTCAGGGTTTCTTCAATAAAAGAATCTAAAGCATTGTTCAATGAAATATGATTTATTTCCTTAGATTTCCTTAAGATTTATCCTTAAACTGAAAATAATCATCAATAACAAACAAATACAGATTTGAGGAAAGGCGTGAGAGTGGGGGGGTGGCTTTTGAGACAAGAGTTATATTACTATGTAGCTCTGGTTGGTGAAAAGACATTAATACAGGCCAGCTGGCCATAAAAACTTCAGTAATCCTCCTGCCTCTCAGCCTCCCAAATTGTGGGATTACAGACATTATCACCCTGCCGGGACATAAGATTTTTTAAAAAAACATGTTAAAATGTCTAGGTTAAGATCCTTCACAGTGTGCTTCATAGACTAAGCATTCCAGAGGTGCAGTACAGGTTTCATTTTTCAGGTGTAGTTTTGCTATTTTATGAAGTTAGTTTCCATGTCTTTTCTTCTTTGTAAGACTTTGGATGCTTTAAAACATATTTCCCAGAGTGCTATGAGCGTATGCTCACAGTGCTTGTATGCATCATTAACAATTTATATTAGGTATGAATTTATATTAATTTATGTAAGATGCATTAACTATCAGACATTCATTATAAATGTTGTTTTCTATCCTTGAATGTTACATGCATTACTTTACTTTTTATTATCCTAAATTTTCTTTTAAACTTTGCATAGAGTTTGTGTGTGTTTGTGTGTGTGTGTGTGTGTGTGTTCCTGTGAAGGTCCAAAGGTGACTTCGGGACTCATCCTGGATTGCTCCTACCTCCTTTTTGCTTAACTCTGGGATTCCCCAGGCTCCATCCACCAGAGCCAGAAGTACAGGCTGCCAGATGTTTTTATGTGATGCAGGACCTTGTGCTTGCCAGGCAGAATTTTAACCCTTGAGCCATCTCTCCAGCCCTATTAGCCTAAATTTTATTGTTCAAAGCCACTTGATAACAACCTGGTTTTCCCCTTGACAGTATTATGTGGTCTTCTGCATAAGATTTTTATCACTGCTCAAACATAAGGCCTGCGCCAAGAAGGGAATTCACACTTGATACTGTAAAACTGGTCAAAAGATCATGGCTGGGGAGGTCATATGTTCTGGGGAATTACTGCTTTTTTACTAAATGGACATGTTATCAATCTGCTTTATTTATATTTATACCCATGCATGAGTGCTACTTTCAATCCTTGTCAGAGAAGCTTCTTTCTACAATGGGCAACAGCTAATACAGAGACTCATAACTAGTAAAATTGTTAAGAAAATAAGTGCTGTTCAGTGCTTAGCTCTAAATGAGACATTTTTATCTCCCTGCTGCCCTATTCCATGAGTCAGGAATATTGTGAAAGAAGGTGCAGAAAGACTGTAAAGCCAGATGATGAGTGTGGTGAAATACTGTCTCTGATCATGTCTTACCAACTCTTAGACCAACTTACTAACTCAAAATTTATCAATTCAATGTTTCTTGTTAGCCTTTCAATTTATGTTTCTTCTCTTCTTCTGCCCCAAAATATGCTAAGTTATCCTATTATAAAAACAAGCTTCCTTTACCTCTAATCTGACCCTACAAACAACAATCATTCCATTATTGAATTTCATGTAAGACTCTAACAGTGTACTCTACTAATACACTTTATGTTGCGGGACCAATCACTGGTCCTAATTAGTGAGTCATTAAAGATCCTCCCAACAGGTATCCTTGTAGCCTTCATCCTCTCCGTACTATGATTTCACAGAAGTCTACTGAAATTAAATATCTCTTCTTTTATGAAAACTCCCCTATTTTTACTAGCGTTGTTTCTTTGTAGAGGTAGCAAGCAAATGTATACACATGCAGAAGCAGTGGCATATTTGTTGAAGCCGATTTTCTCCTTCCACTGTGTGGATTCAGAGGAATGAATTCAGGTTAACAGGTTTGCATGTAGATGCCACTGTCAGTCTTCTCCTATTTTAGGCCCCAGACTACATAATCTTTGACAAACCATCAAAAACTCAGGCAGAACTAATACTGCCCTAGAGAAGAACTCTGGGTTCTGATAAAACCATTGGTTTTAAAGGTAGACAGTGGGTTGGGTATCATAGTCAGGCACAGGTGTTGACTTGACAGTTGAGGGTTTGAGCTCTAGGCAGATTTGTAGAGAATGAGTGGTTGAGTTAAGCCCAGAGCAAACCTGCAGGAGATTGTCTAGCTGATGGGGAAGGCCCAGCCCATGGTGGTTGGGACTAGACCCTAGAATAAAATAGAGAGCTGGTTGAGAGAGTCGGCATCCTTGTGCACACTTGGCCAGACATGCTGGTCTGGCAAATAAGGATTGTCCCTCTCTCAGCCATTACGTAGTGATGATGTGGCCTGTTCCCTCAGCCCTGGTATTGGTGTGAGCTCTCCTACTAAGATGGACAAATTAACTGTAACCAGGAATTGTATGAGAAAATAGAGTCCTTGTTCCCTTAAGCCGTTTGATGGTGATTTTATCAGCAACAATGCAGGCTAACTGCTACATTGGGGGTTGAGGTAAACAGAGCTAAAGAAGCCATTAGCAATAAGTTTGTTTGTTTTTGTTTTTTTTTTAGTCAAAATTCTCTTCAATTAGAAGAAGAAATAGCAGATATAACAGGGCAAAGGAGAGCAATCAAGACATAATCACTGACAGGAATATACAATATGATAACCATTAGGTAAACACTCTAGCAGTTCCTCTTCACTTGAGCATAGTTACTAGATCATACAATTCTACCTCTACATATACTACACAGAGAACAATAGAAACAAGTGTTTCTATTCACATATTCACAGCAACACGCTCACAATAATCAAAAGGTTAAAAACAAGAACTCCAATGCACAGACACACAAAACACATATATTATGTCATATACAAACAACAGCATATAGTTCAACATAAAGTAAGTATTGACATATTACCCAATATACATGAAATTTCTAAACATTATGTTCAATGAAAGATGCTAGACACAATTGAATATGTATTACAAAATCTTTTACAGAAAGTATCTGTAATGAACAAGTACACAGAGACAAAAAGAGATGAGTGGTTGCCAGGGTCTAAGGAAATAGTATGTTTCTTTCTTTAGAGGGTATTGAAAATGCTTCAAAACCAAAAATGATAGTTGTACAACTCTTCATATAATGAACATCATGGAAATTATCCCTATAAAAGGACAAGTTATGCATATAGATTACACCACAAAATTTAAAACTTCTTTCATTTAACTCTTCAATCACAGGTTAAAAGAAGAAGACCACCATAATGTGAATCATAATGCAGAAGCAGCTCAAGTCAGCTAGCCTGGCATACAAAGCTGTAACAAGAGACTCTTGTCTCAAGTATGGTGGGATTTGAAGACAATATGCAACGTTATCCTCTGATTTCCCCATAGCAAGTGACACATGTACATGCGCGTGCACGCGCGCACACACACACACACACACACACACACACACAGGTTTTCTTAAAAGATATTAAATATGGTTTTAAAGAACTCTGTGTTCCACTTTTATAGTTGTCTAGGGGAGAAGTAAACTACTTCTCAAATTACATTATCAGATTCTGCTTAAAAATGCTTTTAAAACCGAGGCCTCAAACAAGTTCTAAAGCTCCTGGGTCCTTCCAGAGACACAAGAACCAATTTATAGATCAGAAGCAGAAAGGAAGGAATTTCGTGTTCCTATGGATCTATAGAAGAAATGGAATGAAAAAGGGTGCATGAATGAAGAAACTAAGAGACTTCACTGATTGGACCTCTAAAGCCAGCCTCCAGGAAGCAGTGGAGAAGGCCATTGAGAACAGGGTAGCAGGGAGGCTGGAAGCATTTGGCTGGTCTTCGGTCTTCCTCAGTACTACTATCTACACACACCTACTCTGGGACTGGGTACAGTAGAAAGGCCTCTGCCCCCAATAAGAGAATAGCAGTGTAGTCCCTCACCATAGGAGAGAAGCAAAGAGCAAGAAGATCATGACAGACTGTACAGACTGCTTCAGCTCAGAGGCACCTTCCTCTGTGGTCTACACAGGACTCAGTAGAGACTAGAGTCACTGACAAGAAGGATGACTGCATTCTTCAAAGTAACTGACAAGCAAGTATGAAAATGGCAGAGTGAAACCCATCACTTCTGTACACTAACTTAAAGACTGCCCTCATCCAAAGACACCCAGTCTATCAACTGATGAATGGGGGGACGGAAATGGGACTACTATATAAAAGTACTGCTAAGGAATAAAAAAAAGTATTCAAGCCTAGGTGGGTGGGATGGCTGCAAGTACGACACTATACTACTACAACCCTAAAATGGAAAATCTAGAATACATGATTGAATGTGTTCATGAAACTCTCACTCAGAACACTACAGCCATCTACAGTTCCTCAGTCTACTGCACGCCAACGTGAGCACAAACTTTGCATGCTCTTTGACCTTCCTTCTCGACTTTGTTTTTACTTTTCTGGGCTTTCTCTTCTTCTATTCTGTTGAAGTTTTTCAAAGGCTTGTCATTGACAATCCACTCTAGAACTCTTACTTTAAATTACTTAGCAATCTTTGCATGATCTGTACCAAGTCTATAATACCTATATTAGTATGGAACAGTCCACAAAAATTGACTTTACCTCTGAATGCTGATAATGGAATTCTGAAGGCAATACTTAGGCTCATTATTTGGCAAGAAGTCAGTAAAAGCTATTTAGGGTTATAGTTTATTATAGAACTCTATAGATTAAAATCAGCCAAGGAAGACACAAAATGTAGAACCCAAAGGATTTCTAAATAATAAATTGGCACTTCAAGTTATTGAAGAACAGTGGATTCAAGGACAGCACAAAGGGAGGCTCAGTGGAACTTCAGTATCCTGTTTCTTAGGACAGCTCTGCCATGCAGATATGGTTGTCTACCACAAAGCTGACCTAAGTCTCCAGTCCCTCAAGAGGTCAAGCTGATGGTATGTGGCCAAAGGACCACCCACCCATAAAGCAATCATATTGCTAAACTGTCTAATGTTGATCAAGGCTACTAGACAAACCAAAGCACTACGCATGAATGACACTGCATGAAACTTGAAATCACTTCCCAAAAGTACTGATAAAGGCCAGATCCCTCTTTGGGCAAGATTCAATTTTTTACTAGTTGCTTATTTGTCTTCTGGTTCTTAGATTTATATTTCTAGCTACTTTGTTGAATCCTCACAAGTATCACATTGACCAAAAGTCCTCCCCTAAACAACAGTGACCATACTGTTTTCTCTTATTTAATTGGCTAGTTATATATACATGTATTTATGGGACACAATGTGACTTTTTGATATATACAGAACTGTTTTCTCCAATAAGGAACCAAGGCAACTAATAAAAGCCATAGCACAAGATATAAAATTAAAATAAATTGAGTAGGCTGGAGAGATGGCTCAGGGGTTAAGACTCTGTCTCAAAAGCAGAAAGTCGGATCCCAGGTCCCATATAAAAATTTCCATCAGGTGGAAATGGCGGCAGTCCACACTACCGGTCCTGGTGGACAGAGCCAGGGAAATCCCAGAGTAAAGCAAAAAGGAGGTAGAAGCAATGCAGGGTGATTCCCAAAGGCCCCTTGGTCCTCCACATGGACACACAGTGCCCTGGGATGCATACATACACACGGCATGAAAAAATGAATAAAGTTTCATTAAAAAAAAAAAGAAGGTTATTTAAAAAAAAAGGAAATTGAAAGAAACAAATGATCCATAAAAAGTACAGGAAGATAATGATGAGGAGAAGTTAGGATAAGAGCACATGCTGTACATTGCCATTGCTTACCCTTATAGACAAACAGGATGAGGAGAAATGCTATGAAACACCAGTTCCTGGGCTGATATGGCAACTGCACTCATGAATTCACAGCAGCTGTGATACCTGCTCAAGACTGACACAGACCTGCACCTGTCGACATTCCATCATGGGAGCATCAGGGGAGGGGCTTAAGAGAACTTCTTCCAGAGGAGCTACTTGTAGTTAATCCTTGCTAGCAGGGTGGGCATCATTTTCTTCAGTGTTTCAAGTCACTGCTAAGCTGCCCATGGCCCATCAAATAACCAACCACTTACACTCATGTAAGCAAATCTAATTAAACAACTAAAACAAAACAAAAAACAAATCGAAAAAGGCATGAAAACAGAAGGACTGCTTGGGAAGTAAGGTAGTTCGGAAGCAGGGGGGGGGGGGAGGACAATGGGGGAAGGGATGAAAACGACCAAAATAGATAACCTGTGTGTATGAAATTATGAAAGAAAATAATGAGAATAACTATACATTTTTTATTTATTTTACTGAATAGTACATATAAATACTCTATTTAAATTACAAAAATCAGGCAGTCTATACTTTCTACAGATGGAAAGTAAACAAGTGACTAAAAGCAATTTGAACATAAACGCAGTCACCTGACATGTTTCTAAGCATGTAAGTAATTATCTGCAGAATATCATGAAGAAGATAGTGCCCGTAAGTTTCTACCAAGACTATCTGTATACCATTCAAATGTGTATCATTTATAAAAATTCTGTAACACTACAGATAAGATAATAAAATCTTAAATCTAATACAGAAACAAAACACATTCTATGGTTTATAGGTCCTTCAGTCCTATTAACCTACTTGTATGACATGCTTTCTTAGAAACACACAATATTAGCAAACTGCCCTTTCCAAGAGAATTCCTTTGTAGAAACAAAAAAAAAAAATTGTGAATATCAATGTACATGATATAGAGTTACAAAGATGCCAATTTACCTAAGAATAACTTAAAAGAGCAACAAAATGAGATTCCCAGAGAATCAGGCAAAGCTGGTACCCTAATATAACAAAACAATACCTTACTGTGGCCATTTGAAAAATAGATATGTGCTCAGGGTTTGAAAGGGAACATCAGGCAGTTTGAAGCAATGATTCTCTTTATAATATGACTCCACCAAACACAAAGGGTTATCACTTAATTACAGCTAAGGAGATAGCTCAGTGGGTAAGATCACTTGCTATACAAGAATGAGAACCTGAATTCAAATCCTCAGCATTTATGTAAAAGCCAGATTGAATGCACCTATAACTCCAGCCTTGGGGTGTGCTGGGGAAGTTGCTGAACTTGCTAGACAGCTAGTCTAGCCAAAAAAAAAAGGTAATTCCAGATTCAGTGAGAGACCCAATCTCAAGAGGGGAATTCCTAATGTAATCCTCTGGAATATGCTCACAGACATATGTGCATTTATACATGCATGTTTTAGATAAGCAAGCCATACTCTGAAGTGTGCATGCGGTAAAACCCCTTGCTAAAATCCATAACACTCCTGGGGGTTTCATTTCAGGAGTTTAAGGGGTAGCCTATGAATGTTTGCCAGGTATCTCCAGTGCTTCTAAATAGCTCTTGACATAGGCTTTATGTACAGGCACATGAATCACGTGTTACTCAAGACCTCTACAAGTTTACAGACTTCATCTTTGCCCAACTCTTGTTGTCCCTTTGGTTTAGAAGTAGAATTTGAATCAAACATGCACAATGCTGCTACAGTTCCTGCCCAAACAACTGGCAAGATGTGACCCATAAAGAAGACAAGAAGTGCCAATGGCTCTCTCTTGAGGCTGAGAAAGGATACTCTATTAAACAGATAGGCAGCAAGCTAAAGGAGACTGTTCTCAGTGGAAATGGCAAGACAATGCAGAGGAAAATTTCCGAGGGGAATAACAAAATAAACACCGGGCACAAGAAAGTGAAAGTTACATTCATTAAGAATCTCATATATATCAGTTAGCTACATACCTCATTCACATGTTTATCTCATTTTAATCCTTATAAAACTTAAGAAAGTAAGATACTACATGCAAGATGTCATTATTGGGCTGAGGAGATCGTTCAATGATTAGGTCATTGCCTCACAACTTACGTAAAAGGACATGAGTTCAGATCCAGGATGATTTCCAATGTCACTCTTGGGCCTCCATTGGCACACAAACTCAAATGCACTCTTGTACACACACCTGCGCATGTGTACACCCACTCAGAGAGAGGGGGGAGATGAGGCATTTTTACATTCAAAAGCCAAAGGTACTTATCCAGCAATATAGTCAGAAAATATGGCCAGATTCTGAACCCAGGTCACTCACAGACCAGTTTATAATCCTCCTGGAGAGCTATAGTTAAACAAGATGACTATGAAGGACAGACAAGAAAAGTCCTGACAAAAAAAAAATAATGTCAGGGCAGACAGAGAGGAATGATAAATAACAGTTCAGCAACAGCAGCAATTAAAATACTGGCCTTTTGTTGAAACATTGGAAGATTCATTGGTAAGACTTGTAAAGGTGAGACAATAAAACCAATCAAATACAGTTTGGATGGCCATAAATTATAAACAGCAGATATTAAAAGCCATGAGGCAGTTATATTGAGTGACAATAGTTACTGCCCCAAAGTATTTGTATAACTTAGGATAAACATTCCTTTTGCAAAGGGTATATAGCATACTTTATCGTGTTTTGGAAGAACTGGAATGTGGCTGGTAGAGCACAAGGCTTTTTGGGATGAAGGAAATAAAAGCAAGAGAAATAATAAGTGAAGTGAGAGACACTTTAGCCTTAGTGAAACATGATCCCACCCCTGGGAAAGCAGCCCCCCTTTTCCCCTTGTCCCTAACAATTCAGTCCAAAGGCTTCTAGGAGGGGCAAAGGCAACAAGGGTTTCAAAGAACAAAACAGCCAAGTATAGAGAAATGGCAAACAAGCACTCATAGAGAAATTCATCAGCTAAGGAAGCATACTGACTACAATGATGAAAGCCTGATCTGCAATCAGAGAAGAGACTCTGAAAATGGAAAAGGATACTGGTCTGGATCCTTTGATATGCAGTAGGAGGGATATCAGATTAAACCTGCAGATTTAAATATATACACAGATGAATATAAAAGTAAACACATGCCTGTGTTTCTTTCTGTCATAACTGGAATAATGATACTATTACAAATGAGGTACTTCCAATTAATTGCCCTAATAGAAAGAAAACACATCTAATGTCCAGATTGTGTTCTAAGTATCATTCTTCACAAAAAAAAGGAAGAACCATAATTCTTATGTAAAGAGTTTATCTAGGCTAGGATAAGGAAATATAAAATGAATTTAGAATATGTTATTGTTCTTAAAACAATTTAAAGAATGACTGAGATATTTCAAACTAATGAGGTCCTAACTCAATTCAAGCAGCATTTTAACAAATGAGATAACAGCATAACTCATTATAAAAGGAATCTATGATGAGCCTATCTGAAGAAAGGTCAGAGAGCTAGAATGGGGTGGACATGGTGACTGAGGTATTCTCAAAGTAATTCTCAACAAAATACCAATAAATTAGTTAGAAAGAGTATTGATATAAGTATTTGGCAGGGACCATCCTAATAAGGTGAAATCACAACTAAGAAACTAAACTACACTTGTGTACCATCTGATAGAATGGAGTATTTCAAATTTTTTAAAAAATATAACACAAAAAAATTGGCTTGTACCTTCAAAAATGTTAAGATCATACAAGCAAAAAAAAAAAAACAAAAAAAAAAAACTGAGCAACTTCCAATTAAATAGTAGATTCAAGAAACAAGGAAAAAAATAGTTATTCTACCATGGAATCATTTTTTATAAATGATAATATGGGGAACCTAGTAAATCTAAAACTGAGGTTAAGGTTGACTAGTGCTAACATATCACTGTTAACTTATTGCACTTGATGGTTATAACTGTGGCTTTGTAGGATGTATTTTGTTAGAACTAAGTTATTCAGCGGTAACAAAACCATCTTTAACAACTTAAGATCAACCAGTTCTGGTAGGAAAAATTATCTCTTTTATCTATGAGGGGAAAAAAAAAAATCACAATCCTTATACTAGACATTCCCAATAAATTCCTTGGATAATGTTATGGTTTGTACCTTAAGTGTATCCCCAAGATTGTGTGCTGAAGGCCTGCTTAGTAGTTTACAGTTCTACCGGGAAAAAAAATGAAACCTTTTAGAAGGCAGAAGCTAGTAGAGGAAGTTAGGTCACTAGGAAAATATATCCTTAAAGGAAAGGGCTATTAGGACCCAAGCACATTTCTTTTTCTGCATCCTGGCCAACCTGAAATAAGCAGTTTTCTCTACTATACTCTCTGGATAGTATACCTCACCTCAATACAAACAAGTTCAAGCAAGCATGAAGGAAAAACTGAAATCACAAGGAAAAATAAACATTTTCTTCTGTTTAGGTTATTTTGCCACAGCAACAGAAATCTGACTAATACACATTTCTTGAATGTATTTATGTCAACTACCTTAGACAAGCTGCTACAGGCCATACCACAAAGTTCAGTGCATGACATGTGGCACACATGATGACAATTAGAGGCACAAGTTACCAAATTTAAGGGAGAGCAAATATGAAAGAATAAAAGCGAGAGTGAACATGCAATTTGTGAGCATGCATACGTGACAAAAATTCTTACTATCTCTAACATGCCTTATTTAGAGTTATTTTAATATTCTCTGTTCAGAATTCAATGAATTTTATCTAGATTCATCCCTATAAAATTCTTTGTTCTGGGCTAGAAGAGATGATTCAGGGGTTATGACTCTGCCTCACAGTCAGTCCTGAGTTAGAATCCCAAGTCCCACATAAAAAAATGCCAGTTGGAAACAGTGGTGGCCTACACTTCCCGCCCTGGTGGGTAGAGCCTGGGAAATCCCAGAGCAGAGCAAAAGTAGATAGAAGCAATCCAAGATGATTTCTGAAGTCATTCCTGAACCTCCACAGGGATACACAGTGTCTTCTGTAGAGGGGAAGACAGGGAAGAGGGGGGAGAGAGAAAGGGAAGGGTGGAGGGAGGGGAAACAGGGAGGAGGAGGAGGAAGGAAGAGAAAAGGGGGAAAAGGGGAGAGTAAGAGATGGGAGGGAAATAAGAGAGGGGGAGGGGAGGAAGAAGGGGGAGGGCTAAAATTTTTATTTTTTAATACTTTACTTATTCAATTGTGTGTGTGTGTGTGTGTGTGTGTGTGTGTGTGTGTATGTGTAGAACCACAGGTGAATTCAGGAACCACCATGGACCACCTCCACCTCCTCCTTGTTTACTCTGCCCCTAGATTCACAGGCTCTGCCCTACCAGGGCCAGAAGCGCAGGCCACCCCTGCTTCTGCCCGGCGTCTATACGTGGGGTCTAGGATCCGAACTCAGGACCTTCCGCCTGCAAGGCAGAGGCTTAGCCCCTGAGCCACCTCTCCAGCCCCTAAATTTCTTTGTTTTAAAAAAATTAATTCTTTTATTTATTCTTCATCCTCTATTTGGGGATGGGATGTCCTCAGTTGTGTTCTACACTAGTGTAAGGAAATAGAATAGGCTACAGTATTCATGCCAACATGGTGGAACCTGCTTGTGAACCCATCGGCTCCTGAAGAAACATTCTTACAGATCAACTGCAAAATCATAAACAAGAGCCACATCTCTTTAAAACAACCACACTTACTCTAACAAATGCAGACTAAGAGGCAGGATGAACATTACTGTGGCTGTCAATCCCTTGCCTCCCAGGATCTTGGTGCCTTTAGCAAATGCTAGACTTTGTGGGGTCAATAGTGTGTTGGACATTGCGCAGGGCATGCAATGCAAAGTCCAATTTTGATTGCTTCGGCCCTAACTTGTGTGGAGTATCTTGCATCTCATTGCTCCTCCCATCCTTGTGCTCTTACAGTAGTGTTCCTATGCTTAAGGGGAACACAAGAAAGGGTTCAGGAAAATGCAACTGGGTCCTTGTACGTCATCGGAGAGGAGGGCCCAGAGGAGGGCACATTCTCCGGGGATTCTCCGGGAATTGGGGGATTGGGGATTGGGGGGGGAGGCACTGGGGAATGGGGAGGGAGGGGTGAGAGGAGGGGAAGCAGGGGGGTCGAGGGGAGGGAGGGAACCGGTGTACCTATTAAGTTTGTATGAGCGGAAATAAAAAAAAAAAAAAAGAGGCAGGATAAATAATAAATTCTGAATGTTCCAAACTGTCCTGTATCTTTTATTAGACAACATATACTTTTTAAGTCATAATCATTATTCAAACAAATACTAGGAAAAATCAGCTCTTTTTTTAAAGAAAATATTGAGTCTATAGGTAGATACCTGTACCTGTGGGAGAATAAAGAGTAGCTCTTAGTTCTTTCTTACAATTTCACACCAGAATAATTTTCATTCATTTTTGCAAAAGCTAAAATTATATTTTTTCTAGCCAACAATGAAAATGACCTGTATGCATTAGATAAATGACAATTAATAAGCTACAAGCATATTCACTAAGGGCTTATAAAATTGACCTTATATTAAACTGTTCAGAATCTTGATAACTGCAGGAAATTAAAATCAAATGAGTAAATCAAATAATAAAGGCAGACAGATACAATACGGCAACTTATTTTTCTCCCAAATTCTCAGAGTCTAACCTATGCAAAGTACATTGTCTATTACTTGTTCTCATTAATAAAGCATCAACACAAGAACAGTCTATTTCAATTGTCTCTATGTCTTTATGAAATCACATGATCTATCATGTCAAATGACAGCAGAACCCACAGAATGCCATTTTCATTAATATGTTGCCAGGAAAAATAAGTATTTATAAATAAATGTGCATGCTTTCTTTTCACAGATAATGACTACTATGTAATTCAATGCTATACAAAAAAGAAAATGCTTTCTTTTTGGCCTAACAGCCAGAAATTTTAAAACCAAATCATACAAGAATTATATTTAGTTTCCTTAAACTTAAGGGTTTACTGTATTCTTTATACTATATAGTATCAGATTAAATGCTTTTAAAAGTACCTAGATATAGAAACATAGAAAAGTATTTTTCTTTTATACTTTCTGTCATGCTCATGTGTGTGACATGGTATTTATGTGTGTTTCTGTTAGTGCTCATGGATGTGAGCATAGTCACATACATTCACAAATACCTCCACATGGGAACTGTGGAGACAGAGGATAGCCTTTATGCATTGTTCCTTATCTTTCTACTTTGTAAAAGGGTCTCTTCACCACTGTTTAAGCCAGGCCAGTTGACCTGTGGGCTTATGGCCACAGGCATATTGGGATTACAGACACCTGAATTCCTCTATCTGGTTTATAAGGGTTCTGGAGATTCAAACTTTAGTCATCACATTTGTAGACCAAATATTCTTACCCACTGAGCCATCCTCAGGACTCACCTCTTATATTTTCTGATGTCATTCTATAGTCAATGAAAAAGGCTATTTTAGTAAAGAAAGTAGCTCATTTCACTGACTCCTTGGTCATTCCCCCAAACAAATTATTTAGCTCATGAGGAAACATGCCCACTCTGCAGTCCATCACATCACCTTTGCAGTAGTCTGCGGGGTCCTCCTGCTCCTCATCATCTGACCCCAGAATCTCCTCCTCGGGCTCTGGAGGCACTGGGTCTGGCAGTGGTGGTGGTGGTGGCGGCGGCGGTGGAGGAGGAGGAACTAAGGGAGCTTTCTGTTGAGGCTCCGGCCTGTAACAACATAAGGAAATTTTCTGTTTATTTATTTAGAAGTAAATCTTGCACTATCAACAAACTTTAGAGTTTCGTAATATCAGAAAAAATAAAACTTATCACATAATTAATGTCATTTTATCCATTTTAACTGAATTCAGGTAGTATTTCATCACACAAATGGAGCCTTCCCTTTTATTAGTGGACAACATTTTTACAGACAGACCTTTAGTATTTCTCAAGGTTTGACAATGCTACAAAAATCCAATGGAACTGTAAGACACACAACTTATTAGTGAGCAAACATCCACAGTGACCACACCACACAAAGGTAGGTACAGAGAGCTATCAACTAATAAGAGTTGGATTTCTCTTACTTTAAAAAATAAATACAGAATTTTTTTGCCATAGAAATAACCAAAATGAGGGCTGGAGAGGTGGCTCAGGGGTTAAGCCTCCGCCTTGCAGATGGAAGGTCCTGAGTTCTGATCCCAGATCCCACGTATAGCCGCCAGGCAGAAGCGGGGGCGGCCTGCGCTTCTGGTCCTGGTAGGGCGGAGCCTGTGAATCCCGGGGCAGAAGGAGGTGGAGGCGTCCATGGTGGTTCACGAATTCGTCCGTGGTTCTACACACACATACACACACACAGACACACACACACGCGCGCGCGCGCACGTACACACACATATGCACACAGTTGAATAAATAATAATAATAAAAAATTTAAAAAAAAAAGAAATAACCAAAATGAGATTACATTTCCAGGAGAATTCATAAAACCTTGACTAAATACAGTATGTTCCCGAATTCGTCCGTGGTTCTTACACACACATACCACACGCACACACGCATATACCCATAATTGAATAAATAATTAAAATTTTTTTAAAAAATTAAGATATGTTTCACGATGTTTTTCTTAACCAAAGGACAGGAAAATACGGACTAAAAGAAACTATCAGGGTTTATGCAAAATGTTAAGTTTTGAAGAAAAACTTACACAAATACTAAATGCATTTACTTAGAGGAAAAATAATCATAATGAAATTCTAAAAAACAAAACTTACATTTACTATAAAACTTAATTATTGTATCTACCATGTTCCAATGGGAAAAACATGAGTTTAATGTCTCAATTTGAATGCCAGACTCATATCTAACTGTTAACCTAATCTCTTAAGGGTACTGCCAGTGTTCTCCCTGAACTGACCTCTACAAAGTGAGTAAAAAAGGAGGTAAAGCAAAGGAGCTGGACTGATGAAGCCATTCCCAAGAGGAAGTATTGATATGGTAAAATGACAGTTGCCTAAATAAATGGTAAGCAAGGGGAATCCCAGTTGTGTCCATGTGATAAACAAGTGGTGTTTTCTATTAGTCAGTATTCATTTTCCCTTTCTTAAAATATCTGGATTTCCTTTGAGGTCAGTATTACTCCCTTTATAACAGAAAGCTGGTTTCAAACGTTTCCCTTACTGCAGGACAACAAGGACACACAGTCAGACTCTCTGTCCAGCCTGAAATCTTGAACAAGGTTAGCTGTCAATAAAAAGATGCTAGCTAACCCAAGCTGCTGGAAAGATCCAAGGCCAGAGAAGCTGTTCCGATCACTGCCTTTTCTAGGAGAAATGCAAAATATTTGTCAAACCTGCGAGCCCTATCACTTTTCGCTATATTGCCTTTAGCACAAGTAACTAATGAACATGGCTTGCTGACAAAAACTCAAACTGCCACATTTGAGTGAAGAAAAGAGGAAAGATGGGAAGCAGAAGAAACACCAAAAATCATAAGGTAGAAATGCAATAAAACATGTAAACTGAAGGCAAATACTAGCAAGTATAGTTACCTTTAGCTGGTATACATAACATCTGCAGGCCAAAAAATGACTTGAATTGATCTCTACTTGCTGGAAATTATGAAAACTCAAAGTTAAACTCCATCAGTAAAAGACATTAAGAATATGGAGGTAGGGGAAAGGGGGGAAGGGTGCAAGGGGGACTGAGGAGTGGTGTAGGGAAGAAAGGGACTGGGGTACCTATTAAGCTTGTATGATTGGGAAAAATAATATAATAAAAAATAAATATTGAAAAACAAAACGTGGAGGTACTACATTTGAGCTAGACGTCAGTCGTGATGGGACAGTGAAAGGTAATAACCACAGACACACATAATTACTTCCACAATATGGCCAAAAATTACAAGTCATCTTTTGGAAGCTTGAAAAGATTGTCTGTACAATGAAAGGTGCTATAAGCACAAGGAATAGGAATGGCAGGAGGTGGAGGCAGAGTAACTGTGTAGTTTCACCACATCTCCCAAGGAAGATTGACAGGCAGATCACAAACACATGCACTACCCATTTTGCAGTGATGTGGAAAGAATCCAACTGACCAATTTGCTCAGTCAGAAATTCTTTGTAAGCTACCATTTCTTCTTAACTCAGAAATGGTTTATAAAAAAAAGCAGATTCTCTGTATTAACTGTATTAACTGCAAAAAGACTTAAGGGGGTGGGGGACCACAGACCACCACTATGCTACCACTAATATTAGACCAGGTAATTCATTATTCATTTTCATATTCATTCTGTCTGTCTGTCTGTCTGAAAGGATTTCATGTAACACAAGCTGGTCTCAAACTTGCTATGTAACCAAGGATAGTCTAGAACTCCTGACTATCCTGCCTTAACCTCCCAAAGTTGTGACCACAGGTGTAACAATTTCATGCTCATAAAAGGTTTGGTCTAGAGTACTGCAAAGTTTGTTTAAATCTCAGTTGTATCCCAAAAGAAGAGGTGACAGATTATCTCACCAAAAACATGCTTGTGAACTATATTCACAGATTAAAATAACTGCCATCAATATCAATAATGGAAACCATCAAGAAACTGTATCACACAGAAAATACCAGAAATACATAAAAAACATGGGGAAGGATGTATAAATGTTTTAATTAAGAATACCAAGACAATTAATTAAATAGCTAAAAGAAGTCTTTTCAATGAATACTGCTACAATCATACATACCAATCTCAAAACGAACAAAAAAATCTAGGTGTCCTACAACACAATCTTAAATTCTATCTCCACTGTATTAAAAGAGTTTAAATGAAAAAACCAACACTATGAAATTCTCAAAAAAAAAAACAAGAATTAATCTTCATGACTGATTTTAAGTTAAACAGTGTTTCTGAGATGCAATACCAACAGTATGAACAATAAAAGAAACCATAAACTGCTCTTCATCACAATTTAAAGCATTAGTTATTTATTATGCATTTACATGTGTAAGCAGATATGAATACACATGTGATCATGGATGCAGAGGTCAAACACAAAAAGCACTCTTTAGGAGCTGTTTATCTCACTTTTTCTAAAACAAGCTCTCTCACTGATAAATTTGGTTGGTCAGCACCAGGAAATCCTCTTTATTTCCACCTTAGAAGTACTATACTATAAGCATGTGCCACCATACACACCTTTGCAAGTGAAAACATTTACACTTCAAAGAACACCATCAAGAAAATTAAAAATCCACTTAACAAGAACAATTTTTTTATAAATCACACAACCAACAAGGGACTTGTATCTGAATACATTTAAAAATTCTTACAATTAAACAACAAAAAAGACAATGCATAAATGACAAAACGCTATAGTGCTCCACCATCATTATCATACAAAAAGCTGTAGCTCCAATAGAGCATACACAAAAATATGATTGGAATGGCTTGTTCTCAAAGATACATGAATGACCAAAACACAAAAAAATACCCAAAACAATTACATTCAATTAATGTAATGAAGATACTCTCCCACAGGAATACCTAACAAATCCATCTCCCACAAGAATGTCCAGCAAATTCGTTTCCCAACTGATTCCAGAATCTGTCAAGGTAACTGTTACCACTAACTACAACAAATCCAACAAAGATGAAATAGCTCCATGTAAAATATTGTCCAAAAGTATTCCCTGTGGAAGTATTGCTTATAATAAACAAAAGACAGAAACAATATAAATGCCCATCAACTAACAGATAAGCATATAAAATGTTATGAGCTTACAATGGAAAATTATTCCAAAACAATTAGAATGAAGTGCTTATATATGCCACAAAGTACATTACCCTTAAAATTATCACACAGATTTTAAAAATTTTTAAAGACTATAAATTCAGATTCTATTTTGTATCAAATGGCCACAATAGTTATAGACACAAACTGAAGGAGTGGTTGCTCAGAGAAAAGGAAAAACATAAAAGATTATATTGCATATTTTTTAAAAGGTAAACTGTAAGGTGTGTGAATTATATTTCAAAGAGCTGTTTAAAATTTTAAAGGAAAACATACAAAGCTATAAATGTATTTAGATGTATACGATTATACATTTTAAAGTGAATGTTTTTCATTCCATCCCCAGTGAGATGGCCTGCAATTCTGGCCCTGGAAGGCAGAGCATGGGAAACCCCAGAGCAAAGCAATAAGTAAGTAAAGCAATCCAAGATGATTCTTATCTCACTGAGCCTCCACAGGCACACCACTCAAGTATCCTCTTGTATACACACACACACACAACATATAAATATGCTAGTCATCACTCCATAAAGAACCTTTAAAAATACAGTTTTACATTAATTTATTTGAGTATGTGTACACATACACACACAAGTCACAGGGCACATATGGAGGTCAGAGGACATCTTGTGAAGGACTCAGCTCTACCTTTCTACCATGTGAATGCCAGGGTTTAAACTCCAACCTCTAGGTTTGGCTACAAGCATCTTTACTAGCTGAGTCCATCATGAAAGTACAAACTCACACCCTCACCCCAACATACACAAAAACAACTTTAAAAAACCACAGAGTTGGAGCTGTGCATAAGTGGTACTTCTTACAAGAAGCTCCAGGGTCAATTCACAGTTGAAGGATGAAAGGTGTGATTTCCTCTGAAAGACACTGGGGATTTAGCTCAGAGACAAAGTTTATCTAAGATATCAAAGTTTATCACTGCCCTGGATTTGGTCTCCAGCATCAAAACAAAAAACTCTTTTAATACTAAAATTATCTTAATATGTCATCAATTTCATGTTGTATTTTGCATGTGCATCTTGCTCTAATAGAAAAAGGAAGAAAAACTGAACAACCCTGGAAAAACATATGTGTCATCTGTTGTAAACTGCCAGGGTAATAAGAAGAAAGTGTTGATTTCCTTCCAGTTCCTACTTCCCTCCTTTCTTCCTTCCCTCCTTCCTCTTCTCTCTCTTTTCATCCCACTCTTTTTTTCTCATTCTGTCTTTTTCATCAGAGAAAAGGAAAAGCAAACTATATACACTTGGCCATCTTTTAGGTACTACCTTAGATGGCAATGCAAAAAATTTAAGAAACATTGTTCACTTAATCTTTAATGAGGCATAAAAAGGAGGAGCTCCAAACAAAATTTCAATTGAATTTCAGAGAAGCTCACATAAAGTAAAACATTATTTTCTTCCCCCTTGTGTCCATTTCTAGACCTAAACTTTTTTTCCTCCTCTTCATTCTTCACTACTTAGTGTGGTAATTGTTGACTTAAGAAATACCAAATTGGGGCTGGAGAGGTGGCTCAAGGGTTAAGCCTCTGCCTTGCATGCGGAAGGTCCTGAGTTCAGATCCTAAACCCCACGTATAAATGCTGGGTGGGATCAGGGGAGGTTGCGGCCTGCGTTTCTAGTCCTGGTAGGGCGGAGCCTGTGAATCCCGGGACAGAGTAAACAAGGAGGATGGTGGAGGTGGTTCATGGTTCCCAAATTTGTCTGTGGTTCTACGCACACATATATACACATACATACATACACACACATACACACATGCGCACACACACACATACATACACACATACACACATACATGCACATTGAATAAATAATAAAATTAAAAACAGAAATATCAAATTGGCACTTCTATTTAAGAACAGAATTAATCGATATATACAAATTGTATATAAACACAAAGATACTTAAGTAAAAGTGAGAACTAATTCTTTAGACAGTCATAGGTTTAAAAAACAAAAACAAAAGCTCTCCTAAGATTCTAACAAAAAGCAACCGTTAATTTCATATTCAAAAGTTGTTGGCAATTTGCATGTTGAGGTCTACATATAAAAGTATAAGAAATTAACTGGAGTAAAAAATATTCTCGGGCTGGAGAGGTGGCTCAGGGGTTAAGCCTCCGCGCCTTGCAGGCTGAAGGTCCTGAGTTCGGATCCCAGATCCCACGTATAGACGACAGGCAGAAGCGGGGGCGGCCAGCGTTTCTGGTCCTGGTAGGGCAGAGCCTCTGAATCCCGGGGCAAAAGGAGGTGGAGGCGTTCATGGTGGTTCGCGAATTCGTCCGTGGTTCTACACACACACACACACACTCACACACACACAAGCACGCACGAACACACGCACATGCACACAGTTGAATAAATAATAATAATAATAAAATATTCTCAACATATAAAGGAATAACATATACCAATTAAAATCCCAAAGCAATTCTTTAAAGAAGTTGACCAAATAATCTCAAAATTCACATGGAGGCACAAAAGACCCAGGATAGAAAAGACAATCCTGAGTAACAAAAACACTGCTAAAGGTATTACCATACCAAATCTTAGTCTATACTACAAATCCATAGTTATAAAAACAGCCTGGTATTGGCTCCAAAATAGACACACAGATCAATGAATAAAGATTGAAGACCCAGATATAAGCCCACAAACATACAGCCATTTGATCTTTGACAAAGGGGCCCAAAGAATCCAATGGAAAAAGAACAGCATCTTCAACAAATGGTGCTGGCAAAACTGGATCTCCACATGCAGAAGATTAAAGCTGGACCCGTACTTGTCACCATGTACAAGACTTAATTCCAAATGGATCAAGGACCTTGATATCAGGCCAGAGACTATAAAAATCATAGTTGAAAGGATAGGGAACTCCCTCGAGCTGATTGGGCTAGGCCAACACTTCCTAAACAGACATCCAATGGCACAGTCACTGCTACCAACTCTCAACAGTTGGGATCTTGTGAAATTAAAGAGCTTCTGTTCAGATAAAGAGATTGTAACACGAGCTCAAAGGCAACCCACAGAATGGGAGAAAATCTTCACTAACCACATATCTGATAGAGCTCTACTGTCCAGAGTGCACAAAGAACTTAGAAAATTAATCACCAAGGAAACCAATGGCCCAATTAAAAAATGGGCCCTGGAACTTAAAAGAAATTTTACCAGGGATGAAATTAAAATGTCTAACAAATATCTTCAAAAATGCTCCACTTCTTTAGCCATCAGGGAAATGCAAATCAAAACCTCCCTGAGATATCATCTCACCCTGGTCAGGATGGCAAAAATCCGTAATACAAACAAGAAGTGCTGGAGAGGATGTGGAGAGAGGGTAACTCTCCTACATTGCTGGTGGGAATGCAGGCTCATACAGCCATTCTGGCAAGCCGTCTGGAGATTCTTAAAGAAATTAAAGATTGAAATGCCACATGACCCTGCTATTCCACTTTTGGCAATAACCCCCCATGCAGCAGAGGTTCGCCTCGATAGCACAAGCACGACCATGTTCATAGCAGCACTGTTTACAATAGCAAAGTCATGGAATCAACCTAAATGTCCAACAGTTGACGAGTGGATAAGGAAACTGTGGTACATCTATACAATGGAGTACTACTCAGCCATCAAAAATGATGAATTACTGGAATTTGCTGGGAAATGGATGTCATTAGAAAGAATTATATTAAGTGAAGTATCCCAAACCCAGAAAATTAAGCGCCGTATGTACTCCCTAATAGGTGGCTCCTAGTACCAAACTCACCCAGCCCACATTGAGACACTCAAGGGTAAACCTATGTAACACGGTAATTGCAAGGATTGTGAACAGGAGGGATGGGGTTGGAGGGCCACACCAGACACAAGAAGAGAGGGGACCATGTTACAGCAGAGAAAATCGGCCTCCAAGGAATGCAAGTAAGTAATATGACACCTGGTTAAGTTCACAGACCTTTGTTCCTGATCATGTACAACTGAGGGGGTATGATCTCACCAGAAGGGGAGGGCATATAGTCTGGCAGATGAAAAGTGATCATTTTGCAAATGGGTGACTGATCCCTCCCTCACCGAGGTTTCCTGCTTTTATTACATCTACCCTTGAATGTGCTATTATAACAAGACTCCAGTTTAACAGTTTTTTGTCTCTGACCAGGGGGTGACATACAGTGCCCATCAGGATAGAGTGAAGGGCATTGCAGGAGCAGCAAAACTGCAAAAGAAAATCAACAAACCACAATCCAGAACTTCAGAGACTCTATATCATCCACATGAACTAAGCCAGCCTAATCTCCCCCCATCCTGAAGCTCAGGGACATTTGCGGAAGAGGGGGCGGTAAAAGTGTAAGAGCAAAAGGATGGGGGGAGCAATGATCTGAAGAGTCTCCACACTAGTTAGGGCTGAAGCAATCATAATAGGACTTTGCATGTCCTGCGCCATGTCCATCACACTATTGACCTCACAAAGTCTAATGTCGGCTAAAGGCACCAAGATCCTTGGAGGCAAGGGATTGACGGCCACAGTAGTGTTCCTATGCTTAAGGGGAACACGAGAAAGGGTTCAGGGAAATGCCACTGGGCCCTTGTACCTCATCGGAAAGGAGGACCAAGAGGAGAGTTAGGCATACACAATAAAGGACTCTCTGGGAATTGGGGGGGGGAGGCACTGGGAGGTGGGGAGGGAGGGAGGGGGAGGAGCAGGAGTTTCAGGGGGAGGAGGGGGGGAGGGAACTGTTCTACCTATTAAAAGTTTGTATGAGTGGAAATAATAATAAAAAATGTTAAAAAAGTGACTTGCTTTTAAAAAAAAGAATAACATAATAAAGGCTGACACACATCTATAATAGACTACTGAAAAGAATTATAACTCATAACTAAGCAGGAAATGATGTCTAGCTCTCATAGTAAATAAACTGAAACTAAAAATGAGATTGAGGACAAGGGCTATCAGATTAACAAATTGGGTAAGTTTGACCATAACATTTTTTCTAAGAAGGGTGATCTGTAATATGATAAAAGTTTACATATATTCTTTGATCTATTACTTCCATATCTATGAACAAATCCTTCATGAACATCCTTGTAAACGCACAAGACAAATGAACAACTACAAGTATTGTGTGCAGTACTTGTACAAGTCTATAAAGTGTTGGCTAAATTTTAGCATACACAAAAAAAACATATAACACGAAATAGAATGGGGCAAAGCAATAAGTTTTGATGGATAAGACATCCATAATAAAAACAATGCATATAATAC
Organism: Typhlomys cinereus; assembly: GCA_023101885.1. Classification (NCBI taxonomy): domain Eukaryota; kingdom Metazoa; phylum Chordata; class Mammalia; order Rodentia; family Platacanthomyidae; genus Typhlomys; species Typhlomys cinereus. Next base: position 511,355 of record JALPQD010000166.1, on the reverse strand, counting down.
ATATATATCAATATATATCTTAAAGATGTACAGACTGTATTAATACGTATCTTAAAAGATGTGCTGATATCTTCTTCCTTTGTTTTGGGCTGAATCTCAGTTGGGATTTCGGTTGTTTTGAGAAAGGGTTTCATGGAACCCTGGAAGACTTTAAAGCTGCTATACAACTGAGGATGTCCCTGAACTGAGCTTCCTGCTTCCACCTCTCAAGTGTAGAGGATTGGGGCTATAGTTCAGTACCTCCTACCTCCAACTCAACAGGTATATGATCTATTTACTGGTCTTGGTTTGTGGATATCCATGTATATGAGTGTGTACCATGGAACACATGTGGAGGTCAGAGGACACTGGCCTTATTCTAAGACTATGTTGTCTACTGGTAGGTGAACTAAAAGAAAGTCAAAGTAAATTAAAGTGTTAGTGAATCAGACCTGATTTCTTACTAATATACATTTCAACTAGCAAAAAAAGTTGTTTTTACAAAATGTCAGTTTGATTACCCAAATTTAATACAGTGAGTCGGGACAAGAAAACTGCTTTCAATAAAGAGAGTATGGAATCAGTGTATAGAATGGGTGTATAGAGAAGATAAAAGCAAGGAAGGATTGGAACTGTTAGTCCACAAAAGAGATGACAAACACTAGAACTCAGAATTCTTTGGTTGGAAGTGACTGCTGGTCTTTCACACTTGTGGTAGTGAAAGTTTGCCTTCATGCTAACACACATGAGGCAGTTGAAGGGCCAGAAAAGTTAACTCCTGTTTTAGCTCCCCTGAGATGAGGGAAAAGTGGAATGTTCAGCCACAAAGAACATGGTGGAGACTAGTTGATATGTAGAATCTGGAACTAAGAAAACAAAAGGTTCTGGCCACAAATAGGAGAGGTCATCAGCATGTGTCTTGTAGCTGAAGGCTATCTATGCATGTGAAATTGTCAAGAATAAACTCAGGAGCAAAAGGGCCAAGGGCACAATCCAGGTCAAGCCACTAACAGAGTCTAGGATACTGTAGTCAAGACCATTTTCCCATATTATAATCACTTACTTGTGTTTTTAAATTTCACGCACAGAGCTCAGGGGTTAAGACTCTGCCTTGCAAGCAGAAGGTTCTGAGTTCAAAACCCAGATTCAACGTAAAAAAAAGTCATTCGGAAATAGCAACAGCCTACACTTCCAGCCCTGATGGACAGAGCCTGGGAAATCTCAGAGGGAAGCAAAGGAGGGGAAAGAAGTAATACAGGATGATTCCCCAAGTCATCCTTGGGCCTCCACAGGGACATACAGTATCCTCTGATACACACACCCACACATACAATAAATAAATAAATTTTTTAAAAAAACAGCACAAGGATTGGAGAGATGGCTCAGAGGTTAAGACTCTGCCTCAAAAGCAGAAGGTCCTGAGTTCAGATCCCAGGTCCCATGTACAAACATCAGGCGGAAATGGCAGTGGCTGCCACTTTCATTCCTAGTGGTCAGAGCCTGGAAAATCCCAGACCAAAGCAAAAGGAGGTAGAAGCAATTCAGAATGATTCCAAAATTCACATGTGTGTGTGTGTGTGTGTGTGTGTGTGTGTGTGTGTGTGTTAAACACATCAATAAAGAAAAAAAAAAGAACAAAGCACAGAAAGAAAAAAAAAAAAAATCAGACCCCCCCCACAAAAAAAGACTTCATTTACTACATTGGAGAATCAATACTATTATTAAGATGACATGATCTATCTATTCAATTAATCTCAAAATCCAAAATGCCATCTTTCAGAAGTTGACACTTGTTCCTACACTTCACATGGAAACACAAAATTCCTAAAAGCCAAATGTCATAGTTAGGTACAGGTGTCAAACTTGATGGCTGAGGGTTCAAGCTGTGGGCCAATTTGTAGACAGCCGAATTAAACCCAGTACAAACCTGCAGGAGATTAGATTGATTAGTTGTTTAGTTCAGCCCACGGTGAGTGGGAAGAGGCCCTGGACAGGTGAAAAAAAAATAGAGAACTGGCTGAGGAAGTTGGCCAATTCTCCTGTACACTTAGCCAGACATGCTGGTCTGGCAAATAAAGATCATCCCTCGCTCAACTGCTTTGTGGATAATGGTGTGGCTGCTTCCCTTAAGCCCTTTGATGATGGTGCATACTCTCCTGTCAAACAAGACTAAGTACTATAACCAGACTATCATAAGAGAATAAATCTCTTGTTCCCTTCAGTCATTTGACAATGATTTTTATCAGCAACAATGCAAGCAAACTGCAAAACCACTCAAGAAAAATGGAACCAGAAATTCATACTTTACAATTTAAAAACTTATTGCAAAACAATAATAATCAAGACAGTGTTACTAAACAAAGAATATACAGATCAATGCAATAGAATAAACTCTCAGATTCACAATAAATAAATTTACAAAAGGAGCTGAACCATTCAAAAAGAGTAAAAAGTCTATGCAACAATGATGACTGAACAGCAGGTACATGCATGTTGAGGATAACACCGGATGCCTGCCTCTCTCCACACAGAACTAGCTCATGAGGGAGACACTGGCTACAACTGAAAACTCTTAGCTGATGACAAGAAAATAAAACACAATGAATTCGACTTTACACCTGCAAGAGTGGAAAAAATAAAACACAACTGATGGGAAGGGATATACAAAAATCAAAACTCTCAGATATCAATGAGGGTAATGGAAACTGGCGATCAATCTAGAAATTTCTCAAAGGTTAAAAATCAGTTACTGTATGACTCAACAATTCCACAATTTAGTACATAACAAACATTAAAATTCATGTCCACATAAAAACCCACACGAGTGTACATAGCACTATTTCTCTGAGGATGGAATCCAGGTTCTTACACAGAGAAAACATGTGTATCCAAATACAGTCCTAGTCCAGCATTATTATTACTAACACCTAGAAGATGATAAAAATTATTAAATGGAGCATTATTCAACAATAAAATAAATGTTGATAGATGCTATAATATACATAAGCATTGGAAAACATAATAAAGTAAAAGAAATCACACTAAAGAGGCCACATAAGATATGATTCATCTATATAAAATGCCCAAATAAATAATTACAGAGAAAGACAGAGTAGATATGAAAAACTGGCTGCATGTTCATAGCATTCATAAAAACTGAAGGATATGTAGAAGTTAGTCTGATAAACATGCTGAATTGATTACATGACAAGTGAATCTGAAGAAGCCACCTAGGGTGCATCATAGAAACAGAAGGAAAAAAAGAACACTAAACACATACTAGAAAAAAAACTGAATAATAGTACGGTTGTAGTTGCCTGTAAGCCTAGCATTTGGGAGACCCAGACAGAAGACCCAGGAGCTTTAAGCTGGCCTGGGCAACACAGTGGCATCACACCTCAAACACATTTTTTAAAAGATAGAAAAAACAAACAAACAAACAAAACAAAACAAAACAAAAAAAACAGAGACCATGAGTAGATAGTAACAAGGACTAACCACTATCTTCCATTTAGAGTTTTTGGAAAAGACAAAAATAAAACAGAAAAGAAGCCACTGTGAGATGAAATAATAGATGTGAACTGTTCGAAATTACTACAGAAAATATCTTCTCAGATTTTGAAAGTACAAAGGAAACTACATGGAGAGAAATCCTCTATCTAGCAAAAGAAAAGAACACCAAAAGGATGGGAGGGGTGCTATATAAGAAAGACAATTACAGGCTAGAGTAATAGCTCAGTAGTTAAAGCACCTATTCACAAATCTATAGAGACCAAATTCAATCTCTGTAAGTTATGTGATGGAAGGAGAGAACTGTATAGAGTTGTCCTCTGATCTTGGCATACAAATGTGTTCTCTCTCTCCTCTCTCTCTCTCTGAAATAGATGTATATATATATTTTCCAAATTAAAAATGACCATCATTCACAGAAAAACATATTTCAGAAAGAAAGAAAATGATAAGGAGTGATTAAATAAGTATGAAATGTCTATTGTCAAGCTACCTTATCTACCACAACAGCATTTTAGAAAGCAAACATTTTAAATAGCATAGTGCTGTCCTAAGTGCTTTATTCCCATTAACTCAATCCTCAAATCACTCTACAAGATAGATACTATTATTCACTTTTAATAAGTAAGGATTAAAGAAATGGGAGATTAACCTGAGAGTACACTGTAAGACTAAAGATAGGAATTGAGTTTGTCTTATTAAACAGGTTGGCACAGCAGATTCTGAGCAGGATCAGTAAGGGGCAGATAAAACTCTGAGACAGGTTCAAGTTGTAAACATTTAGGAAATACGCACAATAGGGTGACATAAGTCACTTCAACACTGACATGTTTGAAGCATTCAGGCTTCCCAGACCACCAAGAACAAGACTGGAACCTGTGGGCAGGCCTGGGCATCTGCATGTGAGATTCTGATACAAGTGATTCAGGAGCCACACTACCGTACACAGTCACCATAACCATTACATACAAGTTGTTTATTCCCATGTTCTTTTTTACTTTCATATACTTTAAACAATGAAAATATTTGGATACTAGGTGTCAAAGTAAAACTTAGTCAAGTAGTGTGTCAGTTTCAAGCACTCTAAGAAAAATTACTACAGGCTAGCCCAAGTGCCCTCTCTTCCTTTCTGCTGAGTGCCTGTTGGCTATTGTCAAAATGGGCAAGTTCATGAAACATGGGAAAGTGGTGCTGGTCCTAGCTAGATGCTACTCTGGAGGCAAAGCTGTCATCGAGAAGAAAACTGATAATAGAACCTCAGACTGTCCCTACAGCCACGCTCTGGGCCAGAAGAAAACCTCCAAGAGGCCAAAGATCAAATCTTTTGTAAAAATTTATAGCTAAAATTATCTCATGCCCACAAGGTACTCTGTGGACATCCCCTTGGACAAAACCATCATTAATGTCTTCAGAGACCCAGCTCTGAAGCTCAAGGCCAAGATTAAGTTTAAAGAAAGATAAAAGATGGGCAAGAACAAGTGGTTCTTCCAGAAGCTTCGGTTTTAGGCATTGTTTCCCATCATTAAGAATAAAAAGAAGAAAAAACACTGCAGGAAAATAAATTGCAACTAAATAAGGGACTACTAAGCAGCAACAATACAATAAACAATAACACATCTTAAAAGAAGCAAAAGACCATTTTTTTAAAGTAAAGCTTCAACAACAGAGAGCAGCTAAAGGATTGCAAAGATGCAGTGAGTAGGGGAGGATTATTGATCACCTAAGAGCTGATAAAATTTCTGGTTTGGATAAAATGTTTCCAAATGATTCATTCACTAGGGAACTATATACCTAAATAGGCACACTATGGTTGATGGTACACTCAACAGTCCACCATAGCCACCTGTGAGTTTTCTCCTTTGAACTGCCCAGAACACACGCTCCACTCACTTTCCAATTGGCTGGGCCCTAATACCAAGCATAACATGCTCCTGTAAACTACTCACTGCCATTAACATTAACACAAGGGAAACTCAGCACTCACCAGTTCTAAACCATTCAATGCCTTGCAAGAGCGTGACTAACATGAGAAAACAAAAAGTTTGAGTTTAAAAGGGCCTTCCTGATCACAGTGCAAGTCTATTTCCAAAATTCCAGGGACAGTGATAGGACATTCATTCCAAGACTATATAGCAAAACCCTCTTTTGAGGGAGTAAAGGAGGAGGGAAGAAGAGCAGAGACAGAGAGAGACAGACAAACACACTTACCTGAGGTGGAACAGAAATTCAAAACATAAGGTACTGCTGAAAATCGTACCCATGGAACAATTTTGAAATTTACGAATCTCTCTCTTCCTTTCACAGGAGAGACTATCTGTACTAGTGTATCAGTGCCAGCAGTATATCTAACAACTGAGGGCTGCCTTTAAAAGCATCAAATCCATATACTTGACAGGGCAGGTACTAAAGTCCCTCCCGTCCTTGCATCCCACCAACACAGATCAATGTGAACTCAGAAACTGGTCACCTTAGAACTATGCTTTTCTCTCCTTCCCTTGTGTCACAAATCTTGAAATTCTTTTCTCCTGTTCCAAATTCTGACTGATTACCCAAAGTCTATAGAAACACTTCATGTATTTAAGAAAATCAAAGTTCAAGATATATGAAATAAGTATATAAGTAACAAGGCAGAAAGTGTTTAATAACTATTTAACACATACATTTGATTTTCATAACCCAAACACTGATATATCCGTAGCACGTGATGTCAAAAATAAAACATAACAAAAGGCTGAATATTTCCTTGCTGCTTGTATCTCTAGAGATGCTTAGAAAAAGAACAGAGAACTTAAGAGATATATAAGAAAAAAGGTATCCACAGATCTAGTCAAGGAGAATTCTAGACAAAAGGTATTATGTGCACCTGAGCACAAGTGTGACAAAAAAAATTGGTAGAAAAAAAGGCTTGCCTATTTTTGCTGATATATAAGGTTAACACAAGAAAACCACAGCAAAAGTAGGAGAAAAGGTGGGGTCATATTTTGATACCCTAGCATGGCGAATCTAATGTTTTCTCAGAGTGGGGAAAACAATGCTATAACACAATGAGTCCTAAATAGATATGCCACAATCACAAACAAGCTTTTTCAAAACACAAAAGCTAACCAAGGAGATTCTGACTCAGTAAGTGTGGAATGTGATCTGAGTACAAGTAGCTAGGAAATGATACACACCCATGTTAATCTCTGCTCTAAAGAGTCATTTCCATCCAGTGACTTCCTGGCAATTTGCCAGTGTGTTTACTATCCAGGTACAAGCATGGAAAGCAGTACAACTGGACACAAAAACTGGACACAAAGAGGCAAATACAATAGTCCAGAGGAATTTGAGAAAGACCTCCATTTTTATTAAAACATGATTCACTGAATGTTAAGTGATATTAATCAAAATTTCAATATACAAAAAAAGGCAAGTTTCAGTTAACTCCATTCAAATGTAAATAACTGCACCATAACATATTCAGATTCCACCTCAGAAAACATGCCAAAGAACCGATGTATCTACTAAGTTTGTATGAGCAGAAATAATAATAAAAAATGTTTAAAAAGAAAAAAAAAAAGAAAACATGCCAAGGGAAGATCCAATGACTGATATATACATCCTATATGTTGTTCTTATAATGCACTCCAAGTGCTGTTTTCTCCTATGCTGTTTCCACTGTCTAAAAAGGCCAAAGTCCAATAATCTTGGTGCTACATAATCTACTCATTCAACCCATGTTCCTTTACCAGAGCTAACTTAGCAAAATAGAAATAAAACCTTTCTACTTAAGAGCTGTGTTTTTCTTCTTTTATCGCCACATATTTGCTCCCATGTGTATTTTACAAAAATAGGAATTTATTTTCATGAACAAATTCCCATATCATCAAGTTTATAAAATGTTTCCCTTTTTCTGGAGAGAAAATCTCTTTATACAGCCTAGGCTGATCTTGAAGTCTTCACCTTCTAGCCTCAGCCTGTTTAGAGTTGTGATTAAATAATGGTGTGCATCACCATTCACAGCTAAAATACCAATTTTAAAAGTTTAGACTACTTCATCATAAAAACATATCAAAAGCACTTAACCATTTCTTTACTGCTTTCCAGTTTCTGACTGCATGAAATATGAAAGCATCTTTTACTATGCATGCATCTTAACCTACAGTATAAAATTTCTTGGGACATAGAATCAGGAGGGTTATTATCAAATTAAAGATTATACACTTTTTTAAAACAAACTTATTGCCAAACTACTATACATGCTTTTGTACAGGCCATGTTCTCATCAGTAGTCTTCAACAGCAGTTAAAACTGTTTCAGGTAGGTAACTTCATATACTCTTAACAGATACTGTATCAATGAAGGAGTTTACTTTATAGTAACTTTATCAATAAGCAGTATATCTGTTATGACAATATTAAAAATAACAAAATCAGTAACAGCTAAAACTTAAAATACAAAATCTGACAAATAAGTGATGACATTATTCTAAAAATTGTTTTAGGCAGAAAAGCTTAGCGTAAAATTACTGCAAGTTTTAAACTATTTTTTGTCACCTTCAACATCTATTCTGAGCACATTCGAATTTGTGATATTGTATAATATATTTTTGGTCCCAATCCCCATTTTCCTGACATACAAATCCTAAAATCCTTAGACTCTTCGATGTAAATTTTGTCAATGATCTGTTTGAAAATGATGTGACAAATGGTTGGCAGTCCTAGGTAAGTTCAGAACTGGAGCTGGTCTTAGGAAATACCAAAGCAGAATTAGAAATTGAGGGTTTCACACCAGCTTTATGCATGTGTAACAAAGCCTCTTAAAAAAAAAAAATCCAAAAAGATAAGGTTCTAGTAACTTCTTAAGAGCCGAGCACAAGGAGGCCCCCAGAAGACAGCATGCTTGGGGAGGGTATAAAATGCCTCACCCTTCCCTGCATACTTTATTTTATGAATTTTTCCATCTGGTCCCTTGAAATATTCTTTATAAACTGGCAAATCTGAGTGAGTCCTGCACTGAGTTTTCTGAGCTACCAAAACAACAGAATCTACATAAGGAGCCGTACAAAATACTAACGTACACATGATAAGTCAGAAGCATCAGTAAATTAGCCTACAGTTTGCAACAATCATCAGAGTGAAGAGGTAGGTTCAGAGGCTACACACTTAAGTACAAGAGGTAATGTTATGTCCAAGCAAATCACAACAGAACTGAATTGGACCAGAGGTCGCCAGGCTGCAATCTACCTTAACAGCAATGATTCCTTAAGCGCAGGGAAAATCCACACACCTAATGTCAGAACATACTGAAGAACATAGGAGAACTGGGTTTGGCTTTACCTGTATCTTCAAACTGTTGCCTCAGAGTAATCCTTCAAAGTATTTCACCATTAGTTACATTTTGTTTTCAGAAAAAGCTCCTAATATTAATATAATCATTTGGTAATCGGTAGCACTAATTCTAAAACACACTTCAAAAGCCCATTTATGACAGATATGCCATTATAATTCTGTCTGTGTCATGAACAAGATAAGAAGGCACCTAAATTTGGGGAGTGTTCACCCAGCCCACATTGAGACACTCAAAAGTAAACCTATGTAACACAGTAATTGCAAGGATTATGAACAAGAGAGATGGGTTAGGAGGGCTACACCAGAAACAAGGAGAGAGGAGACCATGTTACAGCAGAGAAAATAGGCCTCCATCAAGGTCTGCAAGTAAGTAATGAGAAACCTGGTTAAGTTCACAGACGTTCTTTCCTGATCTCACCAGAAGGGGAGGGCATATAGTCTGGCAGATAGGAAGTGGTCATTTTGCAGATGGGTGATGGACCCCTCCCTCAGTGAGGTTTCCTACTCTTATTACATCTACCCTTGAATGTGCTATTACAACAAGACTCCAGTTTAACAGCTTTTTGTCTCTGGCCAGGGGGTGACATACAGTGCCCAGCAGAATGGAGTGAAGGGAATTGCAGGAGCAGCAAAACTGTAAAAGAAAATCAACAAACCACAATCCAGAACTTCAGAGACTCTATGTCAATCACATAGAGCTAGGACAGCCTAATCTCTCCCCATCCTGGAGCTCAGGGACATTTGCGGAAGAGGGGGCAGGTAAGATTGTAAGAGCAAAAGGATGGGAGGAGCAACGATTTGCAAGATTCTCAACAATAGTTGGGGCCAAAGCAATCATAATGGGACTTTGCATGCCCTGCGCAATGTCCAGCGCACTGTTGCCCTCATAAAGTCTAGCATCTGTTAAGGGCACCGAGACCCCTGGAGGCAAGGGATTGACAGCCATAGTAGTGATCTTATGCTTAAGGGGAACAAGAGAAAGGGCTTATGGAAATGCCACTGGGTCCTTATATGTCATCGGAGAGGAGGACCCAGTGGAGAGTTAGGCGTACACAATAAAGGACTCTCTGGGAATTGGGGGGGAGGCACTGGGGGAAGGGGAGGGGGAGGAGGGGGTAGGGAGGGAACTGGTAAAAAATTTTAAAATGTATAATTAAATTTTTAATAAAAAAAAATTTGGGAAGTGTTCTGTAGGACTATACTGGATTTAGAACAAGTTTGCAATTTTATTGGTGGAAAAAAAAAAGCTAAACTCTAATTCTTACTCTATGCTAAAAATTGTTTTGACATTTTTTTAATTTATTCAATTAAGCGTAGTGCGTGCGTGTGTGTATGTGTGTGTGTATGTGTGTGTGTAGAACCATGGGCGAATTAGGGAACCACCATGGACCACCACCACCTCCTCCTTGTTTACTCTGCCCGGGGATTCACAGGCTCCGCCCACCAGGACCAGAAACGCAGTCATCCCCCCCTTCGGTCTATACGTGGGGTCTAGGATCCGAACTCAGGACCTTCCGCCTGCAAGGCAGAGGCTTAAACCCCTGAGCCACCTATCCAGTCCCCTGTTTTGACACTTTTTGAAATACATTTTTAAAGAAAACTAATCACTAAAAAGGTACAAATGTCTGTCATAGAAGAATTTGTCTTTCCTAGTCACTGTTTGAAACAAAATACAGTGAAGATGAAATGATCCTATGGACAGCTTGATTGCAGACACTTGCTGTAGCCAGACCCACATTCCTAACCCAGAAAAATTATATTAGGTTCAATGGTCTCAAAACCCAACTCCACCTGCCCAGCCTGGATTCATCAGAATTAATTCTAGAAAGATATATCCCTTCAGCTAACAACCTTGCAACAACTACTCAAAGAATTCCTGATATGCTACAGACAGTTGGTCATGGTTCCATGGTTCAATAACCCTGATAATACACAGACCTGAAAGGGATATATATACTGCCACATTGCCTCTAGTGAGCACTCCAGTCCAAATATCAAAATCTGCATGCATTTCATCACTTTCTCACTCTGTGTGTCATTACATGTGTAAACTTTTCAAAAACAATCTTTGTCAAGCTCCATTCAGCAACATATAAAATCAATATTTAACAGACAACATATTTTTAAAATGAAATTAAACAGAAAATTCCTAACTGTGCTACACATAGTAAAGAGTATTAGATACTTCCTAATATAAAAGCAAAAGAAAATTTTTTCTTCAATTTTTGAAAGCCATTTGTGTGTTCAAAGAAATAAAATTCACACTAAAAAGATGTATTAGTCATTAACAGTGCAGACATTCTCTTAAATAGAAAGTTTATTTCACACCCAGTAGGATAACTACAATTCAAAAGATCCAACAAGCATTGATGAGGATACTAAGAAAACCTCTAAGTGTAAATTGGTTCAGCTGCTTTAGAAAGCATTCTGGGGCCAGAGAAATAGCTCAAGGATTAAACCTCTACCTCCCAAGCAGAAGGTTCAGACCCCCGGAGTCCACATAAAAACACCAGGCAGAAATGGTGGCAGCCTGTACTTCCCAGCCTGCGGAACCTGGAAAACTTCAGAGCAAAGCAAATAGGAGTTAAAAGCAATCCAGGGTGATTCTGGAAGTCATCCTTGGGCCTCCACAGGCACACACAGAAAGACAAATAGACACACAATTAAAAAAAAAAATTAGAAAGCATTTTAGCAGTTCCTACAACATGCCATGGTATTACAACTTGTAGTTCCATTCTCAACAGAAATAAAAATACACATCCACCTAAAAACTTGTACATGAATTTCAGTCACATTACCCATAAAAGTCAAAAAGTGGTAAATGCCAATGTTTACTGATTAATAAGAAAAAAGAAAATAAATTTATGGACTGATAATTATTCAGCAATAAAGCAAATTACGACTAGCATCATATCCACATTGTTTTGGTAGACTATTTTATAATTTGTAGTGTGGCAAATCAAACTCAGGGCTTGTGGTGCACGTTAAGCATGCACTCCACCATTGTTATTTTCAGAACCACTTATTTTTAAAATTTTATTCAGTCATGTATTTGTGTGTGAGAGACAGAGAGAAAATATACATGGATGCCACAGTGTATTGGTTGAGGTCAGAGAACAACTTTTTTTGCTTCCAGTCATTTACGTATTTTGTGTTCAATGCAAACCAAACTTCTCCATAACATGAGAAGTTACTATGATCAAAGCATAACTACACAAACACAATATACAACCCAAATAGATGAACGGCAATCAGGTACGAAGCAAGAGTGAGTGTTCATTCATACACGCAGTTCAAGATCTGTGTTACCTGGTTGTTCCCATGTACGTTTCTAAGGATGGAAAAACATAAATGATTCTTGTTAACTCTCAAGACTACTGTGGCCATATCAGATCCTGGAACATGTAAGCATCAGAGTGTGACCATGCAAACAAAAGATGGAATGTGTCTTGAAAAGTTTTTGTGAATGAAGGCATCCTTACTGTAGAATCAAACCCACTTTCAGGCTTAAGACCAACTTCAAACTATCTAAAACTATTAACTGATAACACAACTTGTTCCAAATGTGACTATTCTGATTCACTGTTTGGTTTTCTTGTCTTTAAAAATAAGTATTTGCAGTCTAGCATGGATCACAGGCACTAGGATCCTTAGAGGCAAGGGATTAACAGTCATAATAGTGTTCCCATACTAAAGGGGAGCCCAAGAAAGGGCTCTGGGCTATGCCACCTAGTTCTTACACCTCAATAGAGTGGAGAACTCAGAGGGAAGTTTGGCATTCACACAAAAGGATGCTCCAGGGGATGGAAAGGGGGGAGGGGAGAAGGGGAAAAGGGAGGGAGGGAAAAGGGGGGAAGGGTGGAGGGAGGGAGAGGACCGGGGTACCTATTGAGCTTGTATGATTAGGGAAAAAAATAAATTAAAATAAGTATTTACAGAAAGAATATAAAAGATTTTGTCAATCTTCCCTTCCAGTCTTCACTTCCCAAGTACTTGATTTACAGTAAGTTGGGGCTCCTTCACATTTCAATTTCAAGATTTGTAATTTACTTTCATAATAGACTATAAATTGTGAAAAGCAATCATGTATGTAGAATTTTTTTTTTTAAAAAAGCATTGAAATTCATTGAGGGCAATTCAATTCTATTCCTTAGAGCCTGTTTAGCTAAATGAATCAGCAGTCTTGTTGACTGGAAGCAAGTAATGAAAACTGCCCATCATGTGACTTTGAAAAGATTTAATCATGATGGATAGATATGGGGTAAGATCCAACACACCATGGCCTGGCACCTGTCAGTTACTGTATGAACGTTAAATATAATGTCAATCTTAAAGGCCTTCTGGGATGAAGGAAACCCTTAGTTCCAAAGACAATAGAGATAGCTTAACAATGTGACACTTTACTTAAAGTTTATCCTATTAAATTAGTAATGCTGAAACACTGAGAATTTATAGTAATACCTGAACACCTGATAATTCCTTCAAATGTACTTATCAATAGGATCATGGAAGTTTCTTAGCATTACCTATTTTATAGCCTTTATAGGTTTAGTAAAACAAATGAAACTGAATCTCTATCCTGATCCCTAAATAAAACCTATTCCTGATTTCAAGATAGTTACAAGTGTCCATATTTCATAAGAAAATCCTGTCAATTTTGGATGCTTTCTCTCTTCATCTTGTACATGAAACTCCATCCAGCAGACTTAATATTGGCATTCATCATCTGACAAACCCTTCACATGTCCTTCAATCCAATCAAACTTGGAATTATCAGTGTTTTCCATTTCAATATAAGGTGTGGAATGAATAGATTTGACATAGACCTGTTTCTTCCTTCTCATGCTAGACTTGTAGTTGCCCTTTGGTTGAGTTTAAAAGATAAGGAAATAAAGATATTTCTGGCCTGAGTCTCCAAAGTAAAGATGTAGAAGAGACCATAAAGAAACTGGCTGCTGAATGCAGGACATTGTCGCCTGCCTTAGTGGTGGCATTAGTTGGACTTGGGGCATCAGAAGTATTCTGGGATGAATTACTTGAAGGTGGTATGGCAGGTATCTGATTGAAATCAATTTGCGTGGATAGGATTGGTGTCAAAAGCAGTAACCCCAGCCTACCCACTATTACTCTACCCATGTCTGCTCACTTGGCCTACGGACTCTTTGGTCCTCTGGATACTGGATGAGTGGAGTGTGCTGGGCCATCTGACAGGCAGGCACAGGCAAGACCAGAGGACAATTTTAATAAGCTCTCTCCTTCCATGAAATGGACTTCCAAGAATCTCACTCAGATCACCAATTTTGTGAGCAGGCACCTTATCTGCTGGGCTATCTTGCTGGCCCAGATCTACTAATTTTTTTTTAATTTTTTTATTTATTATTTATTAAATTGTGTGTGTGCATGTGTGCACATATATATGTATGTGTTTGTGTGTAGAACCACTGGTGAATTAAGGAACCACCACGGACGCCTCCACCTCCTCATTTACTATGCCCCAGGATTCACAGGCTCCGCCCCACCAGGACCAGAAACACAGGCTGCCCCTGCTTCCGCAGGGTGTCTCGTCTATACATGGGGTCTAGGATCCAAACTCAGGACCTTCCATCTGCGAGGCAGAGGCTTAACCCCTGAGCCACCTCTCCAGCCCCAGATCTACTAATTTAAAAGGAACATCTTAATAAAAATATGAATGGTGATTTAAAGAATTACCCAAGGCTTTCTGCTCCTGCCCATTCTACAGACAGCCGTACTTTTTCGTGTTGTGCCAGCTATGTCCCTGAGACATCATGGTGAAGGTCAGAGTGAACGGATTTGGCCATATTGGACGACTGGTCACTAGAGCTGCCTTCCAAACTGACAAAGTGGAAATTATGGCCATCAATGACCCATTCATTGACCTCAACTACATGGTCTACGTGTTCCAGTATAATTCCACCCATGGCAAGTTCAAAGGCATGGTCAAAGCTGAGAATGGGAAGCTCATCATCAATGTTCCCATCTCCATCTTCCAGGAGCGAGATCTCGCCAACATCAAATGGGGTGATGCTGTGCCGAGTATGTTGTGGAATCTACTGGTATCTTCACTACCATGGAGAAGGCCGGGGCCCACTTGAAGGGTGGAGCCAAAAGGGACATCATCTCTGCCCCTTCTGCTGATGACCCCATGTTCGTGATGGGCATGAACCATGAGAAATATGACAACTCACTCAAGATTGTCAGCAATGCCTCCTGCACCACCAACTGCTTAGCTCCCCTGGCCAAGGTCATCCATGACAACTTCGGCATCGTGGGGGTGCCTCATGACCACCATCCATGCCATCACCACCACCCAAAAGACAGTGGATGGCCCCTCTGGAAAACTCTGGCGTGACAGCCATGGGGCTGCCCAAAACATCATCCCTGCATCCACCGGCGCTGCCAAGGCTGTGGGCAAGGTCATCCCAGAGCTGAACGGGAAGCTCACTGGCATGGCCTTCTGCATTCCCACCCCCAATGTGTCTGCTATGGATCTGACCTGCCGCCTGGAGAAAGCAGCCAAATATGACAGCATCAAGGAAGTGGTGAAGCAGGCATCAGAGGGCCCCCCTGAAAGGCATCCTGGGCTACACCGAGGACCAGGTCATCTCCTGCAACTTTAACAGTGATTCTCACTCTTCTACCTTTGACATCAGACCAGGGCTGGCATTGCCCTCAATGACCACTTTGTCAAACTCATTTCCTGGTATGACAATGAATTTGGCTACAGCAACAGGGTGGTGGACCTCATGGCCTACATGGCCTCCAAGGAGTAAGAAACCCTGGACCATCCAGCCCACCACCCCAGCAAGAACACAGGATAGGGAGAGGGCCTCAGCTGCTAGGGAGTCCCTGCCCCCAACTCAGATCCCAACATACTAAGTATTTCCCCTCACGGTTTCCATCCCCGACCTCCACAAAGGGAGGGGCTTAGGGAGCCTTACTCTCTCACTTACCATCAATAAAGTTCACCGTGCCCCCCCAAAAGAGAACTACCCAAAATCAATATGGAAAAAGTTATAAAAGCAGGGATTAATAGTTTATTATGCATGGAAAATTAGTTGTTCCCACAGCAATACAGTACCTAATATTCAGGAATTTTCTATTTGAAAGCTATATAAGGAAGACATAAACTTTCTGAAATTACCTCTGATCAAAAAGAACTTGGGGGCCAAAAAGAAAACTCAGTGGAAAAGGCACATTCTTGCAAACCTGGTGACCTGTGTTCAATCCCTGCAAGTCCATATAGTGGAAGGAGAGAACTGACTTCGTCTCACTTCCACCTGTACACAAAAGAATACATGTGCATCCTTCCTCTCTCATAAAAAAAAAAAAAAAAAAAGTTTTAAGGTCTTAAAGCAAAATATGGTAGTGTAGATCTGCAATTCCAGCAATTGAGACACTGAGACAGGATGAGAAGTTCAAGACCAGCCTCAGTTCAGTGAGTTAGAGACCATCCTGGGATATATGGAATCCAGTCTCAAAAAAAATACAAAAACATATCCTGAAGAGTAGCTAAAGTTGCTCTCATAATCCTTAAGTACTTAAGTGAAAAATCACAGTGCTAAAGACAAGCAACTCCCAAGAAGTTGTTGGCCTGGGAGACCCCCAAAACAACACAAATATTGCTCCTGTTCTTGTTTGTCCACTAGAACTAGATGATAATCCACTGCTTTAGACACCACATACTTTGGTTGGAGGACATAGAAGAATAAAGTTTCTGAACCTGCCCCTTGCTAGCTAGCTTTCAAAGTGGCAGAAAGAGCCATGCAGACTGCTGGGGAAGAAAACTCAGTTTTTTTCCATTGTAAACCTTTTGTGCTACTTACCAAGCAAGATATGCCCCATTGGTGCAATAGTAGTATGACTGATATAAAATAGCCAATCACTCTCTAATTGGATTTGAGGTCTGCTCCATAGGAAATAATTCATACTTGGTACTGTAAACCTGGTCAAAAATCTGTAGCTGGGAGGCCATGGCCTCTACTGAGGAAGCAAGTACTGTTGTTTTGCTAATTAGAGTGTGTGTGTGTGTGTGTGTGTGGTCGGTCAATTTATGTTTAACCCCAAAGATTAGGTTTCATCACAGAAGCTTCTTTACTGTAGATGACTCACAACTGGCCAAGACGGTGAGACTAGGTGACTGTGAAATTCTAGCTCTAAATGGATGACCTAATTTCCAAGACTTGGGAATATCATGGAAGAAAGGGTAGAAAAAATGAAAAACCCAGAGAATGGAATGCAGTGTTGTGGAATGTCTTCCAAGAAGGCATAGCTGTGAAACTCATGAATCATCACAGCTGTGGATTTCTGTATAATACCTGCACAAGAACATTCTGTTGTGGAGGGAGGAGGGGCTCATAAGGCATATTCTTGATTATTACCAAAGCTATCACCATTTAATTGATATCAGATTCTGACTTTTCTGTTGAGCCTATAGGATGCTATGTTTCTGGGAGTACTTTTTTAAGGTTATTAAAATGTTTCCGAAATCCTTACTGTTGAGTTGTGAAAAACATTACAAGGGGTGAAGAAAACCAAAGAGATAATGGTTAAAGTCTTCTATGGTGACTTACAATGTATTTTTAACATAAATTTTGGGGGAAACACATGCTCTGAAATTTATCAGGGTACATGATAGCAATATAATTATAATTCACAAGGGACCAAACCCCACCCCTTAAGATCTACAGGCAGTTCCTGACTGCTAGGGGGGTAAAGTCATTTTCTGTAGAGGTGAACCCATTGGTGCATTGCCCATGCTCCTGCAAATAACTTCTTACCCATCCTCCAATTAAGTCATGAAAAAGAAATAAAAAAAAGGTATATATAAAGTGGAAGAAGAGCTAGTTGGGACAAAGGAGGGTAATGGATGAGTGTGAACAAAATACACTACATACAGGTATGAAAAAAGCATGAAATGCATAAATAATGGGCTAGTAAAAAGTATTTAAAAACTTAGACAAAATTTTCTGAAATTCCAGTATCTAGATTTTAAAGGAATCAGGAAGGATAAAACATAAATAGCTCATGAGATATACTGTAATTGACCCAAAGTAAGGAAGTATAGGAAGCTCAGACCAAACTTTAGTTAACTTAGGGGACAAAGTGATATTAAAAAAAAAAAAAAAAAAAAAAAAGAGGCAGACTTTCTGATCCAAGATTTCAAGAAAACTAAAACCTGGTGTATATGCAGAAGCAGACGCATGAGGAAAGACATAAAACCATTTTCTGGTCTCAAAATACTAAGGCTGGGCCAGAGACAGATCAAACATGAAAATCTGAGCTTGATGCCCAAAGCCTACCTGACAGGAGAAGAGTGACTTTTTAGATTTGGACCTCTGCACACATAAACTGGTTCTCTCCTCCTCCACCTCTAGCAAATTTACTTCCACACCCATGCACACACTTTATATACTAATCCACAGTAAGGGATGTGATAGATGCCTATATTCCAGTACCCAGGAAGCCTCAGCAGGAGGAACTCTTCAAGTCTGATGCTAGCCTAGCTAATCAGTGAGTTCCAGGTCAACTTGAGATCAAAACCAATGAAACAAGAGAGAAAAAATTACTAGACAGGCATAAATAGCATGCATTGCTGGCTGGAGAAAGGTATTGTTCAGACAGAGTAAACTAAGACTATCTGAAGATGGAAGAAGGAAAACCATGGAGTTCTTTAAAAAATCTGTACAGTGTGTTAAATTTCAACAAGGAAAAAAATATACAAGGGAATTACAGAACACTTGTCCAGCATACAAAAGAACTCTGGTTCTCATCAGTGTAATAGTGGCATGAATATCAAGGAGACAACTAACAGTTTTCTGAATGAATTCAAGACCCACTTGTCAGAATAGAACACATTCCTGTACTGTTAACTAGAACAAAAACTTAAAAAGAGGAAGGAAATAGATCAACAGGGAAAAACAGCCAATGAACCTATAGATAGAAAGACAGTACACCAAACTGCTCTATAAGAAGCCCTATAAATATACCCATAGATTTGAAGAGCACTTAGCACTCAGCCTAGAAGTATTCTTCTACAACAGAGGTAGAGGATCTCAAAACCCTGACAGGATGCAGTCTACACCAGTAAAAGAGCAGTGTAGTGGGTAAAAACAGCCAGCCATAATGTAGAATACCAACATCCCGGCAATGCTCACTCAATCAGGCCATCCCAATTGCTGTCCATCCTAAAGCTAAGAGGACCTTTTGGAAGAGGGGGTGGTGAGTTTTTAAGAACCTAAAGATGGGAAGGTCCACCATTAGACAAGACATTCTTTTCAAAGAAAGACTGCTGCATCCAGGAATTTACTGCAGAGAGACTTATCCTTACCAGACCTGCATTAAGACTGACATACCAACATGCTCCCATAGACTATGAAGAACTCAAAAGAGATAAGAACACATAGTGGAAACCTCAGAGACTACAGATGGAGAAGTGAAGAGAAATTCCCCAATCAGTGGGATGACCTGAGGAGGGGCAACTTGGTATATCACAGAGGGGACCCTGGAGTCTCTAGAATCAGCCAGGCAGCTGGGTGGAAGGAGTGGGATGGATTCATGAGGGAAAGGGAAAAGAATGGGAGAGAGGGGCATGAGGGAAGCAGGGATTAATACTCAATATAGTATGTCTGTAAAATTGAAAATAAATAAAATTAAATTAAAAAAAAGAACTCTGGTTCTGTTTTTGGAACTGAAGCATGTGAGAAGGAGGGAGTAATAGAATAAGCCCAACATGGAAGTCCCAGCTACATGGCAAGTAAAGGAAAGAGACTAACAGTTTAAGGTTAATATTTATATGTTTTGCACTATTCATTAAAATAACTAGATCCTAAATTTAAGGTAAGATTAAAAAAATTTTATTGTAATTTTTACTTCCTTAGAGATATAGCCAAAGTAGCCATAAATCATGATCAGGAGCTCATCCTTCTGACTGCTGAGATTGTAAGTCTGTGCACCATGCTCAGCATAAAAGAATTAACTAATTTATGAGGACTATTTTTTGAGACAAGGTTTCTTGAAGTCCAGGCTGGTCCTGAACTCCCTATGTAACCATGGATCCTTAAAAATCCTTAAATCTTGATCCTTAGGCTGGTGAGATAGCTCAGTCAGTAAAGGCATCTGCTTGCATCCTGTTAACCTCAGTTCAATCCCACATAGTGCATATGGGTGCCTGTGATAAATGAACAAAATACTTTCAAAAAAATCTGATTCTCCTGTCTCTTACTCTCAAGTGATGTGCACCACCATGCACAGCTTCAAATTTTATTTTTAAGATAAACCTTGCAACAAGTATGTAGCATAACAATTAAAATAAAAATATCAATCAAAGCTGTATTTGAGACTGTCAAACATTTATAATCCAAGCATGTGAAATAAAAACGCTATGAAAAGAAGCAAAAATAGCAACATTAAAAATACTAAGCTAGGAAATGGGCAGATGGCTCAGAAGCACCACATTTTGGATCTCTAGAATATATGTTATCATAAAGTATTTTTTTTATTCAAAATGAAGTCATTGATATAGCTCTCCCTAATGTGAAGGTGAATAGTGTTTTTTTCTGCAGCAAATTTTTTGAGGAGGGGAATGTTTTGGCTACATTCTACATTTACAGGTTATCTGTATTAGCATCTACATGGACATTAGCTGGTGGATGTGGGAGCATGAACCTGAAACACAACTGCTCAAGAGCAGTGGCTTCAATCTTCAGCGCCTGTCAGAGTTTCTTCTAGGATATGGGCCTGTTTTGGCATTTTAGGTTCAACAGGAGCTGAGCATAATCTGGAGGCAAGTTGACCACTGTTCAGGTGCTGTGGACCCATAACCTGATAAAGGTCTGATTGTTTTTAATGTGTGAGGAATTCTTTTTTCATCTATCAGGAATTTCAGGCAAGAAAAGAACATTAAAAGTCAGGGATTTTAAGTACCATTCTGAAACACTGTACACTCATTACTGTGTATACTCTAACAAGTATTTTTACCACATTTTTAACTTCTGCAAACTGCACATCTTCAAATCAGTGGTGTGTCATACATGGTTTAATTAGGAAGACTTTTCTTTTTCAGTGGAATGGAAGATAATGGGTAAATTGTAATTTACAGGCAGCTGATTTGTTATGCCTGAGGCTGTGCCAGGGGGAGAGGAAAAGAATGTTGTTTTGTTTTTCATTTGAAAAACCAATCTAGAATCTTTACTATTCTCTCAACACCACCAAAACAGGAACAGAAGAAGACAGAAGGCACAGCATTTGCTCAATGTTTGTTGTTCCAATTTTGGAGGCATTTTGGAGGTTGTGGATTTTGTTTTGCTTTACTTTGTTTTGTTTTTTTGTTTGTTTGTTTGTCTTTACAAATACAACATGAAAAACTACTTTAAAAAAAATCTAAAAGTTCAAGAAAAATGATCTGTTCCATCTAGACATGGAAAACTACATTATAAGTCCAATGGTACAACCAAAAAGGTTAGAATTTTGTCATCAAAATTTGTGAGTGCCTTTTATTCATTCAACCACACCTGCAAGATACAAAGGGAGTTAAGACTGGAGGACTATTTCCAAATTGTTTATCAAAACCCAGTGCTTCTCACAAGCTTCTGAATTGAGTAGAAAAGAAATATTCCAATGAATGAAACATACCAAAGTTAGTAATAAACAAGACATAGTCCTTCTGGGAAAGGGCTGCTCAAAAAAATATACTCTGGGGCTGAAGAGATGGCTCAAGGGTTAAAACTTTGCCTTACAACAGAAGGTCCTGAATTTAGATCCTGGGTAAAAGCAAACATTAAGCAGAAACAGTGACAGCCTGCACTTCTGGTCCTGGTTGGCAGAGCCTGGGAAATCCCAAAACCAAGCAAAAAGGAAATAAAAGCAATTCACAATGATTCCCAAAATCACCCTTGGTCTTCCACAGGGACACAGAGTGCCCTCTCGCACACGCAGACACACACACATGCAAAATTTTTTTTTAAATCCAGTTTGTATATATATGCCAAGCAAGTGAGGAAGCAAAGTCATCTTCTTTAGAAATCTCACTCCTAAAATATCAGTCCACAAAAGAAAAAAAGGGGGGGGGTGAAGATTAAAGTCAGAAAGAAAAGGGAAGAAATAGAGCACAAAAAAGTAATTATACAAACAAGCAACTGGCAACAGGCTGCTCCAGGACCACAAGCCCATAGACCCCTACGGGGAGGAGTGGGGGGGGGATGTTTTCTTCTTGTTTTACAGATCTGGAGATAGATTCACACAGATAGCAACAGAACCAAAATTACCAATTCTCAAACTTTGCCATACAAAACAAACCTTTATTTCATAAATGATACTGCTTACAATGATCTATCTATAGCATGATCTTAGAACAGAAGAAATGAGGAAAAGCAAAAACAATACATAAATAGGTAATTAATTATCGGATATGGGGTACCAAATTTGAGCAACTGAGATGAATCGTTTCAAGATTTTAAATACAGAACATAACATATGTAAATGCTGTTAGCTATAATAACAACTACCTTGATAAGTGGTAATCATTGGTGAACAGGAGTTATGAATGTTATAGGGTGTCATAGTTAGGCACAGGTGTCAACTCAACAGTTGAGGGTTTGAGCTTTGAGCACATTTATACAGAATTAACGGTTGAGTTAAGCCCAGAGCAAACATGCAGGAGATTTTGTCTAGCTGATGGGGAAGGCCATGGTGGGTAGGATTAGGTCCTGGAATGAAACAGAGAGAGAGCTTATTAAGAGAGTAGGCATCCTTGTTTACACTTGACTAGACATGCTGGTCTGGCAAGTAAGGACTAGCTCCCTCCCCTAGCCGAGGTGCATGCTCTCCTGTCAAGCTGGACTAAGAACTGTAACCAGACTATCCTAAGAAAATAAACCCCTTGTTCCCTCTTAAGCCGTTTGATGGTGATTGTTATCAGCAACCATGGGAAATAGCATACTGCTTTCTCACTGGATTTAAGGACTGTTTTTCAACATGAAAATATGACAGGACAAGAGTCTGTGAATGAGCCAGCCTCCTAGGGGGACCAAACTATTAAGGTTTAGTTATAAGGACATGATATTAAACTGAGAATGACAACTGGCCAAAATCCAGTGACTGTAGGTTGCTTGACCCTAACAGGACAATCAAATCATCTCCCATCCCAGGATTTAGAGAACATCATACAAGATGAGGAGGAAAGAATATAAAAGGCTGAGTGTGGAGAGGGATGCTGTAAAACAGTGTCTTCTAGACATGAGAGGGATACTGTACTGAATGACGTGCACAAGATTAAACCTATTTGCATTTCATCATGGAGAGGACAAGATCTCAAGAGATACCACATGATCTAGAGACTATTGAAGGTTAATACTGGGTAGAGGAAGGGAAGGTATTTTGTCTTGATGATATATCCAACTGTTTAGACGCATGCCATACAGACAACCCAGATGAAGATCTGTGGCCAAAGACATTTAAAAGACTATTAAATTTTTAAATTATTAAAGTATTATTTAAATTACATATTTAAGTATTATTTAAAAATAATAACAACATGAAAGAAAGAGGGAGATTGGTTGGTTAGCAAGGTTTGCAAAGTGAAAAGTAAGACTAAGTAGGGGATGAATATGCCATATATTCATTGTATTCATGTAAAACATTCAAAGAAAAAGTTAACAGAAGCACTGCATAAATTAAAACAGCCAAATTAGCCACCTCTATAAACATCCAGGTTTTGGTTCACTCAGCAATGTAAAATGCAGAATATGACATCATGTCTCCAATGAGACAGACATTAGCTTGAAAATTTGCTTTAGATTATCGTAGATGATACCATGAAGTGAGGGAGATTTATGCCAGGACAGGCACTTGGTTTCGAGAGCAGCCAAAACATCATGCACAATCAGCATGTTCAGCTTTCACAAAGATAACCAGAAACTTAAAACATTTCAGCAGCTGATGGGATATCAGTAGGGACATCTTTCAAAATCATCAGCTGAGTATCTGCTAAAACATAGATTTCTTTCTGAAACATCTTTCTTTAGGCTGCCAATTAAGTAGGATAGTCAATATAATCAGTATTATTTGTCATAACATCCTAAATGTTCTTACCCCTTACTGAAGAATCTGAAAATAAAAAAAATCATTAAATTATACACTCTACTGGCATATTCTGAAAAGCACTCTTACACTTAACTTGGCTTAAATGTTCTAATTCCTAGGAAAAGAATGCATATATATTCTTTTGTATCAAGTGGTCCCTACCTAAGCCAAATCAAATTTCAATGTATTTTCATGTCTGAAAGATTTAAGACTTCTTAAATCTCACTTCAACTTCCAACTAGAAAAATAAGAAGACTTACAAGAGAACGTGGAGCTTATCCCATAATCATTACACACATTTAAAAATTTGACAAGACACACTAGTGTTTACTAAAGTCATCACTTGATACATATATGAAATACTAACCAGAGCATCTGGTTTCTGCTTGGTTTCCAACTGATTATAAATGTGTAAGTTTGAACTGACTGACTTAAATGTTAATGAGTAGACCAATAACGGTAACATTCTAACATAAAAAGCATAAGAAATGTTATAGGCTTTTTCTTCATGCTTGAGATAATTCATGAACAAAATAATCCAAAGTTAAGGGCATGGAATAAACTTAAGTCAACTCCTCTGTTAAAATAATTACTTCTTATACCCAATCACACACAAACAAGTCTAAGAGGTGATCACACAAATACTAGTACAGCAATCTCACTGCTCGTGTGTGTGTGTGTGTGTGTGTGTGTGTGTGTGTGTGAGAGAGAGAGAGAGAGAGAATAAATGGCAACATTCAACAAACTATTATCATCATTCTCATCACTTGAATATGACTACATCCTGAGAACAGATCATAAAAATCAGTATAAAACTCTTTTCTCTATAGAAGCATTGGGATATGTGAACTTCCCTTTTCCTGGTCACATCAGGCAAAGGCCCAAGGCTGAGATTTAGCTTTGGAGCATTTGGACACAAATGACTGAAAGATTAGCTCAAAGCCATAGACAGAAAGGGGTAAGAGAGACAAGTCAGTCTATACTGGCAGAGTATGCCCAAGTACCGATAATTCTAAAGGCTGGCTCAGTAATGTGACGATGGCTGCTGCTCATTCACGTGTTTCCCAGACATTCCACTGATACAGCCATTTGCCTCGATAGTTTTGGTAAATCATATTCTAGCTGAAATAACCAACATTTACATCTATAACCCCAGTACGTGGGAGTCAAGACTCACTACATGGCTAGATCAAGGTTGGAGGCCAGCCTGGCCCAATGAAGATATCCTGTCTCTTCAAAAACAAAACAACAACAAAAAACAGTATATACTTTCAGGAGCTCAGAATTCTGACTGACAGGTTTCACCAATAGTCCAATATTATTTTTGCTACGCAATTCTTTAAAAATTTGTTATTCAATGGTTTTGTTACAGTTCAATAACTATTATTTCACTTAGTATAAAAAGCAGAGGAAGCGGGGCTGGAGAGGTGGCTCAGGGGTTACGCCTCTGCCTTGCAGGCGGAGGGTCCTGGGTTCGGATCCCAGATCCCACATATAGATGCCAGGCGGAAGCGGGGGCGGCCTGCGCTTCTGGTCCTGGTGGGGCAGAGCCTGTGAATCCCGGGGCAGAAGGAGGTGGAGGCATCCATGGTGGTTCGCAAATTCGTCCGTGGTTCTACACAGACACAGACACACACACACACATACGTACAATTGTATAAATAATAATAAAAAAAAAAAAAAAGCAGAGGAAGCACAACAAAAGAAACAAATCAACCAGCTAAACACAAACAACCTCAGCCTAATTTAGGAGCATACACTTTCTCAACCAATCTTCTAAAATGAAGATTTTGACATAACAAAACACAGAGGTAATAAGAAGTCAAAATGAAAATATATCTTCCGATACACTTCCACTTCACTATTGTGAACAGAGCTGCAATGCACATGGATGAACAAGTGTCTTTATTGTAATAAGATATAGAGTCTTTGGGGAATGTTCCTAGAAGTGGTATAGCTGGGTCACATGGCAGTTCCACTTTTAATTTTTTGAGGAACTGCCACCCTGATCTCCAAAGAGGCTATATTAGTTTACATTCTTATACTCTCCCCAGCAATGAATAAGTATTCCCTTTTCTCTATATCCTCACCAGCATTGGTTGTTTGTGTTCTTGATTTCAGCCACTCTGACTGGAATAAGATAGAATCAGAGTAGTTTGTATTTCTCTAATGACTATAGAAGCTGAGCATTTTTTAAGGTATTTGTTTTGACATTTCAATTTCATTTTGTGAGAAGTCAATGTTTAGTTTCAGGGTCCATTTTTTTAACTAGGCTCTTTGTTTTCTTGGCATTTAGTTTTTTGGGTTATCTGTATACTCTAGAGATTAACCAAAGATTAATCCTTCATCAGATTCATTCATAGCTTGCAAAAATTTTCTCCCATTATGTGGGTTTTCTTTTTGCATTAATGGTTTCTTTGGAAGAACAGAAGCTTTTTAATTTCATGAAGTCGCACTTGTTGATTATTGGTCTTAATTCCTAGGAATTTGGGGTTCTGTTTAGAAAATCTTTACCTAGGAATATCAATTCAAGTGTACTTCCTACTCTTTGTTCTAACAGTTTCAGGGTTTCGGGTTTGGCATCGAGGTCTTTGATCCATTTGGAGCTGATTTTTATGTAAAGTGAGAGGTAATAGTCAATTGTGATTCTTCTATCATGTAGATGTCCAATTTTCCCAACCTTATTGCTAAAGATGCTGTCTTTTTCCCAGTGTGCATGTTTAGTACCTCTGTCAAATATCAAGTGGCTGTATGTGTGGGAGCTTACATATGGGTTCTCTGTTCTAATCAACTGGTCGATATACCTGTTTTTGTGCCAATGATGTTTTTATTGCGCAAGATTGTTTTGGCAAATTGGGGTCTTTTTTCTCATATGAATTGTTTTTTCCAGTTTGTGAAGAACTGCATTGGAATTTTGGTTGTGCTTACATTAAATCTATATATTCTCTTTGGTAGCATAGTCATTTTCACAATATTAATCTTACCAATTCATGAGCATCAAAGGTCTTTCCATCTTCTAGTATCCTGTTCAATTTCTTTCAGCACTGTTTTATAGTTTTCGTTGTATAGGTCTTTTATTTCCTTGGTTAAGCTTATTCCAAGATATCTGATTTCCTTTGAGGCTATGGTGAGTAGAATTGATTCTACTCACCTATTTACAAACCTGGAAACCTGAGTCAGTCCCCAGAACTCCTAGATGGTACATGTGTGTGTGTCCTTCTTTCTCTCCCTCTCTTTTGAATGAATTTAAATTTGAAATTTAAAGAAAAGAACTAATATCTAGAAGTTATCCTCTCACTTTTACAGCCCTATTTCTTAATGATCTTATTGATTTCTTAATGGTCTTATTTGTCTCTAGTATATAAGAAGGCTACTGATTTTTCTATGTTAATTTAATAGCCTGCCACTTTAAGTGTTCATTAATTCGAGTAGTTGCTTGGTGGAGTCATATGGATCTGTCAAGGACACAATTATAAAATGTGCAAGTAAGAATACTTTTAATTTCTTCCTTTCTTATTTGTACCTCTTTTACCTCCTTCTCTTGCCTTATTGCTCTGACTAGGACTTCTTTATAGTTAGGCATACGTGTCAACTTGACTGTTGAGGGTTTGGGCTCTGGACATATTTGTGGAAAATTAGTCGTTGGGTTAAGCCCAGAGCAAACCTGCAAGAGATTGGCTGATGGGGAAGGCCCAGCTGATGATGGGTGGGATTAGGCCCTGGAATAAAATTCAGAGAGCTGGTAGAGAGAGTTGGCATCCTTTTGTACACTTGGCCAGACATGCTGATCTGGCAAGTAAGGATCATCCCTTTCTCAGCCACTATGTAGAGATGGTGTGCCAGTTCACTTGGCCTTGGTGTTGGCATGAGCTCTCCTGTCAAGCTGGACTGAGAACTGTAACCAGGAATCCCTTAAGCCATTTGACAGTCATTCATCAGCAACCATGCAGACAAACTGCAATAGACTTCAAGTACAATCTTGAACAGAAATGGTGACAATGGACAGTCTTATCTCATTTCTGATATAAGTGGGAATGCTTCAAGTTTTTCCCACTTAGAATGATGTTTGCCTTAAGACTTGTCATATATATGATAAAAGTACCTTTTATCATTTATTAATGGACAAAACTGATGACTGAGTTCAATCCTGGAACATACAAGGTGAAAGGAATAGAACTAATTATCTAAAAGGCCAGTGAGATAATTCTGTAGGTAAGGTACCTACTTACAAACCTGGAAACCTGAGTCAGTCCCCAGAACTCCTAGATGGTACATGTGTGTGTGTCCTTCTTTCTCTCCCTCTCTTTTGAATGAATTTAAATTTGAAATTTAAAGAAAAGAACTAATATCTAGAAGTTATCCTCTCACTTTTACAGCCCTATTTGTGGCACATACGCCATCTGAGCACATACACATAGGCCCTCATGTGACCAGACAGATCAAATACATAGTAAATTTAAATTTTTTCAACTGTTACATTAAAACTGTGGGCATTTCCTAGATACCATGCAATGTGCACATTGTGTAATACATATGTACATTGTGTAATGCTTAAGGGTAGACATATTCTCAAACGTCTACCATTCCTTTAGAGCAAAATATTCAAATTCTTTTCTTCTACCTTCTGCAGTATTGTACTGTTACCTGTAGTTATGAAACTTTTAATATAAAAAATAACTAACTTAACAGAAGTTATGGTTTTTAAACTGATTTGTTATCCCACTATTTACGGTCAATAAAAGAGGGATAAAAAAATAAATTCAGACTGGGGAGATGGCTCAGAGAATAAGACTCTGCCTCACAAGCAGAAGCTCCTTGGTTCAGATCCCAGGTCCCATGGAAAAATGCTAGGCAGAAACAGTGGCGGCCTGCACTTCCAGCCCTGGTGAACAGAGGCTGGGAAATCCCAGAGCAAAGCAAAAAGTAGATAGAAACAATCCAGGATGATTCCCAAAGTCACCCTTGGTCCTCCACAGGGACGCACAGTGCTCTTTCAACACACACACACACACACACACACACACACACACACACACACACACACACAGAGGCACACGTATGAGCACGCAAAGTTAAAAAAATAAAATAAATCAATCTTAATATATCCAAATTTATGAGTAACATCTTAGAAGCTACAGCAAATATAAAAATGGTATTTATCCTTCCTTCCTGTTATCAAGAGGGAAAAGATGTATAATTTATTATCTGCCTAGAAAGACACTCCATAAAAAATATCCAGAACAAAAGATTTTTTTCTCTTAAATTATCAAGATACCATTGAAATAGTTCTTCCCTTCTTCTCTACAAAGTAGGTCAGGAGTGCATAGAAGAGGAAATAGACTGAACATCAAAATACAGTGTTTCAAACTCCTAGAAACCAACTACCCACGATACCATGACAGCATAATAAACAAACCCCTAAATAACAGAATCTACTTAGATAGTAGCATAGTAATAGCATCCTACAGTATAAAGCAATAACAAAAAAGCCACTACTATACAAAAAAAAAAAAAAAGTGTCCAGATTCAAATTCAAATAGGTGATGGCATGGTTTCAAGAACAAAGATTGGCTATCTGGACTTAATAGTAACCACATCCATACCTCTGCCCCACCACCACTTTAAACTTACATGCCAGAGCAGCTTAACTTTTGGCTTTCTGCTTTCTTTAAAATCTGTTGTCATACCTCTTTTTTCAAAGTACTCTTTTTCTGGAGTTGAATCCTGCTGATTCCTCATCTCCACTACTCAAAAATATAGAGAATGTTCAACATCTATGCCAAAGCAGGCACATAATATTCTATTAGAGCTGTGAAATGCACCATGAACTTAGTACATAGAAGATGGACAAAACTGCTACTCGTCAGCTTTATCATGTGTTCTTAACCATGTGGAACTAGAGCTCAATCATAACTACCTACCTCCTTAATGTATTTTCTTTTATTGCTAACATTATTACTTTATATTGTCCAATTTAAAAAAATAAGACATAAAGGCAAGAGGTGGACATGTTAGAGAAATGTCATGGGGAAGTAAAAGGAAAAAGTGAAGGCAAAAATAACAGTACGGGGTTAACTATGATCATTGTCTACATTGTCTCTACATATATGAGATTGTAAAAGAGTAAAAATAAAAACAAAATTAACTTTTAAAAAAATCAACAAAAAGCATGTTGAGGGGAAGGGAGAGCAGAGGACAGGGACAACCACCCATTTATTTGTAAAAAATCTATGAATGGTTAAAAACTGGTTGTCAATGTGACTGGTTTTGGAATCAACTTACAGATAAATGAGCTGTTGGGCACAACTCTGAGGAATTTTCTGGATCAGCTTAACTGACATGGGAAGACAGACCCCCCAATGTGGACAGCACTGCCAATGACAGCTTAAAGGAGAAATTCAAAGGGAACCCTTTGCTTTTTTGCTGGCTTGCCCCCAAATTATACTGGCAAGTTTGTCTTCCCTGCAGGCATCTTGCTGCCACTCTTTACTGACTTTAGAACCCAGTTTCTTTGAACTTCTGATGTGGCCTGAAGCACAATGACTCTTCCAAGAGTCCTCCAGGCATTCAGCAGCAATCTGGGACCATGGAAGCACCCAGCCCTCATGGGCTGAGCAGCTAGTTTACAGAAGGAGTCTTCTAGCAATATATCATTTTTACATGGGCTTATTAATCCTATTTTTGAAGTCTCTGCTCTCCTGACCAATAATTTACCCTATATCTCAGTTCCTAATACCATGACATTCGTAGATCTACACACTGGATTTCAACATTATGAATCTATAAGTAAAGTCACAAATAAATATTTTATAAATTTATTTTTCATCCTTGTAGCAGCTTACTCTTTCTCTGTCGTGAAATGACAGTCAAACAAATTAAAGGGAGAAAGAGATTTACTTGGCTTACGACCCCACAGGGGAGATACTATTCATTATGGCAGACATGGCTGGCTGGCAGAAGTTGGAGGTGACTCAAGTCACAGCAGACATGGAGGCAAAGAGAACAAACTCCTAGTGGAAGCAGGAGGGCTAACCAACTTCAAGGCCTATTCCCCAGTGTTGTGCCTGCTTCCAGCAAGGCTCCACCTTCTAAAGCTTCCATGACCATCCCAAACATCAACTAAGGATTCAAACACAAGAACCTGTGGGGGATACACACATGTCAAACCATGACATCCTTTTATGGTGCAATAGCAAAACAACCACTATATCTAGAGGCAAAGCCAAATAAACGTACAGTAGAACATTTCTTCAAACGGAGTCCTAATAACACAGATGAGGTATGGAAATCATATGAAGCACCACACACATTATCCTAGTTTATAATATTTTCTGCTTATTAATCCTGGACAATAATTACCAAAAGAAAGAAAGGAAAAAGAAAAAAGGAGGAGGAAAGGATAGGCGGGCAGAGGAGGGAATAGGAATTATGAAATTTTTTACAAACTGATAGTTTAGAGGTGAATGTCAACATGACACTTAAGAGGTGGATCTTGGGTGTACCTATGAGGAATTATCTAAGTTACAGCAGGCCTCTGAATAAGCCTGTATGAGATATTTTGACTGGGAAAATGATAAAGATAAACTCAGCCCATCTTGAGCAGGATCTATACTGGATGGGTAGAAAAATATGGTCAGAGCAGGTTGAGCATGTGGCAAGCTGAGAAGCTAAAAGGCAAACAAGCATACAGTGTCAGTGCTTGCCCTGTACTCTTGCTGTGGATGGGATATGAGTAGTTTCTTTGGTTCCAATACTTTAATTTTTCTACTATGATGGTTCTAAAATTGTGGCTCGAATAAGATTCTTTGTTCCTCTAAGTTATTTGGGTTAGGTATTAATTATCTCAATGAATTATGAGACTAAAACACAATACTGAATATAATTTTCTATACTTCAGGAAGTACAGGATAAATACCTAACTTTTGAATTTTATTTGGCTCTAAAAATAAAATGGAAGAACTTATGAGCAATGGCAAACAATACTGTTTTGAAAGCTGATCCTTAAAATACCTCCTCCTTGGGTGGAGAGATGGCTCAGGAGTTAAGACCCTGCATCATAAGTAGAAGGCCCTTAGTTTGGATCACAGGCCCAATGAAAAAACACTAGGCGAAAACCACAGCCAGCTCCACTTCTAGCCCTGGTGAACAGAGCCTGGGAAATCTCAGAAGGAAGCAAAAAAGGAGGTAGAAGCAATCCAGGAAAGTCCTCCACAGGAACACATAATGTCCTCTGATACACGCAATCAATCAATCAATCAATCAATCAATCAATCAATCAATCAATCAACAAACAACTTCCTCCTCCTGTACACTGTATTTTAAATACCCTCTTGACTTTCCATAGGCCTTTAACTTCCACACATTAAAAAAAAAAAAAAAAAAAGTGACCAATGTTTGCCAGAATACTTACTCACCAAATAACTACCAAAATCTAGGTGTTCAATTAATATTTGACAGCACCATTCCAGTTCACAATCTACAATGCTTTGTTTGTATCACATATTTTCTGTTTGCCTTTTAGATAACAATGAAGGACAATTTCTACCAAACTGAACTGAAAGACTTAAAGGCAAACAACAACGAAAAAAAAGAATGTTAAGTGAAAGTACAGAAATGGTTTCAGAATAACCCACTGAACTTTTTGAAAAAGAATTGCAAAAGATTTCTGCTTCTAAAGAACTATAATTCTGATGTTAAAATTAGATGGTGACATATTGAGGAATATAACAGAACTGTTAAGCTAAATTTAATGTTCCTTCTTTGAAGCAATCACCAGCTCCTAATCTATTTATTCAATGGCTTCTCATCCTATACACTTCATATACATTATTTCAGTTAAATATCATGACTGCCCAACTGGTATCCATTATTAAAATTGATATTCTCCTGTCCGAAGAATACCTGTTTGCGCCAAAGTAAGTTAGTTAAGCAATTCAGAGGTCAAGCTCGTTTGAAAATAACATGTGATTGATTATTACCATGTTGGACTACCTCTTATACCACCCACCAACTCAGCAACTGTTTTATGTAAATTTCCTCCATAAATCCACTTAAAACTCTGTATAAGATAAATATAACATGATTATTTTTCTAATTAGGAAACAGGTTTTAAAGGGTCATGCAGCTCACCTCCATTGCACGTATTTATGAGCCCACATGATCTTTCTAGTAGATAGGCTGCCTGCAGCAATGTCATTCTCTAAATCTAACATCACAAGACTCTTCACAAGACTCTCCCTCCCTTTTCCAGAAACAATCTATTATTTTTTATTATTTATTGCAATTAAAACTCTTCACTTTTTCCCAGAAGAAAAATGGTTATGCATTATCATAATCAGTCATTCCTCAGCATCACTCTTAAAGAGATGATCTTAACTGTGCCAAGAAATTAGCAGGAAACCCAACCAATAAAGGACTCTGGATGTTCTACCATAATCTGCCTGGTAACATAAATACAAGGACCAAGTCAAATTCTGTGGGTATCATCTTTTTTTTTTAATTAAAAATTTAAGGGCTAGTGAGATAGGTCAGTGATAAGACACATGCTTGCAAACCTGGAGACTTGACTTCAATCCCCAGAAGTGCATGTATACTTCTCTTTCTCTCCCTTCCTCCCTTCTTCCCTCCCCCAAGGGAATGAAGAAAGAAAGAGGCGGGGAGGGAGGAGGAGAGGGAGGGAAGGAGGGAGGGAGGGAGGAAGAAAGAGAGGGGAGGGAAGGAGGGAGGGAGGGAGGGAGGGAGGGAGGGAGGGAGGGAGGGAGGGAGGAAGGAAGGAAGGAAGGAAGGAAGGAAGGAAGGAAGGAAGGAAGGAAGGAAGGAAGGAAGGAAGGAAGGAAGGAAGGAAGGATAAATGTTTAAAGCATTCCCCCAATGTAATTTCTATTTGTGTCATCATCTGGTAATAGCAGCGTTCTAGCTCTGTTTACTTCATCTGCAAAATAGGTATTAATTATCACAAACATCTGGATATATATTACTTCTTTCTCTACCTTTTTGTGAGAAAGAGAATAGAAATTTTCTGGTGGGAATAGATAAAAACTTCATAGTAAATAAAGCCAAGTAACCAATATTGGGTTCTACTATACACAGATATGCACTAATGTGTATGCAATACAAAGGAAGTTCAATCTGAAATTAAAAAAAAAAAAAGAATTACTGTTTTGCCAACATAAGTGAACCACCTATTTTTAACTCACACCCATGCAACCAACTCACGGGGCTCCCAATAAGTTGTGAGGCATGTCTATTTCCAGACCTTACATGTGACCTTTGTTTTAACTATAGCTACAGCTACAGCTATAGATTGAACTTGAAAGCCTGTCAAGTATGCCAAGTGACAAATTTATTTTGATAGAAAGTATGCACAACTCAGGAACATGGGTATCCTTAGATTCTAGTCTGAATTTCCTAAATCTACATGATGACATTTCACAGTTGAGGGGACAGAGAGAGGTACAAATATTAACAGCAAAATTAAAATCCTAAAATCATTGCAAAAAAAACTTAAATAATGGTGAATTCAGTAAATTGAGAAATTTTTATTTTCAATAAAAAACTGTTAAAAATAAATTCAGCTATAAAGATTATATTATCTATAAAAAATACCTGTGAAATAGCAGGTTATATAACTTCAAAATGTCAGAACTGGTGCAAACAAAAATTTTCCAGTGCCACTCAAAGAATAGTAACCCAGCATTCTGGCTACTGGCATGAGAACCAGGGAAGAGAATAAGCACTAACAAAGAAGTTGTCTAAACTGAAGCCTTAATCTGACATTAATCAGCTGGGTTCAGCTCAGGGCTCATAGGTAATTTAATATATGGGTTCTTCTAGTAGCAATGGGGCTGGAGGTGGGAAAAAAGTCACTTGAGACAAGAAAGCTGACAGGCACTGGCCCAAATCCAGGTTTTCCCAAATATCCCTTTACCAACTGGTTTAAACCTCTGAGTTAACTGGAAGCCTCCAAGATGTCTGAGCACTAGGAGGCTATATAAACAAATGATTCATCAAGACAGTAAAATATGAATATATGAATCTAAAAAAGACATTAATCTGGGGAGGGCATATAGTCTGGCAGATGAAAAGAGATCATTTTGCAAATGGGTGACTGATCCCTCCCTCACCGAGGTTTCCTGCTTTTATTACATCTACCCTTGAATGTGCTATTATAACAAGACTGCAGTTTAACAGTTTTTTGTCTCTGACCAGGGGGTGACATACAGTGCCCATCAGGATGGAGTGAAGTGCATTGCAGGAGCAGCAAAACTGCAAAAGAAAATCAACAAACCACAATCCAGAACTTCAGAGACTCTATATCATCCACATAGAACTAAGCCAGCCTAATCTCCCCCCATCCTGAAACTTAAGGACATCTGCAGAAGAGGGGGCGGTAAGAGTGTAAGAGCAAAAGGATGGGGGGAGCAATGATTTGAAGAGTCTCCACACTAGATAGGGCTGAAGCAATCATAATAGGACTTTGCATGCCCTGCGCCATGTCCATCACACTATTGACCTCACAAAGTCTAACATCGGCTAAAGGCACCAAGATCCTTGGAGGCAAGGGATTGATGGCCACAGAACTGTTCCTATGCTTAAGGGGAACACGAGAAAGGGTTCAGGGAAATGCCACTGGGTCCTTTTATGTCATCAGAAAGGAGGACCAAGAGGAGAGTTAGGCATACACAATAAAGGACTCTCTGGGAATTGGGGGGGAGGCACTGGGAGATGGGGAGGGAGGGAGGGGGAGCAGGAGATTCGGGAGGAGGAGGAGGGGGGAGGGAACTGGTCTACCTATTAAGTTTGTATGAGCGGAAATAATAATAAAAAATGTAAAAAAAAGACATTAATCTAATACTTGCAGATAAAAAAGTTAAAATCTTTTTTTACAGCACACTTTCTGGTGAGGTAGTAAAGAATTTTTTAAAAAATTATTCGAATGAACAATTTTGTTTCCTAGAATGGTTTAGAGATGTTGCTAGGATCCAAACAAAGTAAGACAGAGCCCAGTATCTTACTGTCCAGTGGGCAATAGGCACTGTTTTTCAGTACAAAAGCAAAAAGAATGTACTTAGAAACAGACTAAGACATTGCAGTAGGACAGGTGCTTGGCTCATAGGAAAGATATCTGAATGGGGAAGGCCAGGCACTGGAAGAAAGGACATGGTATAAGAAGGGTAAAGGACGTGGGAGAGCAGAATCAGTGAGAATTTCGGATCATCTCATCAAACCATGGAAGACATTATGGCACTCTCAGGTTTTCTTCAGAGAGGATGTAAACTATAGAGAAAGACCAGGATAGCAGTGACAGGACAGAGCGCAGGTTTGGAGAGCAGCAACAGGGAGTGCTGATCAGAAGAAGAACAGTAAGGTCAGATAGAAGTATAAGATTTTTGGAAGGAACATCTGCAAATTCATAGAATGTAGTAACCAACTAGAAGTGGATTATAAGGGAAAATGAGGAGATGGGTAAATCTTCAGATCTCAGAGTCTAGACATAATTTTAAAAACTAAATAAAATGAGAGGTGATAAAGTTTCATTAGAGAAATGGTTAGCCCCAGATCACCATGAAGTACAATACAGAAAGCACTGCTCTGGGGTCAGGCAGTAAATAATAGAGTGTCTAGCAGAGAGAGAAGAATACACACTATATATGTGTAACGGTTACTCTTAACTGTAACTGAGAGAGCATTCAATGTCAAACAGCCTAAGGGAGAAGGGAGATTTATTCAACTTACAGTTCTAGAGGAGAGACACAGTCTTTCAAGGTGGAGGCGCCATGGCTGGCTCACTGAATCTGTAGGCTGACTAACTCACAGCAGACATCCCCGTGGCTGGAATATTCCTGGAGAGTCTCTCTTCTTCTTCTGTTGTATGGTTCCTTTTATCTGGTCTACTGTTGGGATGTTCCAATGGG
The DNA here is from genome assembly GCA_023101885.1 of Typhlomys cinereus. NCBI lineage: Eukaryota > Metazoa > Chordata > Mammalia > Rodentia > Platacanthomyidae > Typhlomys > Typhlomys cinereus. The sequence goes on along the minus strand of JALPQD010000166.1, from coordinate 474,523 downwards.
ATCTATGGAGGTTCTAATGGGATCTAGGGTTGGTCTTTGTATTGTAAATGTGTTGATCTGGATAACATCTTCAAGTGGTCTCAGCTGATTTTAGTTAATGCCAGGTGTGTCAAGTTGACACCCAGAATTAACTATCACAAGTCCACCCCTTGTCAACTTGACACCAGATCACATTTCCTTAGGCTAGTCTTAATCTCCACATAAAAACAGTTAAGATTCATAATTCCACCTAACATAATATAGATATCCACATACAACAGTGCACGTATTACTTTTTCCAAGATAAGTTCAAAGTCCTTTGAAAAGTGCTAAGTCTTCAGTGTTCCATCACACAATATCATAATGTAGATTACATTTTACCATATAACTACAGATTAATATTACATTACATAACATAAATATCTTATTAGTACAGACCACATTCAGTCCAATTGTAAAAGTCATTAGTTTCAACACAGTTCAAAAGTCTAAAGTCCAAAGTCTTCTGTAAAATCAAAAACAAAGACCTCCAACATACAATAGCACAGAATAAACATTCTGATTCCAAAAGGAAGGAATGGGAGCACATCCAGGAAAGATCGGTTGATAACAAAACCAAAAAATAGCAAGATAAACTCCAAATCCTGTAGCTTCAAGTCAACAGGTGAGCCTCTTGTTGAAATCATTTCAGTTCCAAAGGGCTTCAGTTCCATCCCTCCAACGCAGTTGCCCATAGAACACATTATTTTCTTGGGCTGACTCCTTCCAGGGTATATACAGCTCTCCTTAGCAGATGTCCCACGTTGTCTCTGGCATCTCTAACATCTTCGCTTCTCAGTGGCAAACCAGGCTTTAACTCCACAGCAAAAACTGCCCTTTTGGGACCTCTAAACTGCAGTTTTCCTGCCACATGCTGCCTGGATTCTGCCATTTTCTGAAATCCTGGAGGAAGAATCCACAACTTCCTCCCTCTAAAACCGGAACCATGTGGATGACTTTGCCAAAATTTACTATTGCTTTGGGTTAGAAATTGCCCCCCTCCAATCACAGCTGATTCAGCTTCTCTGTGCTGACTATAAGAAAAATCTCTTTCACTCCCGGGCAGTTGCTTGGCCGGGAAAGGGGATGTGGGCACAGGAGAAGAGACTCTTGCTTTAGAACTCCACTCTTCAGCTCATTTTTTTTTTCCAAAAGGATTTACATTCTTATGGGTGGGAGCCTTCTGTGAAAATCTTGCCCTTAAGGTACAGCCTCTCCTATTATCCAAATTGAGAGCAGGCTTTGATTTACTAATAGAGCTAATTTCTTTAACAGAGACATTTTGTTGTCCACTTCTTCTTGGTTTAACTCTTTTAAGTTTGCCAATGCATTTTTCACCATCAGACCTTACATTTTTTGCTTCTTCCTGCCTGATTCCTTGTTCTTTTTCATAACTCTGGAGACAACTAAAAAGTAGCCATATCACACTGTCAGGACTACACTGCTTTGAAATTTCCTCTACCAAGTTTAACTTAAGCTTTCAAGAGAAGGGTAAAAAGTCACTAAACTCTCCGCCAGTACATGGCTCCATTTATCACTTGTCCATTTGCAAACACAGTCTCTGTTCCCCTCTGGATCATGACAAGCTGGGCTTCCACTACCTATGTTTCTCATAGCATTGCTCTCTTCAGAGCTCTAACAAGAAAGGCCCATTTGGCCCCATCGCCAAGACGCAAAAACTTTCCAAGCACATAGTCGCCAAGTTCTTCATATTTCTCCTAACAAACAGTTCCAAAGGCACACTAGCCACATCACAGCATTGGCCATACTGTTGAAAACGAATTTCTCTCAATTTCACAAACAGCTTCAGATTGTGGTATGCTCTTAATCTCACAGCAACATCCCACTTCTAATACCAATTTAACCATTACTGTGAGAGATCATTCAAAGTCAAACAACTTAAGGGAGAAAGGGAGATTTATTCAACTTACAGTTCCAGAGGAGAGACACTGTCTTTCAAGGTGGAGGCAGCATGGCTAGTTGGCTGAAACTGTAGGCAGGCCAAGTCACGGCAGACATCCACATGGCTGGAATATTCCTGGGGATTCTCTCTTCTTCTGTCTTCTGTTCTGTGGTTCCTTTTATCTGGTCCAATACTGGGATGTTCCAATGGAAGCTCCAATAGGATCTAGGTCTTTGTATTGTAAATGTGTTGATCTGAATAAGTCTTCAGGTGGTCTCAGCTGATCTTAGTGCATGTGTGTCAAGTTAACACCCAGGATTAATTATCACAATATGACATCAAAAATCCTTACTACTTGCTAGACTGATATTTGAGATGCTCCCTTCTACTATTCTATATACTTTAGGAAGGTTCCTGCTGCCTTCTACTTTCTCTGAAAGATAAATATGAGAAGTTATACCTAGTAATTTATTTGACTCACCCCAGAAATCCTAAGGGCAGCCAATAAATCAAAAGGCATATTTAGTTTCTCACTCTCCTTACACATTTTCCAAGAGAAAAGTGAATGCAGAAGAAAATGGCCATATAACCTAATTGTAATTATGCTCTGGAAAAGTTACTGAGTTTCAGTTAGCCTCATTTAAATATGAGATATCAAAAGACATAAGAAGTATAAAACAGGAGCTGTATATAGACATCTGTAGCAGAATGGTTATCGCCAGATATGAATGTGGTAGTCACCAGTGTTTAACACCACTAAAACAGATAACGCTATCTAGAGACACTGCACAGGTAGGGATAGCAACAGACCCAGAACAGAGATTTTAAGGAAGAATCAGTGTTTGGATCATGCTAAACCAATATATAGAAACAGAAGTACTAACTTTTAGTTAATCTTTTCTCCCAAATTCCTCACTAGTCAAGATACAAAAGCACTTTATATTAAAGAATAAACATTTATACATTAAGTAGTATTGAAAACAATCAACTATTAATTTCAATAGGCTTCCATTAAAGGCAGCAATTTTTCATTTGGCCAGATATGTTAAGAAAGTGTTTTGGCATCAGACATTTCCATATAAAGAAAGTTTTTCCCTTTATATAAAAGGATCATGTCCAAATGCCTTGAAGAATCAAGCGAGTGGGTCTGGAGAAGATAGCTCAGGAGTTAAGACTTTGCAAATAGAAGAACCTGAGTTCAGCTACCAGATCACATGTAAAAATGTCAGTCAGAAATGTATGTGGCCTGCACTTCTGGCCCTGGAAGGCTGAAACTAAGAAACCCCGCAGCAAAGCAAAAAGGAGGTAAAGCGAGCAATCCAAGATGATTCCCAAAGTCACCATTGGGCCTCACAGGCACGCACACAATGCCCTCTGATATACCCACATATACATGCATAAGGGGGCGGGGAGGGACAAGGGATGGAGAGAAAATATAAAATAGTAAATACTGATTTTTAGCTCTTTTGGAGTAGGCTTGAAGTTCATTTTAATTAATTTTTTAATTTTAAATTAATTTAAATTAAACTTTAAACACTTTCATACAAAAATTATTTACTTAAAATATCTAAAATGTGTATGTATAAAGTATATGTGAATCAAAAATCATCTCTATATTTGGCTCTCATCTCCCAGCTATTTGTGTAAGCAAACACACACAACCCAAACTTTACAGCCAAACCTTTTGTGGTTTTCATTTTTTTTAATTACAAGTTTTTAGCTAGTAAATGAGTAAAATACAATAATTTAATGGAGCCTAAAATGTGTTAAAATAAGAAATTTAATTCTTGAACTTGAATGCTGTATTTCAGGGTGAGAGGAATTAAGACTAGGTCTCACATAATCAAGGCTGATTAAAATGAATCCTTATTTACTTGTCATTTTATTTCTGCAAAGAGGATTAGCTATATCCCAGAACTTGGAGGCTGAATCAAGATGATCATTTGGGGTTTGAAGTTGGTTTGCTAAGACAAAGTGATGTTGGAGATCTGAAGTCATAATGCAGGCAGTTTTCTCAATCAGATGACAGCGTCTATGAACTACACATGCACACTGTCTTGAGAAACTATTTCCTTTTCTTGGGGAAAACATAGAGCACCTTTCTTTCAAATCATCTTTGGTTGGCATCTCTTGAAATTGCAATTGGCCATATGTGGTCAGAGTTCCACTGAAATTTTCAACCCAAGAGGCCACAAGGAAAAAGCCATGCATCTACTTTCCAAGTGTTGAGATGTTTCAGCACACCCAGTTTAAACAGGTTTTATTCCCAACTTGTTATTATAATCATCTGGAAAAAACTCACTAAAAGCATCAATACTTTGTATCATCAGTTAAAGGACCAGAGTCAAGTTTTATTTAAATACTAGTTCTCTTGCCTAAGAAATTGCATTGTTCTCTTTAAAAACAGAAGATTTATAATTAAATCCACTATTGGGAAACCAGGCTAGACAAGAAAAGAACAGAAGGCAAAAATGTGAATTCTGTCCATATGTGCAAGTTATATTTGCTTTCAAAGTGTCTATGCTGAAGAAACTAAAGGATTTAAGATATGAAGAACATGCTTGCACATTCCCCAGGTCCATAATGGCAGTCAACATCTTTTATTACTCAAACAATGCACTCTGAGGCACAGAGGGTTAGAGGTCTAAAATATGGTTTTGAAACTACTGTTATTACTAAGTAGTATTAGATACTGTTAAATAATAAACTTATCAAGGGGAAAGAGCTATCTATACTATGTGCAAACACTTAAGATATAAACTTAGCAGGGAACATAAACTCTACAGGCCAGGTGTGGTTATTCAAGACTGTAACTTTAGCACTCAAGAGGAGGACTGATGCTGGTTTAAGGCCAGGCTAGTCTACACAATGAGTTCCAGACCAGTAAAGGATACACATAGTAACAACCCTGAAGGAAAGAAGAAAGAAGGAAGGGGAGATTAGAGACAGAAGGAGAAAGTAGGGGAAGAAGAGACAAAGGAAGTAGGAAGGAAGGAAGGAAGAAGGAAGGAAGGAAGGTCATGTTATAAAATGATAGAGATTTAAATAATTTCTTCCATACCTAGAGAACATTTAAGAAAGTAGTGCTATTGTAACTTAAAATAATCATTCTTGGGGCTGGAGAGGTGGCTCAGGGGTTAAGCCTCTGCCTGCCAGGTGGAAGGTCCTGAGTTTGGATCCCAGATCCCACGTATAGATGCCAGGCGGAAGCGGGGGCGGCCTGCGCTTATGGTCCTGGTAGGGCGGAGCCTGTGAATCCCAGGGCAGAAGGAGGTGGAGGCGTCCATGGTGGTTCGCGAATTCGTCCATGGTTCTACGCGCGCGCGCGCGCGCATACACACGCACATGCGCACAGTTGAATAAATAATAATAAAAAAATCATTCTTGGTTTTCTTTTATTTCCACTCATACAAACTTAACAGATACAGTGGTCCCCCCCCCTCCAACTCCTTATCCCCCTGTGCCCCCCTCCCCTCCCCTTTCCCTCCCTATCCCCCAGTGCCTCCCCCTCCCATCCCTGGAGCATCCTTTAATGTGCATGCCAAACTCTCCTCTGGGTCCTCCTCTCCAATGAGGTGCAAGGACCCAGTGGCATTTCCCAGAACCCTTTCCTGTGTTCCCATTAAGCATAGGAACACTACTGTGGCTGTCAATCCCTTGCCTCCCAGGATCTTAGTGCCTTTAGCAAATGCTAGACTTCGTGAGGTCAATAGTGTGTTGGACATTGTGCAGGGCATGTAAAGTATTCTTGGTTTTCTTTAAAAAGAGAATAAAACTGATCAAATCAATCCCTTTGAACTACATTCCAAGAATATAAATGTCTTTATTTCAAATACTGGAAGCTAATGGATTATGAGATTCCTATCTGAAACCATACTTAACTACATTCTAGGCATTAATTTAGATTACATATAAAACAAAGGTAAAACTACTGAGAATTAATGCTGATTTGGGAAAGGAGAGCCACCTTCCTGAGTAGTGTACCCACTGATACATTATCCGTGCTCTAGCAGGTGCTCAGACACATGCCAGTACTCAGATGAAACTAAATGGGCCATACCATACGCATGCAAAAAGACATGAAAGTAGCAGGGAGGCTACTTTTAATAGCAGTTAGGGAGAAAGACTGCAATAGGAAAAAGAGGGGAGTGAGACTGGGTAATAATGGTACAAATGATTAATTCATTATACTTATGTATTATTCTGCCAAAAAAATAAAAATTTAGGGGCTGGAGAGGTGACTCAGGGGTTAAGCCTCTGCCTTGCAGGCGGAAGGTCCTGAGTTAAGATCCTAGACCCCATGTATAGATGCCTGGCGGAAGTGGGGGTGGCCTGCGTTTCTGGTCCTGGTAGGGCGGAGCCTGTGAATCCCCGGGCAGAGTAAACAAGGAGGAGGTGGAGGCGGTCCATGGTGGTTCCCGAATTCTCCCGTGGTTCTACGCACACACAAACACACACACACACACACACACATGCATGATCGCGCGCACACACGCACATGTATGCACAACTGAATAAATAAAAATATAAAAAATAAAAATTTAAATGAACAAGAGTAAAACAAAGGTGGAGATTGAGCTATTTCTCCAAGCTCTCTTCTTGCCATCATTTCAATTCATCCATCACTTATCACTGGTCAAAAGTATGGAGAAAATTGTTGTGACTATTAAGTTATTAAAGTTGAATTATATCATTCATAAATTTTTGCTTCCACTATCTCAACTATATTAGAGAAAAATAATTTTCAATGTCAATTTTTCCAATAAGTCCTGGAAAATGAGAAATGATATATAAAACACCAATTTCCTAATAAGAGCTCCTGTTGCCCATCTGCCCTCTTAAGCCTGCATACTTCCTTAGGTTTTACTGATACTCTATCATTTTACTTTATTGTGTGTGTTTCTGTATGTGTGCGGACGTGTGGGGGGGGCATTATGTCCCTGTGGAGGACCAAGGGGCGACTTGGCAATCATCTTTTTTGCCTGGCTCTGGGATTTCCCAGGTTCCATCCATCCATGAGGGCCAAAAGTGCAGACTGCCACTATTTCAACCTGGTGTTTTTACTTAGAAACTGGGATCCAAACTTAGGATCGTTTTTCTTGTGAGGGGGAGTCTTAACCCTTGAACTATTTCTCTAGCCCTGGGCTAGCATTTAAAACAATTTGAATATTGTTGTGTCATTGAATCCTTGATTTTTCAGATCAAAACTGTAAAATGAACAGGAGTTGACAATGCATTCGTGTAATTCCGGTACTCGGCAAGCAGAGGCAAAGGATCACGAGTTGAAAGTCAGTCTGGATACACAGCAAGATAAGTAAGTAAATACTGTGTCAAGCAAACAAGATTATGTCATCGATCGAGACAGCTTCAGGGGAAAAAATTAACTTCATTAAATATACTTTGAAAACAAACACAACAAAAGCATGGTGACAAGCACCTACAGAACCAGATAAGTCTTCAAGCGGGATTGCTTTGATCCATGTGTTGGAGGGAGGGAGGAAGGAAGGAGGAAGGGAGAGAGGGAGGGAGGGAGGAAGGAAGGGAGGAAGGAAGTTGGCAGAAATGTCTTACAAAATTCTCACTGCATTGATCTTAAAAGGTATTCCATAAACAAATCTATCATAAATACTTCATCTGAAGTCTCAGAGGCCTTTTAATACTTTCCATGGAATCTGTGTCCCTCTTTTGAACAGTAATGAACAGCAGGTGTTTTACTATGATTATCAGCCCATCTCTCACTAGCTATTAAATCTCTTATAGCAGTTCTGGGCAAGGAAGAGGGTAACTTTACTTTTCTTCCAAAGCCAGATGGAAGACCAAGAAGAGACTAATCTACAGCTACAAAAGGCTGGTCTCAGGGTGACAGCTGTCAGAAGCTACTCAGGGAATTGTAAGAGAATGAATGAAGGCAGAACAACTCATTACAAACAAATAAAATTCCTTTATCTGTATACTTTGAAATAAACACTTGTGGACTGGAGAGATGGCTCAGGAGTTAAAACTCTGCTTCACAGGTAGAAGATCCTGAGGTGGGATCCTGAGTTTTGTCCCACCAAAACCACCAGGTGGAAATAACAGTAGTCTGCACTTCTTGGATCCTGAGTTTTGTCCCACCAAAAACACCAAGTGAAGACAGCAGTAGCCTGCACTTCTGGCCCTGGTGGGTGGAGCCTGGGAAAACCCAGAGTGAAGCAAAAAGGAGGGAGAAGCAATACAGGACAATCCTGGAAGTTACCCTTGGTCCTCCACAGGGTCACATGGTGCCTTCTGATACACACAGACACACACACATGCACACACACACGCACACACACACACACACACAGAAAGCAATACAGGATAATTCTGAAAGTCACCCTTGATCCTCCACAGGCACACACAGTGCCTTCTGATACACACACACACACACACACACACACACACATACACACACACACACACACACACACACACAAAATCTACAATTCTCAAAAAAACACACTTGCACCTATACTGACATGTAAATAAGCATGCCAAGACACCACTACAACAATAACTTCCTCAATATGCTCTTCCCTTCAACTACAAAATCCCAGAAAAAGCAGACAACTGTAAACCAAGGTAAAATTCCCATGTGACAAACCAAGATATAAAGTATTTGTCAGACAACCTTTTACTTACTCAAATTAACCGCCATATCCAGTAATAAAAGAAAGCAAACTTTTTCAAAATTGGAAAAGACTAGGATGAACACCTTGGTTTTTTTTTTTCACCAATCTTTATTTCATGACATCAAATTTCCTTTTCTATAAACGAATATAGCTACACTCACCATAATATAATACAAAGCTTCTTCATCCTTACTTACATAGTAGACTACAACAGTGAGCTCAAGGCCAGTCTGTGCAACAAAGCCAAGAAGAGAGAAAGGGAAAGAAAGACACACAAGCTAACCATTTGTGTTGAATACCTTGTCATTTGTATGAAATGAGACATTTAGATATAACTCACTGAATTGCTTTATAAAATCAAGGCTCACTGGCATAAACAAAATAGACAACTTCTTTTCTTGCCAATTATTCTATTTGACAGCTAACACATCAACAATGGCACATGAAGGATACACCTTAGGTATTTCATAAATGTATGACTAAATACAAGAACCTACACAAGTCACTTATTAGAGCTGATTCTAGTGACTCAATCTCACCTAGGTACACAGAAGAAGCAAACATCCAGCAACACTATTTGTCTTTGCTAAAGGAAAGAGCTATAAGGCAAAAACTTCTAATTCCCACTACACTTAGCATAGTCTTTAATGTCATCAATACAGCACCAAAAAGAGAGACTATTCTGTGTTTCTTAAATGCCATGGACAGTGTAAAGTGTACCATTCTGAAGGACAAGTCAATATTATTTGATAAGAGCCTTACAAACTGAGATTGCAAGAGTCTAGAGTTTGAGGAGAGCCTGTAACATCCTACTCTCAAAACAAAACAAAAAAGATGCCAGGCCAACCAGAAATGACACTGTTGTTCGGTAAAATGATATTAGATAGCACCCAAAACTGGTGTATTGATGATTTCACTTCTTTTACAGGTTCTTTCAGAGTAATATAAGGCTCACGTTTTGTGCTAATTAATGTGTGTTATATTCCTTTACGACACTTGCAAATTTAATTTTACTTGTAAACAAAGAAGCTGTGTTCAGACCTGAAGATAGAGAAGAGAATCTAGATTAGATTTGATACTGTCTTTTTTTAAAGGAAAATGATACCGTTTCTCCTTTTCTGGTAGAGATACAAAGATTCCTTCTGAACAATTAAGTTTGAGAAAAACATTAAAATTATCATATATATTTTACACAACTTGATATAAACACATGCATGATATTAATATAGTGCTAAATATAAGACAAAGGACCAACAGGTGACTTACAAAAGACTAACAATAAGGAAACAAATGTACAGTTTAATTTTGCTTTCTCAGTACAAATATGGAAAGCATTCACATTTAATTTCCATTTTTCATTAAAATAAAGTATAAAAATGATAACACAAAAACCTAATATTTAGAAATTGCTGCCACATCCATGGCCTGTGGAATGGCTGTCGGGAGTCTCAGGCTGCCATGGCCCTGCAGCTTGCCCAGGAGCAAGGCATCATGCTTCACAGGAGTGCTGAAAGTTCTCATTAGGCATCAACGGCATTTTATACCAACGTGGCACCTATCCCTCTGCAGAAATTTTCCAGGTGTAGAAACACAGACTCGCCTTGCTTGTGACTACTGAGCCTGACCTTAAAAAGTATCTCAATGACATGGTGGAGTCTGAATCTCAGAAATTGGTGGTAGTCATCTCAAATATTGAAAGTGGTGAAGTCCTTGAAAAATGGTAGTGTGATACTGAATGTGACAAGATGGCTAAAGAAGACAGTGCTCCAAGAGAAAAATACCAGAAAGCCATCCAAGATAAGATCCGCATAGTAATCAAACAAATAACTGCTACTGTAACATTTCTGCCCCTGTTAGAAGTTTCCTGTGCATTTGACCTGCTGATTTACGCTGAAAAAGACTTAGGTGTACCTTAAAAGTGGGAATAATCTGGACCACAGTTCATTACCAATTCTGAGGAAGTCCATCTATACGCATTTAATACCACAATCCACAAAGTAAATAGTATGGTAGCCCATAAAATTCCCATCAGTGACTGAAGATAAGGTGAGGAAAGTGATGTATCTGTAATTCTGAACACTTTTTTTAAAATTGGTCAACTATAGTTGATGTTTTTCCCTTATTGTTTATTTTCAGGTGGGGAAAGCCATTCTTATATTTTGGTAAGCCTTAATTACATTTCTGGATACTTGGGGATTTCCTGTAGAATCATCATAATAAGATCACTGCATATTATTCAAGAGGAACCATCAGATTCTGTGTGCATTGTAAAGCAAACTTTTTGGTAATTGTAGATTTAAAAATATATTTTGTTATAAAGTTAAATTCTTTCCTTAATCATTGTAGTCAAGTAGCTTGATTCTCAAAATATTGAGAATTTTTAATATAAATACACCCGATGAACTATAAATGTTTCAAATCTTTATTTACTGTAAGTAGCCAAATCCTGTTTATTGGGTCCTTTTGTCATCTCAATGTATAAACCCATATGAACAATAGTGATTACTTGATTTTCAGTGTATATGATTTGAACCTATGAAGCAATGAATAATTGTACTCTTTAATTTCTGTATGAAAGAATCTTAAAATGCTTTTTATTGTATAAAATCAAAGTATAAAGGAGAGCAATAAAATAAAGTTAAATGTGTTTTTAAAAACCCTAAGATTTATAACTTTAACACTCCATAATAATTAAATTGGCTGTGACTATAATTTGATAATCTAAACCAAAAGCATAGAATAGATTCCCTACATCAAAAGTCTTTCCATAAAATTTATAGCTTGTAAGGAACAAATGAAAATTTGCTTCATTAGATGATGAACCAGTCCTCTATTCTGTGATGAAAACATGTCTACATAGAAGATCATAAATTGGGACTAGCAGTACTGCAAACTATTAAGTACACCAACTATCACTAATATTCCCCCACTGTCAAACAATAGCTGACACGTATGCCATGGTGGAAGAGTCCAGACCCCTGGGCAGACTTATAATTGATGTAGTCTGAAATAGGAACAGCTTCCTTGATTTGGAGGGAGACGGGAGCATGACCAAAGCAAGAAAAATATGAGACTGGCCTGGAAATTTAGAATCCCAGACCTGGCATTGACCTTCATCCCAAGATTACAGGATAACCTGACAGATTCATATGCTAAAACATTTACTTGAGATACACTATGAGCAACCTTTCTGAGAATCAGAAATCTAACAGAATCGAAGTTTAAATCGACAATAAATATCACTATCATTATATAGAAAGTACTACAACTAAGCCAAATAAATAATAAACAAGAAGGCACTCAAATAAATCCCTAATTTTTTAAACCAGAAATTGAATGGCAACGCACTTTTATTCTGGTAGGAGATAAAATAAACTTGAGAGTAAAATAACTCAAAATTAACAGTTTAAAAGATATCAAAATGTCATGAGCTCTGATACACTTTCCTAGTTTCCAAATGTAAGCTTTTTATTGCATGATTTATAAGAGAAGCTTCTATTAAGAGTTAACTAAGGAATGTTTTATTTATTATTAAAATAATAATCTGAAAATTATTGCTAACACGTAGTAATCTCTAGGATTTGTCAAAAGACCATAATCCATGGGAAATGGTACCTCAGAGAGCTATACCATACACCCTAAAACTACTAATGCTGAGTTCCTTTAGGAAGGAGGGAGGGGGAGGGAAAGGGAAAGAGAAAGGAAGAAAGGGAGAAAGGGAATGAAAGAAAGGAAAGGAAGGTAAGGAAGGAAAAGAAGGAAGAAAACCCAGCCCCCACTCTTAAAATGGCCCAAACTCTGGATGGCACTACCAGAACCCTAACATGAAGAAAGATGGAAAAGGAAGCAGGTTGGGTGAATTTACAATATCAAGTTAACAAGAACGCAGAATACAGCTGATAGAGTATAGACAGGGACACATTCACTTTGGAAAACTAGTTAATAGCCACTAAAACTCAGAAACTGCACTTCTAGGAATAGACTCGAGAATGCATACAGATTCAATCTATCAAAATACATGCATATGAATGCTCACATAAACACTATAGCTAATAAGACACAAACTTGCAAATATCTCCAAGTCTATCAACAATAAAATACTGAAGCAGATTCATGATATGAATACTGGAAAGCAATAAAACTAATGTTTACAACTACATGCTACATGAATACATCTCAAGACAAAGTACAAGCATGAACAAAATATTTTGTGAAAGGTTTGTTTCTTTTCTCTTCTCTTATTTGTGGTACTTGGAATTTAACCAGAGCCTCAGGTCTTGCACTTCCTTTACCACTGAGGTGCATCTTCACCCACATCTTCCTTTTCATTATAACCATTTTTTAAAAATCGTATGTATCTGTTAATATATCATATTGAACTGTGTCCAAAGATTCTTGTAGGAATAATTGTCATCTAATGCATCTTTTCACCCGTAAGACCTCAAATACATTACAAAGCACAACACTGTGCTTATGCTGGGATTTTTGTTGTTGCTGCTGTTGTGTACGTGTGCATGTATCCTGAGTTCACACTCATCTCTCTCAGGGACTTCAGAAAAATATCAATCTTCCTTCAAATCCATTCCTTTATACTACTTTCAGAATTTCCTTCCCAAACAAATAAAACTCATGATTTCATTTTAAACCTGACAGGTTCTTTGACTTGATTTGCTGAAATCTCTCACAGCCAGAATAAAAACAGAAAGGGATCATACAACCAAGAAGAGTTTTGACTAAAAACCTCAAGGAATGCAGTGTGTACTTGAATCCATTGTGTCCATGCCAATGTCACAGACATTTCCCAAGCACCAAATATGACTATTTATAACAAACAACTAAGTAGAATTTTTTACATGTTTGAGGGTTTCTATTTTATTCAATGTTTAAAAACTAAACAATTAAACTGCCAAATTTAAAAAAATTAGACTCAAAATTAATCTCAGACAAATATTAAGAATGTTTACTTCCAAAAGTCTATCTAAGCAGAAAATTTTAGTGACTTTCATCTTCACAAACATTAAGTGCCAGATGAAAGCCATAAACTAAAAAAATTTTAATTTATTATACTGTGGATTTCCCATATATATCTCCAATAAAAATAATATTAAATATACATGAAGTAAGTGCTAGAACTAAGTAAAGGTAAACACAAACAGCTAATGCTATAACTCATCCAAGGGGGGGAAAAATCTATTCTGTAAGTGGAGAAACAAAGGCAACAATGATAGAGTAGGGCTAGGAAAAGAGAAAAGTAGCCATCAATAAATGTAGAGCCTAGTCTCTGGAAGTGAAGAGAGAAAATAAGATTTGGTTGCTGTACCATAATTGCTTATACCTTACCACACAGACTCAAGAGCAAAAAAAGGACCATGATCTAGACCCCTTACCATCAAACCTCTATTTTCTCTTTATTTTTTAAGATTTCTATTTACTAAACAATGCTACTTTTGTCTCTTAAGAAATATGAGAAAGAAAATTAAAATACACACATAAAAAGCACAGGTTATATATATGTATAAAAATGCCCTTATCTTGTATGAGTGACAATATACCATCTCTATCACTTCTCACGAACACTCTTTATTCAGCATTGGTAGACTATACACCATAATATTCTACTGACTTTTTCTCATCTCATGAACAAGGCAACTAACAACTTGTGAATTCACCTAGATGCTACCCATCTAGTATGCTGATAAAATAAGCTCATATTAATCTGTTGCAGTTCAAGGATCCTCCTTATAACAATTTGTGTAACACTTCTTATAATTTTAATAATGTCACAAACACCTATACCAACATAAAGAAATAATCCTTTATATATGCAAGGCTAGGTATACATCTAGACTCTCATATTCCTCACCTCTCAGATCCCCCACTTTACAGACTCTTCAATTCTCCTTATATTCAGGCTACATAGCCTGGGAATAATGGCTATGTATGTTCTGAGATCTATTCCTTTTTACTAAGAATTGTTCTTGTTTTTTATATAGTAGCTCATTGAAAATAATAGTGATGCATTTTGGCAAAAGTTTTATGACAGCAAAATACTTTCTGTACACTCGTGATCTTTCTGGTATGATGTATCCCTATCCTTCCATCAGCACACCATTCCTTACATATACACGCACTTTCTTATTTGCAACTCCTTGCCCTTATTCTATAAAACACTTCTTAAAAAGTAGCTGGTGATTTTAATTTCTGAACAGAGAGAGAGAGAAGGTATCTAGGCTGCTTGGTAAGAGATTACTACCTTTTTATTAGCTATATTATGATTATTACTCTTCACATGTTTATTCCATCAACTCCAAGAGTACTATAGCTGGGACAAAGCAAAAAGAAACAAAAAGGGGAAAACTTAAGTCTTATCATTAACTATTTTGTGTACTTGGTACATTAAGAGGGAACAAAGAAGTAAAATTTTGTCTAAGCACCATCACTACCATGTTTAAAAGTGAATTCATTTATTCAACAGGCACTCAACTAAAAAAAAAAAAAAATAAGAAAAAAAAAGATTTATAGCAAGATTTATCCTAAAATGTCAGAAGGCCACTCTATTACAGCAGATACTCTAGTAACTGGCATAAACATACCATTTATTTTAAATTCCCCATCATGCATCATTTTTTAAAAATATTGTTATTCATCCAATCTGTTCTTTTTTATTATTATTATTTATTCAATTGTATGTGTATGTATGTGTATGTGCAGAACCAAGGGTGAATTCGGGAATCATCGTGAACTGCTTCTACCTCCTCTTTTGCTCTGCCCCAGGATTCACAGGAAACGCAGGCCACCCTCCCTTCTGGTTGGCATTTGTACATGGGATCTGGGATCCGAACTCAGGACCCTCTGCTTGCAAGGCAGAGACTTAACCCATGAGCCATTTCTCCAGCCCCATCCAATCTGTTCTTAATCCTAAAATCCTGAACTTTAAGTGTTTGTTACCCCATTAATTTTGGGCTGTGAGTCAGTCATTCTGAATGGAATAGGATATTATTACACATTTCCAGCAAATTATACTCATAAGGACCTTCACTGCTTTATTTAAGCTAGAAACATAACCTTAAGTTCAAAGGCAAATATGATCTCTTGGTATACTGTATTATCTGCTCCTCAAATAAACTATGTTACAGTTTTACTTCATGTCTCATTTTTATTTTTCAATGAAGGAATCCTCAAAACTCTACTAAAATTAATTTAGTTTATTTTTTTATTTTGCTTTCCCCATTTTAAAAAATTGAGTGAACAAACTAATTCAACCAACACTAATTTTCATGGAACTAGGACTTTCTATTATAGTGGGTTAAAAATGTAAGATGAAAAATTGTTTAAAACCTCATATAACACATTCTAAATCCACTTCATTTTGTTATCTAGAAGTGTTGTTTCTCCTATGAAAATCTCTGAACTACTAAAAGATCCTTCTGAATTAGAGGAACAAAACTGACTGGACTAAATTACAATTTCTAGCTTCACACAGCCAAGTAAACATCTCCCCTCCTTAGAGAAAGAGCACAATTTTCTTTATCCTATCTACTAATAAATATTTGGGGACACTGTACATATGGAAATCCTACATATTCTTAATGCAAAAGTCACTGTGTCTAATATGAATTTTAACTTTAAAAAGTCAAAAATTTTAAATGTACAACTGGTGAAACCCTAAGAATTGAATAAATGTGATGAAAATGCTATGTGATATATTATGAGGTATTATATTTCTAGCCAGGACATAATGTTATTAGACCATAAAGTTTTTTAACTATAATCATTTTTCAAATTCTCTTAAATAAACTAAAAAGTTAGACGACATGACTAACTAGTATCATGGGGCTTTTAGCAAAATGAAGGAAAAAGGATATTCTGCTTAAACGTATTCACACTAATTAACTTCTATGCTTGTAAAGTGTTGAACTGATGTATTCATAACCCACTAGGAACATCATAACTGCCTAATACAATTCCATGCATCCCTCCTAAAATAATAAACAAAGCAAGCTCCAGGAAACTGTGCATAAAGTTATCATCAGCACAGTAGCTCATTACTAAGCTTAAAATCATGACCACATGTTGTCTTTTGCTTGAAAATTCAAGAGGCCAAGTAAATAAAGTTCTCAAAACATTTTTAGAATATCTTTCTAATAATCTAAAGAACATTAGAAAAACTTCACAGAAAAACTTCATCCATTCCTAACTTTCTTTCTCAATAATATTCATCCACTGTTGAAGCCTCAATGTATCAATTAGGAATTCATAATACTACAAAAGGTTTATACAATTATCAGCAAGCATGTTTCTTCTAAATACCAAAGTCTTATAAACTGATGCTTGGACTATTCACAACTTACACCCTATCCACTCCTCTTTCCACCACTATCATTTTAAAGGCAGGATATTCAGCAGGCTGAAAACAATTTTTCATTTCAACAAACAGACTGACTAAAATCAGCTGGCTAGCCAGAAGTTAAAAGCGACATTTAAAAATATTAAGTAAATGTTTGTAACTGTTTCCAATTTCAATCAACAGAAAGCAGTTACATCTTTATTTCTAATGACCTAACTTATAACAAGTCTTTTCTTTTAATTATACTATTAAGTCAATATAATGTGATCATGTCATTAGATCATGTCCTTTGTACAAGTGTACTTTAAAATCTTTTTTAAATAGTAGGATTAACTAATTTTTGCTTTTTCCTTTTTCAGAATTTTTCCTGTATTATCTTTACCACCAATTTATTTAACAACAGTATCTTTCTAAATTTTAAATCTATGAACAAAAGCAGCCCTGAAAATTAACCCTAAAAAAGATAAATCAATATACCTTAATTACAAATACTGACATTGGAAAGGTAACCAAGAGAAAGGTAACCATCAACTGTTTGCCTAAGAACTTCAATTTAAAATATAATGAAATACACACGATTTTGATAAACAAATGTGAACACAGTATTTACATATCAAAATAGGGAATTCTGCTCTCATTTCTGACTTTATATAAAAACATCTTAATTCTGTTTATAAGGCAAAATAGTCATTTTAACGAAATATCTCCTTACAGGTATAATCATATGACTGACAGATAAAATAACTGCTTTAAAAATACTTCTGAGTCATTTTGTCCTTACCTGCAGGCATGAACCATTACTGCATGCAGTGACTGTTCCATTTCCTAGCACGGACTTGAAGAAGCATATCTCTTTTTCAGAATGTGACTAATCTGTGGGTTTGCAATTCCTAAGCTATTTACAAGAGGCACTCCCTTTCCACATTGAAAAAATGTATTTATTATAACCCCAAATCAAGTATTTTTAGGTCTTAAAAATAACCTAAGTAATTCTGTGCAGCAGCAACCTCAAAATAAGAACAAAATGTTGTCGTGTTTCCTTAAAGCAAGCAAGATTTCTGTTTGTCGTTAATTATTTTTAAGCCTTCAACAGCTGTCACACAGGAACCAGCACTTCGGTGTGTTATGCTGTGCATGCTGCAGCTGATTAGGCTTCACTGTTTTTCAAAAAAAAAAAAAAAAAAAAAAATCAATTACCCTTTGCAAAAGCAGAACAGCTTGCCCAAATGCACATCTTTATACAGCACAATACCAGCATGCAGCACAATACATTATGTAGCAAACTTGACATGAAAAAAAAATACGATCTGATGGTTTCTTAGCAATGCTACACCATTAATTGTTCATGCAAGAGATGTAGCTGTACCTTTCTGAAGAGGACGACTTCTCAGAGTTAACTGACATCAGCAGCTCAATCTTCTGCTTGATTTCTGGAAAAATCAGAAAATATTCACAACCAAGATTGCCTGCCCTTGCTTCCAAGCCTTAAATCAAGAGATTTTTCTTCTCTAATCCCTTTTGTTCAGAATGAGGCCACAAGATTCACAGTACTTCTGTTAGGACTGGGATTCAATGGTGCTATAAAGGGAAAAAGCTCCAGAGGCATCAGGCCTTGCTAAACTATGCACATGACTGTTTATGAAAGCAGGAAGTACCATTTCTTTTAAGCAGAGGGGTGTTCTCTTTTTTAAGGTAGAACTGACAGGGTTCTAACAAGAAGGTTTTAAATTTAAAAAGAGTACAATACAAAAAAGATATGGTAACATCTAAATTAAAAATACTCAATAATTTGAGAAGTCTGAGTGACAATGTTTCTGTCTGTACAGCACAGAAAAGCAACCCCCGGCTGTTTCTATTTGATTAGCTCTAAAAAATATGGCTCAGTGAATCATTCTTGTCACTTAAGAATGAAATATTAAACCAAAACCCCAATTCAACATTTAAAAATGCTTAATCTTTGTTATAATTTTCTTATTAGTTTTAATTAAAGCCATATTTAATATCTACTCTCTAATGCTTTCAGAAAAAGACTTCTTGTTTTACACCTTAATCCCCCCCCCTTCGCAGTACAGTACAAGTGATCAGCAACACCCAGTTACCGAGCAGAGATAATACTCTTTTGCTTTTCGGAAAGGACTGGCAGTGCTACCTATAACAGAAATTTAAGTATAAGTTCAAGTTAATTAAAAAATAGCTCTTGTTTCCAATTTTAAAAAGACAGACCAAAAGGCAAGGGTAAAAATAAAAGGGTAAAGAAAAAGATACAGGAAAAAACATATATTTCTTACAAATGCCAACAGCTGCCCCAAAAGCACATAATCTTGAACGAGAAAAGCAAAAAACCCTTATTTCATGTGAAAAATCTGTATTTCTGTTCTTTAAAAAATTTGCAATTGTACTTTAAAAACTAGAATACACTTTATAATAAAAATTTTCATACTAAAAATAAAACCATGACACTGAACTCTTTCTATAAATGTCTCAAGATTTCAAAACAGACCTCATTATAATTTTTGCTTTTTCATTTTTCAGGAGTAAAATGAATTTTCTTTTAAAATAGTAACTACAGAAATCAAAGAGGAATATGAACCAATGTAAAAGAAACTAAAAGCTAGTTTTATTAGATAAAATGCTCTCAGCATTGTTAAAACAGGGATTTTCCTAATTTAAGCCTATACCTTCGTCCAATGGGTATTATAAAACTGGTTAAAACTGGCATAATGGTAAAACTTACCTTGAGAATACTGAAGTGGATTACAGAGCCCAACACCACAAAATGACTAGTGAATGAACATTCATTCAGTAAAGACCCTTCCTGACTTCAGAAAGAATACTGGCACTCTCTGGGATACAGAAACAAGCTCCCTGTCATTTTCAATAGCCACATGACCTTAAAGAAATTGCCTAAACTCTCTAATGCCTTTATCGACTGCCTTATAAAATGGGGATAATAATCTCTACTTGAAAGGTAGTTGAGAGGATTTAATGAATTAGTCCATGCAAAGCTCAGGATGTACTGTGCTTGGTTGGCATGGAGCAAACCCTCCCTGCCTATTGTGCAGTAGTGAACAAAGGAGAGTATTCCTTCAATAAATATTTGCTAAGCAAGTCAACAAGATATGGGACTGCTTAAAAAGCACTTCCATAGTTTATAAGCCCACTTTCTACCTATTCTTGTCATTCTATTTTATGGCTTTGGAGGCAAAGAGGATTTTAGTAATATATGAAAAGGTTTCCAATATCATTTTCACATTTTCTTCAAATTGTCAGATTTGTTAATATTCAAGACAGATTGAAAGATTCATGAATGGTGACAAAATTGTGTCTCTGTCATATCTTGTAAGGCCCTTACTTCCTATCCATGCTACTATGCATTGCTCCTAAAGATATCATCACTGGGTCCAATTATTTGCCCTAATTATTAAAGAGAGAGGGAGGGGAGGGGAACAACCACAACAAATAAAAAATAAATCTAAAATTTAATTATTTAAAAAGAAAAAGAATTCCAGAAGCCATTTTATTAACTCACTCCATTCCATAGCATACCCCAAGACGACCCAGAACTCTGACTTCTGATTTCCATGTTGATTTACTAAAGCCCCGGCTAATGACCTTGACATCCTTAGTTCATTGTCTCTGAAATCTGGAATCTCTGTATTTCCGAATCACTTTCTGAAATGACCACATTTATGATACATACTACTGATATTTTCTCCAATTAGTCAGCTGTTTTTCAATTATATAATTACTCTTGGCTAGTAATAAATATATATAAAACCTCATGTATTTTTCAGCAATTAAATCATCTAATCATTTTAATTCTAGAATTCCTGTTAGAAAGGAATTCCCCGTAAGAAATTTTTTTTAAACTCTTCTACTTTTAAACCTTTGTTCTCGTGTGCTCTACGGTCGTATTCCACATGTGTCCTTCCAAAATTTACTTTGGTCTATATGAACTGATATAAAACTTTGGTTACCTTTTATAAGTCACTTTTTAGAAAAATATGCCCTACCTTCTCCCCATAATTCAAAAAGTATTCTCTTTACCACCATTCCTTGAATAATCCAAAACAGCAGTCTTACAAACTTACAATTACCTATAATTAATTCAACCATTCATTATCTCCATTTATACTTCTATGCTAATGAATCGAGGGGGGGGATTCCATCAACATATTGTTTGTTTTCCTTCAACTTTTATCTGCTGATTGCTTCTTCAACAGTTACAGTTCAGCTGTAACTAATCCTTTCCTATTGCCCTCTTAATGCCACTCCTATTCCCTTCTAAAGACCAGGCTCCAGGCTTCAGAGACGACAAATGGATCCTGTATACTTACAATGAAAATTGAAAAATACCATTGATTGGATTTAATTATAAACTTATTTTTAATTTACAAATAAAATTACAGGAGGACATAAGCATTATTGCTGGGGGAAAGGAAGAGAGAAGGGCTCACGGAAACATCTTGCTTTGTCTACAAGAAAGTAGGAATCTACAGGTAGCATAACGCTTTTATTTTTATAATTCTTCATTAATTCTAGGTCTTTTATGGGATTTCCATCGTTTACAAAGCCTTAATAGATGGTGAAAACTGTGAAACCCTCCTATCATTCACCAAATATATGTCAAACATATCTACACCCAGATATCAACAACTACAAGGGCAGTAATGCAAACTGTATATGAATTGCCAGCTCAATATTCTTATTCTGCAACCCAAATCCATATGTACTCCAAATTCCACTAAATACTCACTGGGTGATGAATACAATATCTATAATTAAACTCGCCAACTTCTCAAATTCATGTGTTTCCTTCTTTGTTCACTATTTTAATTCTAGTCTATTTTAATACTGTCTAGCCCTGGCCTACATATTAACCTATACCCTTTTGTAGTCTTTAACTCAGTGAACAGAGCACCACTGTTTTGCCAACCTATTTTGGAGGAAATTCAGGCACACCCTGCTGTTTCATATGGGACGAAATTCTCTTTTTCATTCTCTTATGCATTTATCCTCTGGAAATACTAAGCTCTATTCTGTGTGATCCCCAAACTCACCATGCTCACACCACAAATCTTTTGTTACAGTTTCCTCTACCTGGTACCTTAATCCATCACCCTCATGATCACAACTCAACTTTTTCAGTATCAGCATGAAATCTCTTCCCCCCAAATCTTCACAGTTCACCTCCTTTGTCATTTTCCTTTCTTCACTGCCTCTCATTCTCTCAATTTCTCTCTGTCTCTCATTAAATTTTTTTACTAAAATTACTAAACTAGCATTTTTTGTTTAATTTTCCATGTAACTATAAAGCTGCTTTAAGAACAGGGATCTGAATTTCCACTTCCAATTTATGCAGAGCCAAGCATATCACACTAGACTTATTTGACAATACCATCCTAGTTGTATTAGCCAGCTTAGTTAAAAACTAAGCTAGTCTTTTTTCTTCAGTTGTGTGTGTATGTGTGCATGCAGGCGTACTACAGTGCAAACATGTCCACATATGAATGTACAGATGTGTCTGTCCATATGGAAGCCATTAAGGTTTCTTCCTTATTTTCTTGAGGGTGTCTTTCACTGAACCTGAAGCTCCCTGTTTCAAATATGCTAGTTGGTTCCAGGACCCACTGTCTCTATCCCCCAGTACTGGAGTTATAGGGTATGTGGCCATGCCCAACTATTTTAAATGACTGCTAAAGATGAACTCAGGTACTTACGTTTGAAGAGCCAGCACTCTTAACAACACACATTTCCTTTTTCTTAAATGAACAGTCCTAGATGCATATAGCTAAATCATAAGATTTACAAAGAAAAAATAAGATGGAAAACAAGAGAAATTCAACTTGATGACATTCTTCACTTTCTCCAAAAGATCACACACACACATCCCCATAAGCACTGGAAAATAAACCTAGGGTCTCTGGTCTGCTAAGCAAGCAGCTCTACCACTGAGTCACTGCCCTAATTCTTAAAAAAAAAAAAAGGGGGGGGGGGCGCAGAGAGATGACTCAGTGATTAAAAATGCCTCACAAGCCAAAGGTTCTGAGTTTGGATCCCAGGTCCCACATAAAACGGCTTCAGGACTGCACTTCTGACCCTAGTGGGCAGAGCCTGGGAAATCCCAGAGTGAAGCAAAAAGGAGGTAGATGCAATCCAGGATGATTTCCAATCCAGGATGAATCCAGGTCCTCCACAGGGACACACAATGCTTTCTCTCTCTCTTTCTCTCTCTCTCTCTCTCTCTCTCTCTCTCTCTCACGTAAAATAAATTTTAAAAAAGTGAAAAATATTTAAAAAACAACTCTTAAAATTTATCTTTTTTTGGTGGGGGGAGGGAGGGTTCGAAAGAACATGAATAGAAGTCATGAGTGGTCCTTTGCTTCCACATCTTGGTTTCTGGGATCAAACTCAGTCCATTGAGGTTTAGCAACAAACTCCTTTGCTTACTGAGCCATTTCATCAGGCCCAGATTTTTATTCACAATAATACAAAATAAATTTCCACAGACCCAAAACAACCAAAGTGAAGCATCTCTTTTCTTCAATCGCTTTTAAGGGTGCTTTAGCATACCTTACTTAGGTCAATTAAACTCATCACTACTAGTTAACGTTGTTTATTAAAATATATACATACATTGTTTTATAGGCCAAAACAAAGAAAAAAGGATGACCTGAATTTCTGATCCTCCTACCTCTACCTTCCCAGTGTTGGGAGTGCTGCCAGTTTGAGATAGTGGGGCTGAAACCCAAAACTTCATGCAGACTAGATAAGCATTGTACTAACTGTGCTGTATCTCTAGCTTTCACTCATTCTTTTGTATCTTCCTGGTCTATAGATGTTCTTCTTGAGAAATATCCTTTTTTCTCATTTTTAAACACACCTTAAATGATGATATTGAGGTTCTTTATGAAAATTAGCAGTTTAATTGTTTGGTTAATGACTTTCTGTCTGTCTCTACTATTTCTAATTTCATGCTTTAAACTACAGAGGTTTGATGCTCCAAGAACAGAGCTGAGTCCAAAGCTAAAAGCCCCAACTAGAAACAGTTGGGGGAGGGGAGGGAGAGTTAGGTATCTAGAAAAGAAATTGGGCAGCCCTAATCCAATAATAATTTTTGAGGATTAAGATAGAGTTTGTTAGAGGAGATAAAGAACGGAACTCAAATACCACAGATGTGGAGTACCATGAGGGGGTAGGGTGCCCTGGAGAAGTCATGAACTCCAGGCATAGAATCCATGAGGGGCAGCCTGGAAAAGAACTCATGGATTCCAGATCTGGACTGCCATGAGGGGCAGGCGCCCCAATAATAGTTATTAAAGTGTTAACAGAAGAAACAAAGATGCCATGGACATTAAATGCTCCTGTCACTTCCATCATGAACTCTGAGAGTCAGGACCTTGACTACTGTTACATGGAAATTTAAAACACATAGTAACTAAACAAATATTTCTAACTAAATCTTAACAAAAACTTCTTTCCACTTGGCAAATTCTTTAACCATCCATTAATCTGATTTTACTTGGGGTTTCTGTTTTCATTTTTATTTTCATGTGCACTGGGATGTACATGTACCTGTGTGTGTTCTCATGTATGTGGGTGCACATGTGTGTACAGGTATATATGCAAGTGTATGTGCGTATGCTTAGAAATCTGAGGATATATTGAGAATCATCCTCAATCAGGTTTTGTTTTTTTTTTTTTAATTTCAGCTCATACAAACTTATTAGGTACACCAGTTCCCTCCCTCCCTCCTCCTCCCCCCCCCCGTACCCCTTGCTCCCCCTCCCCACCCCTCTCCCTCCCCATCCCCCAGTGCCTCCCGCCCCAATTCCCAGAGAGTCCTTTCTTGTGCATGTCTGATTTTCCTCTGGGCCCTTCTCTCCGATGACGTACAATCAATCAGGTTTTTTTAATCAAGTCTGGAGCTCACTGATAAGGTTAGTCTAGCTAGTCAGCTTTCTCTGGGGATTTTCAGTCTTCCTTCCTTCCAAAGTTACAACCATAGGCAGGTTATCACTCCCACCAGTATTTTATTTGGGATTTGGAGGACCAAACTCTGGTTATTTTTGCTTGTATGACAAACACTGTAACCACAGAACCATCTTCCCAGCTCCAAAGAAAGATTTCTTTTTAATTGTTGCCTTACATTTATGTGAAGTCCCTTTAGACTTATATAAAAGTATGTGCTATTGTTATTTGAGATGATGGAGTAATAAGAATGTACCTAGAAATAGGAAAACACCTTGTCAGATCTCAGAGCCATAACTTTTAGCAGAATGACTCTGAAAATCCACCTTGTATGATCATGTAAAGGTACTGTTCTCAATCCCTGTGCTTCATCACTCTGAGGTTTCAATACCTCTCTGCTGACAATTTCTTTTCTCCCAACTCTACAATTACCAGTTTCTCTTATGTTTTACATATTTATAGACTACTTTTTGTGGTCTGCTCAGAGTTGCCTTTATAAACTTACTTTACTATTAATTTATATTATTTTTGTGCATGTGGCTGTGGGGGGGAGGAGGGGTGAGTGTGTGTCAGAGCACTGTGTCCCCCTGTGGAGGACCAAGAGTGACTTTGGGAATCATCCTGGATTGCCTCTACCTCCTTTTGGCTTGACTCTAAGATTTCCAAGACTCCATCCACAAAGTGTGGAAGTACAGACTGCCGCATTTCTGCCTGGCGTTTTTATGTGGGACCTAAGATCTAAACTCAGGACCTTCTACTTTCAAGGCATAGTCTTAATCCCTGAAACCTCTTTCCAGCCAGCATCACTAGTCTCTATAAAACTGGTCCTTTTCAAATTACCACTGATGGTCAAACATTCTGACAATCAATATAATACAAATCCAGAACAAAGCAAAAGCTTAGCATCTACAAGTGATGCAAAAATCTAATAAAACTGATAAAAATACTAATGTCATGCTAAGTCCCAAACAAAACCACTGAGAAATGAGGATACAGAGGTTAGAAGGTTAGGAATTCAAGAGAAAAATCAACAAGAATATATTGACTGCCTCAACAATAATTACTTAATTATCCAAGACTAAAAAGAAAACTACTCTGAAGATGTCTGACAATGTTGTTGCATAGATTAGAGTTTGATTAGTATGCAAATAAGCTTCCCAAAAATATTTTTATTCATATAAAAAAAATTCAGTGTATGTTTTTCAGATGCAACTTAAATTTTGTTCCATTTTCAAAATAAATTCTCAATATCACCCTTTTCCTTAAAATAATTCTTCCTGAACAGCTAGGGAGATGGCTCAGTTGGTAAAGAAAGTATTTTCGAACATGAAGACTTGATTTTGCACCTGCAATCCCATCACTGGGGAGGGTAAGGGGATATGGAAACACAAAGATTACTAGAGCTCTCTGCCTAGCCTGTCACTAAATCAATAATCTCCGGGTTCAGCAAAAGACTGTGTCTCAAAAACTGAAGTGGAGAAGGGATCAAAGAAGACATCCGAGATCAACCTATGACCTACTCTTCTTACTTACCTACCTACACACCAACACACCAACACACCCACACACACCCACACACACACACACACACTGTCAAAGTTAAGCACAGGTATCAACTTGACTCTTAAGGGTTTGGACTCTGGACACAGTAGTGGAGAGTTGATGGTCGAGTTACGCCTAGAGAAAACTTGAAGGAGATTGTCTAGCTGATGGGGAAGACCCAGCCCATGGTGGGTGGGATTAGGCCCTCGATAAATCACAGAGAGCTAGTTGAGAGAGTTGCCATCCTGGGGCTGGAAAGGTGGCTCAGGAGTTAAGCCTTGAAGGCAGAAGGTCCTGAGTTCGGATCCTAGACCCCATATATAGATGCCAGGCGGAAGCAGGGGTGGCCTGCGTTTCTGGTCCTGGTAGGGCAGAGCCTGTGATACTCCAGGCAGAGTAAATAAGGCGGAGGTGGAGGCGGTCCATGGTGGTTCCGGAATTCATCTGTGGTTCTACACACACATGCACGCACACACGCGCACACACACACAATTGAATGAATAAAAAAAAGAGAGTTGGCATCCTTTTGTTCACTTGGCTAGATATGCTTGTCTAGCAAGTAAGGATTGTCCATCTCTCAGCCGTTATGCAATGATGGTGTGGCCAATTCCCTTGGCCTTGGTGTTGGTGTGTGCTCTCCTGTCAAGCTGGACTATGAACTGCAACCAGACTGTTGTAAGTAAACTCCTTGTTCCCTTAAGCTGTGTAATGGTCATTTATCAGCAACTATGCAGGCAGACTGCAACACACACACATCACACAAATAATAATAATAATAGGGAAAAAAAACTTTTTCCAATATCAACTTGCCAATCCTGCTAGAATGTCCAGACCGAGTTATATTTCTAGACAAGGTAATTCATTCTGAATTGTACTGCAAAGTTAGAAAGGTTAGAAGGAAGGAGTCTCAAGCAGTGTAGTTAGGTTTCTGATTGAGTCTTTCCAAGGTAGCTATTAAGTCATTTATCAGAAACTTGGTTTACTACAGAAAATGTTTTTTCTTTTCCTTCTGTCACTTGTTTTTTGTTTTCTTCTTTTTGTTTTGGTGATGGTAGTTGTAAAGGATTCATGTAGTCCATGCTAGCCTTGAACTCAAGAAGATAATGAACAACTAATTGCCCTGTCTATACCATCCATTCAAGTGCTAAGATTACAGATGTGTTCAACCACATAAGGCCTTACTTAAATCATTCTTAAATGATTATTTAGGATGTAACATATAATCTAGGAGAAGTGCTTGTTCATAAGGAAAGGTTTTATGCCGATTCCCAAACTATAGCAAAAAAAAAGCTGAGTCAAGCCTCATCAAATTGAGATCCCTAACATTCCCACTTCCAGAAAGGAAGGTATGATACAAGTGCCAATACGTCACAGGGAAAAGGGACCCTTTCTCAGGCTGTCTACTCCAGCCCAGGATGTCCGATCACTCAGTGTGAATACTGTATAAAGTTATAACTTGCTATTCATTCAAATGACAAATTTTAAAGAGTTTTTGGGTATTATGAAATTTGAGGAGCTAGTTTCAAAAATGTCATTAATGTATAAAAACAGAAATAATTAAATAAAGTCTCACCATCACTGCTTTCTGCCAGCAGTGAGACATAATAAAACTAATGCCTATTTTTTTAAAAAAAAGTTACAGGTTTCTCACTACAGCAAAATGCCATTAAAAGTTAATTTACCTTCTCAACAAAACAAAAACACTCTGACCTGGCTCTGTTGATTAAGACAGATGTAACATGAGTTCTTTGATAACTAGGCACTGTTATACTTGAGATGACAGCTAATGCTGTCTTCATCCTAGAGCCAAGTTTTAACACTTTCTCTGCACTGCTCTAACAAAATAATACTGTATATTTTGAATAGAATATACAAATTTTAGAAGCAACAGAATACTTATAAAAGTGAACAATTTCATCGTTAATATTACTTTTATACTATTAGAGATATTAATAGACAATTAAAATTATTTCTCTAATACTGTTTCACAAAGCCTTAACTAGTACACATTTGCTTCATTTACAATTTTTGTATAAAAAGGACTATGAGGCAAGAAATATATTTCACTCCACACAAGTTAGGGCCGAAGCAATCATAATAGAACTTTGCATGACCTGCACTATGTCCAACACATTATTGACCCCACAGTCTAGCATGGATTAAAGGTACTAAGATCCTTGAAGGCTAGGGAGTGACAGTCACAGTAGTGTTCCTAAGCTTAAGGGGACACAGTAAAGGGTTCTGGGATATGCCCCTGGGTCCTTGCACCTCATCGGAGAGAAGGACCCAGAGGAGAGTTTGGCATGCACAGTAAAGGATGCTCTGGGGATTGGGGGGGAGGCACTGGGGGATGGGGAGGGAGAAGAGAGGGGAGGGGGGAGCAAGAGGGTTGGGAGAGGTGGAGGGAGAGAGGGGACCAGTGTACCTGTTAAGTTTGTATGAAATAAAAAAAAAAAAAAAAGAAATGTATCTCAGTAATGGAGGGCTTGTACAGCATGTGCAGGACCCTAAAAGAAAACAGAGACAAAGGGAGGACAAGAAGATCACTAGCTTCCCAACCTCTTTAGTAAAACGAAGCTCACAACTACCTCAAACAAACATTAGGATTATGAGATGACAGCATTTTTGTGCACAGGTATTTATACATGTAAAAAAAAAAAAGTGCTTTCTAAATAAGTTTAAGAAATAATTAAGTTCCAGGACCCACGAGATAATGCAATGAATAAAATAGCTGCTTGGAAACCTTAAGATTTGAGTTTGATTCCCAGAAGCCCACAGCACAGAGTAGAAGTGACTTCTGAAAATTTTCCTCTGACCTCCCCTTCCTTCTTGCTTCCCTCTCCCTTCCTCTTTCCCTTTTTTCCCTCTCTCAAAGATTTAAAAAAAAAATAATAATTAGGTTCCCTAAACCCCATTCATACTTAAGAATGGAAACTGATGACAGTATAATTTTTTTATCCTTCTACATGCTCTTAGTACAAACAAATATCAAGATAGGTGTCACCTTGGATAGGTGGTAAGGAGAATTTGATAGTGTATATCACTGGAACCATCACAAACTTACTTAATCCTATCAAGTAACTGTAACTTCTGGAGGTTATTTTGCTTTATTTTTCCTTTTTCTTTACTTTTTGAGATAGGGTCTTATTTGGCCAGGTTAACTTTAAATTCCCTATTGTAGGAGTTGGGTCTTGGACTCTTTGATTTTCCTGTTTCTTCCTCCCAAATGCTGGGACTTTAAGGATGTGTCATATCCAGAGCAGAATGTAGGGGGTTTTATACACATTTCTTTTGGTTTATTAAAATTCCTTTTAAAACTGATCACATTGGCCATGATTCCTACTGTCTTTATAGATTCTAAAGCAACATACTCTCACTGTAAAAAACTAAAGCCGCTATTATCCTATCACTTTCCAGCAAAAAATCACTACCAAAAGATGTGTAATCTTTCAGTTTGCACATTTACATAAAAGTGTGTGCACACAGATCTATATATGAAAGCAATTCATAATATTTAATATCTATAATCTTTTTTGCTACAAATAATAACTACTTTGTCCCTTCTTTTAATACATTGTGTATTTACTCAGCAATTAACTCTGACAAAAGGTAGGTTCTTACATAATTCTCATTTAATATTGGTAGAAAGTGAAGCTCTCTAAAATTAGAAAAAAAATTTGCTCAAGATTCTAGAGCTAAAAACTTCATTTATAAATGAACAGCACCAAAAGAATATTTAAGAAAAAAATTAATTATCTCTCGGGATGTAATATATAATCTAGTAAGTAGTCTTTAAACTACAAAACATTTCTGAAAGAAGATTAAAAGACTTAGTATCAATAAAGCAACACCTTTCTCAGTTTAATGTGCAGATTCAATACTATGCTTAGCAAAAATCCAGTTACCTTGTTTATAGAAATGAACAGACTAATGCTAAAAGTTATAAGAAAATATAAAGTAAACTAAATAATCAGATCAATACTGAAGAAGAGAAAACTGATACTAAACAAAACTGTAATAATGGACCAACTGTGAAATACTTAAATCAACAGAATAAAATTGAAAGTCCTGAAAAATCTGACAGTACAACCAACTGGTTTTCAATGGGGGCAAAAATAGCCCTATTATCAAGCTCTGGATTTGATTGAAAGATGTAGCCTCAAGGAAAAAAGAAAAGCAATTGAGGATATTTCCCTACACCAACTTGAGGCGCATCCACATGAATGTGCCCATATATGCTCATATGTACCCACATATGCAAGCAAGCACGTATACCACACACACATATTTACCTAAAAAGAGAAAAATGGGGGCAAAAAATAGTCTGAAGGCACAGAGATCAGTGACTATATTAAAGATGCAGTCACCTTCAATTCCCAGAACACAACCTCCAAGAGTAGACCAGATGAAGTTTTCCAAATAAGGTTGACTATCCATAAAGGCAAAGTTGCACTCTTGGATCTGAGTAATCATTTGAGAACCACCTTATCGTCACTCTAAGGAACATATAACTTCTCCGGAACAATCTGCAGGACCAGACGCAGAGATAATGACCACACCTAGACCAAGACTTCTAATTATACATACCTCTCACCTTTTGCTTCAACTCTTCCTATACATAATCCTAAAGCTCATGACAGCAATTTTGAGATGTGGCCACGATGAATAAATTTCTGCTTTTTACCACTTCTTGTCTCTGTCAGTTCAGGACAGGTGCTACAAGTTCAAGCTGTAGTTATGTCTTAAAAATTCATCCTATAAAAGGTACAATGACAATTGAACACCATAAAAACTAAAAATTCTTGTGTGAAAGATATTATCAAAAAAGTAAAGCCTACAATCTGAGGACTCTGGAAGCTAGTGTTTGAGGATAACTAGTATGAGGCCAGCCTGGACTCTATAGTAAGACCCTACAACCAACCAATACAAACCAAAATAATGCAACATCACTCACTTGGCACCAGTGAGATAGGTGTAACCACAAAGATTAACACTGATAAAGAGATTCTGGAGCACCTGCTCCAGGCTGGTAGGGATATAAAATGATACAACTGCCTTCCAAACATTCTGACAGTTCTTCCAAGAATTACAAAGCATATAACTGAACAATTCCACTCTTAGGTATATACTGAAGATAATTAAAGTATATTCATGTTGTTCACACAAACCATGTTCACAGCAGTGTAATGTATAAGAAACAAGAAATGGCATACTGCTGCAATTCTAATACTTGCAAAGCAGAAAGATCTGGAGTTGTAAGTCACTTTACTAGTAACTCTGAGATCAGTCTGGGTTATAAGGTAAACAACCCCTATATATGCCAACTAATGAATGACAAAATGTGTTACATATAAAAAGATTAGAGAGCTGGAGAGATGGCTCAGGTAAATAAGTAGACGGTCCTGATTTGGATCCCAGGTCCCACATAAAAAATGCCAGGCAGAAACAGCAGCAGGCTGCACTTCTGGTATTGGCATTTATCCCACTATTGATGGGCCTTGATATTTATAAACAATGCTTCAATGGCTCTTCAAAAAAAAGGGGCCTGGCAAGATGGTTCAGGGGTTAAGACTCTGCCTCCCAAGCAAAAGGTCCTGAGCTTGAATCCCAGGTCCCACATTAAAAATACCAGGTGGATATGGCAGCAACCTGCACTTTCGGACCACTGGAATCTGGGAAACATCAGAGCAGAAGCAAAGTAGGATTTCCAAAGTCAAGAGTCACCCTTGACCCTCCAGAAGGACCCACTAGAAGGACACACAGTACCCTCTGAGACATACACATACACACACCAATTATTTTTTTAAAAAAGAATAAGGATCAAGATTGTGATCATTGTGAGTTACACACCAAGCCTGGAGACACTTGGGATTACATTGAGACACTGCCTCAAAAAAAATATACAGGTAAGAAATGAAGCCAGGTATTCTGGTTTTAAAAAAGGTTTATGCTACTTTCTCACAGGGCAGAAATATACCCAAAACCAAAACATGTTCACAATACTGAAAATAAAAGAGAAAAAATGAATAAAATTAAAAGCAAAATTTTAAAACTCTTATGTCATGATAAAGGAAAAACATTAAACTTCATGAAGCTATTATAAAGCTTATCAATTTACCAAACTTCATTTTGTATCAGTACAGCCACAGAAATACCCCTCAGGAATTTCACCAATTATCACTTCTCTCATTTGTAAACCCTAAAATTCTCATCTCAATCATCAATTGTCCCTTCTATAAAAATCTTTCACAGAAGCAAGCAATAGTAAAGTCTCCTTCCAAGACTTTGTTGTTTTTGCAAATTGTTATCTATACCATAAATGTCTCAGCAAAGATGACAGGGTTTATTTTATCACCCTGCTATTTGGGGCTTCTGGGAGCAAACAGGTAATCTTGGACTAGTTTGGTTTTTTGTTTTGTTTTGTTATGTTACATTATGCATTTCATCATGTGGTGAAGGCTGGCCTGAAACTCGCAATTCTGGCCTCAGCCTCCATGATGCTATAATTACAAAAGGTACCATCACACTTAGTTAAATTCCCCATTTTAATAAGAATCAACAATCTTAAACAGACTACTAAACACACACACACACACACACACACACACACACACACAAACACTTTAGCTTTGTCATATCAAAGTAACCTGAAATCAACATTGCAGAGTTGACATTTCCCACCTTTATCATATCCCACAGAAATATAGTATCTTAGAGATGAAGAGATGGCTCAGCAGGTAATGTGATTGCTTTGCAAGCAAAAAGACAGGAGCTTGAATCTCCAGGATGCATGTAAAATAGCAGGGCAGACTCATTGGCTGCCTGCAATTCCAGTCTAAGAAGGCAGAGCCTAAGAATCCCAGAGCAACCTTGCTTGCCAAACATACATGCACAGATGCAGGCAATTCCAGATACCCAGGCACATGCAAAATGAGAGAGGGAGACAAACCACAGTATCTTAGCCAGGTGTTCTGGCACATGCCTCTAATCCGAATACTGAGGAGACTAAAACAAAATAGTTCAAGTTCCAAGTCCAACAAGGGCTACACTGTAAAATCCTGTCTCAAAAATTAGTACACAAGGGGTTGGTGAAATGGCTCAGCAAGTAAATGATCTTATCATGCAGGCCTGACAATCTAAGTTAGATCCCCAGAAGCCACGTTAATGTGGAAGAAGAGAACTGACTCCACAAAGTTATCTCCTGATCTCTGCACATGGACTCACACAGAAATAGTAACACCAATAATAAAAATAAAAGTTTAAAATATTACCAAACCAAAAATCTTCTAAACATAAAATAACTCCTGTAGGGCATATAGTCTGGCAGATAAAAAGTAACAATTTTGCAAATGGGTGATAGACCCCTCCCCCTCACTGTGGTTTCCCACTTTTATTACATCTACCTTTGAATGTGCTTTTATCACAAGACTCTAACAGCTTTTTGTCTCTGGCCAGGGGGTAACATACAATGCCCACCAGGATGGAGTGAAGGGCATTGCAGGAGCAGCAAAACTGCAAAAGAAAATCAACAAACCACAATCCAGAACTTCAGAGACTCTATATCAACTACCTAGAACTAGGCCAGCTTAGTCTCTCCCCATCTTGAAGCTCAGGGAAATTTGCGGAAGAGGGGGCGGTAAGAGTGTAAGAGCAAAAGGATGGGAGGAGCAATGATATGGAAGATACTCTATACTAGTTAGGACTGAAGCAATCATAATTGGACTTTGCATGCCCTGCGCAATGTCCAACACACTGTTGACCTCACAAAGTCTAGCATCTGCTAAAGGCACCAAGATCCTTGGAGGCAAAGGATTGGCAGCCACAGCAGTGTTCCTATACCTAAGGGGAACACAGGAAAGGGTTCGGGAAAGGCCACTGGGTCCTTGTACGTCATCGGAGAGGAGGGCCCAGAGGAAAATCAGTCATGCACAAGAAAGGACTCTCTGGGAATTGGGGTGGGAGGCACTGGGGGATGGGGAGGGAGAGGGGTGGGGAGGGGGAACAGGGGGTACGGGGGGAGGAGGAGGGAGGGAGGGAACTGGTGTACCTAATAAGTTTGTATGAGCTGAAATAAAAAAAAAATCCAAATAAATAAATAAATAAATAAATATTAAGTAATAAAAAAAATAACTCCTGTAGACTAAAATATTAACACTAAGAACTACATTTGTAGTGAGTAAAATAATGACAACATTTCCTGATACCTATATGTCAGACATGCTTCTATATATAACATGCTTTATATATAATAACTCTAGAGATGGCTTCATATTCCCATAAGGAAAATATTACCATTATCCCTAATATACCATTATAAAATGAAGACAAAATGGAGAGGAAAATGAAGATACAGAAAAGCTAAGTAACTTTTCAAGATATACAGAGCTACCCTAAAATATTACAAAAAGATTTATTTCTAGGAATGGACATGAAAAAAGCAAATACAGTCAGAGAGATTTTACTATTAATATAGAGAATCACAACTGACAATGTACAA
Source organism: Typhlomys cinereus (assembly GCA_023101885.1). Classification (NCBI taxonomy): domain Eukaryota; kingdom Metazoa; phylum Chordata; class Mammalia; order Rodentia; family Platacanthomyidae; genus Typhlomys; species Typhlomys cinereus. The sequence goes on along the minus strand of JALPQD010000166.1, from coordinate 439,595 downwards.
ATAATTGACTGTGAAGTCCTCAACCATCTATTATCACCTCCAACCCCAAGGTTAAAAAAATGGCTCAGAAGAACTTTAGGGTTAGAGGTGAAGAAGAATACACCAAACAGTGTCTTCTGGATATGACAGGGCTGCTGCACCCATGAAAAGCAGTTGTGCTAACCTCCAGAAGACCTGTACATGTGGACTGTCAATATGTCACCACTGAAGGGGATAAGATTTCATGAGGTATCACATGTTCCTGATACACTACTGAAGGTTAATGCTGGCTACAGAGAAGAGCTTCTTTCCTCAGTGGTATACCCACAGGTATATCTTTTAATAAAAATAAAAATTATATAACTTTTAATAAAAATTCAGAATTCCAAGAATGAACTTCTACATAGCTATATAAATTGTAGAGAAACTTCTAGATCTGTATTTCACTATTCACAGCAAACTCTAAATTCAAGTCAGTGACCTAACAGATCAAGTAATCCAAAACCCATCACCAATCCCCAAGCCAGTAAGAAGATAACAGGGTTGAACTCCTTGTGCAATGACAATGTTACTTCAAGGGCAAACTTTTTAAATAAGAAATGCAATAAAAAAATGCAATGAGAGCTGTGATTAAACAATTAAAGATACTTGCTGCCAAACCTGATGAGTTTGATCCCTAAGACCACATCATAGAAGAAAACTTGATTCCTAGAAGTCATCCTCTGAATTCCAAACTTATGTCTTGCATACACACATTTGCGCATAAACATATACACGCAAACAATGTTAAAAATAAGATTTTTAAATGCAAAAAAAACCTGACTTATCTGAACTTTACATTAAAATCTATTTTTAAAATTTTAAGGCCAAAGCATGCCCCCATTTAAAATGTGTCCCTTTTGTTAACATGGTTTTCGGACTGCCATCACACCATTATAAATAGATTCAAAAAGGCCAATTTTCACTTTCAAATAAAATTCACAGTTTAATCAAGGTCAAAACAATGTTCCGTTGGAATTCTGAGAGTGTTATTCTGAAGAAAAAGAACACCTAAATTTTTCTTGACACTGTTTTATCATTAAAAAAAGGAATCATGTGGGGGTTGTACAATTGGTATTTTCTAAAAAAAAGACCAGCTTTTATTTCTAAATTCAGTCTGTCCTTTCTCATTTCATTCATAGCAGGCTTTTAAAACAAAATTCACAAAATAAACCAGTAAACACACAAAGCCTTTTTAAAAACACAAATACTGAATAGCCCTCAAACTATCAAGTCTCACCTATAAAATGGGTAACACATTTTAGAAAAAATGTTTTAGGGTTTGGAGAGATGGCTCAGGGGTTAAACCTTTGCCTCAAAAGCAAAAGGACCTAAGTTTGGATCTGGAGTCCCACTTAAAAATGCTCACAAAAAAGGCAGTGGCCTGCAAATCCAGCCCTAGAAGGTGTAGACTAGAAAAACCACAAAGCTAAAAGAAGGTAGAGCAATCCAGGATGATTCACAATCACCCTTGAGCCTCCATAATCAGTCTGTACAAACATCTGATAAAAACAGATGATAAACACACACACACATACATACACATATGAAAAAAAAGTTGTTCTTCTAATTTCCTAATTCATTGACACAAGACAATACCCAACTCAAACAACTTAGGAAGGAAGAGATTTTTATTCAGTTCACAATTCCAGTTTATCACAAGTGAAAGAATCACAGCATTGTGAATAAAAAGTGATGACATCGCATCACAGCAAGATGAAAGGGCAAGGACTAACACATACATGCTTGCTTGCCTGCTTGCCAGTTTGTCAGTGTTCAGCTTGTTTGCTTTTTTTTCTCTTGCCTATGTAAGTATAGGTATATATGTGTATGGGTGTGCAGAACTTGAGGTACATTTAATACAAAATTAGAAAATATTTCATTAATATATTGATATTTGATGTATTGATTTTAATTATGTGATGTTTATTTACATGTTTATTTATTTTTGTTGGTTTTGTTTTTTTAAGACAAAGTGTCACTATGTGTAGCCCAAGCTGACCTTGTGATGGTCCCCGTGCCTAATTCTCTCAAGTACTGGTATTATAAGCATGAACTACCATATGACTTGTATTTACTAATTTTAAAATATATAAATAAGCATGTTAGTATATAAATATCCATGAATTTTATACTGTATATATTTTAATAATTACTTAGAATTTCATTTAATATTATTGCAATTGCACATATGGTGCTGGTTTTGGAATACTGAGTTGAATATAGTATTTAATAAACACATACAATGAAATATTATTCACTCACAAAATGTAATAAAGATTGACACATACTGACATATGAAGACCATAAAAGCATTATACTGAGTAAAATAATGTAAGATACCTAAGGACAAATATTATTTAACTCTGCTTATGTATATCACTAGTAATAAAAAAAATTCCATAGAGACATGAAGTAGAATAAATTCAGAAGGGGAAATGAAGAGTTATTGTTTGATGGCTAAAGTGGCTAAAGAATTTCTTTTGGGGATGATGAAAACTTTCTAGAAATAAAGTTTGGCAATCCAAATATACTTAATGCTGCTGAACAATATACTTAGAATGGCCACAGTGTTAAGTTTTGGGTTTTGTATATTTTATCACCATTTATAACTGACATGTGTGGAATGCAGATGTTTTGAGTGGACATTATCATTTTAAATTCCAGCCCAGACTTCATGGCCAACACCACCAAATCAGGATTGAAAGAAGCCGGCAAGCACCAACTTTTTTTGGTACAAGACGTAAACATGGCTGATAAGTCAATGCTTAGGTAGTGTCTCTAATGAACACTCCAGAAATTAAGCCTATTAGAAAAGCCTGGCAAACTAACTTGCTATCATAGAACCTAAAATATTCTCTCTTAGTAAAGAATAGATTTAAGGAGCATAAAAATATTTCATACAATCTCATATCCTGTAGGTGCTTTTTAACAGACATCTTCAAAATACTTTTGAAAAGCATAAAAAGCTGTGTGTTGAGAACATGGATAAGCACAGACACACATATTGACGCATAAACGCACATGTGCACACATGTACACATACAAAATGTGAAGCAAAAGTCAACTGACTATATAAAAACTAACAAAATCTGGCTTCAGGAAGCCATTCAAATTACATCATAGTCATTCTTGTATTGAAATATTCACAAGCTGACAACATAGCCAGTAAAGCTGCTTGTCTAACATGTGTAAGGCCCTGGGTTTCAGCCCTATCACAACAAGTAAAGTTGAAAAAAATACTTAAGGAAGACTTATGAGACATTCACTGACAAGGAACATTGCTATCAAGCTCACGGTATGCCAAGTGTTGCTGGATCTTTCCACTTATCAACTCCTACAAGGGTTACACTGAGACTAGATATCTTTGTTCCAGGTTACTTACTAGTAACTGGCAGAGATCAGAAACAAATCCAAGCAATCCAGTTGCACTATTATTAGACAGTACTTCTCGTAATATTTACATTGGATGCAGAAAAACATTCATGAAGGAGTTCAAGTCTCCAAAACTAAAAATTAGACACCAAGAATTCATAGAGTCTCCCTCACAGGTCTCTCCACCTGAAATATCCTCAAAAGACCTCAGTAGAAATTCATAAGTACAATAAAATTCTCAATTAAAATATAGTCCCATTTTCCTTATAAATACAAAGTAGGGCTAGAGAGATGGCTGGAGAGATGGCTTAGGGGTTGAGACTCTGCCTTGCAAGCAGAAGAACCTAAGTTTGGATTCTAGGTCTCATGTAAAAACGCTAGCCCAGCCCTAGTGGGTGGAGCCTGGGAAATCCCAGAGCCAAGCAAAAAGGAGGCAGAGCAATCCAGGATGACACACACACACACACACACACACACACACACACACACACACACACACACAGAGTTAACAGAACTATAAAAACAAAACTGAATACTACAAATAGCAGAATAACTGCCAACCACAAAACACTTTTAAATTATTCTATTTTTGCATGTGTGCGGGCATGTAAGTGAACATGTGTGTCTGTGTCTTTGTATGTACTTATGTGTGTGTTTGTGTATGTCAGAAGGCACTGTACATCCCTGTGCATTCTGTGGAGGACCAAGGGTAACTTTGGAAATCATCCTGCATTGCTTTCTACCTCTTTTTGGCTTGGCTCTGGATTTCCCACGCTCCACCCTCAAAGGCTGGAAGTGTAAGCTGGCACATTTCTGCATGGCGTTTTTATGTGGGACTTGGGATCTGAAATCATGGACCTTATGCTTTCGAGGCACAGTCTTAACCCCTGAAACATCTCTTCAGTCCCCAAAATTTAAATTTTTACATGGAGTCCAGGACATTACACACCACTGGTTCATACACCACGGTGATCTATAGTGCTAGAATCAAAGATAGAATGCTATACATATAGTACATACCTCTCACATTTTCCTTTATCAGAAACTATACTTAATGCCTCAATAAACATCTGCTTTCCTGAAAAAAAGATTATCTCATTCCTAAACTGGGTCAAAATCCCATAGGTCACATTCTTGGCTATACTAAATAAGACACATAAAGGTCCACGCCATGACCACCTGAAAGGTCTTCACAGATCAATACATTCTGGCAAGTTGTTTACCCCAAACACATTGTCTATTTTCAATAGAGTTAACAGCAACAAAAAATTCATTCAGTAACTCATATCAATGAATATTTCTTTTTTAAAGTATGAAACTATTGGGCTGGAGAGATGGCTCAGGGGTTAAGACTCTGTTTTGCAAGCAGAAGGTCCTGAGTTCAGATCCTAGGTCCCACATAAAACCTCCAGGCAGAACAAACGTGGCAGCCTGTACTTCCTGGCTCTGGTGGGTGGACCCTGGAAAATCCCAGAGTGAAGCAAGGAAGTAGAAACAATGCAGGATGATTCCCAAAGTCACCCTTGGTACTCTCCACAGGGACACACAGTGCCCTCTGATACACACACATACAAAATAAATATTTAAAAAAATAAAAGTATGAAACTATCATAAATTCTCTGTAGTCAAGTATGAAACAACAAAAGAATAATTTTAAATTTTAACTTACAGTAAAAACTCATTTTTATTCAATATTCAGTTGTATTTGAGACAGTCTTCTAAATACTACTACAAAAAAGACAGAAGAGTTCCATTGCCCTCAAAAATTCCCCTACAATATGTGTGCCTTTGAGAACCCTCTTTCACCTAGCACAATACACTAGTGATGTGTCCACATGTTGCATGGATTAGTAGTTCACCATATGGATGTGTCTAACAGGTCAGGAAATTAGAATTATTTTTTGTTTGTTCATTTATTTTTAAGAAAAATAAAAGGAGGCGGGGAGAGGAGACAGCTTATATAGAAGTGTACACATGTTTCTGTGTGAACCTATTTATATTTCACTTTGGTGAAAACCAGGAGTGCATCATATGGTAAGAATACCTGACACTTTTAAGAAGAATTAAACTATTTTCCAAAAGAGTATGTCAGCCAGCAATACATAAGGGTTCCAATTGTTCTATGTCTTCTTCAACACTAGACATTGTTTCATTTTAATCATTTGAAAACATGCTTTTATATATTTCTCTAATAACTGATACAGGAGAGCATCTTTTCATGTGCTTATTGGCCAAAGTTAGAGCCTTCCCCCATTTTTAAAGTGATTATTTTCTTATTGATTTTCAAAGATCTTTATATAATATGGTTGTCTTTTCTCAGATATGAAATTTGAAAATATTGTCTCCTGGTTTATAGTTCCTTTGTTCTTTCTTTGACGGTTCATATAATGAATTTTATGATTTTGTCTCTTATTATTCTACCTCATCCCTACCTCCTTCTCCCTCTGTTTTTATACCCTTTTGTGTGTGAAATGATAGAAGGTGTAGTGTGACCACTGAGTTTAATAAAGGCTGCCTGTATTAGCATGTGTCTGGACACTTGATATATCAGTGGCAACCCCAATGAAGCAGGTAAGTCTCCACCCCGTTCCTCTAGCCAGAATTAACCACTGATATTCAGTCAGAGAGAGAGAGGGCCACATAAGTTCTTCCCTCTTAAGTGATATAATTGATGGGCGCCATTTCAGGTAGGCCTTCATTGATGTGATGGCCTTGTCATATCCAAAAGATACCTTGGTGGTATTCTTCCCCATCTTCTGGCTCTAACTTTCTGTGTTGTTCCCTGAGCCTTGGGAAAGAAGAGTAGATGTCCTGTTTAGGGTTGAGTACTCCAATCACTTGTTCTCTGAACTTTGACCAGATGTGATTCTCTATATTAACCACCAAAAGAATGCTCTCTTTTTTTTAAAGTTACAACCATCTTTTGCAAATAAGTTAGCTTTTGATGAAAATTATGCAAAAATTTTCAAATCCTTTTTAATTTTATGTATCTTTATGTACAAAGAACTAACATGATCTCTTATTTTGGGAATATTCATAACAATATTTTCTAGGGATTTACTAAGTTTGATATATAAAGCCTATGCCTCTTTTGTATATATGGAAACACTGCAGATACATGTTCAACCAGATTTCCATTATTTCTATCAGACTTCAGCACCTGGAGCAGAAAAGACAAGAAACAGCAAAACCCTGATAGAATTCTCAAAGGCAATTCTAGTAGAGCTTCTAATTACCTATGCCAACTTCCAAAGTCCAATATGGGAAAAGGCTAGGGTGTGTGTGTGTGTGTGTGTGTGTGTGTGTGTGTGTGTACACTTTTTTGTTTGTTGGTTGGTGGGTTGGTTAGTTTTAAGACAGGGTCTCATTCTAAATGTCAGGTTTGCCTTAAATTCATGGCAAGCCTCCTCCCTAGACGTTCTCTGAAACAGAAAACCAGACATTAGCGCTAAAGCTCCAAACCCACCAATCCCAATAGAATCAACAGAATAGTGTTGGCCACCTATCCCTATACCAACTAAAGAGAAAAGTATGGCGAAAAGCAAATAAAGGATTTATTAACAAAGCACTTTGAAAGAGGAACACAGAATGGGGTTCATGGAAGGAGTCAAGTGATCCTAAGTCTATCTTTGAGGTATTGACTGATTTTAAACAGAAGATATAGTGTAAGAGGCACTTGTAATTAACAATCCTGGTTTAGATATGGTTTCTTGACCACTGTCTCAGCTCCTGCTCTGCAAAGTGGCACATATATTATTAACCTGTTGATCACTGCCATCCTCTGAGGGGAAAGATCTGGTTCTGGCAAAGTGATGATTTTTGCTCCAGGGCTTCTTATTCTCCTCATGGATAAATTCCTTCACTAAGGGAGTGGTAGGCTCTTTCCAGACTTTACTCTTCCTCTGTCCAAAATGATTGCAGATTTTGAACAATGATTTTGCAACTTTAGCCCTGAAGGGGACATGATTGGTACACATGGTCAAGTAGGTATCTGAGTCAAAAAAAAAGGCAACAGACATGCAAGGAAGAAAAGTCAAGCTTTCATTCTGCTTTTTGTTGCCTTGTGGGTCCAAATGAGCTTCTAAGGGCTTGTTTCAGGATTATTTCATGAGCCACCATGCCTCTTTTTTTTTTTTTTTTTTACTCTTTCCTTCTTTTCCTCATTTTGTTTCTGGTTTTATCAGATTTCTTGTTTGTTTTTTAGTGTTTTAATTTTTTCTTTATAAGATTTGTGTTTTGTTTTGATGGTGTGTGTGTGCTTTAATAGTACGTGTATCAAAAAACAATCTTTGCTTAACCTAAGTCACAAAGGCTTTCTTCTGCTGGTTTATACACTTTTACATTTAAGTCTACGATTCATTTAATTTTTATGTATTTCACAAAATATACAAGGTATCAATTACTTTTAATTTTTAACATACTCCAAAGTTGATACCCTTTCAATAGCAGTTATTGGTGATGATATAAAATACAGCTCTCACCTCAAACTGACTGAGAGAGAGTTTATTTTGGGCCAATTATTATTAAACATGGCCTAGGAATACAGATTTAAGTCACCCTAGATAACATGTTCCAATAAGAATGCAGTTCTATTAATTCATATAGGTGAAGAATAAAAGAAAGTCATAAATCAAGATGTTTACCAAATACTTTGGTGGGAACATCAAGTAGGTAGATTGCAATAAAATGGGCTTCCGATGTTATCTGATATTCTTCATTCTTGATTTGGAAGAAGCTAGAGGTCTGCTAGGCTAATAGATTCCAAACATTTTGCCTGACAGCTGAAAGGATGCTAGGAAAGTCAGAAGGTGAGCATGCGCGGCTATTAAGGGGACTAGATAACTCTGCCCTGTTCATTGCATTCATCTACCCTGCCTCAGCCACCATCAAGCTTCATTAACCCCAGAAACCAGCTTATTCAGCCTTCTAACATTGTCTTCAAACAACGGCACTCCTGCTAAAGATCCTGTCTCAGAACTAGGTAGATATAGTCATGTTAGACTATCTTGACCATATCATGTAAGTGAAACTAATAAATCCTCTTTTTATATAGCGGTCTTATTGATTCTGTTTCTCTAGAGAAACCTAATACACCTTACAATTACTGGAATTCTCTTATAATCTGGACAATGTTTGTTCAAGGGTCATCCCGTAACAAAGGTAATTTTATAATATCTAATAATACCAGTACAAAATAAGAGTGTGTATGTCTGAAGAATCATTTATATGTGGAAACATCAAAAGCCTACCAGATGTGAACTGACTATCTATATGACCCACATGGTCGCTATAGGAAGAATGAAAAAGCGAAATGTACTACTTCTCAAATGAGGATGATCAGATTGTAGACTGTGAACACGTGTTACTTCTGGCACAGAGTCTTGTCCTATCTTCTCAACTATAACACCAGTATTCTGATTTTTATTTGGGAACTACTCTCTTTCAATGTTTGCATTTACAGAGAAACTATCATCAATCTGTACTAAATGGACATCATGCAACTAGAATCTAAGTGAATCCTCAAATCCCATTCCCCTTGGGTGATAAACTTAGTGGTGTTGATCCTACCACTAGGTTCAGAACTAGTAAACTATAGAGTACAATGGAAACTATATGCACGTCTAAAATATTCCTAAGATTAAAACAATCACTTCCTCAAATTACAAACACAGTTTCTATCATAAATGAGATAAATACTTAACAAATATGGAAACATTATCTATTAGCCTAATTAAAATACATAAAATTGTGTTTTCATATGTGTAAATTTGTGTTTATGTGTGGATATGCAGCATGTATGTGAGTACAAGTGAGGTGGCCAAAAATCAACAGTAAGTATCTCTCTCACTTGCCCTTCACCTACCTTATTTCTTGAGATAAGATATTTCACTAAATCTGAGGTTCACCTATTCCACTAGATTAGCTAGCCAGCAAACTCCCACGTCCTTATCCAACTAATCTGGTAGAATATGTCTCAGTTTGGAAAAGATGGATTCAAAGAAACATCTTTTGGGATAAGGACATGGCTTTATTTAAGAGAAATAAGGAAAAATATGGGAACTGTCAGGCCTTGGTGTTTCTTCCCAGCTCAGGCCTAAAGCCTGTTCCCTGGGAAAGGTCACAGTAACGCCCATGAAGAGGGGCTGGACACTCTCTCCTAGATAATTCGGGTTTTGCCTCGAGCAGAAAGAATTCTGGGAATTAGGAGTGTCCTTTACTTAGGTTTTGTTTTTTTTGGGGAATAGAGGTAATTCAAGTTTTGCCTCTGGCAGGAAGAATTCTTCTGGGAATTAGGAGTGCCCTTTCTTAGGGTTTTTTGGAACTAGCTTCCTGCTCTCTGTCTAGAAGAAGAAGCCTGCTTTTTATGTTTTAGTCAAATTCTAAATAGAGATTTCATGTCTAGTCACTTACAATAAGTAGACTTGTTAGCCAGAATGTGTGCACTGATATTAAGGAAATTAGAGAATAACTTCTAGAGTCTTAAAACATAGGTGGGTAAAATTCCCATCTACGTACTAACTCAGAAATTCCAGAAGTATAAGACTTTGCTATCAGTCCACTAGAAGCTTAAAAGAAACTGTGATACCCTCTTACCCTGGCTGAAGGTCAAGGAAGAGACCATCAAGCCAGAAAGTCTAGATGCCAAGACTTCCCCTGGAGATGGTATTTGCAATCCAAACTGGGAGAATCCATGTCAGAAGCAAAGGGGGCCGTGTCTTTCCTATCTCAAACAGCACTCTTATGAGAAATCACAGAGATAGACCATTCGAGTGCACTCCCACCAATGATCACCTCCACTCCGAAAGAGAGACACCCTTGGCATATGGGGCCTGACTGGACCCCAGGTTTAGAGTATGCATGGTTCACAGATGGGTCATCTAACTGATGGCAATACACTTCTGGAATTCCTCAGAGGAAGACAATAGCAACCTTACTATTAAAGGCATAGAAGGATGCTATTATAGGAGAAGTTATTCTTTTAATAATTATATTGCTTAAGTGTTTTCTTCAGTGCATACCTCAGTAGTGCTCCATCGACAGAACCAGCTATAGCTTATGGGCCTTGAGTATCCAAGTCAAGGCCCCCTTAGAGATGTGGTTCAAGCTTGGATAGTAGAGATGCATGAGCTGCATACATCTTCCCAAGTTAGCACCTGCTGCCATGCCAAGTACCCATGTCGACCTGCCTGACTGAGAGTATCAACCTGGAGAGGATCAATCTAGAGAGGACAACAGCAAAAGCTTATGCTGGGATTTATAGGGTGTTGGGGATTCCTATAGTTAATTGTAAAATATGTTCCTTGCTGAAATCAAAAGGAGATCATTCTGCCTCTGTGTATTTTATAAAAGCAGTCTGTTAAAATATGGGCTCAGCCCCATAGCTATCCGGTGAAGCATTATAGATTATATAAGAGAATGATTCCATTAAGTGCCTTTACCCTCAGGCAATGGATTAGGTTCTTGAAAAAAAAGGTCCACCCTGAAGGTGATTTTGCTGATTAGAAAATTATATGCAACATTCTTTACCCCAAAATTTTTTGTATAAAAGCTGTCACGAAAGTTTCAATAAATGGGTTCAGAATTCACTCGGCCAAAACGGAGTTGCGTGTGTTCTGTTCTCCACCCGGTCCGGGGGAGCCCTAGTCTCCAGGCCGCAACTCTGGTCTGTGGCAGCAAACCCCAGGCAGATACTACCAAGCCCAACTTTTATGTGGTGCTAGGAATCCAAAACTCACATATTCATGCATTCAAAGAAGCACTTTACTGATTGTCTGAGCCATCTCCACAGCCTGAAAATATACAAATTTATTTTTAAAACATTAGAAAATAAACTACTTTTCATAGTAAAATTTTAACTGTGGCTTTTACATTGTATGTGGTAGTGCTACTAAGGACATTTTCATACAAGTTATATTGTACATTAAGCATATTCGAGTCTCCCAATCCCAACTTCTTTATTCTCAACCGTCTCACTAATCTCCTTTGTTCACCTGGATAGCTTCCGCTTTCATAGACAGACAGACAGACAGACAGACAGACAGATTGGTTCTATGTATCTAATAAAATCAAGGAACCAAATAAAGCAAATGTGATATTTGTCATTCTAAGACTTTATTCATCAAATATGATTAACTCTAGTTGAATACACATTTTCCTGCAAGGGACATAATTTCATTCTTATGTATGTATGATTTATAGAAACAAAGGAATAAGCACAAAATGGATTGTAACATCTTCATGTACAACTATTTTCAAGACCAAAACAGAATCAGATGAGATGAACGCTCATATAAGGTTCACATTAGCATAAAATGTAAAAAAGGCAGCTTTTAGTAAAGAATTATCATTCACTTTTGTGTTTCATTAAATCTACAAGTGAGAGATGAAAATGAGAAAGAAAGGACTCTGAATTTTCTTGTTTCCTATAAGGAAACCAAAGATGCAACTGATATCCACTATAGCAATACTAAAAATAAATTATTGCAGTCAGAAAAATGAGATGTGAATCTTTACTCTCAATATTTCTGATCCCTTGAATTAAGTCTCAGTTTCATAAGTCTGTTTCCTCATTTTAAGAATGCTATTAAATTGATCCACCAATTAATTACTACTTAAGAAAAACAAAACAAGAATTTGTTCTAGACATTTTTCACTAATAGATAAAGAAAGGGGAGTTAGAACCTGCTAAGAGTTTTTCATGAGCTAAAGAAATAGCATTTTAAAAAAAAGTACAGTTAATAAGGTTTCATTAGGACCTGAAAACGTAAAATTTTCTATGGAAAATTTTGTTGTCATCCAAACCCAAGAGAGAATCCATATCAACATCAAAAGTGAAGACAATGTTAAACTGTTTATTTGATCTCAGTGGCATTACACAGTGACTGCATCCCATGAAGATCAGTAGTCAATTAGACTCATTGCTCAAACTGCTGGATGTAACAAAGTTAACTGTCACTCAGAAACTGGTCTCATTATCCCAAATAGGTATTGGGCTCACAGTCTGTAAATCAAAAGCAGTAAATCAAAAATACTAATAACCTGACTGTCTATACAGGTTACTCAGCAAACTTGGCACCCGATGATTTTTTTTCTAATTCCAAAAATTGACTCTATCATCAAAGTATAAAGATTTATCATCAATGGATATATTCAAACTGTAAAGGTATAACAAGCCCTTGAGGTATAATGGTAGCATTGCTGTGCTCAATACACACCATTTGGAAGCTGAATTCATTTTCCTCAGACCATAAACCTTAATTAAATCCTTTTTAGAACAATATGTATGCATATTAAACAAAAATAACTTGCTCATGAAGATATTTATTTCTCATAAGACAATATCCTGAGACTTACTAATACAACCAACAGAAAAACTGACAAGCCAAAATAAGTGTTCCATTTTTTCATTTTAGCATTTTTCTTACAGAAATCCAAAATCTCAATATAATACATTTGGGTACTATGGGAGTGATCTACTCCAGCTATGTCTTCCTTGCTTAAAAAGAAGACCAAACGTTTTCCTAGACATAAATCAAATGGTATGTTGTTTCAAAACCAAACTAATACACAGTTAAAGAAGACCAATGACCGGGCTGGTGAGGTGGCTCAGTGGTTAAGCCTCCGCCTTGCAGGCGGAAGGTCCTGAGTTCGGATCCCAGATCCCACGTATAGACGCCAGGCGAAGCGGGGGCGGCCTGCGCTTCTGGTCCTGGTAGGGCGGAGCCTGTGAATCCCTGGGCAGAAGGAGGTGGAGGCGTCCGTGGTGGTTCGCGAATTCGTCCGTGGTTCTACACATACACAGACACACACACACACAGACACATGCGCGCACATACACATGCATATGCACACAGTTGAATAAATAATAATAATAATAAAAAAAATTTAAAAAAGAAGACCAATGACCTCACTGAAACATAATAATTATTAGTCAATCTAGATTTTAGAAGTATGGCACTAGAGCTCAAAATACTTTAAGCCAAATGTGTATTCTCATCTCTGTTTTGGGGGGATTTCTAAAACCTTACATGGAGAAAACACAGGATTATTACTTAGTACTGGAACTTTAGAAAGAGTAAAATTCATGGGAATGAAATAATGGAAATATATAAGTAAACAAGGGTTGTTTAATGTAGAACATTTTTTTTTGCATGTGTGTAATTTTGCATGTGTGTGTGATTTTGTGTGTGTATAGAAGAGGCCACTAAGTATATGACTATGAATGTTCACAGGTGACTTCAGGAATACTCCTGGATTGCTTTACCTCCTTATTACTATGCTCTGGGGTTACCCAGGTTTTGCTTCCCAGGGTAAGAAGTGCAGGCCATCACACTTCTGCCCAACCTGTGCACAAGTCTAGGAATTTGAGTTCAATTCCTGAAGCCCACATGATGAAAAGAGAGTAGTACTTCTCTCTGTCCATCTGTCTGGTCTGTCTGTTGATCGGTCTGTGTTTCCGCTTCCATAGTTCTGGAACTTAATAAATTTACAACTACTATGCATTTTATAATCAGAAAATAAATGTTTCACAATCATAATAATTTAATAATGAAGTGCTATGTCACGGTGCTTAGAAGTGAAGGCTCTAAAATTCAAATTACTTAACATAACTCGTCCTGGATTCTTTCATCTATAAAAATATAGCTAAGAGTACCTGGGACAAGAGTGTGGTGAAGCCAACACAAGGTCTTTACAAAGTACTTTGGCAAAGTGGAGGAACTTAATAAATATTAGCTGATAGCTTTACTAGTACAGTTCCTAATTTAACAGTTGGGAGCCAGTTTTTCTTGCTCCACCTGGAAGTCATAATAGTTCATGACACTGTTTTTATGGAAATAAATTCTACATCAAGGCAAATTTCAAAGAGAAGAAGCTAACAATGAAACAGCAGCAGCAACGGCAGTAGCAGCAGCAGCTGGAACAAACACTGTTCCTTCTTTGAACCAGCAAACCACCTATGGAACAGCCTGAGTTCTCAGGCCCCTAAACATGTCCTCTGCTCTTCTCTCATCTCACTTCTGAAGCTCACCAGATCTAAGCATCCTACAAAATGCAAGCTGGATTTCTTTTACTGACGCCTGACTGTAGATCCTGCTTCTACCTCCTGGGCACTGGGATTACAGGTGTACACCACTATGCCCAGCTCAAGGACAGGTGTTTTCATGTGCAAAACACATACAGTTGACATTTACCAAGCAAGAGGCAGAAATATCCAAAGGTCCCTGAATGGGCAATGGATAAGTATTTGTGTACACAGAGAATACTAATCAGTAAAAAAATTAACCTTATACCAAGTAAAAAAAAATTACCATAAAAGAGCAAATACTATATATATACTTGCTCCTTTCATGGAACCTAAGTCCCTCTGTGATTGCTCACGTGCTCTATTTGACTCTCCTACAACAACCATGTATCACTACAGTGCCAATCTCACTGGGTTTTTACACTTTGCAAAGTCACACTCTGTTCTAATCGTTACAACTTAGGTCCAATCCCTCTGTGACTACCCTCACTGCTCTGGTACTCCTAAGTTTTATCAAGTCTGACATTTCTAAAAGCAGGAAAAGAACCTGAGAGAAAACAAATGAGAAAGAGAGAAGAGAGAGGGAGAGGAAGGAGGAGGGAAAGGGAAGAGACAGACACGAAAAATGAAAATATTTCAAGTTACCACACTAAACCAAAAGGCCAAAAATTAGGGGTCACTCTGCTCATACAACCAAGCCAGAAGGAAAAGTGCTCTGGATTTGAGATTTAGAAAGCTCAGAAGGAGAAAGAGAGTAGGCAAGAATGAAAAAAAGGTAAACCTCCTATCCCCAAGCAAGTTCCACTGGGGTCTGAACAGCCACCCACCCCTCCTCCTTTTAGCCACAGCATCTAGTTACACAGAGAAAGAGTAGCAGACACCAACGAAGATACACAGGAGTAATGAACACACCCAAGAGGTTGAGAAACACACAGTGAAGGGTAATTAAAAGATTTCAAAACTCTGAAAACTAGCATCCTGACATTCAAAGGCTATATTGTATGTACTACTCTGAACAAGTCAACCATTACTTTGGCTAAGAGTGTGATTCTGGAGGCTTGGTATGGTAGTAAACATCTATACTCTCAACACTCCTACTGATCTAATAATGAGCTGGAGATCAGCCAGAATTCCATGGCAAGATCCTGTCTGTGAAACAAAAAGGGAAGGAAGGAGAGAAAGAGAACAGGTTCTCATTAGATTTGTGTAGATGTTTATAATGGCTTACAGACTTTTTTTTTTTAACCTGGGCTTCACAAATGTCCTTCCAAATGAGACACAGAATAATACCATCTTTAAGTTACCAAAAGATCTTCTGACTGCCTTAATTTCTCTTCTACACAATACCATGTGAATCCTTTCTACTGAAGGAGGAGTGGGAATCTCTACATTCTATTCACAAATATAGAAAG
The DNA here is from genome assembly GCA_023101885.1 of Typhlomys cinereus. Taxonomy (NCBI): domain Eukaryota; kingdom Metazoa; phylum Chordata; class Mammalia; order Rodentia; family Platacanthomyidae; genus Typhlomys; species Typhlomys cinereus. The sequence goes on along the minus strand of JALPQD010000166.1, from coordinate 423,767 downwards.
TGGAAAAGTGGAAGCAAGAAACAGTCTTCAAAGTCAAGAAAAACAAGATTTGAGAAGTGAATAATGTGAATAAGCAGATTATTCTCTTAAAAAAATCTGATTTAATACATAAGAATGTGAATAACATGTATCTCCAAAATAAACAGTACAAATAACAAAGCAAAAGCTGGCAGAAGCCAAAAGCATTAACACCCAGATATATAAAATTCTAATTTGAGTGAAAGTCAATTATTTATTTATCTCATGGTTTGAAAGTGAGTTACCCCTTATAGGCTCATGTGTTCCAACTGGATCCAAAGTTGATGTTAATGTTTGGGAGATCAAGTTACCTTTAGGAGGTAGAATCTTGCTGGAATAAGTAATGTCACAGCAGGGGGCAGCCCATGAGATCTGATAGTCAGGACCTACTTCCTCCTTTGGCTTTTGCTCTTTCTGCCTCTATGAAAGCTGCAGTAACCTGAGCCTGTTTTCAAGCTTGTCTCCAAGACATGCCTTCTGCTATGAGATTCCCACCATAATCATCTATATTCCCTCTGAAACCATAATCCAAATAAACCACCTTTTCCTGCTTCAGTTCTGAGTTTCTGAGAAAGAAAAACTAAACTGTAACAATTTCCTTTCCTATTCTTCAGCAATGAACATGTACTACTTTAATAACTAGAAAAGTAACTCACATATCTAATTAGCTAAAATAAAAGGATTTTAATAACATGAAAGCTATTAAACCACAGTTTCAGACTTGGAACAACTCATTTATACTCTTTAGATCTGTTTCTTCATAAAGTTCTGAAGTTAAACTAAATGAATGTTTTCAAACTATGAAAACACATACATGCAGGTAAAGTACTTTAGGTACAAGACCTGGCAGTGAATACTTGGTGCTAACACTATTTTCTTCCACAAATTGAGAGTTCAAGTGATGAAAAGCAAAACAATCAACAAGCAAGCACAACTCTGAGCCCACAACTCTCATTTTCAACCATTAGCTTTTTATGCTTTAAGTGTTGTACCTTTAGATATGATCTCAATAAGAGAGAAGACTGCTGTTTTTAAATGTTCAAACCACTTGACTAGACAATCCCTCAAGTTCCCTATAATATCATTCCAAACAGTGAACACCAATACTTTCAACCCTAGCATCAGAAATTCTACTGATGGACACATAAAATTATAAATCTAAGCAAACTATATTTGATTCCGATATACTGAATAATATATTTTTGTTAAATCTGAGATCCTATGGTTCTTTTCCTCCTATCAAATCCTGATTCATATCATGAAAGTGCTACCCATTTTATATATAGAAGGACACATAAAAAAGTACTTATACAAACTTCAAGAGTTCTTAAAACCATAAAAAAAAACACCTCTTAAATTACTTCACAGAAAAGCTGGAAGATAGCATGAACTTCAGTGTCTACACACTAATCAGCTCTCAAATACTTATATAAAAACAGACTCTACTTACCTGCCCTTCTACGCTCAATGCTAACACTTCAGCAACAAATTTGAACAGATTAAGGAAGGAAGGAAAGAAGGGAGGGAGAGAGAAAGGAAGGGAGGAAGGGAGGGAAGAAGGGAGGAAAAAAGGGAGGGAGGAACAAGGGAGAGCTCACTTTATAAGACAACTATGATAGTGACTTCTAATATTTTAGCACAAATCTTTTCATTATACTAAGGGCGCTAGAATATGTGCTTTAAATAAAATATCACTTTACACAAAAAACTGAGGCTTAAGAACACAGACGGTACACAAACGAGACAAGATTATTCTGACCTTAAGATCAGTCTCTTCTCTGCCAAGACAAACATCCATCCAAAGGTTAATTGTAAACTGGGGAAGAGCACATGGCCTTTATTTCACCCAAAGTCTAGTTCAAACTCACCAGCCACAATTTACTATGACATTAGGCAAACTAATAATGTCATTTGGGGCCCACTGGCACAAAAGTGACAATGCGGGTCTGGGGACATTGCACAGGTGTTGGAGCTTTTGCCTAAACTCCAGATTCCCAGATCCCACAGAAAAATGCTGGGCAATTCCTAGCCTAGAAGGAAGAATCTGGGAAACCTCAGAGCAAAGTAATAAGGAGGCAGAGCAATTCAGGATGATTCCTGCCAATGTCATTCTTGGGCCTCCACAAGCACACACATTCTAGTGCCCTTCTGTACACAAATGTACCTACACACATGCATGAAAAAGCAAGTACCCTCTTATTACACACACCTGCATATACATGTACACTCGCCCACATGCAAAAAAAAAAGTGACAATATCTAACTTATCAGAAAGTTGTGAAGTTTAAACAAGAATTAATAAAATAATGTCATAAATGTCTGTTCCTCTCTTTTTCCTTTATATGTGAAAAAAACAAAAGATCTTAGTCTGAAGTCTAATGTCGCTTCTTTTCCCACTGAGAGGTAGAAGAGCTACTATACTATACAGCAATTCACCTGGGGAAATATCAATCTCTCTCAGTTCTTCCAAAGTTCAGAAACACCTAAATGATGTGTGGCAATTAGTTTCAGTTATTAACTTGACAGTTGATAACTGAGCTTTTGGGCATCCCTATGAGGAATAATTTAGTTAAGACAAACCTGTATACTACGTAATTGATATGGGAAGATGTTGCAGTACAAGCGCTTCAACCTCGAATCCAGGGCTCCCCTCGACAAGGTGGGCAAAGCTTCGGTGAATGAAAAACAGATACACACAACTCTCTGGGCTGGGTGAATCTGAATCCATTTATCGGAATATTGTAACAGCTTTTATACTAGAAAATTTTGAGGCAGAGAATGCTGCACCTGCAGACAGACACGTATCCTTCTAGTCAGTAGGAATCACCTTTAGGATAAACATTCTTTAAGAATTTAACCCATTGTTTAAGGGTGAGACACAAACAAATCTTTATCACATCTTAACAGGTTTTTCCCAGCCCTCCAACAGGTTTTTCCCAGCCCCTCAGTCTGTCTAAATTTATCTATCTTACAATATCTCACCAAAGAGTCACAGGGTCTAAGTCTGTATTGTTGTATTTAACAAAGACTTCATTTGAGATTTAGTTAAAATACACTGAGATTGAGCTCCTTATTAATTTGTGTTATATCTTGTAAATGGTAAAAGGTGAATCTGTTGGAGGGGGCGTATATTATACATTAATTTTTTCTTTTTGAGGATATTAGATTCTGGCTGTTATCATATAAGTTGGCCTATATTAGGTTATAATGGTAAGAACTATATTAGAATTTTTTATTTTTATTTTTTAACTCGTGCTCTATAAGAAATATTTGTGTATTAATTTTAGGAATCATTATTTTCTATTAACTATGTGTTTTAGGGACTCTTGAAATTATTCTGTAATTTCTCTACAATCAATGTATACATTCTGGCTAACAAGCCTGTTTACTGTTTATGATTGGACATAAAATTTCTAGTTAGAATTTAATTTAAAATTAAAAGCAGGCTTGGTATGTATTTAGGAAACAAAAGACTTAAGGCAAATTACTTGACATCTGTAGTTCGGAAGCAGGAACCTAGGAGGAGGTGATATTCTAGATAGTTTTTTGGGAGAAAAAAAAGGAGGCCTGGGAAAAGACAGGAGAGCTCCCAATCCACAAAAAAGGGAAGAATTTGTCTGGCAGAGAGAGGAGGCGCACACAATCGCAAAAAGAGAGGAACTTATCTTTAAAAGATAAGAGGCAAGACTCTAAGGTGGGTGGTCCCTAATAATTACTCAGGCCCTTAGCAACTGCCCATTCCACAGAGCAGGCTGCAAGCTTGACAACTCCCATATGTATCATATCTTTATTATTTATTTCAAAATAAGCCATGTAGCGTTTTCAGAAGGCACTTTCTTGAAGTTCTTCCCCAGGTTGTGATCTTATCTACCAGTCTGGTTGGCACAGGAAGTGCCAGGAAGATCCAAAACCCGTAATAGACAAAACTATTTCCTGGGCAGGTGGTAAGCTGGAGAGAGGACTAGTTAGAATATAACATATAGTTAAGCACAGGTGTCAACCTGACAGTTGAGGGTTTGAGCTCTGGGCACAGTTGTAGAGAGTTGATGGTTTAGTTAAACCCAGAGCAAACCTGAAGGAGATTGTCTAGCCGATGGGGAAGACCCATGGTGGGTGGGATTAGGCCCTGGATAAATCACAGAGAGCTGGTTGAGAGAGTTGGCATCCTTCTGTTCACTTGGCTAGACATGCTGGTCTGGCAAGTAAGGATTGTCCATCTCTCAAGCCGTTATGCAGTGATGGTGTGGCCAGTTTCCTCGGCCCTGGTGTTGGTGCGTGCTTTCCCTTCAAGCTGGACTGAAAACTGTAATCAGACTGTTGTAAGAAAGTAAACACCTTGTTCCCTTAAGCTGTGAGATGGTCATTTATCAGCAACCATGAAAGCAGACTGCAACAATATGCTTTGATCCTTGCCACTCTCTCAGCTATCACAGATAATGGTGTGGCCAGTTCCCTCAGTTTTTGATGTTAGTCTCACTCCCCTGCCATAATAATGTATAGCAACCTGAAATCATAAACCAGAATAAAAATCCCCTCATTTGCCCTAAATTGTATAAGCCATGTATTCATTACAGCAACAAAACATAAACTAAGACAAACATTACTTCCTGTGTCAACATTTGTATGGACAATTCACTGCCAACTCTGGTAAAACTGCTGACATCTTGGTCATGTAAATGATACACAAGTGCAGAGCTATTATCCTCAGCTCTCGCTCTACTTTTTAATTTTGAGACAGGGTCTCACTAAGTTGCCAAGGATGGTACTGAAATTAAAATTAATCTGTGTCTATTCTGCAATATCTGTACCACCAGTATTACTTTTTGCCTATACTTTGAATATCAATATGATAACTTCCTTTAACTTTTTGCTTAATTAGTCTTTTATCCTGAGACACCTCCTTCAAGAATCTGAGTAAAGCTCTCTGTTGCAGTTTAAATATATAATGTCCCCCCCTTGGGCTCATGACTTAAGCATTTGGTCCCCAGTTGGTTTGGAAGTTTATAAAATCTTTGGAATACAGTATTACTCGATGAACAGAGGCAAAGAGGCAACTAGAGGAAGGCCATTAAAAGTTGAATGCACCTTCTGTTCAAGCCTTGCTCTCTGCTTCCTGGTCTGTATCACAACATAACCACTTGCCACATTCTCCCAATCCCATGGCCTAAGTAATAGACTGAAATCTCCTAGAATCATGAGCCAAAGTAAAACTTTCTTACTTTAAGTCACTTCTGTCAAGTATCTTGTCACAGTCATGAAATGAGAAATTCACTTAATTCTCCAGAAAACAGATTTTAGTCAACCCATGGATATACAGATGAATGGCTAATTAAATTAAAAAATGAGTATGTTGAATTTGTGAGTTCAAGAACACTGAATTTCCTCTATTCTACTAGATACAAGAATAAAACCTTAATAATGACAAGTACTGATATCCTGTGTGCCCAGTTATAACTACTGAATTTAAAATACAGTGCCACAAATAAGATAATCACTTATAAACTGTAATTTACACCCACAAGTGTAATGATTAATACTGCCAACCTGACAGGATCTAGAATCATGTCTGAGACAAACCTCTGGCACATATGTGAGAAGTTTAAACTTTTTTAAATGAAATAAGAAGACCATCCTATACATAATTCAGTACCATTTCATGGACTGGGGTCCTAGACAATAAAAAAAAAGAGAAAACAGGCTAAGCTCCAGCCTTCAGTTCTGCTTCTTGATTACAGATACAATCAATTACCAAACACACACACCTCTGCCACCATGCCTTCCTGTGCCACAAACTGAACCAAAATAAATTCTTCCTTCACTAAGGTATTTTATCAAGCAAAATTCATGTTTAAAAACAAAACACAAGCAACATTTTCTTTTGAGAAGTACCAAGATTAAAAACCTGGGACCTGAAACATGCCAGATAAACATTCTACCAATTGAAGTATACTTGCCCATCCCACAAGCAACATTTTCAAGTAAACATTTTCAAGTAAACCAACAAGTCACATCTCAACTACAAGAAATGCAAATTCAAAAAGGTGAAAATTAAATTTGTTGCATTATTTATGAGCTGATTAATTCAGTATGTCAGACCTAGTTTAGATGTCTCAGGAAAAACGGTATTATCTGGTACACAGCCAATTTTTTGAGGATTAAGGCAGAGTTTATTAGAGGAGAAAAAGAATGGAACTCATATATATAAAGTCTGTGACGGGAAAGAGAGCCAAAAGGAACTCACAGATATCAAACATGGAGTCCATAAGGGTCCCATATCTAATTTTTATGAAAATCAGCTAATGCACTATTTTTTCTTTTTATACATGCTAAATAAGGACAAAATTTTTCATTACCACAAAGGTCCCAAAAATGACAATCAATAAGTCTTATTTCCACAGTACTGAGAAATCAATAAACTAATAAAATACATCTTGAAAAAAACAATCAAAATAGGAGGCATCTAGCAAGGGATAAAGGGTTTTAAGGGGAATAGGAGGGGGATGGGATTTGGGACTAAGGGTTGAAAATATGTATGTATGCAACATTAAATTAAAAAATTTTAAAACATTTTAAATTTTTTTCAAAATCTTAATATATCATTTTCTCTTAATGATGACTTCCAACTCACATTAACATACACCACAATGAAGTGGCATTTATACTCAAGTGTATGTACTCAATAAGGAAAAATTCATCTTTTCACCACATGTTATTAGAACAATCTCCACCCTCTCCCCAAAAAATACACACACACACATATGGTTTTGACCCCTACATCTCACAACACACAAGTGAACAAAAATAGAACCCAAATATAATAGCTAAAACCAAAATGCTCTTAAAAGAAACATAATGGTAAGTCTTCATAATCTATGAATAGGTCAATGCATTCTCAAGATATGTAAAACTTTTTAAAAGTACAGTTCAACAAAAGAAAACGCTGAGGGGAAGGGAGGGGAGGGGCAAGGGCAAGACCAAAACAAGTCAAAAATGTCTGTGGGAACTGGAGATCCTGTTTGGAGGCAAAGTGTCAGCATCTCTAAGGCCCTGGGTCCTACCTTCCTAACTAGAGAAGGATAAAAACAATGTCTTATGAAAAGAAACAAAATATCCATTCACATAAACACTAAAATTTTACACAGGAAGAAAAGAAAATGCACAGAAAAACAAACTAAAACTTTCTATTGGGCATAGTGACAAAGACTTGCAATCTCAGTAGCACTTGGTTTAGTAAAAGGAAGAGGAACAAGAATTCAAGGTCATTCTGGGCCACAACAGGGCATTTGAAGCCAGCTTGGCTACATCAGACCATCTTGGAAAAAAAAGTATAATTTTGAAAGACATCCTAGTATAATTAAAAAACAAAGAAATCTTCTGTGAACCTAAGTGATGACAAATATTCAAAGTTGGCATTACCACTGCAAATGTTAGAAAATGCCAAGCAGCAAATGAATTACTCATAAATTTCAAACTACAAAATAGAACCACACAGAAATGTCTCTAAAACACCTACCCATATTTCATATTTAAAACACTGCAGGCAGTCTATTCTGCAAAGGCTGACTCTTAATGCAAATGGGATTTTATTACTGACACTGTTTAAAACGTGAAAAACAACAGTTTTTCTCTTCAGCAACTTGCATATCAGGTGCTACACATATTGAAAGCACAGGAAGTGTTTCTTGCCTTTTATAGTATTTAAAAAAGACAAAGTCAAAATCACACACTGATTTCCAAAACATATAAGATATAGTATATCTATATACTATGTCTTCAATACTACAGGAATGATTTGGAGACGAGCTATTAACTACAATACCAAGAATTTCACCTAAGGAAGCTTTTTTCAAACAGAAGTCAGTTTTTCTGAAGATCTTATCATTCCTTAAAAGCATTCTGACCAGACTGTGCATAAGTGAACCATTAGCTAATGAATATGCAAGTATGCATAAGGAAAATTGTTATGCCCATTAAAAGGAAGGAATATTACTACTATTTCAATCATTGCATTCCTGAAAGTTTCTCACTTTTTACCACTGAAGACTCAACAGTTCTATTTATCCCCATTGTAACATACTCACTGAAGATACACTAAGAATTCAACTAAAGCCACTCATCATTTACAATCATAGAAATGCAATTCTCAAGAAAATCCAAGTGAGTACGTCATCGGAGAGGAGGATTCAGAGGAGAGTCAGGCATGCACAAGAAAGGACTCTCTGGGAATTGGGGCGGGAGGCACTGGGAGATGGAGAGGGAGGGGTGAGGGGAGGGGGAGCAGGGGGTTCGGGGGAGGAGGAGGGAGGGAGGGAACTGGTGTACCTATTAAGTTTGTATGAGCTGAAATAACAAAAAATGTATAAAAAAAAGAAAATCCAAGTGAATGATGAAAACTACCAAAATAGTAGAAATTAGAACAAAAATTAGTATAATCAAAGAAAAAGCATCTCATTTTACTCCAAAGAGCATTTTTGAAATTAGTTACTAATTCCTTGCTTTTGGAGAACAGGTGTTGAACTATAAAGATGTTTTTCTAGTCGTTTAACAAAATATCACATGAGATATCTTGATAAAGTCAAGACCTGACATGCCTAAAGGCTGCAGGATCTCTCTGTAAAGATTCTACAGAAGCTAATCTTATTAATCAACAAAGACAGAAATGTCAAGGTACTACTAAATTTCACATACATGCCTGTCATTCCAAAACTAGAGGAGAGGAAAGAAAAGGGAGGGAAAAGGGAAGGGGAAAAGAATAGGAGGAAGGAAAGAAAAGGGGAGAGGACACCAAAAAAGAAAAATGGAGAGAAGGGACAGAAAGAGGGGAAAGAGAAGGGAAAGAAAAAGGAGGAGGAAACTGAGGGAGGAAAGTAAAAGAAAGAGAGAGAAAAGAGAAGAAAATTCCAACAGCAAAGAACATAGACATCAAAGAACTGTCCTCTAGCTTAAAATCAAATAGGCTAGAATTCCCTGAGAAAGAAAAACCAATCTAAATAGTCAACAAATTATTTGGCTGAATGTGAGAACTGCTTGCAGAGCTTTCAAAAATCTTAATATTCTAGACTACTGTAAACCACAAGCAAAAACAATTTCCTGAGGTTATTAGGTAATAAAACAAAAACAATTTCCTGAGGTGATTAGGTAATAAACCAAGAACCAGATACGTGGCATGCAGACCTGTAATCCCATCAGGCAGAGACAAGACAGCAACTACAGAGTTCAAGGCAACCCTGGTCTACACAGTAAATTCTAGACTAGTCATCTAGTGTTTCATTTTGTAAATTGAAACACTGGCAAAATTAACAATAATAATAATAATAACAACAACAAGCAACACATATACCCTCATACCAAAAATCCATCACAACGCCAGTGACATGGCTGAGTGGACAAATGAAGTTGTATACAAACCTGAGGATCTGAATTCAATCCCCAGAGCCCACAGGGTAAGAGAAAAATGACTTCTACATATATACTTTGCACATGTACATGCGCACTGGCACAGCACACTTGTACATTCATTTGTGCCATCTCCCTTCTTCTTTTCGTTTTCTCCTCCGTCCCAAAAAGAATGAACTAATTTTTATTTCAAATACAATTTCGGCTGGAGAGATGGCTCAGGGATTAAGACTCTGTCAATTCCTGAGTTCGAATCCCAGGTCTCACGTAAAAACACCAAGCAGAAACGACTGAGGCCTGCACTTCACCCATTGATGGGCAGAGCCTGGGAAATCCCTGAGTGGGGCAAGGAGGTGGTAGAAAACAATCCAGCATGATTCCTGAAGTCACCCTTGGTCCTTCACACAGGGATACACACATACACACACATACACGCACACACACACAAACTAAATAAATAAATAAATAAATAATATTTTTAAAGGGGCTGAAGAGATGGCCCAGGGGTTAAGACTCTGTCCTGCAAGCAGAAGGTCCTGAGTTCTTATCCCAGGTCCCAGTAAAAATGCCAGGCAGAAATCATAGCAGCCCTGGTTGACAGCCCTGGTGGGCAGAGCCTGGGAAATCCCAGAGCCAAACAAGAAGGTGTAGAAGCAATCCAGGATGATTCCCGAAGTCATCCTTGGTCCTCTCCAAAGGGAAACACAATGCCCTCTGATACATGCACATACACACACATATCAATTTTTTAAAAAATTAAATTAAAAAATAAAATAAGATGGGAGGGCTATAAATGTAGTAAAATCTGTATCAACTTTTCAAATTAAAAAAACATATTAAGGCCACTAGTACACAATATTTGCTGGAGAGAAAAATAGAATGTATCTTATTTATACTTTATGTTTTCTTAAATTTTCTTGAAACAAATATTGACTTGTTGCCACCTACTGGTTAAATTTATATCTAAACTGTCATTTCATATCATTCACTATTAAAATTTTTAACATTTTATTTTAACATTTTATTAAGCTAATCCAGTAAGTCTCTCATTGGAAAAGTTTTCAAAGATGTATCAAAATTAAGGAAGTTAATTACACCTGTAATTCCAGCACTCAAAAGCCTCTAAAGTAGATACACTGCTATGAGTTCAAGGCCAGCCTGATCTACAGTGAGATGCACTGTCTAAAAAGAGGCAGAGACAGGGAAATGAGAAAGAAGAGGGAGTGGCAGGAATGATTAACCAAAATTAGCAACATATGAAAACGGCATACAAAAATCCTGTATTTTAAAAGCTAATCAAAAAAAATTAGAGGAAAAAAAGAGTTCAAAGGTAGCAAAATAGCTCAACAGGTAAAGGCACTTGCCACCAAGCTTGATAACCAGTGTTTAAGTCCCAGAACCAATATAGAGGAAGAATTGATTCCTACAAGTTTTCTGACCTTTACATACAATGACAAACACATACATGCCCACATACACATGCATACAACACACACACAAGATAAGTGAATGCAAAAAACTTAAAAGCATAAAAGTTTGAACGAAAGTAGCTTGTGTGGGTGGACTAAGCTTCTCCCAGAATCCACAAGTTAATTAAATGAAAATCCAGTGCCAAAGGTGATTCAAAGGCTCCCAAAACAATACATGAGATTGCCACTGCCCACTACAACTACACTAGAACAAGGTAAGATCCTATTGCTGAAAATACCACACAATTTAATTGTAAAACAGAGAAATCAAGCAGAGACTGGACTGAAAGCTTTCTCTCTGCAGCCAGCCCTGACAATGCTAAAAAGTATTATGCAGACCTACTAGAGGAAAACTGTCAACAGTCTTACTCATGGAGTGCAGAGATGGACAGCTCAGGAGTTAAGCCTGTCTCACAAGCAAAACGTCCTGAGTTCCGATCCAAGATCCCACCTAAAAACAGAAATGCCAGCGGCCTTAACTTCACACACTGGAAGGCAGAGCTTGGAAAACTCCAGAGCAAAGCAAAGAAGAGATAGTGCAAATCCAGGGTGATTTCTGAAGTCACCCTGGGTGCTCCAAAAGGTACACACAATGCCCTCTGATATACACAGAGACACACAAAAATTAACAAATAGTCTTACTCAGCTGTATGCATATAATATTGAATAGGCAACATATGTCCAATGATGGTACAATACCAAGTATGAGGATAACCAACCACTCACTCTTTGGTTGGATTTGAAGTCCACATCAAAGGAAGGAAATTCAGGCTGATACTGTAAATCCAGTCAAAAGCCCATAGCTAGGAAAGGTCATAGGCCCTTGGATATTACTGCTAGTGTGTTATCTAAATTGACAAGATATGTCTGTTTTACCAATGAACATGATTTCCTCCTTCTGAATAACTATGCTTATGCCTATAGAAGAATAGCTGCTGCCAAGATTTTTGCAATGTTCAGAGGCAATTGTGGAGACTCACAACTTGTTCAAGTACTGAGAATAAATGACTATTGAATGCTCAGTCATAAATGGAACAGCTCTATCACCCTCCAAGGCTCAAAAAATATCATGGAAGGGGCAGAAAGAATTTAACAGCCAGAACAAAGTGGAGAGAATAGGTGTGAAACACTGACTTTTGAGCATGACATGGCTACCAACTGTCACTAGGTTCCTCAACTGGGGTGGGGCTTCTGGAGCGGCTTTCCCATTCATACTGGAAGGTTGACTGACTAGATCCAGTGCAGGTAACTACCGCTGCTATGAGTTGGTGAGTGCAACAGACATGACCAGAGACAGCATTTCACAACACTCCTCCCCATTCTCAGGCCCTTAACATTCTTTCCACCTCCTTTTCCATAATGTTGAAAAATACACTTCAAAGCTCCTTTTTTTTTTTAACTTTATTTATTTGTGTGTATGTGTGTATCACAGGGCACTGTGTCTCTGTGGAGGACCAAGGATGACTTCAGGAATTATTTTGGATTGCTTCTACCTCCTTTTTGCTTTGTTCCTGGAACTGTCCAGACTGTGCCCAACAGGGCTGAAAGTGCGGGCTTTTTCTGCAGGGAGCTTTTGCATAGGACCTGGGTTACAAACTCAGGACCTTCTGCTTGTGAGGCAGAATCTTAACCCCCCAACTACCTCTCTAGTTTCAAAGTTGCTTTTATAATGTCACTCTCCTGGTGAAGAATGTTTTACAGTATAAAAGTCACTTTGTACAGTGACTCACAGCTGGTTAAAGTGTTGAGAATAAGTGACTATTGCGTGCTTGTCCTAAATGGGACATCTATATTGCCTCCTCTAACACTCATGATGAAGCATAGCCAAAGAAGTCAAATGAATGCAAATGCTGAATGAGGAGGAGGAGAATATGAAATGCTGCCTCTTCTGAACAGGACACAGCAGCTGCACTCATGAATTCACAGCAGCTATGGCTGCCCACAAAGGACCTGCCAGTCTGCTAGTCTAGCTAGTCAGCTTACCCAGGGGTATTCTTCCCTGTCTCTGCCTTTAGAGTCCTGGGATTACAGGCAGGCTACAATAATTGCCTAGTTTATGTGGGGTTATATTCTGAGGATCTGAACGCTAGTCCTCATGAAAATAGTTTACAATTTAATTAAGAAATGCTGTCTCAGTTTTAAAAAAGTGCAGAGTGATGGAGGAAAACACCCAATGTCAACTGAGCCTCCACATGCATTCACTTTAGTACTTGTTCACCCACACACAGAAGCACACATATGCAAATAAATCTCACACACAAAATACATCAATAACATAATCTAATGGGCCTGTGCAAATGACAGATAAAATATTAATACTAACAAGAACACAACTGTTAATAAGATAATACTGGGTACCGAAGTATTAGATAATACTTGGTACCGAAGTATTCATAGCTTTCAAACCAAACCAGTCCTGTATAATCAATGATGTACTTTTTCTTTTTTTTCCCCTTGGAGGGTGGGATGGGGTGGAATGTTGAGACAGGATCTCATTAACTTACTGACCTTAAACTCACTATATAGATAAGGATAACCTTGAATTCCTAGTCATCTTGCCCCCACCTTCAAAGTGTTAGGATAATAAGCATAATTTATCATGCTCAGCTTGTGATATCTTTTTAGAAAGAGTGAAAAAGAAACCTGTCATAACTTGCCAAAATCAAATGAAGTAAATAGAATACTAATGTGACAAAATTAAGTAACTACTACACTTCAATCACTTATAAACTAAGGTCCCCAGTAAGTACCCGGTACTAGTTAGCTAAAACCCAAAAAACAGAGATAACAGAATAGACATGAACAGGAAAGTTATTATTCATTAAGCAATATCTAGCCTAATACATAACAAGCATTATACTAAATACACCACATGAATTCACATTTAATCTTCACAATAAAATCCATAAGACAGATACCATAATTAATCCCACTTTACAAATGTGTTCTCACTACACCACTATTAAACAGCAGGACAGGACTAAGAAGCTTTTTACTTGCTCAGAAAAGCCCACACCTCTTTCAAGCTTACAAAGCTTTATTTACCTGGCTGTTATCACCTAAATACCCCACTGAGGAGACTGCAGTTCCACAGTCCTATTTTCCTGGAGGACATAGAGATTCAGAGAAAAAGAAAAAAACATACCTAAAGAGTCAGTCAGCAGAGCTGAGTCTGGAACTAAGTCTTCTTACTCATAAAAGGCACTGCTGCCTCCTCCTGGCTCCCTCTGAGATCACTCCAGACAAAGCCAACTGACAAGCTGGGAGAACACTCAAGGACAAGTCTCTGTGGTAGAAAACAAGGTCTCCTGCCAAGAGCCTAGAAGCAGATGCTCCAGCCCTAGCCAAGTCTTCATATGATTGTAACTTTGAGTTGGAGCTACCATACAAAACTGCTTCCAAATTTTTAACCCATGGAAACTATGAGACAGTAATGTCATTAGTTAAGCCACTAACCTTATCAGTAATAAAAAGCTGTGAGTCTTGGTTTTGGTTTTTAAAACAGGGTGTTCCATAGCCCAGACTAGATAACCTATACCTCATGATGTAGCTGAGGAAGGTCTTGAACTTCCTTTTGCTTCCACCTTCTGAGTGCTGGAATTACAGGCATTCACAGCCACAGTGGCTTGATCCATTGCACTTTGTATCAGTATTGCACCATTAGTTGCTTATTTGTCTTTCAATACAAGTCATAAATCTTTCACTGTCACTAACTGGCTAGATAATGCTAAGTCATTATATATATATATATGACTCTTGAAAAGGGAAGTACAGTGTGGTTGTACACCAAAGTATAACACAAATTTGTTCATTTTGAATTCAAATTCTACATCCTACCAGCTATCAACAACAGCCTGCTGCTTAACACTTAAAATAAGAATACCACTATCTATTTAGAATCTTTCAGTATTTTGTTTTGTTTATTTTGTTAACTTTTATGAGTCACATATATGTACAAGTCCCCTATTTAAAATGTAAAACTATGGGCTGGGGCAATGGCTCAGGGATTAAGTTTTTCCATCAAAAGCAAAAGGACCTGAGTTCAGATGTCCAGATCCCAGATGTAGGAAAAAATACCTGAGGGCAGAGCCTGGAAAACTCCAGAGCAAAGCAATAAAAGAGGCAGAGCAATCCAGGATGATTCCAATATCACCCTTGAGCCTCCACAGGCACAAACACTCAAGGTACCCTCTAGTATACACAAAGCACACACATAAGCTCTTGCACATGCATATACACACATGCGCACACCAAAATAAAGTATAAAACTTGACAACAGATGATGAGAATCTGTCCAATGAATACATACAATGCTGCTTTACCACATTTTTTGAAGAATACATACTAGAATGTGTATCAAGTAATTTAACCTTCACTATATGGACAGAAATATAAAACAATAAAACAAAGTTTTAAAGATTTTTTTAAAGTTTCAAAGCAGAAAAATAAGGTGTACAAGCTTATTAACTTTTAATATATCAAAAATGTTTTATAACCACTATCATAATCAAATTTAAAAGATTTACATCACTCTCAAAAGAAATACACACCCATCAACAATCACTCTTCAGACTACAAAATGGCAGTTGGATAAAGGCACTTGTGTGCAAACCTGGTGACCTGAGTTAAATCCCCAGAGCCCATATGGCAAAAGGAGAGAACCAAATTCTGAAAGTTGTCCTCTGATATTTCACTTTCTCTGTCTCTCTGTCTCTGTCTCTCTCTTCCCCTCCAAAAAAAAATAATAATTTTCAAAAAAAAATTTTAGTATTTTTTTAAAGTTACTCCTTGGTCACCTGATAGAGCTCATGCCTGTAATCTAGCACTTGGGAGGTTGAAATTACATAAATTCCAGGTCTGCCTGAACTACAGTGGGAGATCCTGCCTCAGGAAAAAAGGAAAAAAAAAGCTAGGAATGATGATATATTTATAATCCCACCTCATAGGAGGTAGAGGGAGGAGGATCAGGAATTCGAGGCCAGTCTCAAATACACGGTGAATTTGAGGGCTAATATGAAGCACCGACTCAAAAAAATTTTTAAAAAAATATTAAAATCAATAAATTAAAAAAAATCACTCTTCATCATTTCCCTCTTTCTCCCCCACCCCACCCTTACCATGTGATATGATAACAAGGTCTGTGGGAGGCATACTTCTTTAAAGAACATAAATATCCAATCATCTCATTTATGAGACAGGAAAGGATCCCTTGATAACTCTCCAAAGCCAGCAAGACTCTCTACTGTTTGTTTCTAGACATTTCACACCCATTGGAATTATATAATGAATATGTGGCATTTTATGACCAAAACATTTATCATGTTTGGAAAACATGCTTGTGTTTTAACCTATAATACTGCCTCATTTCGTTATTGTTAAATAACAATACTGCTGAAAATCAACTATATTTTATTTATCCATTCCTCAATTGATAAATGGGTTGTTTCTACCTGACTTTCTTAAGCAAGAATGCCCTTCTAATTTTAAGTAATAGAGAATCCAACTTAACCTAGCTTAAAAAATAAGTCACTAAAAATACACACAATACCCTTCTATGCCTATGTGTGTGTGTGCCCAAGCATGTGTTTCATTAGGGTTTGAACCTACAGTCTCATACATATGAGGCTGGTGTTCTAAAACACCCTCTGCTGGAGGCCAGGTTATCTATCCCATTTCCATTCCCACTTTGTTTTATTATGTTTTTTTGTTTGAAACAGGGTCTTACTCTGTGATTTGGACCAGTCTGGAACTTACTAAATAACCTAGACTACACTTGAACTCATAATTCTTCTACCTCAGCTTCCCTCCCATGTGCTGATATACAAGAGAGCACCTCCAATGTCTACCGACAGGCAAACTTTTCTTTAATCACAGTTTGAATCAGGGTTTAAACATTATCATTGAAATTGAGTTTCACTTAACCTCTTGGCTTAAATTTATTTTCAAGATCTACCTGGCAACAAAATCCCATTTTATATTCTAAATCAAAGGGAGAAAGCAAAGACTCTAGGTGTAACCCTGGTAAGCTACAGGTAGAAACCATAGCCAACAAATAGAAAGAAGCAAGCATGGTTCACCCTACAGTATGAGAAACAAGAATGGAAACCAAATGATGCTAACCAAAAACAAGCGATTATACAAAAGTTGCAGCCATTTCTAGAACAAAAAATTATTCTGGACAGCTGAAACAAATGTAAAGGTCCAACTTAAGCCTAAACATGAGAATCAAATATACCAATTACATTTAATTAAAAATAAACATAATTAAATATACTAACATTTAGTGGAATGTACAATATACACTGAATGTTCAATAAATATTAGTTGCTCCATCAGCTATTTATTTATATTAGGATGAGTTTTTGCAATAAGCTCTTTTTTGCATTTTGCATTTGACATTTCAGGAGGAAAATAACCATCTCATATAGCCCAATGTCATATACGCTTACCTCAAAATTAAGTCATGTTCAACCCAAATCTGATATAAATGGTATTTAAAGTTTGCAGCATCTCAGAAGTTGAAGTAGGGGAATTAGGATCATCCTTGGATACGTAGTGCACAGTTCAAGGTCCGCCTGGTCTACATGACACTGCTACAACAGAAAATTTTCACTTGACTACAGAAAATAATAATGGACTACACATTTCAAAATCAAAAGAAAGAATTTTCAAAGTCACCATACAGAATGATAGCACTGGACAAAGTAGGTCAATGACAGACCACGTTCCTAGCATAATAGGCCTGACTATTAAGACCTACACTTCAGCACCACACTTAAATATTATGCAGTGTACATGTGTATATATCAAAAGATTACATGGTTAGACATGGTGATGCATACCTATAATCCCAACACTCAGAAGGCTGGAGTAAGAGGATCAAGGAGTTTAAGATCATCATTACCTACAAGTCCAATTCCAGGCCAGACAAGGTTACATGAAACTTTGTCTCAAAAAATTACATGAGGGCTGGAGAGATGACTCAGGGGTTAAGACTCTGCCTCACAAGCAGAAGGTCTTGAGTTCGGATCCCAGGACCCACATAAAAATGCCAGGTGGAAACAGCAGTGGCCTGCACTTCTGGCCCTGGTGGATAGAGCCTGGGAAATCCCAACGCCAAGCAAAAGGGAGATATAGAAGCAATTCAGGATGATTTCAGAAGTCATCCTTGGCCCGCCCCACAGGGACACAAAATATTCTCTCTCTCTCTCTTTCTCTCTCTCTTTCTAACACACACACAATAAAGAAAACAAATTACATGATACTCAACTACATATAATCTTCGAGTTTTTGTTTATCAATTTAAATAATAATAAACATGAGGATTTTAAAGCTACAATTTAAGAAAGCTACTTTTTAGAACTATTTTCCTATATGCTAACTTTTTCCTCAAAAAGTATCTTCTATCCTATTCCTACCATAACACACACACACACACACACACACACACACACATACACAGAGTACAGACCTGTATGTTTAAGAGCCTCAATTCACCAAAACAGGATAAACTTTATTGTTTCCATTGCTTCCAACAAAGGGAAGAGTTCAGATAATCTCTTTGAGTCTAGAAAATTTATCTTCTCTATTGGTAAGTCCCAGAATGGCTCGTCTTTCTACAATAGGTTTCTAAAACAAGTGAATCATAATCCAAGACCTTGCTAAGCTGCCTGGGGCATTAAACAGATATGTAACCTTAGTAACTTATTCTTTAGGACTTCATTTCTCCTTTAGTGGAAATATAAAATGCTTTAGGATAGTGGGTTTGAAACTGTGTTCCAAGAAGCTACTTTGAAGCAGTGCAGTGGTTAAGGCACAGGTTAAATGGATGGGATCAAGGTCTCTATAATTCTATCAAATGGATGCATTTTCTCTACTTTACATGTAAAAACATGCTGCTGAAAACATTATTCAAAAAGAATTCTATGCCAGATAGGTGGTGCTACATACCTGAAATGCCAGCAGGTGGTGGTATACATCTGAAATACCAAAACTTCAGAAAGGCAAAGGTGGTGAATCAGGAGTTCAAGGGCAGTGTAAGGAGGCTAGCCAGGATTACATGAGACCACCATCATTTCAAACAAAAGAAAGCATTTTGCTATTAGCACGTAAGACATTTTGAAATACACTATTCCAAGTGTGAGCGCTCTAAAGAACCAACTATTACATGCACCTTTAGGCCTATACATTTGGTATCTTTTTCCTCTTTTTTTCCATGTGTGTGTGGGGAAGTGGATACATGTACATGTATACATGTCTGCATGAGAGTAGATACATAAATGTGCGCTGATATAATTATACATAAGTGTGTGTGCATGCGGAGGCCTGAGGGTGATCTTAGGAATCCATCTCAATTGCTCTTCCACCAATTTTGTGGCTAGATCTCTAAACCACCTCCATCAAAAAATAACTATCAAGAGGACAGTCTAGGGGCTGGAGAGGTGGCTCAGGGGTTAAGCCTCTGCCTTGCAGGCAGAAGGTCCTGAGTTCCGATCCTAGACCCCACGTATAGACTCCGGGCGGAAGTGGGGGAGGCCTGCGCTTCTGGTCCTGGTGGGGCAGAGACTGTGAATCCCGGGGCAGAGTAAATACGGAGGAGGTGGAGGCGGTCCATGGTGGTTCCCGAATTCGTCCGTGGTTCTACACACACACACACACACACACACACACACACACACACACACACACGTATACACGTGTGCACGCACGCATGCACGCACAGTTGGATAAATAATAAATAAAAAAAAGAAATTAAAAAAAAAAAAAGAGGACAGTCTAGAAACTAAAGTAATAGCTGATAGCTCTGGCAAAAATAATCAATGGGATAGTCCAGACATTAAAATAATCAATATAGCCTATTCTATTCCCTACAAGAGTGACTAGATGAGCCAGCTGGCAGCACAAATAGTGCATCAATCGCTGTAGCCTGAACATCAGAGCAATGGGCATCAGGTAAGAAAGGAAGTATTTCAGCACACAGTAAAAACCGCTAAAAATCAGGAAACTCTTCTAAATGTATCTTCACTAGCTGGCCTGTGAGGAATTCTGTCCCTACCTTGCATCTCACCATAGATTACTGATATTACAAATGTGTGCTACTATGCCCAACTTTACATGGGTTCTAGGGATAAACTCAGCATCTTTTGCTTGTACAGCAAGTGCCTCTACCCCTAAGCCATCTCCTCCCCAGCTCTAAATATTCCCTTTGTCCCTACATTTTTATTTACTTTTAGACTCCACATTCTAAGATGCTAACTTCAGAACTATCATGCTTAAAGCCACTTACACTGAAAATACACAAAACAAACGTAAAATTGACAAGGTGATTGTAAAATATAAACGTAAGGTAAAGATGTCCAACTACAAATATATTCATTCCAGAACATGGTTCAATACATTTGTAGCAAAATATCCAGACATAAATTTTAAAATTCATCTATTAAGGGTAAGAAGTCAGAAGGCAAAGAATAATGAGTCTTGCCTATAATACCAGCATTTGGGAGGTTAGAAGCAGGAAGATTAGAGTTTCAAGATCATTTGGGGCTATATAAGGAATTGGAGGCCAGCCTAGTCTACGTAAGCCCTGCTACCGAAAAATAAAGGCTATGGTATTAGCATTAGCATATTGTATCAAATATGCCTAACTAGTCCTTAAAAAAGACATGAAGTTCCCTAGCTCCGTAACATTTATGTCTTTATGTGTCACTTTTATGACAGAATGTAATCTTAATTCTTTTGTATGTGTCTATGCATCTGTTTGTGTGTGTGTGTGTGTGTATGTATGTGTGTGTGTGTGTGTGTGTGTGCCTGTAGAGTCCAAAAGGTGACTTCAGGAGTCATCCTGGATTGCTTCTGCCTCCTTTGCTTCCTGAGTCATCTTTCCAGCCTTCAATTCTAATTTTTAACAAGGTTAAAAAAAAGAGGCAAAGAAACAAAACACAGTAATAACAGACTTGATAATAAAGAAACTGTTCCTCAAGTGTATCCAGGAGGACAGAAGGGAAGTATAATACCACCAAAACATAAATATCAAACAACATGCTTACGAAATCTACTAAACATAAAAAATGTCCAAAATTAAAAATAATTTCTCCATTGTAACATTAAATGTCAATGGTATTAACTCACCGATTAAGAGACACAGATTACAAACTTGGATTAAAAATCACAATCCAACAATCTGCTGCCTTCAGGAAACTCATCTCACCATAAAAGATAGGCACATCCTAAGAATAAAAGGCTGGTCCAAAATCTTGCAAGCTAATGGAACCAGGAAACAGGCAGGGGTAGCAATTATGCTTTCAGACAAAGTGGACTTCAAACCAAAGAAAATCATAAGAGACACGGATGGATACTACATTTTAGTCACAGGTACAATTCACCAGGAAGACTTCACAATACTGAACATTTATGCACCCAATACGGGCCCCTCCACATTCATTAAGACAACCCTACAGCGTCTAGAGCAAGAAATCAACCACCAAACGATAATTCTTGAGGACTTCAACACCGCCCTCTCAACATGGGATAGATCAACAGGTTAAAAGCTTAGCAGAGACACTTTGGAACTTAATCAAACCCTGAAAGAAATGGACCTTACAGATCTCTATCGAACTTTTTACCCACGCACCAAAGAATACACATTTTTCTCAGTAGCACACGGAACTTTCTCCAAAATAGATCACATATTGGGCCACAAAACGAATCTACACATATACAAAAAAGTTGAAATTCTAACCTGTGCCCTATCAGACCACCACGGCCTAAAGTTGGACATCCACAACACATCAAAAAAGAGAAAATACACTAACTCCTGGAAACTTAACAATATGATGCTGAATGAGAACTGGATTCAGGAAGAAATTAAAAAGGAAATTCAAGATTTCCTGAAAGTGAACGATAATGAAAATACAACTTACCAAAATCTCTGGGACACAATGAAAGCTGTCCTAAGAGGTAAGTTCATAGCTCTTAATGCCTACGTCAAAAAAATGGAAACATCAGAAATAAATAACTTAACGATGCAGCTTAAGGCTTTAGAGAAACTTGAGAGCAATCTGATCCCAAAAGTAGTAGAAGAGAGGAGATTAGCAAAATAAGGGGAGAAATATCTGAAATCGAGACTAAGAAAACGATAGAAAAAAAAAAAAAAATCAACCAGTCAAAAAGCTAGTTTTTTGAAAAAAATCAATAAGATTGATACACCCCTAGCTAAATTAACCAAAAGCAAGAGAGAGAAAACCCAAATTAACAAAATTAGAAATGAACATGGAGTTATCACTACTGATACCCAAGAAATCCAGAGAATTATAACATCATATTTCAAAAACTTATACTCTGTGAAGTTTGACAACACAAAAGAGATGGATGAATTTCTAAGTAAACACAACCTGCCTAAATTCAATCAGGAAGTTGTGAATTATTTAAATAGTCCTATAACATATAAGGAAATTGAAGAAGTAATCTCGAATCTTCCCACCAAAAAATGTCCTGGACCAGATGGATTCAGCACAGAGTTCTACCAGACATTTAAGGAGTTAATAACACCAATACTCCTTAAACTGTTCCATCAAATAGCAAAGGAAGGAACACTACCAAATTCCTTCTATGAAGCTAATATCGTTTTAATCCCAAAACCTAATAAAGATTCACTTAAAAAAGAAAACCATAGGCCGATCTCTCTGATGAACACAGACGCAAAGATTCTCAAAAAAGTCTTAGCAAATCGGATTAAAAAACATACTAAAAAGATCATTCACGGGGACCAAGTAGGCTTCATCCCCGGAACACAAGATTGGTTCAACATACGAAAATCAATAAATGTTAATTCATCATGTAAACCAGTCCAAAGTCCAAGATCACATGATACTCTCGATAGATGCAGAAAAAGCTTTTGACAAGATCCAACAGCCTTTTATGATCAAAACGCTAGAGACAGTAGGAATGAAAGGAACCTTTATCAATATAATAAAAGCTGTATACAACAAGCCCACAGCAAGGAGTATGCTCAATGGGGAACAATTGGAAGCATTCCCACTTCGATCAGGAACTAGACAAGGCTGTCCACTCTCACCACCTCTAGTCAATATTGTACTTGAAGTCTTAGCTGAAGCCATAAGACAAGAAAGGGACATACGAGGGATTCAAATCAGCAAGGAAGAAGTCAAGCTATCCCAATTTGCAGATGACATGATCTTATACCTGAGGGATCCCAAAAACTCCACCAGGAAGCTTCTGGAACTAATACAGAAGTTCAGCAGGGTGGCAGGATACAAAATAAATGTGCAAAAATCAGAGGCCTTCCTATATGCCCAGAATGAAAAAAGTGAAAAAGCCTTGAGAGAAACAATCCCATTTACTATAGCCCCTAAAAAAATGAAATACCTTGGTATAAACCTAACCAAGGAGGTAAAAGACCTTTACAATG
Source organism: Typhlomys cinereus (assembly GCA_023101885.1). Classification (NCBI taxonomy): domain Eukaryota; kingdom Metazoa; phylum Chordata; class Mammalia; order Rodentia; family Platacanthomyidae; genus Typhlomys; species Typhlomys cinereus. The sequence goes on along the minus strand of JALPQD010000166.1, from coordinate 400,457 downwards.
AAAACTTTAAAACCCTGAAGAAAGAAATTGCAGAAGACACCAGAAGGTGGAAAGACCTCCCATGTTCCTGGATTGGCAGAATCAACATTGTAAAAATGGCCATCCTACCAAAGGCAATATACAAATTCGATGCTATACCAATTAAAATCCCAAAGCAATTCTTCAAAGAAGTTGACCAAATAATCTCAAAATTCATATGGAGGCACAAAAGACCCAGCAAAGACAATCCTGAGTAACAAAAACACTGCTAGAGGTATTACCATACCAAATCTTAGTCTATACTACAAATTCATAGTTATAAAGACAGCCTGGTACTGGCTCCAAAATAGACACACAGATCAATGGATAAGGATTGAAGACCCAGATATAAGCCCACAAAGTTACAGCCATTTGGTCTTTGACAAAGGGGCCCAAAGAATCCAATGGAAAAAGAACAGCATCTTCAACAAATGGTGCTGGCAAAACTGGATCTCCACATGCAGAAGATTAAAGCTGGACCCGTACTTGTCACCATGTACAAGACTTAATTCCAAATGGATCAAGAACCTTGATATCAGGCCAGAGACTATAAAAACCATAGTTGAAAGGATAGGGAACTCCCTCGAGCTGATTGGGCTAGGCCAACATTTCCTAAACAGACGTCCAATGGCACAGTCACTGCTACCAACTCTCAACAGTTGGGATCTTGTGAAATTAAAGAGCTTCTGTTCAGATAAAGAGATTGTAACACGAGCTCAAAGGCAACCCACAGAATGGGAGAAAATCTTCACTAACCACATATCTGATAGAGCTCTACTGTCCAGAGTGCACAAAGAACTTAGAAAATTAAACACCAAGGAAACCAATGGCCCAATTAAAAAATGGGCCCTGGAACTTAAAAGAAATTTTACCAGGGATGAAATTAAAATGTCTAACAAATATCTTCAAAAATGCTCCACTTCTTTAGCCATCAGGGAAATGCAAATCAAAACTTCCCTGAGATATCATCTCATCCCGGTCAGGATGACAAAAATCCACAATACAAACAACACCAAGTGCTGGAGAGGATGTGAAGAGAGGGTAACTCTCCTACATTGCTGGTGGGAATGCAGGCTCATACAGCCACTCTGACGAGCCGTCTGGAGATTCTTAAAGAAATTAAAGATTGAAATGCCATATAACCCTGCTATTCCACTTTTGGGAATAACCCCCCATGCAGCAGAGGTTCGCCTCGATAGCACAAGCACGACCATGTTCATAGCAGCACTGCTTACAATAGCAAAGTCATGGAATCAACCCAAATGTCCAACAGTTGACGAGTGGATAAGGAAACGGTGGTACATCTATACAATGGAGTACTACTCAGCCATCAAAAATGATGAATTACTGGAATTTGCTGGGAAATGGATGTCATTAGAAACAATTATATTAAGTGAAGTATCCCAAACCCAGAAAGTTAAGCGCCGTATGTACTCCCTAATAGGTGACTAGGACTCCTAGTCCCAAACCCACCCAGCCCACACTGAGACACTAGAAGGTAAACCTATGTAATACAGTAATTGCAAGGATTATGAACAGGAGGGATGGGGTTGGAGGGCCACACCAGACACAAGGATAGAGGGGACCGGGACCATGTTACAGCAGAGAAAATAGGCCTCCAAGGAATGCAAGCAAGTAATGTGATACCTGGTTAAGTTCGCAGACGTTCGTTCCTGATCATGTACAACTGAGGGGATATGATCTCACCAGAAGGGGAGGGCATATAGTCTGGCAGATGAAAGGTGATCATTTTGCAAATGGGTGATTGACCCCTCCCTCACCGAGATTTCCTGCTTTTATTACATCTACCCTTGAATGTGCTCTTATAACAAGACTCCAGTTTAACAGCTTTTTGTCTCTGACCAGGGGGTGACATACAGTGCCCATCACGATGGAGTGAAGGGCATTGCAGGAGCAGCAAAACTGCAAAAGAAAATCAACAAACCACAATCCAGAACTTCAGAGACTCTATATCAACCACATAGAACTAGGCCAGCCTAATCTCCCCCCATCCTGAAGCTCAGGGACATTTGCGGAAGAGGGGGCGGTAAGATTGAAGAGCAAAAGGATGGGAGGAGCAATGATTTGCAAGATTCTCCACACTAGTTAGGGCCGAAGTAATCATAATAGGACTTTGCATGCCCTGCGCAACACACTATTGACCCCACAAAGTCTAGCATCAGCTAAAGGCACCAGGATCCTTGGAGGCAAGGGATTGACAGCCACAGTAGTGTTCCTATGCTTAAGGGGAACACGAGAAAGGGTTCAGGGAAAAGCCACTAGGTCCTTGTACGTCATCGGAGAGGAGGACCAAGAGGAGAGTTAGGCATACACAATAAAGGACTCTCTGGGAATTGGGGGGGAGGCACTGGGGGATGGGGAGAGAGGGGGAGTAGAGGGTTCGGGGGGGGAGGAGGAGGGAGGGAGGGAACTGGTCTACCTATTAAGTTTGTATGAGCGGAAATAATAAAAAATGTATTAAAAAATAAAAAATAAATAAAAGGAGCAAAGAGAACTTCCAGCTCTGCTTCTGGAAATCCAAAAAAAAAAAAAAAAAAGAAAGAAAGAAACTGTTCAAAACTGTTCAAAAAGTTCAAAGAACTGGGAAAGTCTGAAATCACTTTAATCAATACTAATTTAAGAGGCTTAAAGACAGCAATTGAATAAATCCATTTATAAGATAGTAAGGAAATTTAATGCATTTATGGAGTTATTTCCCAATGACCTCATTAATTCTGTACATAAGCCTCTTCATTTTTTTCACAAGTTTTTTTTAGTCACTTTAAATAGCAAGTTAGTCTACTAGGTTGTGAGAATAACAAATGTGAATATTACGAATGAATGAAATAAAAAGACACAATTTTACAAACAAGTACTATATCAAAGCATAAAATGCATAAACATGGAGTTATCTCTACCATGCATGGATTTAAGTACTGTATTTCTAGCAGTTACACTCCTTGCTGTAGCTATACTCTTCACTATTTTTCTGTTCCAAAAATGAAAGGTTTTTTTTTAATTGTGCTGTGAGCTGAGTATGTTCGCCCACCTGTATTACCAACACTTTGTAAAGCTAAAGCAGGAGGACTGTTCTAAATCCAAAGCCAGTCTGAACTACAGCTATCTTAAAAAAGAAAAAGGAGGGAGATTCTGGTTTCCATTAAATGATTCAAAAGACATTGTGAAAAATAATAATAATAATGTAAATGAAAAAATGTTGGAATAGGGCTGGGAGGTATGCCTCATTAGGTCATTCCCCAGGTTCATCCATAGAACTAGGGGGGGAAAAAGGGACTAAGACTGCTTTGAGAAACAAAAGCACAGAAGTACTATTTCTAATTTAAAGTAGAGCCCAACAAGGTAGTACATACCTGCAATCTTAACACTGGGGAAGGGTGAGGTAGGAGGATTAAAAAGTGTGAGGCCACTCTATTCTAAACATCAAGTTCCAAGCCAGCCAATGAGAACCTTTCTTTAAAGAAAAAAAAAAAATAGTATAAAATTTTACTTGTGAAATTATACATATTTGTAAGTAACAAGAATTAAATATCATTAATAGACATTTGATGGATTCACTTATATCCATTATGTTGACATTTTGAAAGTTGTCATAAAATTTTAATTTTCTAGAAAACTAGAGGATTTATAATCAGAGCTATCTCATATTGGCATTGGGTTAGCTACTTTAAAACCACTGGATATGGTTACACATGTCTGTTAATATCCACACTACAGAGGCAGAAATAAGAGGATCAGTTCAGGCCAGCAAAACATATTAGAAGGAAAAAGCATCTCCACAAGTCTGATGGCTGAGTCTGATCCCAAAACCCATAGACAAAAGGGAGAGAAGTAATTCCAAAAAGTTGTCCTCTGACCTCTACTTGGGCACACTGTGGCATGTATACTATAGTGTGTACTTCCCTTGTGCATATACTCTGGATGTGGTGTATGTCTTGCTCTTTCTCGCTCTCATACACAAATAATAATAATAATAATAATAATGAAAATTTGAGGGTGGGGGCAGTGAGATGGATCAGCAGGTAGCCAGCCACAAGTTTAACAACATGAGTTCAATCCCTGGAGTCCAAGTAAAGAGCCAAATGTTATAGTGCACATCTGTAATCCCAGCTCTCCTACTGTAAGATGAAAGGCAGAGACAAGGGAATCACCAAGAAGCATGCATGGGGCAAAAACAAGAAAGATCCTGCACCTCAACAGATTGAAAGAAAGAACCAACTCCTTAAAGTTGTCCTTGGACCTCCACACATGCACACATATATTCACATACCATAAACAGTAACTAAATAATATATATGCACACTCTTTTAAGTATATATACATACAAGTATATATAAAGTGTGGTGTGTGTATAGTAAATAAATGGTCCTATTTAAAAAAATTAAAGTGTTAGGAGTTCAAATTTATCCTCAATTACACAGTGAGTTCTACTACAAGCTTAGGGAGACCTTATAAAACAAAACAAAGCCAGCAAGACAGTTCAGTGAATACAGGTGCACGCATACAAATTTGGTGGTCTTAGTTCAATCCCCAGTGCCCACAAGATAGAATGGACCAATTTCCAAACCTGTGAAGATTTTCAATCCTCTCTCTCTTAAATATAAATAAGCTTTTTAAAAATTATTTTGCGTGCGCACGCACGTGTGTGTGTGTGTGTGTGTGTGTGTGTGTGTGTATCAGAGAACACTGCATGGAGGATCAAGGGTGACTTCGGGAATCATCCTGAATTGCTTCTACCTCCTTTTTTGCTTCCCTCTCTGAGATTTTCCAGGCTCCGCCCACCAGGGCTAGAAGTGCAGGTTGCCATTGTTTCCATCTGGTGATCCCAACTCAGGACCTTTCCTGTGAGGAAGAGTCTTAATCCCAAGCCATCTCTCCAGTCCATAAACAAGCATTAAAAAAAAAAAAAAAGTACAACAGCAATCCCAGATCCCACATAAAAACACTAGGGGGAAATGGGGCCAGCCTGTACTTCTGGTCCTGGATGGTGTAGCCTGGAAAACTCCAGAGCGAAGCAAATATAAGCAATCCAGGGTGATTCCTGACGTCACCCTTGGGCTTCCACAGGCACACACAGTGCCCTTTGATACACACAAACACACACAGAGTCACACACAGAGACAAACGGAAAAAAATAAACAAACTTTTTTAAAAATACAACAAATAAAGCAAATCTTAAAATATAAGCTCAATCTGAATTCCCTTAAAGATAAATACATCAAGGAAGTAATACACTAAACCAAAACAGGAAAGAAAATCTTAATTGGTTAGCAACTACACAAGTGATTCTATGGCTACCAAAAGACTATATAAACCTATTCTATTTTCACCCTTGCCTAGCAGTTAATACTCCAGGAATTAAGGAAGGATACAAAGTGAAAATATGGCAACAGCATAGTAACTTTTTCCCTTTGACATCCAAACACAAAACAGTATTTAAAATGGATGTTACTAAGAGACCTACAAATACAGCAAAATAAAAATCTATCTAATATTTTGCTTCTAACATGTATGTCTACCTGCCTTTAACAGGTAATAAAGTAATCATAGGTACATTTTTTTATAAACTGTCCGGGAAGGAAGGAAAGGATGGAGGGAGGAAAGGAAAGACGAAGGGAAGGAGGAAAAGAACATAAAAGAAAAAAGGAAAAGAGAAAAAAGAAAAAAGAGGCCTGAGATGACTCAGCTGGTATAAAGTGCTTGCTGCACAAAATAAGGACCTGTGTTTGAAAACTCAGTACCCATGTAAAAACATGTCCCTATAATCCCAGTACTGAGGAGGTACAGACAGGAAGTTCCCTGAGGGATGATCCTTACTTGCCAGATCAGCATGTCTGGCTAAGTGCACACAAGGATGCCAACTTTCTCAATCAGCTCTCGGTATTTTATTCCAGGGCCTAGTCACACCTGCCATGGACTGGACCTTCCCCTATCAGCTAGACAATCTCTTGCAGGTTTGCTCTGGGCTTACCTCAACCATTAATTCTCTACAAATGTGCCCAGAGCTCAAACCCTTAACTGTCAAGTTGACACCTGTGCCTAACTATGACATACAATCAACAGTATATAAAATCATATATAATAAAGTAACAAAAACCACAAGGACTAGAAGAAAGGAATATATCAAAATATTAATATTAGGGAGGAGACATTCAGTTGGTAAAGTGCTTGTCTTGCAAACATGAGGACTTCAGAACCCCCACTATAAAAGGACACACAATCTCAGCACTGGGGAGGCAGACACTGGCCAGTCAGCCTAGTCTATGTGGCAAGTACCAAACAAATGAGAGACACAGTCGCAAAAAAAAAAAAAAAAAAAAAAGATCAACAGCTCTAAAGAACATGTAAGGTTGTCCTCTGCACTCTACATGTATACATACACCCACCAATATATCCACTAATGCATATACTGGGCTGATAAGATAGCTCATCAATAAAGGTGCTTGCCACTCAAGTCTGGTGACCTGAATTTGATGCCCAGAACTCACATGAAAAGAGAACTGACTCTCCAGAGTTGTCCTGACATTCACATGGGCACCCATGGTATATGTATATCTCATAAATAGATAGACAGACAGACAGACAGACAAGCAAGATAGCTTGGGTGGATGAAAGTGCTTGCCATACAACTCTAATGACATGAGATTCAACTCCAAAAGCCACACACAAAAAAAGTGAGATATACTGACTTATATCTGTAATTCCATTCACTGCTACAATGAGACAGGAGAATCAGATAGACGATGCACAGTATAGTGGCAGAAAAGACAAGAGAAATCTTGTCTCAAAAAATAAGGTAAGAGGGGCTGAAGAGGTGGCTCAGGGGTTAAGCCTCTGCCTTGCAGGCGGAGGGTCCCGAGTTCGGATCCTAGACCCCACGTATAGACGCCAAGCAGAGGCGGGGGCGGCCTGCGTTTCTGGTCCTGGTAGGGCGGAGCCTGTGAATCCCGGGGCAGAGTAAACAGGAAGAGGTAGAGGCAGTCCATGGTGGTTCCCGAATTCATCCGTGGTTCTACACACACACACATACATACGCGCATGCGCACACACACACACAAACGCATAATTGAATAAATAATAAATAAATGAAAAAAATTTTTTAAAAAATAAGGTAAGAGAACTGACTCTCAAAGTTATCCTCTGACCTCCCCACAAACACCACACACTGAGACACGTGTACTCCAGACACCAAAATGATATTTTTTTTAAATTTTTTAAAATCCTGTTTATATTTTTTATTGATTAGGTGAGATGAGAGAGAGAGAAAAAGAGAGAGAGAGAGAGAGAGACATATGCATGTCCGCGGCATACAGATGAAGATCAGAGGACAATTTGAAGAATCAGTTCACTCCTTCCACTATGCAAGCTTCCAGGAATCAAACTCAGGTCTCCAGATTTGCAAATAGGTGCCGTAAGTGAGCTATCTCACGGCCCCATTTTTTTAATCTCAAAAAAAAAAAAACCCGTAAAAGATGTTGCATATTATTTTTTAAACCAGGAAAGAAGTTGTTTTTCTAACGTGCTTTAAATTCAAGATATCAGATATCCTAAATCTATATAAATTCTTAATTGTTCAAAAGCAAATGACAAATGAAAACCGTGAAGACTTGAAAATTTGAATAAATATGCAAGAATAGCTCACCTCAACCCCTCACACACCACATACATACACAAAAAAAAATTGCAAGCACCAGATATGACTTTTAGAAATAACTTTCTTCTGGTTCTCCCATCTCTTAGGCCTCTATGCCAACCCTCCTTGTGACCATCTCTTCAGTCAACACCATTTGGCCAGCAGCCACTATCAACTACTTGGAAAATCCCAATATATTATCTTCCAAACACAACTCTTCCTAGTGCTCCAGCTGCAAACTCTGACCAAGGGTCTAAATGAAAGTCACAAAAAGACCTCCAGACAGTCCAGTCAAAAGCCATCATTAACTTTTCTCAAGCAAATGTTCAATACTTAAAGTGAGTAAACCCATCCACGAATTTGAATAATTCAGAAATCCAGGATTCTTCCCAGAGCCCTACCACTTTACACTGAACACAAATAGAGTAAATTCTACCCCCTCAATACCAACCATTCTCCTCAACCCTTATGTAAACTTTCCAGTGAAGCTCCTGACCTCTTAAGTCTTACTCCCATAAAAGTTAGAAGAACCTTTCTGAAATGTCAATCTGTCACTCAATACTCCCCAGTTTCTGCTATGACTTCATCAACAACCCTACTCACTGTTTACCACACCCTACATCCAAGCTTCACTGACTATTTGACATTCCAAGACTACAAACATGCCATTGTGTACCTCTACAGGCTGACACCCACTCAGTGCTGCTTCTGCTGGAAGGCCTTGGTCTTGCTCTCTCTTATTATACTTAGTTATTATTACTATTACTGGTTCTTCAAGATTCGATTAAAGCACCCTCCTGATTTCTAGTTTTTAGGCTACAAAATTATATTTATAACATATTAAGAATCATATGCACAATAATACATAAATCTGACAAAGAACTCACCAAGGAGCTGGAGAGATGGCTCTGGGTTTTGTTGCACAAGAATGAGAACCTCCGGGCTAGAGAGATGGCTCAGGGGTTAAGTCTGTCTCGAAAGTCGAAGCTCCTGAGTCCAGATCCCAAGTCCCACATAAAAAAAAAAAAAAAAAAGCCAGGTGGAAAGGTTGGGGGCAATAGGGAAGTGAGGGGGAATGGGGGCAAGTGGGGGTGGGGAGATAAGAGAGGTGGGAGGGGGAGGGACGACCCTGCACTTCCAGCCCTGATGGGTGGAGCCTAGAAAATAAAAAAGGAGGTAGAAGTAATCCAGGATGATTCCTGAAGTCACTCTTGTTCCTCCAAAGAGACACACAGTGCCCTCTGATACAAATACACATACACACACACAAATAGATGATTGATAGAGATAGATAGATAGATAGATAGATAGATAGATAGATAGATAGATAGATAGATAGATAAATAAATAAATGAGAACTTAACTTTGGATCCCAGTACCCATATTAAAAAAATAAATAAATAAAGTCAGAGCCACACAAGTCTACAATCCAAGAACTGTGGAGGGGAGAGACAAGAGAAACATGGAGGCTTGCTGGCTGTGAGCCTATCTCCAGGTTCCATGAGAACCTCTCTCAGTTGATAAGGTAGATTGTGTTAGAGCAGAATATCTGACATCCCTCCTCTAGTCTCCACACACTTATCTGCACATGCATGTGCACAGTGGCAAGTACACAATCATCCAAGAATAAAAAAAATTTCACTTTAGGAAAAAGACTTTACACTGCAAGAAAGAACTAGGGTTTACTAAGTAACAATCTAAAATATGGATAAGCAAACTATGGCATATATTTACTCAGTGGCTGGCTACTGATTAAAAAATGAATGAAGTAATGGTACTACTCGGTCCATACAACATAGACAGGTCACATAGATTGACCAAGAAAAAGAACCTAGATACAAGAGTGTATTCTAGATGATTTTGAAAAAACTAGGTTTTATTTCCCTTAATCTTTCTGGCATCCAGGCATCCAACACAATACCTATTACTAGGTATCTGTTTATTATATTAAACAATTTGTAAGCAAACATGCTTGCAAGTGGATCAAAACAAAATGTCAAATAGTTCATCATCTTTCATGAGGTCCAGAATCATGTGTTTATTCGGCAAGAAAGGACTGAGGCTTACCTAAAAAGGACAAAAATTCATATCACTGCATTCCAAAATTATCTCATCTGTGACCTAGTGCCACCAATACAGTGCCCATCATTTTCTGTGGTAGTCAGAATCTAGAAGAAACAAACAAAGGATCCATTTATGAATAGAAAAGATGAGTGCAGAAGATGCAGCAAGAATCTCATCCCACAGACTGCAAACCAAACAGATGAAAAGGGATGAACTCAGAAGACACCACTAAAACACAGAAAGACATTCCATATTCGTGGATTAGAAGAGTCCATACTGTTAAAATGTCCACACAATCCAGAGTGAGCTAAAGATCCAGTACAATCCCTATCAAAATAACAAAGATGTTCTTCAAAAAGCTAAGAAAACAATTCCAAAACTTGTTATAAAACCACATAAAAATCCCACAAAGCAAAAGTCTAAGCAAAAACCAAACAAGAAATATTATACTATCTATCTCAAAATACAGTCCAGGGCCCGTGAGACAGCTCAGATAAAAGTGCCTGCTCACAAACCTGATGACATGAGTTCCATCTGTGAAAGGCCACATGGTGGAGAGAACTGAATGACTACTTAAAGCTGTCCTCTGATCTCTACCCATGGACAACAGATGCATCTGAGGGCCCTCTCCCTCTCCCTCTCCCTCTCCCTCCCTCTCTCTCTCTGTCTCTCTCTCTATTCGTTTCTCTCTCTCTGTCCCTCTTTCTCTGTTGTACTTTTTAAATATGAAATCTCAATTTTTAAAAATTGTTAAGTACCCACACACATCCCAAAGCTGAAGCAATCAAAAAGGTATTATCTATAGCTAACTGATTTATTTTTTCTTTAACAGGGTCTCAATTTCTGTACTGGCCTTGAACTGACAATCCTGCTACCTCGACCTCTTGAGTGCTGGGATAATGAGCATGCACCACTACGCCTGGTCAGCCAACAGATTTTTGACTGGAAGAAGGGCAGTTTTTTCAACAGTGCTGGAAAATTAGGCATTCACAAGCAGAAGAAACTAGACTCCCACTCTCCACATATAAAAATCAAACTCAAAAGGAATTAAAGAATTATATATAATGCCTGATACTATGAAACTATTAAAGGAAATCTAAGGAAAACATTTCAAAACATTTGAATGGGCAAGGATTTTTTGGACAAGACCAATACTATGAGTATCAGGCAACATCACGAATATACTTCCAAAGGCATGCTGAGTGAATGTCAAAATGTTACATACTGGTTCCATATAATTTCATGTAACAGTCTCAAAGTGATACATTATAGTAATGGGGGAAATAAAGGACCCAAACTTTCCAGGGACTGTGTTAACAGGAGAGTGTAACCATTAAAGGATACAAAAGGGGGTTTTCTCTGTGGTGATGACTATGCTAATCTATATAAATGATAACCACCCCACACTACTGTGCAGTATACAGAATGCATGTAAAAAACAAGGAATCCAAGTACTTTCCAATTGCTGTCATTTATTTATTTTGAGACAGGGTCTCATTATGAAACCCCATCTGGCCTCAAACACATCCTTCTCAGTTTCCTACATGTCCTGGTAGTTTTTCTTAAAAATATTTTGTATGGGTTAAGGAGTAGGTAAAGTGCTTGCTGCACAAACAGGAGCACCTGAGGTCCTATTTGGTAGTGGTGTGCATTTGTAACTCCACCACTAGTAAAAAGCAATACTGGAAGACAACAGACATACACAACAGACATCAACCTCTAGCCTTGATGACCTACGTATATATTCTATAGTTTTGTATGATGGGGCTAGGGCTGAATGAATACAGAAACAACTACTTATGAGACAAATTATTTTGAATAAACAGTTTCAAAAAACTTTCAAAACATTAAGAATGCATTTCTAAGAAATGACCCATATGTCCAGCAATAAAATGCAAACAATATAACGGACAATTTCCTTGGAATGAAAGGCCACAACATGCTAGAACATGGATGAACCTTGAAAACACTGAATGAAAGAAACCAAAAACAAAGTCACAAATTGAAGATACTACCTTGTGTGAAGAAACCTTAAATCAGCATTTTTAAGGCACTGGGTTCCACCCCAGCACCAAAAATTAAAAGTAAAAACCATGTTTGTTAAGACCAGGTCTCACTGATGCCTAAGAAGACCCCAAATTCCTGAGTTTAAGAGATTCCTCCCTTCCATCCACCACCTTCCCAAGTCTTAGTCTGAATTTCACCACAACAAACTCTAAAAGATTATTTTCTGAGGAGGATGTAGCGGGGGGGGGGGGGGTTAGAAGAGTATGTGTGCCTGTGGAGGCCCAAGGACTAACTTCGGGAATCATCCTGCATTGCTCTACCTCCTGATTGTTCTACCTCTGTCTTCCAGGGCTCAAATTACGGGTCACAGTCATTTCCACCTACCATTTTTACATGGAATCTAGGATTTGAACTTCGCCTGAAAGGCAAAGGTTGCAACCCCTGAGTTATCTCCCCATCCCCTAAAAGGTAAGATTTCATAAAATGTGTCTTAATAAAAAAAAAAAAAAGATTCATGGCTGGACATGTAGTTTGGTGGAAAAACACACGTCCAGAATTCATAGATCTTTGAGGCTTGATCCCTAGCAGGGAAAAATATTTCAAATTATAAATAAAAGAGATTAATTTTTTAATCTGGAAGCAAACTGGGACCTCATTGACTACAATACACAGCAAGTTCTAGGCCAGCCTGGGCTAAATAAAACCACCTCAGGAAGAAAAAATAAACAAATAATCTATATATATGAATGCCCTAAGGCAAAAACTTTCATAAGCTATAAGATTTAGTTAACTCAGAAAAATCATAACTGAATATGGTATTGTGACTTGCACCTGGATTTCAATACTGAGACAGAAACAGTCTGAGCTACTAGATATCAAGACCCCATCTCAAATAATAAATAAATTTTGTGATTTAATGATAGTACTTTCTTACTGCCTACACTCACAACACAGAATATTAATAATAAACAAAGCACTCTCACTAGAACAACCTTACAAAGTTAAACTTTGCCTCAACTAAGCAAATTCTGTAGAAAAAGGTCAACTTCTTAACAGGGCATAATTGTCCACACCTCTAATATCACAGTCTGAAGGCTGAGGAAAAAGGATCTCAATTTTGAGACCACCCTGGACTCATATGAATATATACAAAAACACATCACTTCTAGGAACTGGCTCAATAAAAAACTCACAAAATTGAATGAACTAAAACTAACGAAAAGCTACCTCACATATAACAAGTAGATAATGACAAAAGTTGATCAAGCCAGGCCAACAAAGCCACATCGTCATGCTTGTCAGTCATATTACAATGTAAAATAGACCTACTACTTATTTTCCTCCTCTGAAGACTTTTAAAAAATACAAATACTAGGCATCCAAACATCTAAATGCTGATCTAAATACAACTGTATGACCTTAACATCTGTCAGAACTGTCTGTAAAATGTGAAAGACCTCAAGATCACCGGCCTCCTGAAGTCCCTTCTCCTCGGCATCACTCTTTGGACCTGAAACCAAGCTGCTATTACTAATTACTACAGATCCATTTCCACACTATATGTACCATTCCCACACCTACCCTACAACCCCATCACCAGTCTTGCTCTTCCCAAGAAAGACAAAACCATCTCAAATAACTGATCGAGGCATTGCTATTTTTAGTTAATTCATTGAAACAAGACATCACTATTATTTAAAATAATTGCTGGGTATAATTATTCATATATTCAACAAGTATTTGTATGCCTTAGGAAGTGGTGATTTGGATACAGGAATGACACAGCCTCTCCTTTCCAGGCCAACTCTCCAATGGCCTACACAGTTCTATGTGTGTGTCACTCAGCCACCCTGACCTCTGAGTTCCTCAAACAGTCCTACTCCTCATTCTAATTTCCGCCCAAATGTCACCTCCCCAGAGTTAAGTGAGCCCAGGTTGTCTACACTCAATCTAACAGCTGGGGATGTTACTTACTTACTCTCACTATTGCCCTTGTTGCTACATCTGTGAAACAGTAACAATAATACCACTTACCTCACTGGGTGTCACTAGCAGTGACTGATACATGGTAACAATGATACCATGTCATACAACATTAACATTACTTAGGGTATCCCATGTTCACGGTCTTCTTATCCTAACTTAGTATTATCTGAAATACCTTCTCTGTGATTGTGGTTCTCTCCAAATCACCACTTCCTAAGGCATACAAATACTTGTTGAATATATGAATAATTATACCCAGCAATTATTTTAAATAATAGTGATGTCTTGTTTCAATGAATTAACTAAAAATAGCAATGCCTCGATCAGTTATTTGAGATGGTTTTGTCTTTCTTGGGAAATACCTTGCACACTGAGCCAGTTTTTTTCCTTCAAATATACACAATATACATTGGAAGAGCCTGGAAGATAGATATGAGATGTGGATATTCTCTCATTCTCTACATATCACAAATCCAAATTACAGCAACTACAGCGCTCGCTCTCTCTCCCCCCCAAAAAAGGTCATTCAGAAAGCCCGACTCTGAAACAGGAATATATCAACTACACACTGACTCAAGTAAAAATGTTTATTCAGGCTTGTGAGATTGCTTATAAGGTAAAGATGGAGACCTGAGTTTGATGCCCAGAATACACATAAAGGTGGAAGAGAATCAATTCTACAAAGTTGTCCTCTGATTCGACCACATTAGCACACACTGCCACATACACGCACAATAAGGTTAAAATGTTTTTCCTTCTATGTGTATAAAGTAATATTTTCTCAATTCCTTTTTGTTTCTGAACATAGTGGGCTGGGTGGAAAATAAGCAAATCAATACTTTGAGCTGGAAGCTGTCGGTAAACCAGGCTAATTTTCAGTGGTTCCATGGAAATTCCAAACTTAAGGTTGTGATGAGCATGAATGCTAGTGCTAATTTTTAAAAAGCATTTTTTACTACCAGAAGCCTATTCCGTTTTAATGTTATAAGCATCCTATATCCAGTATCTATCTTTCCATTCTTCAAGTCCTCAACAAGAACCTTTCTCTCATTCTTAGGAAAACATTTTTTATGTATCTGTATCTACGATATTTTCAAATTATATTCACTTTTATTGAAAGACGATCCTGTCAGGAAATAGCACCTCACTGGCAATGACTCTGCCAGTTCTCCTGAGTGCCACCAATGGATGGGAAATGTGCTAGATAAACGACCAGGACTAACACCATGGGGAAAAGCCTAGGAGAACAGAGGGGATGGTACCTCACCCAAAGGAATGAGACAAACAAACGTTTCACAGTTTTATTAGAGACGCTTTTGGGCTTTTCGTTACCCACAGTACCAAAGACACAGAGATTTCTCGCGCAAAAGGAGGGCGAAAGCAACCAATCTGGGCAGAAGGTGAAGATACAGAAAGCTGGTAGAGGGAAAGCAGAGAGGGAGGAAAAAGGAACATGCGGCGGCGCTCTGCCGGCTCTGAGCAGCTCTCCAGGAAAAGCTGCTCCCGCAGCGGCCGCCCAAATGGGAGGCACCGCCGGGCTAGAGGTGGCTGCACACGTGAAACATCTCCGGCCTATGGCTCCAGTCCGCGCACAATGCGAGGTCAGCTGGTCCGCGCACAGCCCACCGCCCCGCGCAGCTAGCGACCGGGGCGCAGCCGCAGCGCACCCAAGTCCCGCTCGACCCAAGCACAAAGTTTCGAATGAAAAGCCCGAGCGCCGAAACGCACCGGGCTCGAGACTGAACTGGCGCCAGGAACACACCCGAACCACTTGACAAGCAACTCGGGTTTCCCGCAGGCAGACCAGGCGGCGGGGACCCCCGCACGCCGCGCTCCCCTCCTCCTGCGGGCCCGCAGTCCAGGTGCGAGCCGCGCACCCGCCCCGGGGCCCCGGCTGCTCCTCCGGCGCGACGCCCGCGACCCCCGGGCCCGCCGCCGCGCGGGAGGGGCGCGCACGCCAGCAGCACGCCGCCCCGCTGGCCTCCGCTCGCTGGCCGCCCCCCCAGGCCGCGCCCGCCCGCCCGCCCGCCCCGGGGTCGCCGCGCCCCTCCCCCACCCTCCCCCGGGGCCGCGGGGCGCGCAGGAGCCGGGCGCCGCGTCCCGGGAGACCCGCCCGCCCGCGGCCCGGGATGGGGGAGGACACGGGCAACTTTGCCCGGCGCGGCGGCGGGCGGCGGGCGGCGGGCGGCGGGCGGCGGGCGGCGCTCAGCGGGGGCCGGGGGCGGCGCGACGGGTACTCACTTTTTCGGATGTTTCTCTCTTTTCGGCCTCCGCTTTCGGGCCTGAATGGCCAGCACTGAGGAGAGAGAAGACACACATTAACGGTCGGGCCGGCCGCGGGGCCTCGCGGCGGGGTCGAGGGCACGCCGCGCGCCACTCACCTTTCCTGGAGCTCATTCCGACCCGGCGGAAGCAGGGCGGGGAGGGGGCTTCACGGCGGCGGCGACGCGACAGCCCAGCCGAAGCGGGATGCAGCCTCCACTCGCTCCGCCGGCCGAGGAGGCGGGAACCGCGCCTGCGCCGCCGCGGCCGCCGCCGCTCCCGCGGGGGCACAGGCCCCGCCCCCGCCGGCCCCGCCCCCGCCCCCACCCTCCACGGGCGGGGGTCGGGGACCCCGTGCCTCCCGGGCCGGCTTCGCAGCGGCTCGGGACCCACCTGTGCGGGCGTGCGGCGGCGCCCCCACGGCCTCCGGCCGCCCGGCCGCTGCCCGCCGCCGGGGCCTCCGCCTCCCGCGCTCTGCGGCTGGCCCAGACCGCCCGCACCCGGCCAGGCCCGCGTGACCCTCCCTCCGCAGCCACAGCCTCGCGGCTCCGCACCCCAGCCGGTCGCGCCGTCCGCCACTCCATGTGCCACTCCTGTGCCGGTGCCCCCGCGGGTCTCACACCACCTCTCTTCCCGCGGCCTCTTCTCTCCTTTTGCTCCTCTACATGCTTGCATCCCCTTGAGCGCCGCTTCCTCCTTTCCGGCGGGCGAAGAAAGGGCACTAGACCAAACGCCGGGAAACCTGGGTCCTTGGGTAGCTGGGTGACCTTGGAGAAGTGATTTCCTCTCTTGCCTTCACTTACCCCTACAGAGTTGCATGAACTTAAGAAGGAAAAGATGCACTTTGCATTGAGAGGAAGGTTTTGCACATGACTTGAAATTCAGTTTGCTAAATACCGATCGATAAGAATTAATGCAACAATCATGCCATGCCAAGTAATTCTTTTGCTTGGTCTTACAATAGGAAAATGAGTCCTGAACTGGTAAGAGTTCAAGCAACAGTACTTCAACCCAGAATTGCTGGGTTCCATGGTCTTTCCACCTTTGCAGGATACCTAAGAGAGATGTCAATCAACCGGATGGCACATAGTGATAACTAGTGTTCTTTCTCTTTACATTGTTACAATAGTTTTGAAAAATAGTCATCCTGTGTATTAACTCCATTCTTTGTTACACCTGTATCCTTTACAAACCAAAATGACCAGGCTTTATCAAAAGATGTTAAACCCCACAAAACAAGAAAGGGCAGTTACAATGTGACGAAATTTTACTTTTTTGATTTCTTTCAACTTACTCATATATTTTTTGTGTATAGGTTAGAAGACAACTTTCAGGAGTCAGTTCTTCCATTCTGTGGGTTCCAGGAATCCAGATCCTCAGGCATGTGGGGTAGGTATCTTCACCAACAGGGCCATCTCACCAGCCCTACTTTTTATTTTCAAAATAAAAATGACTCAGCAGGTAAACGTACCTGCTCGCTCGATCTCTCTCACTCGCTAGCTCTCGACCTTTCATATATATACACATATACATACGCACACACACACACACACATACATACATATATATATATATATATATAATTCAGAACTATCTTCTGGGGATCGACTGGGGGGGGTGAGTTGCCTTAGAGGGTAAAATGTTTATAGCACAGAACTGACAACCTGAGTTCGTCCCCAGAAAGAGAGACTCAGGAAGTTGTTCTCTGACCTCCATAGAGCACAGACACACTCATACACAATAATAAAGTTAAATTAAAAAATTAAATCTACAGAAACATTACTGGAAATAGATATAATGAATGTGAGTAGGGAAGGGGGCTCCCCTAACTGAGAGGGCTGGAAGGCCAATGCAGATGATCAAATATTTATATGTGAATTTTCAAAGAATATTAAAAATGAATGGCACCACTAATCCACAATCACCAACTTTTAACATTTCTGTACATTTGTTTTCTGCATGTATGTGGGCATATTTTGCTGAATCATTTCAGTTATTGCTGAATCATTTCAGTTATTTTCAGATTCTTTGACCCTTGACCCTAAATTTTTTGAAACTTACCTACTGAGAACAAAGATATTTTCCTACATAGTCAAAATGTCATTATCATTATCACTCCAAGACATATATTTGGAACTGCAAACCATGTTCGAACTTTCAAAATATTCCAGTAAAACCCCTGCAGGCTTACTTTTTTTCCAATACAAGATCATTCACATTTCAGGCTAGCCAGGACTACTTCACAAGATCTTTTCTTTAAAAACAAAGAAAAAAAAATATTTGGACACGAAAGTTCATAGCTATAGCGTAACAGTGACCCAAATGGGAAACTGATGGGTGTGCCGATACATGCCTATTAACACCAGCACTTGGTAGGAGAAACCAGAAAGATCACTACAAAACAAATTTCAGGCCAGCTAGGGATATATACGAAGATGCTGTCTCAAAAAGACAAAACAAGCAAAAAACAAAAATAAAATAAAACGACCATAAAGCCAAGTCAGTGAAATAGCTCAGCAGGCAAAGAAAGGCCCTTGCTACCAAGCCCGATGACTTGAGTTCAATCTCTGGAACCGGCATGGTAGGAAAAGATAATCACCTCCCTTAGATTGTCTCTGATCTCCATATGTGCACTATGACACATGTACACACATATGCACGCACACATACACTAAATAAATATTTTGAAAATTAAAGCAATTCAAATATCCATAAAAGAATAGATAGACAAATTGTGGTATGGAATAGTTTCTGCCCATGAAATGGAATAGTTTCTGTCCATAAAAAAAAAAAAACGAGTTACATGATAAATTATTCATCCACAAAAAGTGTGCACTGGGAGTATATGTCAGGGATAAAGTATGTCTTTAGCATGTGTATTAAAAAAACCACAATATTGATATATATTACAACATGGATAAACTTTAAAATATTATGCTAAGTGAAAGATTCCAGACTCAAAAGGCCATATAAATAGAAGATTCCATAAAATGTTCTGTACAAAATAGCCATAACCAAAGAAAAGAAAAGAAAATTTTAAAATAGCCGTACCAGGTCTTAAACAAATGCATAGCGACAAATGCTGGTATTTGCCAACATCTGGGGAAAGGAAGAACAGAAAAGTGTCTGGTTAGTGAGTACAACCAGCTTTTACATCAGTGTGATGAAAATGTTCTGGAGCTAGGTATAAGTGGTAGTGGCCCAACACTGTAAGCTTGCTAAATGCCTCTCACTGGATTGCTTACTTTGAGATGGGTCACTTCATGATATAGGAATTTCAACTTAATTCAAACAAAACAAGACAAAAGGTTTTTGTATGAGCCTGTATAAATATCCTTTCCCTAAAATCCTCAACATGAAGTGATGAGGCTTGTGGGGTGAGCTAGCATCCCAGTTATGTATTTTGTTGCTACTGTTGTTTCTGTAGCAGTGCTGGAGACCCACAGGCCTGCACTGGTAAGGAAGTCCATCCTGCCTATGCTATATAATTGACCGTGTGTGTGTGTGTGTGTGTGCGTGTGTGTGTGTGTGTGTGTGTCCATTAACCCATGGGCACTTGTGCTCACACATTTACATGGAGGATTAATCCAGGGTTTCATGTATGCTAAGTATAGCTCTTCTACTGAGCCCCACTCCCAACACAAGTAATATTCTTATTTTTCCATCTACCAACTGGTTTTCTTTATTTTTTGTATTTTTTTAATATTTGGTATCTGTATTATCAGTAATTCTTGGCTTTTTGTTTTGTTTGTTGGTTGGTTGGTTGGTTGGTTGGTTGGTTGGAGTCAAGTTCAAGTGGAGGCCCCTAAAGTTGGTTGGTTGGTTGGGGTCAAGTTCAAGTGGAGGCCCCTAATTCTCTGTGTACCCAAGATGTGAACTCCTGATCCTCCTTCCCCTGCCGCCCAAATGTTTCAACTACAGACATCCACCAGCATTCCTGCCTTTATTTTCCTTTTTATGCTAAAATGGCCTTAACTACAGCAGGAGGAGGCCATGGCATCCTGTGGTGACATTTGCACATGGTCCATTTAGCTTTTGCGAGCACATCTTTCTGGCATGAAAGTTCTAGAAACCCTTATGTTCTCTAACCTAATCTAAGAACTGGACATATCTCCACTCTTGGCTTCTTCTTGATGAAACTTCGAAGCCACAGATTTGAGTTTGAACTGACTTCTTTTCTCTATCTACCTACACACATATATATGTGTTATATATTTAAGAGAGAAGATAGAGAAAGCACATACATGCTTTGACATGAGTGTGGAAATAAGAGTACAGCATTCAGAAGTCAGTTCTCTTCTGCCTTCCATCACATGGGCTTCTGAGGATCAAAGTTAGGTTTTCCAGCAGACACCCAGAGCTATCTTGCTGACCCTTTTCCGTTATCTTTTAAGTTTCATTAACCTTTGATAGTTTCATTTAGTATAACTCATATTCCTCACACTTTGCCCATTTGAATCCGCAACTCAATTATCTTTAGTATTTTCACAAGGTTAGGCAACCATCACTAAAGACTAATTATTAAACATGTTTAGGGCTGGAGAAATGGCTCAAGAATTAACACTTTGCCTCACAAGCAGAAGGTCCTGAGTTCAGATCCCGGGTCCCATGTAAAACATGCCAGGTGGAAATGGCAGTGGCCTGCACTTCCAATTCTGGTGGGAGGAACCTGGAAAATCCCAGGGCAAAGCAAAGTTGAAGTAATGCAGGGTGACCTTTGTTACAAACACACATACACACACACACAAATAATAAAATAAAACATTTTTAGAGGGGTGGTGGCAAATTCCTGCAATCCCAGCCGTCAGGAGGCAATGGCAGAAGGATTGTTATACATTCAAGACTAACTTGGTCTAAATAATGAATTCCAGTCTGATCAGGGGTATGTCACAAGGTTTTTTCATCAAAAACGAAAATAATAAAAATAAATAAACTATATTTATCCTCCTAGAGGAATTCTCTACACACTAGCAGCTACCCCCAATTTCCCCTGCTTCAAGCCTAGGCCAGCACTAGTGTAATTCCTGTCTCTGTGGACTTGATGTTCTAAACAGTTCAAATAGATATAAATCATAAAATGCATGGCCTTTAGTGATTGTCTCCTTTCATTTAATCAAATGTTGAAACCTGTCTCTGCTATTTAATTTCTGAATAACTTTGCAAAGTTACCTATCTCAGCATCTAGAAAATGAATATAATATTAATCCAAATCCTCATACATTAGCATAATCATATGGGTAAATTTTCAATAAATATTATTAAAACTAACTGGAAGTCAAGTATGATGGTCCGTGTTAGCAACTATAGCACTTATGAGAGGAAGGCAGGATGATCAAAAGCTTCAGCCTGGGCAACTTTGTGTACTCCATACTGAGAAAAAGAAGATACAAAGTGTGATGACACATGTCCAGCTTTCCTTACTGGACCTTTCGCATTCAGTTTTTTAAACAAATTATTACCAAAAAAGCACTCACATAGCAGGCATATTTTAAGTACTGAGTCTACAGCAGTGGTGGAGCATAGCAAACTCACTCTTCCCCTGCCCTCATTGAGCTTACACTGCCAGAATGCAAAATCCAAAACAGGCAAATATATACGAAACTTAATAAATGGTATGCTTTCTGGATTTTTTGGTGTTGGAGATCAAACCCAGAACTTTGTACATGTTATCCAAGCACTCTACCCCTCCCCGATAATGTTTAAGAAACAAACAACAGCAATAACAAGTAAAAGAGAAAAAATAAACAAGCAAAATCAAGCTTATACCCTGAATCCCAACAGTTGGCTAGGTGGATGAGTATGTTTGAGGCAAGAGGACTGTCAAAATTCAAGGCCAGCCTGGACTACACAGTGACTTCCAAGCCAGCCTGAGCTACGCAGCATAAGACCCTCATGTCTACAACCCATGGGAAGGTCTGGGAAGGAAGCAGTACTTTATAGTCCACAAGGCTGTCTTACCAGTCCTTTTTTAACTTTTGTATGTTAGTTTATGAACAACTTTGAAATTTTGGAATTAAAAATAAACCAAATGAATTGCCATTTAACAGCTGTAGACATATTAAATATTTCCCCAAAAATGACAAATTTGACATAATGCCTGCTGGTTTGAAAGTTAAACTTTCTGCTAAGGGAATCACAATTTACAATGTTTTGAAGGAAAATTTTTAAAAGAAAAGTATAATCTACACTTTTATCTTACTATCATTTATTGCTATGTATATCAAGTTAGTCAAGTAGACATAGTTAAGAAAAAGAGATTAGGACCGGATGGATGTATTCTCATCTCTGTCGAAAACCCTGAAAAAGTGAATGTACAATGAAATCAGCCTAGTACAATGAAATTCAAGACATCCACATAATGTTAAACTTTTGCCAAATGTAATAGAAAAATGAAAAGAATGTTGTAAAACAATTGCACTCTAACATTTCCAAGTGAAGCCACTAAGTCATAATGTATCTTGAAAGATATTTTTAGGGCTGGAAAAGCCTCACAAGCAGAAGGTCCTGAGTTCAGATCTCAGGTCCCACATAAAAAACACCAGGTAGAAAACTACAGCAGCCTGTACTTCCAGCTCTGGTGGACAAAGCCTAGAAACCCAGAGTAAAGGAGGTAGAATCAATCCAGAATGATTCTCGAAGTCATCCTTAGTCCTTCATACGGACATACAATGCCCTCTCTCTCTCTCTCTCTCCTCTCTCTTTCTCTGTCTCTCTCTCACACACACACACACACACATACAATAAATAAAGTTCAAGAGAAAGAAAGAAGAAAATTAGTGAAAACATTAAAAAAAGTTTTTTTTGTATGTCATAAAATTAGAAAAAGACTTGAGAGGTCAAATAAACCATTTTGGGTCAATAATGGATGACAGCCCAAACTCCTTTCAAAGATTCTCTAAAGTGTCTGAATTTTTAGGAAGGTGTCTTCATATCTATTCTATACTTTCTGTTATGAAGCTTGAGTCTGTCTTGTATTATTTCATTGGAGTGTATTTCTCAGTGGTATTCACATCATCCTAACAACAGTGAGATAGAGAGGTTAGTATACAGATAACACAGGCAAATCACTAGCTCTCCTATTAGCAACCTGAGTAAGTTAATCATTCTTTCTGTGCCTAACCTGCCAAATGCAGACAGCAATTTTACTTAGTCTGTAAATCTGCTAGTGAGTTGGTAATTTGGCTCAGAAAAGTACACTTGGGGGGAATACTGGATGTGGTGGTACATGCCTATAATGTTGGGGGTTGGCTAGTTCACAATCAGTCTGTGTACACTGTGAGATTCTATATTGAAAGTAAAAAAAAAAAAAAAAAGAACAAAAAAAAACTTGGAAAATAATAGTCACGTTTATCATGAGATTTAAGTTAGTGTATACAAAATACTTAGGGAAGAATCTAAACATTCAGTAAATACTAACTAGTTTTATACATTCTTATTAAGGAATTATTAACTTGTTAATAATTAAACTTTTAGGGCTGAAAGTAGAGCTCATAGAGAGACTGAATGTGCACAAGGTTTAAGGTTTAAGCCCCAGCACAACACACACACACCAAAAAAAGAAAACAAAAAAAAACTGAAATGAAAATGGCAAACATTTATGATCTCACAGATTCTGTAGTTCAGAAGCGCTGGAGCAGCTAGGTTGGAGAGACAAGTTGTCACTGGGTTCTGTAGCCATCTGAAAAGACTTGGCAACGGAGGGTAGAAGCTCTGTTCCTAAGATGGGTCATTCACATGGCTGTTAACAGGAGACTTGGGGTCCTTGCTGGCTCTTGCAGAGATGTCCCTTCCTCACAGCCTAGATCTCGCCATAGGGCTGCTGGAGTGGCTGGTTTTCCCCATAGCAAGTGACCCAAGTGGGAAGGAAGATGCTTCAAAGCCTTTATGACCTACCCTCAGAAGTCACAATCCATCATTGCTGCCACATTCTACACATCCAAAACAAGTACAGCATGATCAAAGGAAGGGCATTAAACTCTGCTTTGGTGAGGAGGTACTGAGAATTGAACCTAGGGCCTTGCAGATGCTAGGTAAATTACTCTACCACTGAGCTATATCCCTCACCACCCCCAACCCACGCACATACTTTTTTTTTTTTTTAGTTTTGGGGTTTTCAAAAAATAAGGTCTCATGTAGCCAACACTGGTCTCAATCTTGCTATTTAGACAAGACTAGTCTGCAACTCCTGATCTTCTCATGGCTGCTTCCCAAGTGCTAGCATTACAAGCATGTCCATGCCACCACATGCTCAGATTCCTTTGTTTCCCCTAAGTTTTTATTTTGTGAGATAGGTCTCACATTGTAACCCAGGTTGGTCTTACTATATAGTTCAGGCTGGTTTCAGATCTTCTCAGTCAACTTCACTTTCTATTTTTCTCTTTTTCTCGTTTCTTTTTCTTTTCTTTTCCTCTCTCTATCTCTCTGTCTCTCTGTCTTTCTCTGTCTCTGTCTCTCTCTGTCTCTCTCTCTCTCCTTTTGCTTTGCTTTGTAAATAAAAGAAATTTTAATTCAGGAGTAATGGCTCATGCCTGTGATCTCAACACTTATGCGGCAGGCTAAGGCAAAAGAATTACCATGAATTTTACCACCCAAACTACAGACCCTGATTCGAAAAGAGAGGGGGTGGGGGAAACAAAGACAGGAAAGAGGTTTATTTCCGGCCCAGTCTCAGAGCTTTTAAGTGCAAACAGCAAGGTGTCAGCTCTGCCTAGGGGCCTCCTGGCTGCATCGCACCAGGGCACTGCATGTATGCAGCTCTTATGGGTTTGTTTTGCTTGTTCGAAACAAGGTTTCACTAAGCAGTACTGACATCAAATTTACAGCAATCCTCCTTCCTCAGCCTTCCAGGTGCTAGGATTAAGCCACATGGCACTGTATTCAGCTCTAAACATTTCCAGAAAAGAATTTGTCAGCGAATGTTGGACACATTTTACAATCACCCCCATTTCTTATTTCCATTAAAGTAAATACATTTGAAGGTTTTCTTGCCCCTCGTGGGACCCCATGAGTTCTCCTTAGCTTCCTTGCCTCTTATAGGAGTCCATGTCTGGAGTTCAAGAGTTTCATTTCTTTGCCTTTCATGGATTCCACGCCTGGAGTCTGGGTTCTTGGCGCCTCTCTTGCCCTTTGCCAAGTCATGTCTGCGAGTTCTTTCTCTCCTCTAATAAATTCTGCCTTAATCCTCTAAATAAATAAAATAAAAATAAAATACATCTCATTGCAAGTGAGAATCCTTACAGACATTTTATTCTGCTATTTGTTTAAACAGAAGTCTTGAAGAGAACTTTCAACATGCAAAATGAAAGAAAATATACACTAAATAATCTTGGAAAAAAACAATTTGTCATCAATAAAATACTATATAAGATTTTTACAAATGCTAGCTCAAAAATGACACATAAAGATGTACCCTGAGCTATGTGGGGTAAGTTTAGAATGCTTATTAAATATCAATACATACTAAAATAGATGAATTACTCTGTTCATAATCTGTTCTGTCTCTCCCATTTAGGACTCCATTTCTCCAAGCATGTAAACATAGATACAGTCATGATAAATGCTCACTTCTCAAATACTTGAGCTCTCTGAATATAAAAATTGGCTCTATAATTACTATGACAAATTAAAAATAATAACTTAAAGTGGGGGGGTTGAGACAGTTTCTCTTATACAATCCAGGTAGCCTGTGACTCAGGGATAATCCTCCTGCCTCTGATTTCCAAGTACTGGGATTATAGGTGTATGCTACCATGTCCAGCTAAAAATAATGACTTTTTCAGTATTGGAGACTAAGCTCATTGTGCATACCAGGAAGTGTTCTATATTTTTAAAATACAAACTGGGGACCTTATATGGGCTAGTTACTCAGGAGGCTGACACGGATTGCTTGAGTCTGAGAGTTAAACCAATCTGGGAAATATAGTAAAAAATTCATCTCAAAGAGGTAAAAGTTTCAAAATCTTCATTATTATAGTATTTAACTCTATTAATTTTTAAAACTTCAAAGTTTCATAGTATACATATATGCATAATATACATATAAAACACTCATAAATTACACACGTACAATACAGGGGGAAAATCTGTGTCTATAAAAGGAGATGAGTATGTGTTGAGGAGATGGCTCAGTAGTTAAAACTTTTGCCTCTAAAGCAAAGAGATCTTAAATCAAATCTCAGATCTCATG
The DNA here is from genome assembly GCA_023101885.1 of Typhlomys cinereus. NCBI lineage: Eukaryota > Metazoa > Chordata > Mammalia > Rodentia > Platacanthomyidae > Typhlomys > Typhlomys cinereus. The sequence goes on along the minus strand of JALPQD010000166.1, from coordinate 374,283 downwards.
TAAAAACACTGGGCAGAAATGGTGGCGCCCTGCAATCCCAGCCCTGGAAGTCAGAGCATGGGAAACACCAGAGCAAAGCAATAGGAAGTAGAACAACTCATTGTCACCACTGGACCTCCCTTTGTACACACACACGATTAAAAACTGAAATGTTCTAAATGAAAATAAAAACATGTTATTCCTGGAAAGCTTCTTACTCTTAACATAAGGTTTACGAGACTCGATCATGTGCTATGCAGTCACATTGTTTACTGTTTTAGATATGTTTAAATATAACACATTTAAAGACCTATTGGCACTTTTTAAAAAAAAAAAAAAAACAGTGCTTAAAAATCTACCCTAGGGCCTGGCAAATACTTTACCACTGAGTTACACTACAGACTTTGCACTCAAGAGTATATGAATCAAAAAGGAAAGATTTAATTTTTTTTCTTTTTGGGGGGATAGCCGAACTGATGGGAAACAGTAGCATAAACTGATTTCTGTCTTGCCAAGGGAACTCAGTAAACTCTCCACACACACACTCTACAGGGCAAATGGAGACAGACAGGCCTCAGTTCCCACGGGTTGCTTCTGTTGTTCTATAGGACTTATTGTCATCACAGTCGCTTAAAAAAAATTGATACTGAAACTAAACCAAAACAGCAGTGGGGGCAGGTCTCCTCACAGGCTAGGACAGACTTGTGCAAGGCACATCAGCCTCGCTGTTTGAAACCTCTCTAGCAGTCATTAAGAGGATCCCAAATGGACTTTAAGATGATCCCACTACATCATCTATGTCCTAAGAATCACTTATAAAAGTTTCAAAGCAAACTATCCTTACCTGCAGCCATCTCAAGCTAATCTCTGAACCTCATTGCATTATAAGCACCTACTGGGAGCCCAGTATTCCTAATGTGGCAAGTAGCTGCAAGATACTAATATAGGAGGCCAGAGAAATGGCTCAGAAGCTAAACACACTTGCTGCTAAGTCTGTCAAACTGATTTTGATCTCTGGAACCCGTGAAGGAGAGAACCAGCTCTCCCACAAGTTGTTCTCTGATCTTCATATGTACACAAAGGCATTCCCATGCACACCCTACTGCCTAATGGTTCAACTCTTTAGTGTCGAGTTGAAAGCTGAAACTAGCTGCACAAATACCAATCTTTTGACATTGCAATATGATTATCATCATATTTGAGCCACATTCATTTATTCTGAGATGTATGTGATCCAAAAATCAAAGTTGGATACAGGTGATTACATTGACTGTACCCTTTACACACTCTCTTGTGATTATTTTTTATGTTTGAACTATAGTTTATTGATCTTTACTTTTATGTACATGTAAAATTAGAATTTAGAACCTCTGTCCATCTTCCCATCTGCCCAAAATCTTTCTATATCCTTCTCAGGACAGTCTTATCAAGATTTTTGGTACTCCATTGTTTTGTTCAAGGAAATGAACTTAGGTTTTGTGAAATGTAAACACAAAATATGGGGGGAGGAGCAGTTAGACTCCTTTGACATTTAAAATACAGAATTACTATAATGTCTTGTGTTAGCTAACTAATCTCCTACCCAGCTACCCTGACTAGGAATAACCTGTGCTATTCTTGTATATAATAATAAGCCTAAGAAGTACACAATGTCAGGGTTGATTAATCCAGTGGTTCAACTATGAGTAGTGGGACCCTGTATCTTTCCTCGTCTGCTTCAGACTTCTCATGATCAAGTTGCTGAGCACAGTCCTCTAGAAAGTTAATTCTCATGTCCTTCATGAGAGATAAGCCATTTGCTACTGTTGTAAATTCTCTTAAGTCTGCCTTATAGTCACTGCTTCTGTGTTCCACAGTTTGTTACAAGCTCTCAAGCTTGTTTTACTTTAATGTCAAATGTCCTTGCCATTTCTCTCCTCCCCTCTCCTCTTCTTCTTTCCCCTCCTTATTCTTCCCTTCTCTTCTCTTTTCCTCACATTTCTTAAACCAGAGATGGAGACCTCTTCTAAAGGATTTTGGGAAAGTTTTCTTTGATCTAAAAAAAAAATTGATGTTTATGAATCATTTAATAGTTTAAAATGAGAACCATCCTAAACATAACAAGGGAAAAGAGATTTTTGTACAGGACTGTTTGTTTGTCAAGTGTTTATCATGGAAAGAGCTAGGAACAGACGTTAGAAGCTGCCAATGGACTTTGAATCAAACTCAGTGCTATAACATCAATTCAAAGATTAGGGAGCTGGTACAGCTACCTCACATTCAGAAACTAACAAACTATAGTGGGATTCCACTTTAAGCACTCCCCAGTCAGCTACCTTAGCCTCTAGAATAAGGTTCCAATCTCACCACACCTTTTTCCTCTCTTTCCAATATATTCTCAAAGGGCCTGAGAGTTTCTCTCTGGAACTCTAGCTTGAGAAGGTAAACCTGAGAAGCAAGATTGTTGGTTCCTACTCTCTCTGCATAGAATACAACTGAAATGATATTGAGCAAACCAATGGGATGCCCTCAACATCAGATAAACGGTTTTTGATATTTAGTTCCATGTCATGATACCTGACAACCATAAATATTTAAGAGAGTGTTTATGACAATATACTGTGCTAATATGGCAGAAGGGAAAGACACAGGGTCCCAGTCATCATAATTGAGCCACTAGATTAATCAACCCTGACACTGTGTACTTCTTAGGCTTATTATTATATAATAATGTCTCATTTAAGTTTTTAAAAATAGTTTATTATATGTGTACATGAGCACACATACACATACCACAGCATGCTCGTGGAGATCAGAGGTCCACTTTCAGTAGTTGATACTCTCCTTTCACTTTCTGGGTTCTAGGATTTGAACTCAGGTTGTCAGACTTGTGGGGCAAGTATATTTATCTACTGAGCCATCTTGCTGTCTCTACATACACCTGTTTTCAGTTGGGTTTTATTTTATTTTATTTTGAGACATGATCTATGTAGACCAGGCTAACCTAGAATTCAGCAATCCTCCTGTCTTTGCCTCCCAAGTGGATTACAGGCATGTTCCTCCATGCTTGGCTGAAGCTTGCTTTTCTCCAACTTTTCGTTTAGCATCCTCCTGCCTGTCCTTGCTTTTAGGTTTAGAAGAAGCAACCTACCTTCCCTCCTTTCAATCTCAGCTACATTCCTCCTCCAATATTCCTCCCTACAAGAACTTTACTTCTTATCTTTAGAGGGCTTAAATGGTTACTTAAGTGGCAGGATTTTAAAAGTCCATAAAAGGGTCCTAATTCCAGTACAACTACAGAGGCTTTCACATTAGAAAGCCATTTCTTCAAACTGAGGATTTTATCCCAAGTAACTATTTTTTTGATCTCATGAACCTGGGCTGGCCTTGAACTCATAGCCCTCCTGCTAGGATTCAAGTGGGATCTACCATGCCCCATCCTAGAATCAATTTTCAAAGGACAAAAATTGTTTTGAGTTTTTTTTATATTGTATTTTATGTGTGTGAGAGACAAGATGTACACATGCGCCATGTGGCCTTCTGGGAATTGAACTCATTTTGCCAGGTTTGTAAGCAAGCACCTTACTTGCTGAGCCATCTCGCCTGCCCCTGTTTTGAGTTTTTGAGACAGATTCTCACACTGTAGCCCAAGTTGTCCTGAATCTCACTAGGCAGCCTCAACTGACCTTGAACCATCCTGCCTCAGCTTGAATTCAAATTTCTCATATTAACCTGTTAAAAGAAATCATTTCTAAAAATTGCATTTTGGGGGGGCTGGAGAGATGGGTTAAACTCAGGGGTTAAGCCTTACAAGCAAAAGGTCCTGATTTCAGATCATACATAAAAACACTGGGCAGAAATGGCAGTGATAGGCACTTGCCCTAGAAGGCTCTGGAAAACTCCAGAGCAAAGCAAAGAGTGGTAGCAAAATCCAGGGTAATTCCGGAAGTCAACCTTGGGCCTCCATGGGCTGTGCTACACACACACACACACACACACACACACACACACAGAGAGAGGCTCCCCCCCCCCCCCAAATTACTTAAATTCAGGGATTTGAAAACAGCCTGGATAAGAACAGTAAGACCCTGTTGCAAAAACAAAACAAAAAGACCCAAGCACCACCCCCATCAAAATAATTTTGAAAAAAAAAAGGGCTGGAGTAGGTGAGGTGGTTTCAAGGATGGAGTTTTCTCTGGCTTTCTCTCTCAGCTCAGGCTGGCCTGGATCTTGATGTTAGGCAAAGATGGCCTTGAATTCCTGAGCATCCTTTCCTCTGTCTCCAGAGTGCTAGAACCGTGTGAACATGTACCACCATTTCCTAATCAAGGTTACTCTCTATTGCAACAATTTAACCATTAGTCTTGATCAGAAGTAAGGAGGCTAGGTAGAAGATACACAAGGTAGCTCCACTACCATAATTAGTCATGGCTATTGATACAGATGCTTTGGAGTGAAACATAGTCTAAATTAAAACTGCTCTCCAATTTTGAAAGATTTTAGTTCATGACTTCATGTCGTTTTCTTTTTTCAGAAGCATATGTCCGTGTTGCACTCTCATGTCCACTAGCAACAAAAATTCTGTATTTTGACACAATTCTCAAAAAGCAAAGTTGGCTTTTGACAATAACATTCAATGCAATCAGGAGTCAGACTGTTCTAGACTGGCATCTCAGCTCTGATACTTTGTGATTTTGGATAAAAAAGTAATTTATTCTCTATGCTTCATTTTCCTTGTTTAATAACAAAGGTCTTATTCTATGTCAATAGTTATTATTGAGAAGATTATAGTAAAAATATAAAATACATACCTGGTATATAATAAAAGCTTTGATTTTTTTTTCTTTTTGGTTTGCTTTTTTTCTGGATCTTGGGTTTTGAGACAGCATTTTGCCATGTAGTGTTGGAGATTAAAACTGAAGCTAGCATAATGGTTTAACTTGTGATCTTGGTACTTGGGAGACTGATGCAGGAGGATCAGCGAATGTTCTGGGCCAGCCTGCTTGCCAGGGATTAGAGTGGGACCTGTCTCAAAATAATCAAACAAAAAACTAAGAAAAATATAAAATGCAAGAATTCTATATGTACATATTTATGCTCATCTTGTGCATGAGTGAGCCTTTGGAACTCCACGGCATATTCATCAGAGAAGAGCACTTGGTTCAGAATGGTCTGCGGTTTATCTCCCAAAACTATATTTGGAGACTCACTGTTCTAAGGGAATCTTTCTAAGTCTTGTTTTTTGTGAGGATTAGTTTCATTAGACTAGATAACACAATCTGCAAATCTAGTAAACAGGATTGTTGTATATATATTAATTTGTGAAAGGCATAATCTGGCCTAATATTCTAAACATTGTTTCATGTGTTTGATTACAATGCTAGGGTTGGAACCCAGAGCCTCATCAATGCTATATGCTATATGCACCTCCGCTTCCTTTATAGGTCAGTATTCTGCATTGTGATGATATCATGCTTGTATCCTCCCCCAGAATATTGTATTGCGATACTGGCCAACTGATGTCTGGATGTCAGAGAGCCAGAGTAACAATACATATGTTTCATAGCAACTGAACTTTACTTCACATTTCATAAATGCAATTTATCCTAACATCCAGTAAGTTTGCACTCCACTTCAGACCTTTGGGTATATAGGTAGACACAATTGTTGCCTAAGAGAACAGTCTAACACAGGATCTTGTGGGATAAATGTGTCCCTCCAAAAAATATGTTGAGCTGAGCACAGGGGCTCATGCCCATAATCTCAGCACTTCAGAGGTGGAGGCAGGAGGATATCCAGGAGGTCAACTGGACTGCACAGTGAGCTCTGGTGTAGCCTAGATTGTAAGGAATCTTTTGTAAAACCAAAAAAGGGAGGAGGGAGCTGGGGAGAGGACTCGGTGATCAAAGCCTTTGCCTTGAAAAGCAACAGGATCTGAGTTTGGATTCCCAGATCCCATGTAAAAATGTCTAGTGGAACTAGTGCCACCCTGGGGTCCATAAAAGCTCACAAATGGAAGGGTGGGAGGGAGTGGGAAGGGAGAGAAAGGAAGGGAGGAGGGAGGGAGGGAAACTGGGATGAATGCTCAATATGCTTGTAAGACTAGAAAAATTAAAAAAAAAAAAAAAAAAAAGGAAATGTTGGCAGCCTATAATTTGGGCCCTGGAAGGTGAAGCCTGGGAAACCCCAGAGCTAAGCAATTAAGGAGATAGAACAATTCAGAATGATTCTTGATGCCACCCTTGGGCCTCCACAGTTATACCACTCAAGGGTCCTCTTGTGCACACGCATGTAAAGATAGGTTGAAATCTTACCTTAGACTGCAACCTTATTTGGAAATAGATTCTTCTCAGATATTATCATATCAAGATGAGGTCATGCTATAAGAGTATGAACTCTAACACTAATTCAATGTTTATTTTCTAAGCACCCTATCAAACACTTAAATATAGAAGACATCTCAATCAGGTGTGAAGGCCATATGACCACTGGGGAAGAAATTGAGAAACATTTCTAAATAAAGAGTGGCAAGGTTTTTCCACCTATAAGAATCGAGGTTGAAACAAGGAGATACTCCTAGAGCCTAAAAAAGGAGCACTGTGATAGTTAAGCCTGGGTGTCAACTTGACACACCCGGTATTAACTAAGATGGGCTGAGACCATATCTGCAAGGATCAACTGAGATCACCTGATAGGATTATACCCGCCCTATATCCTATCAGAACCTCCAAAGATCTCATAGAATCCTCCCAATACTACATCATATAAAAAGGAGCCACCAAAGAGAAGAGACGCTTATTGCAGCTGTGCTAAGAATCACTCTTCTTCCAGCCACCTGATTTCCTCAATCTTCTAGCCTTCCAACCCTCCAAGTTGTTGGCTAGACTAAAGACTCTAGGAATTCTCCAGCCTTCAGCCATCACTCACTTGACTACCGAACTGAGCAGCTACTAGCAGCCATGGTTGGACTACCTCGGCCATATCTGTAAGCCAACTCAATACATTTCATGTATATATACATATATTTATTGTGTCGATTCTGCATCCCTAGAGAACCTGACTAATACAAGTACCTACCTACTGACACATTGATTTCTACTTTAGAACTGTGAGAAAAATTTTCTCTTCTTTTGAGACTCCCGACTAACAGCAGACTTGGGAAACAAATACAAACCTTACAAATGGAATGGTTAAGTGAGGCTCCAACTCTAGCTCAGTGGTAGAGTGCTTGCCCAGCACAAGGTCCTAGGATCTACTAATAGGAAAAGAGAAAAAAGAAAGAAAAAAAGGTCAATTTGGTTCCTAAGAAAAGGATCTAAGAATAGTGAGGAGAAGGACAAGTCTCATACACAGCCCTACAAGCTTGTCTTTCAGTAGTCTATTTGCTGAACTCCTAATTGTATGTCACATAATGTGAAACTCATACATTTTTATTTTTGTAGCTCTGGAATGTGATTATTTTTATAAAAATTAAACTTAATAGTACAAGGTTATATAGCACTATTTTTTCATGCAAGTACATACATATATCAAGTATATTTCTTTCAAAGTTTAAACTTTTCATGAAGTTGAATTCTTTATTTGTTCTTTCACAATTTTATGTACATAATGTAAGCTGATAAGCTCCCTTACCCCTTCTCATTGAACCCCTTCTTCTCAGCTGTCTTCCTTTCTTTGTTTGTTTGTTTTTTTAAGTGTTCCTTTTAAAGTTTGCACTTCACTAACCATGCACTTAGTAAGTTTATAGCATTCATGGTGTATGTACCTAATAAAATGATAGAAAATGAATCTAAGTGTCATTTACGTGAATATTTTAGATCCAGCAGTAACTCAGAAACCTGGTCTGTGTAAAAAGCCATTCTCTAGTGAAGACTGCAAACAAGTAATTTGATCTTTCTAGGTCTTAGTTTCCTCCTCTGTAAAAGAGAATGACAATACTTCCCTCACAGGGTTTTGGTGGTTTTATACAGAACAGAGCTAATATGTGACAGGCTCCTAATAATAAGTGTAAATTGTTGGAAGTTTTTAATATTAGTAGCAATAAAAATTGAACAGGACTAAGTGTAAAAGTCTTCCAGTGCAATATAAATTGAGAACAATGGTTCACTTGTCTGGATAGGATTTTTTTTTTCTGATAGACATTAAGTTTACATAAAACATTCTCTATGACTTTACCTCAGAAGAGTACTCAGTCAGGGCTAGTTAGATGGATGGGCAAGTAACGGTGTCTGATTGACAATCTGACATCCTGAGTTCCATCCCTGAAACTTACATAGTGGAAGAAGAGAACTAACTTCTGAAAACTGCCTTCTGACCTCCACATACATGCCCATTCTCCTTTCTCTCTCTCTCTCTCTCTCTCTCTCTCTCTCTTTCTCATGGACAGTTCCTATGCAGAATGGACAGTTCCTTTGCAGGGGAGTGCAGAGAGAAGAAAACAGGGCAAAACAAAAAAAAATGCTTTAGGTTTCTCCACTTAGAACCCAGTGACAATTAAAACTGTGCTAGAAGTAACAGGTATGTGATGCTTCCTGATAAGTTATTGGTTGGAGAGCTCTCAAAGGCCCCCCCAAACAGTGTAGGCTTTTGCCATTGCTTTTGATTGACCTCCAAAAACTGACAATAAGACTTAATTACTGAAGATGCAACACATATGGATCACAGGACATGGACCAAAAACACAAGTTTTGGTACTGGTTTGGGAGCTTCCTCCTTGCTGGATAGTTTACACAGTATCGAAGAATACTGTAGAAGCTACTGGGAGAGAAAAACAATCAAAGGCTTCATCAATCTGTGAGATATGCAAGTTATGATAAAAAATCATCAAGGCAACAAGTGACCACCAGTGTAATAGTGGCATGAGCATCAAGGAGACAACCAAAAGCTTTCTGATTGGATTTAAGGCCCACTTGTCAGAATACAACCCATTCCTTTACTGTAAACTGAACAAGAACCTATGAAAGGGAAGGAAATAGTTCATAAGGGAGGAACAGAATATGAATGTTTAGCTAGGAAGATAGTACACAAAACTGCTTTGTAAATACCCATTGCAATATCTATAGATTGAAAGAGCACTCAGCATTCAATCTAGAAGCCCTCTTCCACAATAGAAGGTGTTTATTATTAAAACATGACATGCAAAAATGCAGAAAATAAGGGTCTGCAGACTGCTTGTCCCTAAACAGGACATATAAGTCTCACTCTCTCCCACTCCAAGGATCAGGGAATATTGAGGAAGAGGGGGCAGCAAGATTGTAAGAGCTTAAAGCAGGAAGGAGGTGAGCCAGGCATTATCTCTTGGACTTGACATAGTTGTGATACACAAGATTTCATGGCAGATATGTACTTACACAAGAATTGCACAGGAACTATCTTATCAACATCTCACCATAACATCAGAAAGTTCTCAAGAAACTCCACACCTCTCTGAGAGACTGATGAGGACTAATGCTGAGGGGAAGTAAAGGAGAATGCTTTCCTTAATGGTATATCCACTGATTTAGGATGCTTGCTGGAACATGAACCAGATCAGGCATATGTCATCGCAGGCTAGATAAAACACAGTGGGAGACATAAGTGAAAAGATTTGAAAATATGAGGGAGTCTGGCAGGGGAGATGATGGGTTGTAAGGAGAAAAGTAAGGAAATAGGATTTGGAACTAAGGGTTAAAAATATTATAAAGTCACTATATGCATGTATGCAATATTAAATAAAAAGAATAAAATATTAGAAAAAATTATTACTGTGTGTTTGTGATATGTGCGTGGGTGTTTGTGCCACGGCCTGTGTGTGGTAACCAGAGGATAACTCTCAAAGTCAGTTTTCTCTTTGCATCATGTGGCTTCATAGGATGGAACTCAGGTTGTCAGTTTGTATACAGGTATCTTTATCAGCTAAACCATCTCTGTAGCACACACCCAACTTTTTAATTTGAGTTTTGGAATCTGAACTCTAATCATTATGCTTGAGTAGCAAGCCCTTTACCTGCTAAGCTATTGTTTTTTAACTCATATGTGGTAGTGAACACTAGTAATCTCAGCACTTGGGAGATTAGAGGCATAAGTATGGGGAGCTCAAGGTATGACCTTAGCTGCATAACGAATTTGAGGTCCACCTGATTAAAAAAAAATCCAAACCAAAATAAAACAACAAAAAAAACTATTACAGTTATTATATATGTTAGACTTTTCATTACTGTGATAAAGATGGTACTTGTGAGAAATTATGTAAAGGAGGAAAGATCAATTTGACTTACAGTTTCAGAGGTTTCAGTAAAGTTGGCTGGATGCATTGCTTCTATTTTAATCTTTCCATAAACCCTTAAAAGCATAAAAATTATTTAAAACTACTTGTTACTTCAAAACCCCACCTAAGGAGACTCTTTTGTTTGATTCAATATTAACCAAGGTACTTAGTTCATGAAGTTATGTGTAAGTGTATAGATTTTTCTCTAGTAAGATAAAAAATAATTTCTGTCTAGTTTTGATTTAATTGTATTTAATTGAACGAAAATTTTAAAAAATAAGAAGTAAGATGGCCTCGCTGGTAAAGTGCTTGTCATGAGAACCTGAGTTTATCCTCTAGAACCCATCTAAAGAACTGGACATGAAGAGGGAGGCACACTTGGATGGGGAAGTGGCAGGCAGAGACAGAAGAATCAGCACCAGGAGCAGAACAGACTGCCCAAAATTTGCCTCTGGCTTGTTCTTTTTTTTTTTCTCATGTGTGTGTGTGTGTGTGTGTGTGTGTGTGTGTGTGTGTGTGTGTGTGTGTGTGTAGAAGAGGGCACTTGAATGTATGTGTCTGTGGAGGCCCAAGGATGACTTTGCAATCAACCTGGATTGTTCTATTTCCTTATTGTTTTGCTTTACGGTTTTCCAGGCTCCAACCTCCAGGGCCAGAATTGCAAGCAGCATTCCACCTGGAGTGTTTGCACCTGGAGTGCTTTGTTTATTTGTTTTTGCCACTTTGGATCTGGGATTATAACTCAGGTTCTTTTGCTTTATGAGGCAAAGCCTTATTTAACCCCTGAGCCACATTTCCAGTTCTGGCCTTTGATTTCTAACACTAAATAAAATAGAATGAAATAATGAAAAAAAAAAAACACAGAAATAAAACTTGAAGGATAACTTCCTTTTTTCAAGGGAAACACCCATTGAACCAACATCAGCACTTGTTAGTTTCCTTTTTAATGAGCTGACATTTCTGTGAGTTATGTCTTAAATTTTCTGAAGTACTTTGTCATAGCTACTTGATCTATAAAGGTATTTTTTAGTTTGGCTCAGTTTTATTACTTACAAAATTTATATCTGGTATTTTTAGAGGACTGGTGCTTTCTTAAATGGAAAGAATAGAAGTCATTCATTCTGGTTTATTTCTGAGCATTAGCAGATTAAACTTTCTTACAAAAATGCTAAACAAAATTTTTTTTAATTTTTTTATTATTATTATTATTTATTCAACTGTGCGCATGTGCGTGTGTATGTGCGCGCGCGTGTGTGTCTGTGTGTGTGTGTGTGTGTGTGTGTGTGTGTGTGTGTGTGTGTGTGTGTGCGTAGAACCACGGACGAATTCGGGAACCACCATGGACGCCTCCACCTCCTTCTGCCCGGGGATTCACAGGCTCCGCCCTACCAGGACCAGAAGCGCAGGCCGCCCTCGCTTCCGCCTGACGTCTATACGTGAGATCTGGGATCGAACTCAGGACCTTCCGCCTGCAAGGCGGAGGCTTAACCCCTGAGCCACCTCTCCAGCCCCTAAACAAAATTTTATTGTGGAAATTATCAAATTTTCTAAGCTGAACAGTAACATCAACCTCAGTGTAACTATCATTTAAATTCTTCAATTTTTTTCTCCCAACTTTGAAAATTGCACACACCATAGGATTTCATCCATCAATGCTTCATGCATTTCAATATAGAACACTTTACGAATTTGCTTGGCCATGCTAATCTTCTCTGCATCACTCCTATTTTAGTATATGTGCTACCAAAACAAGCACTGCGTTTCTTTATTCCTTCCTTTCTCCCTTCCTTACTTCCTCTCTCCCTTCTTCCCTACTTTCTTTTTTCTTCCTTTCCTTCCCTCCTTCCCTTTCTTCCTTCTCACTCCATAGGCTACCACCATGCATGTGCTACCATGCCTACCATACCCAGGTGTCTTTTTATTTTACATCTTTGTTCACTTTGAGTTTTTGTATTGTTTTGTTTTACAAATGATGTGAAGCAGAGTACAAATTTGTGCTTTGCTTGTAGATACCATCAAAGAGGAAAATTATTTGACAATTGTTAAAGATATTAGGACTATTTATTCAAGGGAATACTGTGATGGAGTTTTGTAATAGGGGAGAAATTGGATTGAACTTGGAAAGCAATTAAGAAAAGAAGGTATTTCAAGCTGTATGAAAGTACATAGCTGTACTTCCAGGATTGGAGACTAATAAAGGAGGGGAGAAAGAAATAGAGATAGATAGAAAAAGGGGGGAGGGTTTGCTCTGGCTCCAACCACTTTAGTGTTCTGCCTTTCATTTTCCTCATGTGAGGAGCACAGAGTTTGGTCTGTATAATCTCTGCAATCTGCTCAGTGCACACATGTGCCCTGATAACATCTCTCTTACTGCTAGCTGAAGAAAGTGTGATTGCGAAAAGGTTGACAGCCATGTCTCCCTCTACTGGACAATTAGCATGTAATACATGTCAACAGTTGTGTTTTGTTTTTGACAACTCTCCCTATGTAGTCAGGCTGGCCTTCAACTCAGGTTCCACCTACCTTAGCTTCTTGAACTTTTTAGCACAGGAAGCATCATCCTTCGAATTCATCCATCACACAGATATTGGCCAACTGATCCATGTGGACAGCTTTTATGATGAATGCTGTTTACCATTTTCCCCGACATACATAACCAAACCCATACACATATACCAGCACACTTAGTTAAATTTGTCTTCAGGTACTCATGATCACATTTGTTTTAGGAAAGAAGACTTGTCACTCAGGACATAATAGTTCAGTCTAGAATGATATGGCTCATTTCCTTAGATATCTATATAACTATCTCCAAGGAAGGAATTTTCTATTGGAATTGATGAAATTCAAGACATATTCAGTAGATCATTAACTTTTTAATAGCCAAAATCTGTTATATATTAAGTCATTTAAAAATATGGCTTATGCTCCTGAAATGCTTGTTGGGGTAGAGCTTTCATAACAGCATGGGAAAGATTGCTCCCCTGCTTCCATTCCCCCACCACCGGGTCCACAAGTGCCCTGTAACAGCAGTCTGTATTAACACAAAAGATCTTCCCTGTTTCCTGAATTAGTCCTCACAATTACTGCTATCAATTACTATGTTTTGTTAATCATTTTAATAGTTTTGCAAATAAAAGTTTCTATATAATTTTACAGTTATGTGTACAAGGTAAGAGAAAAACAGAGAAACCACCAAGGGTAAAAAGGGAAAAATGAATTTATACTTGCTCATTTCTGGTTCCATATACACACAACCATATCTTTCCTGTGTTAGTCTTTCAAGTGCTTGGAATTTTAGGTGTGCACTGCCACAACTGGTTTAGTTCATGTGGCTTTCTTTCTTTCTCTTTTTTTCTTTCTTTCTTTCTTTCTTTCTTTCTTTCTTTCTTTCTTTCTTTCTTTCTTTCTTTCTTTCTTTCCTTCCTTCCTTCCTTCCTTCCTTCCTTCCTTTCTTTCTTTCTTTCTTTCTTTCTTTCTTTAACATTTTTTATTATTATTTCCGCTCATACAAACGTAATAGGTAGACCAGTTCCCTCCCCCCTCCTCCCCCCGAACCCCTTGCTCCTCCTCCCTCCCCATCTCCCAGTGCCTCCCCCCCAATTCCCAGATAATCCTTTATTCTGTATGCCTAACTCTCCTCTTGGTCCTCCTCTCCGATGACATACAAGGACCCAGTGGCATTTCCCTGAACCCTTTCTCGTGTTCCCCTTAAGCATAGGAACACTACTGTGGCTGTCAATCCCTTGCCTCCAAGGATCCTGGTGCCTTTAGCTGATGCTGGACTTTGTGGGGTCAATAGTGTGTTGCGCAGGGCATGCAAAGTCCTATTATGATTGCTTCAGCCCTAACTAGTGTGGAGAATCTTCAAATCATTGCTCCTCCCATCCTTTTGCTCTTACAATCTTACCGCCCCCTCTTCCGCAAATGTCCCTGAGCTTCAGGATGGGGGGAGATTAGGCTGGCTTAGTTCTATGTGGTTGATATAGAATCTCTGAAGTTCTGGATTGCGTTTTGTTGATTTTCTTTTGCAGTTTTGCTGCTCCTGCAATGCCCTTCACTCCATCCTGATGGGCACTCTTTCTTTCTTTCCTTTCTTTCTTTCTTTCTTTCTTTCTTTCTTTCTTTCTTTCTTTCGTTCTTTCTTTCTTTCTTTCTTTCTTTCTTTCTTTCTTTCTTCTTCTTTCTTCTTCTTTTCTTTCTTTTCCTTCCTCCTTCCTTCCTTCCTTCCTTCTTTCCTTCCTTCTTCTCTTTCTTTCTTTTCTTTCTTTCTCCCCTTCTTTCTCTCTCTCTCTCTTTCTCTCTTTTTTTTGTTGTTGCTTTGAGATAGGGTCTTGCTAGCCCAGACTGGTCTCAAAATCATGCTGCAGCCTCCTGAGAGCAGGGGTTACAAGCATGAGATAACTGGCCAGCTTCTGTCTTAAATTCATTATCATCACAGTAGTTAAGTACTATTGACTTCCGGAACTATATTTTTGTATCATAAAGAGGCTCAACTGGTAGAGGACTTGCTCTAAGCTGGTGGTTACACTGAGGTGGTCTGCCCGGAAGCTCTGTCCTTCTACTTCCTAAAACTTGTCTTATGCATTTCTTCAATCTGGTTTCCCGGCGGTATATCCTATATAATAATAAACCAGTCAGTGTTAGATAGTGTTTTCTGTCCTTGGAGCTACTCTAACAAACTGTTAAACCAGAGGGAGTCATGAAAATCCCTAGTTTATAGAAGTTGGTCAGGATTAAGAGGCCTAGCATTGTGTTTAGCCCTAAAATAGGGGCAGTCTTCAGTTTCCAGTACCTTACACCAGCAGCAAGGGGAGGGTGTCAGAATTAAATTGAAGGAGTTGGCTAGTGTCAGAGATCAGTTGATGAGGGTCTATAACAAGAGCTTAGAAGTTGCTTTTGCTAAAAGCAATGACTTCCCACTTGGGCCTAAAAATGTCCAGTGGGCAACTAAAGAAAGGACAAAAACTTAGCATCTCTGCCCTTGAGTTTACATCTGCCTCCTCTGCTCTGAGTCATCTTCCTCTTAACAGATCTGATGGATAAACATCTTGTGCCAAGAGTCTTATCTACAGCACAGGTAGCAATGACTTTTTTATGGGACAAGACTTCCTGACCAATCCTGAGATAATGATCAACCAGAACACAGTTTGATCAAGGCTGATTAATTAGGCATGACTCTTGTACCTTCCCTGCCCTGTATGATGTGAGCTCTTAGAGCATGCTTAATCTATTTCATCTTTTCCATATGGTTATAGTGATTACATTCCTTTCCACCACCACTTTTCTTTTTGGTTTCTGAACCAAGTGGCTGGGTCTTATTTGTTGGGATCTCCTGCCATACCCTGCCCGCCCCCAGAAATGGACTCTGATGTTTGGATTTTACATTCTAATGTTCTCTTCCACCCTTGAAGGTATCACTCTAAGGTCTTGCCAATACTTCGTGATGAGAAATCTGAATCAGTCTGCTCTTGTGTACTTTATACTCTGCAGGTGCATGGCTTCTCATCCCTCACTATGGAACATGTTTGGATTGCTGAAATTTCACCAGAATGTGGGATCATTTTAATCAGTCCGATTTAATGGTTTTTGTTGCTGTTTTTTGTGGTCCTGAGGGGTTGAACCCAAGGCCTCATGATCAGCAGGCAAGTACTTCATTAGCCTAGCTGCATCCCAGCTCCAGGAAAGTTTCTTTTATTTCTTATTTCTCAATAGTTGTCGTTGTGCTCTTTCTTTATGTTGAATATCCTTGGCTGGCTTTTTTTTTTTTAAGTTTTTTTTTTTTAATTCAATTGTGCATGTGTGCGCCTGTGTGTATGTGTGAGAAACACAGGCCGCCCCCGCTTCCGCCCGGCATCTATACATGGGGTCTAGGATCCGAACTCAGGACCTTCTGCCTGCAAAGCAGAGACATAATCCCTGAACCACCTCTCCAGCCCTCCTTGGCTGGCTTTTTGCTCTGAGATGCTTCCTATCTTCAGCTGATGATCCCCTTCATCACTCTTCCAACCCATTTGGTAGTCACTCTCTCAGCAGTCCAGTGAACCCTTTCATTGAGGCTGTTTTGCTTCACAGATGCACTCTCTTCTGGGCATACAAGGACAATTTGAAACTCTCTTCCTAAGGTATTGTGACTTCCTGTGAGGTGTTGATTTGGGTGCTTATCTTGGTGCTTCACTTCCTGCTGCTGCTGTTGGTTCTCCAGTCTGATGTGCCCTGACATGCAGGCTCAAAGTGAACACGCTGAAGAGCAAAGGGCAACAGTGGCTAGTCTGGATCAAACCGAGTGGATTTCTTCAGCAGAGATGATCTATTCTCCAGCAAGCCTCCTCAGGGAAGAACGGGGACTTCCGTGTAAACAGTCGGGTATGCCTCATTAAATGAACAATATGTGGGTGAGGAGCCAAAAGCAGCTGGGGAACCCCACAATTGCTAAATTAAGGAGGGCGGTACTATGGGTGGAACAGGTTCTGTGTGTTTCTCTAGTAGGCAGAGCAGCATATTCACACATAGCCTGAGGCTCTGAAGCCTGTAAGCACTGCTCTCCTCTCCCAGGCTGAGCACTCCCCCCTTCTCTCAAACCCCACCCCTGAGTCTTCCTTGGCCACCTGCCTGCTCTTCAGAGAACTGTTCTGGGGGGGTGGGGAGGGACACCCAAAACACTTGTAGCTGGGATTAGTGCTTTGATGTGCTCAACAAATATTTGCTGAAGAAGTAAATGATGAAAGAGAAAGGGAGGGAGCCAACGGTTCCTACAATTCCAAGCATACTTCCTCAATGAATTCAGCCCTTTCTTCGTATTTGCTGACCTTGAGCTTACGAATTGCCAGGGTTTCCTTTATTACATATATGGTTTGTTGGGCTAGCTACAATTTCCTTGTTTCTCTCTTTTTCATATCATCCGACCTATCTCATTATCTTCCATAATACCTTGGGAAGGTAAATATGTGTGTGTGTGTGTGTATGTGTGTGTGTGTACAGTCATCTTAAATCAGAAATATATCTGAAAATAAAGCCAAACCCTCAAAACAAATATTTTTTGGTGTATCGTGGATGTGCCATGTTCATGTGGGTATATGAATGTGTGCATGTAGATATAGTTCAATGCATGTACATACATGTAGAAGTCAGAGGTTGATGTCTGGTATTTTCTTCAATCACTCTCTGCCTTATTGTTTTTTAGACAGGGTCTCTCACTGAACCCGGAGTTCAATGATTAGGCTAAATTGGCCGGCCAGTGAACTTTAGGGATTCACCTGTCTCTGCGTCCTCAGAAACATGCTGCCCCTCCTGGTTTTTCACATGGGTGCTGGGTATCTGAGCGCAGCTCCTCATGCTTGTGTGGCACTTTACCAATCAAGCCATCTCTCCAGCCTACATTTTATTTAGCAGTGTTGGAGTTGGAATACTGAACTACAGTCCTGGCCCAGAGAGTTTAGGTACATAGTAGACTATGCTATCAAGGTTTCTGTAAATGCACCTTGATGTTTGTACAATAATGAAATGTTAGTGATGTATTTTTCAGACTACATCCATTTCATTAAGTCACACATAATGTGTGTCTGTCTAATGAGGAGATCTAGAACCCAATTTGGTTTTCTTTTAGTTCTTTTTTTTTAATTTAATTTTATTTTTTTAATTATTATTATTATTTATTCAACTGTGTGCATATGCGTGTATATGTGCGCGTGCGCGTGTGTCTGTGTGTGTGTGTGTGTGTGTGTGTCTGTGTATGTGTATGTGTAGAACCACGGACGAATTCGCGAACCACCATGGACGCCTCCACCTCCTTCTGCCCCGGGATTCACAGGCTCTGTCCTACCAGGACCAGAAGCGCAGGCCGCCCCCGCTTCCGCCTGGCGTCCATACGTGGGATCTGGAATCCGAACTCAGGACCTTCTGCCTGCAAGGCAGAGGCTTAACCCCTGAGCCACCTCTCCAGCCCTTCTTTTAGTTCTTTTTAAGTATGTGTCTCCACATGTATATAGCTTTCTTATGTGGCCCAGTGGAGCTCTCATGTGATCTAGTCAGAGTGGCCATTAGCTCTAACTACAGACAGACTGGGAGTTTGGAATGTGGCCCCACGTGCCTAGCTGAGCAACGTTTCTGTTGGACTGGAGTTGCCCACCCCGTTTCTCCCCTTACCTAGAAGTCCATGGGCTATCCCAGGGTAGCACCGGCCTGGGCACAGGCCAATCGGAGGTCAACAACCAATTGTCAGCAGCAGAAGAGAAAATTCCAGGTGTTATGGGAAACCCCGTGTTGTGGGTAATGCAGGTTGCAATTCAAACTGCTCATGGACAAGGGATGGGGAACCAATCCCTGTGCCGAAACTGTTGGCTGTCAGCCAATCATGTAACTACTAAGTTGAAAGCTCCCTCCCCTTGCCAGTAAGCTATAAAAACTTGCGCAAAGGGCCACACTTTTGGCCTGATACCGCTGCACCGGTCCGTGGGGACCTCAGGTTTGAGCCTGCAATAAAGCACTCATGCGAATTGCATCGGTGTCGGTTCCATGGTCTCATGGGATTCAGAAATCTGGGCACAACACTACATTTATGCATGTTACTCTAAATGCACATACATAAGTATTTATGTATATCGATTCGTAGATGGTAGTATCTCAAACTGCAGCTTTTAAAAAAATATTTTATTTATTTTGTGTGTGTGTGTGTGTGTGTGTGTGTGTGTGTGTGTGTGTATCAAAGGGCACTGTTTGTCTCTGTGGAGGACCAAGGGTGACTTTGGGAAACATCCTGGACTGCTTCTACCTTCTTCTTGCTTGGCTCTGGGATTTCCCAGGCTCCGCCCACCAGGGCAGAAAGTGCAGGCCACCGATGTTTCCGCTTGGTGTTTTTACTTGGGTCCTGGGATCCGAACCCTGGACCTTCTGCTTTTGAAACATAGTCTTTCTCTGACCCATCTCTCGAGCCCAAACTGCAGCTTATTTTGATGCTGAGAATTGAACCTTGGACCTCCTTCATAATAAGCACATGTTCTACTGAAGTATACACTCTACCTCCAAAAACACTTCATACATTTTTTTTTTACTTATTTGAGAGACAGCACATACACATGAGAGAGAGACAGAGCACACATGAGCAGGTGTTTGTGTGCCACAACATGTGTGGCACAATTTTCGAAAGTTTGTTGTCTTCTACCATGTGGACACTCTGGGGATCAAACTTAAGTCATAAGGTTTGCATGAAGGCATCTTTGTCCATTAGCCATCTGAACAGCCCCGTCACAACTTATTTTAGGATGACTGATCATTGAGACAGACTAACATCATGAAATTTATTCTCAGGGACTTATTATGCATATTAAATAAAAAAATTAAGGACTTCTGACATTCAAAAAGCTTAGACATTATTACATCTTCACAACAAAAATCAAAGCTGAATAGGCTGAAAATTAATGACTAATGATTTTTTTCTTTTTTTTAATTTTTTTTATTATTCAATTGTGCGTGTGTGTATGTATGAATGTGTGTGTGTGTGTGTGTGTGTGTGGTGTGTGTAGAACCACAGGCGAATTCGGGAACCACCATGGACGCCTCCACCTCCTCCTTGTTTACTCTGCCCGGGGATTCACAGGCTCCGCCCTACCAGGACTAGAAACGCAGGCCGCCCCCGCTTCTGCCTGGCATCTATACGTGGGGTCTAGGATCCAAACTCAAGACCTTCCACCTGCAAGACAGAGGCTTAACCCCTGAGCCACCTCTCCAGGCCCGACTAATGATTTTTCTTGGATCTATCAGAGAATGGAGGTCACAAGGCAAACTGTCATCTCATAGCTTCTCGAGCCAGAATGGGCAGAAGCATCTCAGTGGTACTTCTGAAGAATTATTTAAGGCTAGATATTGATAACGAAAGAATAAGGAACACCTGGGTTCATAGTCAGGGTAGGCTGTATTATGTTCAAGAATTTGCCTGGGCTTTTTTTTTTTTTTTTTTTTTTTTTTGTGGTGCTGAAAATTTATTGCAACCATAATTTTTTAGCACAATGTATTTGTAATAGACATGTCGTTTCTTATATCAACACTATGTACATAAATCCTTTCTATTTCCACATATTGGAAACATGGCCTCCTGTGGCCCTGTTTTTTTTTTTTTTTTTTTTTTTTTTTTTTTTTTAACTACGAAGAGCCAAGAAACACTGGACTTCCTCAGGAAAGCAGTAAAGGGCATTTTGAAACATGCCTATGTATTCTCTATAACAAAGGACTATTCAGTGAGTCAAAAACTTTAACAAAGCCCTATCTGACTTATGGGAAGGAAAATATCCAAATGTAGTCCCTCTAGTCTTCCTGTCTTACCTAAGTGTTAAATTCCTCAGGGAATAGGAAAATGATATACATCAGAAACCTGGGTGTGTGTCAAGAAAGGAAGAGAATTGAAGAAATGCCTTAAAGCGTACATATTTACTTTTCTTATTCTTCGTTACTCGAATAGGGAACTGTTCAAAGTCTTAACTGTACAATGAATTGGGTGACGCATGAAAGTAATATCAATGAAAACAAATGTCATTGCTTTAGAAAGCAGCAGAGAGTAATTGTGAATACTGTAAGGGACCTGTACTACTTGGCAAGCAGTAAGTGCTATTTGAGAGAGGATGGGGTGAGGAGGAAGCTGGGGGAGAATAACAAATGACCAAATAAGAGCAAGGTGCCATGTCTATGAAAATGTCATCAAGAAATCTGTTTTATATACTGAAAAATTAGAGATAGGACCATTGCATGATACAGCCATGCCACTCCTGGGCACATACCCAAAAAACTTCAAATCCTACTATGGAGACAGGCACACGTCACTGCTGCTCTACTGACAGTTTCTAGGAAATGGAACTGGTGTAGATGCTTACCAACTGCTGCATGGATAATGAAAACATGGCACATATGCACAATGGAATTCTATAGTGCTATAAAGAAAAATGAAATCATGAAATTTTCAGGCAAAGGTATGGAACTAGAAAAAATTATGAGTGAGGTAATCCAGGCCCATAAAGATAAGACTATACATGTTCTCTTTCATATACATATCTTAACCTAATCGTTAGTTTGTGTGTTTAAAATGAAGTACTTTCGATAACCAGGAAACTGGAAAGGGGATAGTGGGAGGATAGCTGAAGAGAGGGGTACAATTGTACAAAGGTGATATGTGGGTGGAAAGGGAGAATACTGGGCAAGGAGTGGCTTAAATGGGAAGGGATTTGGAGAGGGAGGAGATGAGAGAATGAGGGGGCTAAGCAAAATGAAGGAGATATGAAAAGGCACATAGAATTGACTGCTGTAATAATTAAAAACATGAGGGTCTGAAGACGGATACTCAGGATGGCTGGATGATGTCAGTCCTAGAAGCAACAGGTAACTAAACAAAAACTCCAGTGCTTGGTATGGGAATTGTCCATAGGAGTTTGTAGGGAGACCCTAGAGGCCCTCCAAACAATACAGACTCTTGCCATTCTTCTTGGTTGCCTACCTGAACTAGCTGATAAAACCCTATTGTTTTAGATACCTTGGATGCAATATCTATAAAAGCAAACTGGAACAAAGCTGGAAACTTCCTTCCTGCTGGCTAGCTTTCATAGTGCAGAGGATGCTATTGTATGACGCTTGATGTGTAAGGCATCAGTGATCTTAGACAGCAGTGAACAGTATACCAGCATGCCAGGCAAGATGCATCCACTGTTGCAACAGTGGCACAACTAGTACAGGATTAACCAACCACTTTGAAGCCTGCTCTGTAAAGAGGGAACCTATGCTTAGTACTGTAAACACCCAAACTCTTGAGGTCTTAGGCCTGAGGAGAGACCCTTCTATTGCTCCTTGGCTAATTGAACTCCTTTCACCCAGTCCTCTTTCAACAACTAATTGAAGTATCAAAGTGTCTTCTACATACCTACGTTTGTGCCCACAGAAAAAAGCCTTAATTACAGAAACCTCTTCCTGCAGTGAATGGAGCTGAATGATAGAAGTGAAATGCAGACCCAGGGCTACACAAGCTACTGAGAATAAGTGATGGCTTAGTCCTAAACATTTATATTTACACCATTTCTCAGGGAAAACAGCAGAAGAGGAGCAGACAGAATATAAATAACAGCCAAAAAAAATAGGGAAGGGATTGCAAAATGCCAACTTCTTTTTTAAAAAAATTATTTATGTATGCATGTGTGTATCAGAAGGCACTGTGTCCTGTGGAGGCCCAAATTGACTTTGGGAATTATCTGAATTGCTTCTACCTCCTTTTTGCTTTCCCAGGCTCTGCCCACTAGAGCCAGAAGTACAGCCCTGTCCCCCTCTTCTATTTCCACCTGGTGTTTTTATATGGGACCTGGGATCTGAACTCAGGACCTTCTGCTTGGGAGTCAGAGTCTTAGCCCCTAAGCCATCTCTCCACCCCACAAAATGCCAATTTCTAAGCATGACACAGTCATAATAATCACCAGCAGTTGTAATTAGTCATTTGGGGCCTACACAAAACTGGCCCAGAATCAGACAGCTAGGAAAGGAGAAGGACTCAAAGGCCCTTTCCATACTGAACTATTGGCAACTAAGATTTGGGGAGACCCCACCAGGCTCCAATGGGGAGCTCCAACTCATGGTCACAGGGACAACCTTGGTCAAACTTAGTGGGACACAAAACAAGAGTCATGAATATGGAAGACAGATTTGTAGAAAGAAGTATGGTTGATAATAGTAGGAGAGATAACAGGTTCAGGGAAAATGATTAGAATGCATTATATGCTTGCATGAAATTGCCAAAGAACAACATTTATTACTAAAACATTAATTAAAGGATATACTTGAAGTCAGTTTATGTACCTGTATATGAACTTTATAATGTGTATGCATGTATGTGTGTGCTTTTTTTTTTGAGATAAGGTTTCATACCATAGCCCTTGCTGGCCTTGAACTTATATCAATCCTCTTGCCTTTGTTTCCCAAGTGCTTATGGAAGAATAATGCAGGCTTCTTCTTTAGCAAAGTTGTACAGACACATCAATCTTTATTTAAATGAGCTAATCTTTATTTAAATACACTCATCTAATTTTGGATTTTCACTTTTGAAATCATCTTTATCATGATTTTCATCCCAATTAATACACAGGGATCCTGAAAACTTTAGATGGTACAGGAGGAAACACTTTCAAAGCTCAACTTTATTAGGCACATTCTATTAGGAAGAGAAAAAAGTGCTACCTTCCTAAGGGTTCAGAGGTGGCTTCTCTTGTCAAATGAGGCTATCCTCTGATCTCTGTCTCTCCTCATCTCTCAAATAAATAAAATATTTTAAAAAGTTGAAGTGTTTGGTGGGAATGCAAATGCTTTGGAAAACTGGTTGGCAGATTCTCAAAGATTAAATATAGTTATGTGATCCAGCATTTCTACTCCTAGCTGTATACAGAAGAGGGAAAAGAAGACACAATCACATAAAAACTTGTACCAGTTATCGGAAAAAGAAAAAAAAAAAGGAAAAAAAAGGAAAAAAAAAAGAAAAGAAAAAGAAAAAAGAAAAAAGAAAAGAAAAAAAAAAAGGAAAAAAAAAAAAGAAAAAAAGAAAAAAGAAAAGAAAAAACAAACTTGTACCAGTGTGTTGGGGACAGAATTATAACAGTTAAAAGGCAAAAATAAGCCAACTATCCATCACCCGATGTATGGAGAAATAAAATGTAGTACATTTATGCACCGAATATAATTTGCCTTTAAAAGAAGTGAGGTACCTGTAAGAATATAGATGAAACTTGAAAACATTATGGTAGATACAGGAAATATTGCATTATGTCAAACTAGACAAACCTAAAGAAATTTTTGAGTAGTTACTGTTGACAGTGAGGTAGTTGCTAGAGACTAGGATAAGACTGTGAAGTGACTGATGGTGGGCATGGGGTTTCTTTGGAGGAATGATAAAAATGTATTGATATCATTTGTGACAATGGATACATGAGTACAAACATAAATCTGTGTTACATGAATGGTAACTCAACAAATATGTTACTAATGAAAATAAATCAAATAAAAAATAAAAAAAACCCTCAATCCAGAAAATTCTTTTCTGTTGTTTTTGCCTGGGCTCTACTTACACTATCTTATTTTACTTCTGATTTTGCCTTCATTTTCATCCCTCAAACCTTAATTTATATTCCTGAATCTGGAATTTAAAACCTAGACAAGCTACACTGAGGATCAACTTTGCATTTATTTACAGAAAACATAAAATTCCAGGGTGTTACTTTGACTGCTTAAGCAAAGTTTCAAGCATCCTGAAACCTATCATCAGCCATGTTTATATCGTGATCCTGTAACAAAGTTATTTACTCAAAATCACCATAAAACTTAATAATCCATTAAGTATTTCAAATCCCATTTAATTAGCCTTGTGTCATAGTTAAGGACAGGTGTCAACTTGACTGTCGAGGGTTTGAGCTCTGGGCACAGTTGTAGAAAGTTGATGGTTGAGTTAAGCCCAGAGCAAACCTGCAGGAGATTGTCTGGCTGCTGGGAAAGACCCAGCCCATGGTGGATGGGATTAGGCCCTGGATAAATCACAGAGAGCTGGTTGAGAGAGTTGGCATCCTTCTGTTCACTTGGCCAGATATGCTGGTCTGGCAAGTAAGGATTGTCCATCTCTCAGCTGTTATGTGGTGATGGTATGGCCAGTTCCCTCGGCCCTGGTGTTGGTGCATGCTCTCCCGTCAAGCTGGAATGAGAACTATAACCAGGAATCATAAGAGAGAAAGTAAACACCTTGTTCCCTTAAGCTGTGTGATGATCAATTATCAGCAACCATGCAGGCAGACTGCAACACCTTGCTTCCAACTATTTCCAGTTTTATAAATTAAACCTAATGCCCACAATAAATTTGCCATTATACTAGTAATGTGCAACAACAACAATAACAACAAAAAAACAACTGATCCTTTTTGAACTGTTCTGACCAAAATGGTAGTCACTGGACATGTGTGGTTACTGAGGACTGGAAATGTGGCTTGTCAAAATTTAGATCTACTTTAATTATGAAATACTACACACACACACACACACACACATACACACACAATGTAGGACTGGGAAGATGACTGTGTAGTTATTGTTTTGAAAATGAAAGGACAGATATCTAGATTCCCATGGAAAATCCCATGTAAAATGTTAGATAGTGTGATGGCCTGCCTGTAATTTCAGCCTGAAAGGTAGAGTCTGGGAATTCCCAGAACTGGGAATTAACCCTATAGGAGAGTGCTGTGTTTCATTAGAGGTTCATCCTCAAAAGAATAAGGTGGAAGAGTGATTAAGGATGATTCCCAGTATGAGTTTTGGGTTTCTACATGTATGCATGCTTATGTGTACTTGACACATGTAAATATGCATGCACACACCAACATGAAACCTTCCCCACATATATATGAAAATTCATCATAGTTCAGTGAGATCTGAGAAAAGAGCACATTTGTCCTCTTCCACTGTAATATAATGTTAGAATTGTTTTGCCACATTATTTTTGATCTTACAGGGCCTTTATGTTTGCATAAAAAAATAGGATCTATAAGGTTGCCCTTCACCATGTGCCCTCTGGGGATTAAAACTCAGGTCACGGTAAGGTTGTACTCCAAAACGGACTAGCTGGAAGTTTTAATGAAGTTCCAGAACCATCAGGCTAATCGTTGAAAAAATGTTGATGCTGGATGAGGGGAAAGAGTGGTTTTCGAAGTTGATAGGTGGACCGAGAGTACTGGGTTTGGACTTGATATTGGGTCCTTTGCCCAACACAGGAGGTGTGGTCAGGTCAGTCTCTGACCGTGACCCTGCTACCCCTGAGGATCAGGTAAGCACAGGGACTTTTGCAAACACCAACTGACTATTAGGGAGCAGTGACCATCAAACAGAAGCTCTGACTATGGGAAATGGAGGACCGGGAATCCTATCAATCCAATTGTCAGGTTTGAGTTCAGGTGCAACCTGGGGTTTCAGATATCCAGAAGGTCTAGGAATATATATTGTGTGTATCTCATATCATTCCTATTGAGAAGAACTGCTCTAAAGAAACGTGCTTTTGAAAGATAAGATAATATGAACCCTTCTTACATGTTAGAGCTGCTGCTCTCATAACAAACTATAGCAAAGGGGCAAAGTTTTTAATTATACTAGTGAAGACTTTCTGTACAATGAAGTACTCTGTGTGTGTGGTATGGGCACACAGACCTATGTGTGTCATAGCATATGTGTAGTCAGAGGACAATCTTGGGTGTTGGTTTGAGAACCAACCTTTCACCTTGTTTGAGACAGAGTACCTTGGTTGTTTTATTGCTGTGCACTTTGTATGCCACACAAGTTGGCCCATGAGTTTCTCTGGTCTCTGTCTCCCAATGCACTTTGGAAGCACTGCAATTACACATGAGAGCTATGATGCCCACTTAATGTGACTTCTGGGGTCTAGAACTTAAGACTTCACACTTAAGCAGCAAGCACTCTGTCCACTGACTACCTCCTCAGCCACATACATTATTATACATGACTATGTAATTATATAGATTATAGATGGATTTTCTATAATTTGAAAGCAAGGATGGATACAGAGATCATAGGTGATCCTGGAGAAAGCCAGAAAAACAGCATAGACTGTTTGAGTGGAATCTATTTCAGAAGAGTGAATCTAGAGAAAGCTCTAACTACAACAGAATCTCACTAGCACAATGTCACAAAGACATTTACTGTTTGCTTTTAGTTATCAGCATCCATGGGATTTAGACCTGACCTATGTGGACTTTTCCATGTCATGAACAATTGATTTGTTAATTAGAGTACTGCTGTCCAAGAAGGGGTTAGTGGCTATGTATTTGGTTGGAAAACAGTTGAACTGTGGCTACTGTGATTGAGAAACTGAATTTATTAAATTACTTCTCAGTTAACTCAGGTTGAACTAGGTCTAGAGACTGTTACTTAAAGTACATGGAGACCAGCTTAGCCATGCTCTGCGAGTTGGTTAGAAATGAACAATCTCAGATAACGGCAGACTTCTCAGAGGCAGGAAATATGCTCTACAGTTTGAGAAGGCTGACAGATGATTCTCGTGTACATGGAAGTCTGCAAAGTATCATCTACAGGATCTGAATACACTAAAACCACTTAAAATTTTTATCTGAAAGGTCTGCAAATATGTGAGTGCATATCCCTCTTGTTTCTTCCTCTGGAAACTATGCTTTTCTTTAAACATATTTTTCTAAGGTATTCAGGACTCCCAATCAAAAACTTCTATCTTATGGAAAAGTAGTTCCATGAAGTAAGGATACTGATTCATTTAACTGAAGAAAAAGCTGACCGTTTTCGTTTGTCAGGTAAGCACTTTCTGTCCATGTGTCTTCGAAGGCCAGAACCTGGGCACGATGAGCATGGGAATTCCTCTACTGTGCTCTACTTCTTGTGCCTGAAACAAGAAACCATCCACCCTGCTAATCAATATTTTGATCTTTTTTAAAGATTATAGTAATAGTGTTATGTAAGTGAGAACCAACCTATCATGGGGTGTGTGTGGAGGTCAGACACAACTTTGTAGCATCAGTTCTCTCCTACTTCTACGTGGATTCTGGGGATTAAACTCAATTTGTTAGCCTTGCATAGCAAGTGCCTTTACCTATTAAGTCATTTTGCCAGTCTATTTTTAGACAGGCAAGCTTGAAATATGTTTTGTAGCCAAGGGTGACACTAAATTTCTGATCCCAGCATTACAAACATGTGGAACAAAGTCAGTTTTATGTGGTGCTGAAGATGGAACCCAGGATTTCATGCACCTTCAGTTCTCTCCTAACCTATTTTTAGGCTTCAAAACAGTACATACACAGCTAGACATGGTGGTGCGGGCCTACAATCCCACCCTTGGTAGGCCATGAAGAAAAATTGCCATTGAATTCTAACCAATGAGAATGAGAGTTTCATGCAAGATCTTTTAATTTTAATTTATTATGTATGTATATCTGAGGTCATTGTGTATCCTGTGGAGGACCAAAGATAATTTCATCCTGAATTGCTTCTACCTCCTTTTTTCTTGGCTCTGGGATTTCCCATGCTCCATCCACCAGGGCCAGAAATGCAGGCCAACACTGTTTGCACCTGGCATTTTTATATGGGACTTGGGATCTGATATCAGGACCCTCTGCTTTTGAGGTAGAATCTTAACCCCTGAGCCATTTCTCCAGTCCCAAGATCTTGTCTTAAAAAATAAGACAAAACAAGCTCACGTATATAGTCAGGCATTTTGATATTTGCCTCTAATTCTAGCACTTAAGAAACTAAGGGAGGACATTGTGAGTTTGAAACCTGTCTGAGCTACATATTACGGAGAAACCAAAATAAACAAAACCCTCAAACCACATATTCATCAGCACAGCCTGGTACCTAGGTAAATTTATATATATATATGCTTTTTTAAAAATTTAAATTGGCCACAAAATCTATTCCAGTGCAAATATAGTCTTTGCTAATCTATACAGCCAGGAGCACTTGGCAAAATTTTAAATACCAATGTACTGATGCCAACTTATTGGTTGATTCGGGCAACAACCAGGAATTTTTTTCTTTTCCTTTTTTTTCTTTCTTTCTTTTTTTAAACGAGGAATTGTGATTTTTATTCCATTAAGTGATCTTATATCCAGGAGTGAAACATGCTTTTAATGTACAGTAGCATAATCACATTCCATTGTACTTTAAAAACTAGCTTTAGCACCAACTGAAGACAAGTCTAGCAGAAAGTATTATTTTTGACAAACTATTTTTCAAGTGAAGAAAATTAAGGAAAATTTGTATATTTGCAAAATTTAACTCCTTTGAGGCTTACAGCCATAACTTTCATTCATCTGAACAAAAAGGTTGAACATCAATATCTTTCCCCTTTCTTTTTTTTTTAATTTTTATTATTATTATTTATTCAACTGTGTGCATGTGCGTGTGTATGTGTGCGCGTCTGTGTGTGTGTAGAACCACGGACGAATTCGCGAACTACCATGGACACCTCCACCTCCTTCTGCCCTGGGATTCACAGGCTCCGCCCTACCAGGACCAGAAGCACAGGCTGCCCCCGCTTCCGCCTGGCGTCTATACGTGGGATCTGGGATCTGAACTCGGGACCTTCCGCCTACAAGGCGGAGGCTTAACCCCTGAGCCACCTCTCCAGCCCTCTTTCCCCTTTCTTGAAGTGGGGTTTTCTCACTTTGTTACAGGTCAGTTTCAAACTCATGGGCTCACACCTTTCCTGCCCTATTCAGCCTCCCAGTAGCTGGATCACAGGCATTAGCCACCACACCTGTTAGGGAGAGAGAACATATTTTCCTGAGACTTGTTATTTTTTTTTTTCTGTTTTTTTTTCTTTTGCATGTGTGTATGTATGTGTACAGATATTATGTGCGGGGAAGTGTACAAGAACATGCTCCTGATTGCTCTCCCACCTTATTGCTTTGCTCTGAGTCTTCCTAGGCTCTGCCTTTGAGGGTTTGGGTTATAGGCTGCTGCCATTTCTGCCTTGCATTTTTACATGGGTTCTGGAAGTCAAAACTCAGGTCCTTTTGCTTGTGAGACAAAGACTTTAACCACTGAGCTGTCTCCCGGCCTCCCCACCTTTAATTTTTTTTATCATTATATGTGATGGGAGTACACACATACCATGGAATGCATGTCAGGTCAGAGGAAAACTTTGTGGAGTTGGTTCTTTGCTTCCACCTTTATGTAGGTTCCAGGGATCGAGCTTAAATCATCAGGTTTGCGTATAGATGCCTTTACCAGCTAAACCATCTCATTAGCCAGTTTTTTTTAATATAATGCCTACCTACTTAAGTTAACCTAGAACATGAAACCACTAAGTTTCTAGAACTGATCAGCTATTTTCAGTGATAGCTTTTGTGTCTGTAATACAAAACCATGAATAAAAACATTTCTGAGATCTAGACAATAGCAAGTCATTTTTTTAAACTTCAGTTATTTTAATGTGTGTGTGCACCAAGACGGGGGACGACATGTTCCTGTGGAGGACCATTGGTGATTTCTGGAATCATCCTGGATTGCTTCTACCTCCTTCTTGCTTCATTCTGGAGTTTCCCAGGCTCTGTATACCAGGGCCAGAAGTCCACCTGGCATTTTTACGTGGGACCTGGGATCACATAAACTCAGGAACTTCTGCTTGTGAGGTAGAGTCTTAACCCCTGAACTACCTCTCCAGCCCTATTGCTTTAATCCTGGCACTTGGGAGGCTCTGGCAAGACTATGGATTTGAGGCTACAGTGAATTGCAGGTTACCATGGGCAAGACTAATACTCCGTCTGAACAAAACACAAAAACTAAACTATGATCTCGAATAATTTATATTACCCATAAGCCTTTGGGCAATCTGTGGTCAAGGGCAGTTATGAATGTGACCTAACATAATATTGTAAACTTAAAACATTTTAAGATTTTATTTTAGAATTAAAAAATATAAATCAAGCATATAATTCTTGAATGTAAACTGCAGATGACTTTCTGTCATGTCAAAAGGCAGGACACGTCTAGTGGCCCAAATTATCCTGAAACTCACATGGGAGCCATGTTTTTGAGGTTTCAAACTCATGCAATCCTGCCTCAGCCTTTCAAGTGCTGGGAGTATAGTCATGTTCTCTCATACAAATTTACTGTAAATTTGCCTTAGAGAAACCTTTTTCTACTGTTCACAATTATGAAAATGTCCAAACTTCTATGCTAAGGTGAAGACTTACTTTATGTTAAATCCTGAGAATTAGATATTTGTTCTTAAATCTCAAAATGATTCAAAATGACAATTTGAGACATGTAGGCTGGGTATACAAATAAAGATGTCTCATGCAAACCTGGCAATTTGATTCTCAGAAGCCCACATGGTGGGAGGAAAAAAACTGACTTCCAAATTTGTCTTCTGACCTCCACATGTACACTGTAACACATGCACTCATGTTTCTCTTCCTCATATTTTTAAAAGTTGTCTCATTACTCTTGCATGTATGTGTGTGAGTGTATCAGAGGCTACTGAATGTGCCTGTGGAAACCGAAGGGTGACTTCAAGAATCAAGATTGTTTCTACCTCCTTTTTGCTTTGCTCTGGTTTTCCCAGGCTCCATCTTCCAGGATCAAAAGTATAGGCTTCCATTGTTTCAGCCTGGCGTTTTTACCTGGAATCCAGGATTTATCTCAGGACTCTCTGCTTTCAAAGCAGAGGCTTAATTCCTGAACCACCTCTCCAGCCCCTTCTTATAAATATTTTTAAACGTTAAAAAAAAGAGACATGTACAATCTGGTAAAACTGGCTTAGTGTGGCCTCAAAAATTAACTCACCATACAGGGTCGCAAGTGTTTTTAACATGAGGAACAGAGTTGAGCCTCACTTTAAAGTGCAAATTTATAAACACAAAACTGGCAAATACACTTCCAAGAAGACACATTAGTCTTCTTCATGAATTTAATTTTCTCATGGAGAACTGTCCATGTCTGGAAAGTGTAGATAGGACCACTACATGTTTAGTAAATGTGGCTTGTTTAGTAAGGTTTGTTTAATAAAAGGCTCTTCAGGCACTTGGCAGTAAAAGAATCAGTCATCAAGACATTCCCAAGGCCTTTGTAGCCATGAAGCACGAAGCAGGCCACTCAGAGGAAGCAGCTGAATGCACTGTTGCTCTCAGCTGTGTTTTCATACATGGGACACATGCTGTTCGTGCCCTGATGCGCTGGATGTGGAGGCTCCTCTCCAGGCTTCTCTTTCACCAAGAAAGCGCTTTGGAAGGCCAGGGAGTGACACCATGGAAAGGATAATTGAAGAATAACAAGGATAACATTGAGGTTAGTCTACATAATCACCCCATTTGGTACTATTTTTTTATACATTACTTTCGGACCTCACAGTGATGAAGAGGCTTCTATCCACAATATCTCTAAGGATTATTCATTCACTTAGTGCTTGCTTTCCTTTTAGTCAGACAAGAGTCTTATTTGCATTCAGTTTTAGATATTTATTTACTTACATTAATTAGTAGAAAGGAGTTCTTAAAAATATTTATTATATTTGACTCTAGAAATGATAGAAAATAAAAACTGGTACAATTACATTACACAACTTTGGAAAGGCAGGTCTATTCTTCTACATCAGAGAAACGTTTTATGCAGTGGCAGAAGTGCAAACGCTTAAGCAGTTGGTGATGCAGGGTAAACGTTGCTCACAGAAGGAGCCCTTGTCTCTGAAATTTTCTCCTCTGCCATTATTTATTTTTGAGCATACACTAGTCCAGTGTAAAGAATTCTGAACATAAAAGGCACCTAGAGTAAAATTAGACCTTAAACAATCAAAAATTATGATGCATTTATATCAAGAAAAAGGCTTCCCTGAAAGACACTGATACTGCAAATGCAAAAGTCATTGCAAGCTAAAGTATATAAATGCTTACCTGAATCTGGACACAGCTGACAGTCACTTTTGCATTACAAGCCTGCAGATGTCTTACGCCCATCTGAAGCGGTATATGCACTATATACATTCTCTCAAATTTTCTGTAAGATGTGTTTTGTTGCATTAGAGTGAACATTTGTGTACTTCATTATGGATGTATTAAAAAATCCCTGTTCTTCAGATGTGCTGCAAAACGTAAGAAAGCCCTCCTTTGTCATTATGAAGCCAATAAAGCTGACATTGTACTATGACTGAAGCACCTAAAGTACATTCTTACCAATTTTTATCTTCTGAGCTAAAATTAGGATCCTCAGGATTTGTATAAGTATACAAACATTACCAGTTATTTCTTTAAGCAGATAAAAACTTAAAAAACATGAATAATCATTTACTACAAAGATTCAAAATCCAAGTATGAGTCAGTACCAAAAATTAATTTAAAAAGAACAGAACGGAAAGGGAGGTCAGTAAGAAAATGAATGTATACATTTTTCTTTTGTAATGGAACACTCAGCGGAGCCAGTTTGTGTTTAGCTGGGTCTGTTTCTTGATGCTGGTATCCATTTTTAGCACTTCTCGAATGGCCATGGTGGCATAAGTAGAAGGAGGAAGAGAAAAATCCATTTTCAGAGCTCTGTATTTGCCTTCTGCTAGATAAGAAAGAATGGTTAGAAATTGATGGTGACTGTAGACCAAAGACCATAACAAAACCTATACTACTTTCCTAAGCCTGCAACTTCCCAAGGGCCCTCTATGGATGACACCATGGAAAAACGAGCTCTGTGAGAGTATAACTAGCTGAATGGATGGTAATTCTACCCAGGAACATCGATAAAAAAAGAGACAGAAAAGAACAAGAGAGAAATACATGGGGGAAAAGACCAGCAGTATGCAATGAGGAAGTACGCAGTGTCCAGAAGTATGCTTAAGCATCAGTGTGACCACTGTGATGCTTATCTTATTCAAGACTCTCCATCTGAGGTAAAGATAAACTGCAGTGGCAGAAAACACAGAGTATGAAATAATGCCTACAATCCTAGCAGTTATGAGACTGAGGCTACAAGACTGTCGTTAAGTTGAACATCAGCTGGACTACATAGTGAATTCCAGGCCAGCCTGGGTCCAGAATGAGACTTTGTTTCAAACAAAACAAAATAATACAAGCAAGAAATCCAAAAGCTGGGCATAGTGGCATAGGCTTATAATCTCAGCACTTGGGGGGCTGGAGAGGTGGCTCAGGGATTAAGCCTCCGCCTTGCAGGCGGAAGGTCCCGAGTTCGGATCCCAGATCCCACGTATAGACGCCAGGCGGAAGCGGGGGCGGCCTGCGCTTCTGGTCCTGGTAGGGCGGAGCCTGTGAATCCCCGGGCAGAAGGAGGTGGAGGTGTCCATGGTGGTTCGCGAATTCGTCCGTGGTTCTACACATACACAGACACACACAGACACACACACACAGACACGCGCGCGCACATACACACAGTTGAATAAATAATAATAATAAAAAAAAAAAAAAAAAAATTTAAAAATCTCAGCACTTGGGAGACCAAGGTAGGAAGGTAGAGGATTCAAGGTCAGCCATGACCATGTAAGACCCTACTTCAAAAAACAAAAAACAAAAAACAAAAACAAAAAAAAAAGAAAGAAAGAAATGGAAAGACAGGCTCAGAGTTTGACTGACAAATAGCAGCAGTACTTCCAACTCCATTTTTACCTCCCCCAGTATCTCAGATGCAAATGGTAGACCCTCCTTCTCTAGGGATGAGGACACCTTTGATGGGCTACAAGCTTAAAGCCCATGATGAGATCTTTTGCCAAGTCATGATGACTTTGAAGCCTGGAATGACCTGACCAGATGTTTAAGGACAGAGGAGAGGTCCCATCACATGATTTTTGTATTATCTGTTCTGCTTCACCAGAAGAACACGGTGCTGACAGTTTACTAACTGCATGAAAAGAAGGACTTCTTTGCATCAAAGATATGTTTTGAAAGGAAGAAATGGGATCAAAAAGAGGAGCATTTTCAACTATTCTATGAAAGCTGAAAATAAAACTTAGTCTAAAAAAAAAATGATATGTACTCCTGCAATACTAGCAACTAGGAGGCTGAGGTAGAAGGATAGTGGTTTGAAGCTAACCTGGACGACGTGGTGAGGCTGTCTCATAAGAAATAACCAACAACAAAAAAGTCAAGACACAAGGGGAAACAGAAAAGGAGTATCGAAACTTTGACAATGAGAATGAAAATTAAAATCTTGAAACCATCATTTTGAATTTTCACTCACCAATGTCTTTTTTGGAAGACGGGAAAGAAATTGAATTCAGTTGCTCATCTGTTTTCACTGGGATGGCTTTATTTATCTTCAGTTAAAATCACTAAGGTCATAAAATAAGATGACTGAACACAAAATAGAAATCAGACTGAGTGGGTGGTGGTGATAAGAACTTCTTCAAAAATGACATTTTTAGAGGTGGAGCAATAGCTCAGTAGGTAAGGTTCCTACTTGTAAACCTAGCAAACTGAGTTCAATTTCTGGAAACCCACATGATGGAAAGAGAAAACATACTTGTGAAAGTGGTTCTCTGACCTCCACCCATGGGCTATGTCATATATAATATGCATGCCTTCTCTTTGTCCCTTTCAGATAAATTAATTTAATTTAAGAAAATTGCTTTCATATGAGAAGACATTTCACAGTTGGTACAGAACTGAAGACTTACCAGAAGCAAAAACTGGTGGTGGCTTTCCTTCTAGGTTGTCCACATCTGTGTTGAAAAGTGGAATTTTAGGATCATCATATGCAACGACTTCCCTTCAAAATATACAAAGGAAAAACAAACCTGAATACCAACTTTAATAATTGGTGAAAATTGCTCACTCCCATTTGTTTAGAAAGAAATGTATTTCTACTCTAAGTAATTATAAGTAGATCTCTGTTTTAACAAAATAGGCCCAGATTTCATGAATAACAGCTTTCATAGTATAAAGTAGGATGACAAATAATAGCTTCACTTTGTATAGATAGGGTTGAACTGATAGGGCATTTCTATTTCTTCTAGAGTGGTCACCACTGATGTCACCTTGTGATGAGTGAGAAACTGCTCTCTGCAGTGTGGAAGATAAAATTCAACTCTGCTCTAACTTATGCCCACAAAAGAAGCCAACGAAGGAAAGAGGGAAAAGAATTTCCTGGCAAAGAGTAATTATCTTAGGGTTTCACTTTACAATTATGAAACATTAGACAACATTAAACATCAAAGGTATTTTAAAATGAATTAAAACATGTATCCTTTTTTCTCTAGAACATGTTACTAAAACAACTGAGATTAATTTCACAATGTTGCGTGAGTCAAGGGTGGCTCTGTGAAGAGGTTGTCAGTACACTGGCAAAGGGTTCACTTCCATGTTTCTTAAACAAGTTACGGAAGCTTACAAAATGTAAAGGAAATAACTTTCATTTCCTGACTTGAGTCCACACAACCTGGTCATAGTACTGACAATAGGAAGAACAGTAACAGTTAGAAACCTGCCATGCTAGGTTCTTACTGCTGAAAAACACATAAAGGAAGCAGTTACAACTCCACACAGCAATTCAGTTCCACATTCTTGACTATTTACTCACCAGCTGACATTCTGAGGACGAATAATGATCTTTCGATAGGCCCCTGATAAGGAATAGTCTTGAATTTTGTGTCTCATGTTGTCAATATCAAGATTGTCTGCTGTGAGCATCTCCCTGTAGGCTTCACTAACTAATACAAAATACAGAAAGTTAATTGGAATGCAGCCTATCAGTAAATCCCCGTGAACTAGACAAGTTCAGACAAACTTTGCTATGAAATTAGTTAATTTTATTTAAAATCCACAAGTTTTCTCTGGACTAGGTTTGAAAGGTGGACAGAGCTCAGTGTTTAAAGCTTCTGTCTCACAAGCAAAAAGGACCTAAACTCGGATCCCTAGATAACACGCAAAAATACCAGGTGGTTATGGTGGTCTGCCTGTAATTCTAGCCCTGGCGGTAGAGTCTAAGGATCCCTAGAGCAAACTAGATAGTCAGACTAGCCCTAATGACATATTCTGGGCTTAATTAGAGACCTAGGCTTACAAAAATAAGAATAGTCATTGAGAATAATTCCCGCTATTACCTGTGGGCCTCTACAGGCACACACAGTGGGTCAAGTACACTCATGTATCTATTCCCATACATACACATGTATACCCACTTGCATAAAGCAAGCAAGCATGCACTCATGCACACACACACACACACACACACACACACACACGAATTCCATGTATGCATGCATGAAAGAAAGATATGCTCAGTAATGCAACTTTGAGCACTGGTGGACACTAGGTGTGTGTATATTACAGGTCCAAATGTTTAAATGCCACCCAAAAGGCCATGAGTCACAATCTCGATTATGGTATCTTAAGAGTAGCTTTATCGGGGTTAGGGGAGATGGCTCAGTGGTTAAAACCTTTGTCTCACAAGCTAAAGAACTTTAATTCTGATCCCCGGATCCTGTGTAAAAATGAAAAGCAGAAATGGCAGCTGCTGTAATTCCAGCACTAGAAGGCAGAGCCTAGGAAGCCGCATAGCAAAACAATAAAGTGAAAGAGCAACCTAGGATGATTCTTGATGTCACCCTGGGTCTCCACAGTTACCCCCCCTCCCCACATGCAACACACACATACAAATAAATCAGATAAAATAAAATAAAGAGTAGCTTTGTTAAAGGCCCTCTTGAATTTATATTCTAATTGGTATCAGCATGTTCCTGATCTGTGTAAGAGAAAAATGCATGTCCCTTTTTCTTTCTTCTGATATCTGATTTGGGTATCAGCCTGACTACGTGATTCTCTGGTAACTAACAGGTAAAGCACTACTTATTCTCAGTGTTTCAGTAGGCACTGAGCCTGACCCACTGTAGTTGAAAGAGAGTCCTATGGTTTTGCTATTGGACAAACTAATTAGGCTGCTCCAGTTATGTTAGTAACGGTGTTCTGGAACTCAGTATGGAAGATTCCTCCTCAACATAGATCTGTCCTGGATAAAACAAGGTCTGAGAAAGGCAAATTAGCTCCCTTTCTCTTGAACCTGAGAATCCCAAGTTCTCCAGTCAATGAACACCAGGACTTGAAGCAGCAGGCCCCAGGTTCTTGTACCTTGATTCAGAGTTAGATCACTGGCTTCCCTGGTTCTCCTGTGTGCAGCCTCGGACTTCTTAGAATCCACAATTGAGGTAGCCAATTCCTCTAATAACCCCTTTCAATTTTTACACATGCTATCTATTCTGTCTCCCTCGAAGACTCTGACTAAAACAAAGATGTGTGTGGCTTTTAACCTTGTAAGTGCCTTCCTTCCCATCAGTTCTTGGCTTCCTTGGTTCTTGCTCAGGGTAAGCCTCTCTACTCACCTTACTCATACTCCCTCTAATCCACTTCTCCTAGGAAAGTTGGCCAGTATGCAACTTTTTTTTTTTTTAATTTTTATTATTATTATTTATTCAACTGTGTGCATGTGCGTGTGTATGTGTGCGCGTCTGTGTGTGTGTAGAACCACGGACGAATTCGCGAACCACCATGGACACCACCACCTCCTTCTGCCCCGGGATTCACAGGCTCCGCCCTACCAGGACCAGAAACGCAGGCCGCCCCCGCTTCCGCCTGGCGTCTATACGTGGGATCTGGGATCCGAACTCAGGACCTTCCGCCTGCAAGGCGGAGGCTTAACCCCTGAGCCACCTCTCCAGCCCCCAGTATGCAACTTATAAGAATTGCAATTTGGTTGGCTTAATCAACACATAAATGACAGATTCTTTTTTTTTTATTTCAGCTCATACAAACTTATTAGGTACACCAGTTCCCTCCCTCCCTCCTCCTCCCCCTGTACCCCCTGCTCCCCCTCCCCACCCCTCTCCCTCCCCATCCCCCAGTGCCTCCCGCCCCAATTCCCAGAGAGTCCTTTCTTGTGCATGACTGATTTTCCTCTGGGCCCTCCTCTCCGATGACGTACAAGGACCCAGTGGCCTTTGCCGAACCCTTTCCCGTGTCCCCCTTAGGTATAGGAACACTGCTGTGGCTGCCAATCCTTTGCCTCCAAGGATCTTGGTGCCTTTAGCAGATGCTAGACTTTGTGAGGTCAATAGTGTGTTGGACAATGCGCAGGGCATGCAAAGTCCAATTATGATTGCTTCAGCCCTAACTAGTATAGAGTATCTTCCATATCATTGCTCCTCCCATCCTTATGCTCTTACACTCTTACCGCCCCCTCTTCCGCAAATTTCCCTGAGCTTTCAAGATGGGGAGAGACTAAGCTGGCTTAGTTCTAGGTGGTTGATATAGAGATAAATGACAGATTCTTATTAAGCCCTCCTAGGGGTATTTGTTTCATCCAAGAGCTTTAGTCTCCCCCCTCCTCATA
Source organism: Typhlomys cinereus (assembly GCA_023101885.1). Lineage (NCBI taxonomy): Eukaryota > Metazoa > Chordata > Mammalia > Rodentia > Platacanthomyidae > Typhlomys > Typhlomys cinereus. The sequence continues at coordinate 335,225 of JALPQD010000166.1, read as the reverse complement.
CAAACTTAATAGGTACACTGGTTCCCTCCCTCCCCCTCCCCTCACCCCTCCTTCCCCATCCCCCAGTGCCCCCCCCCAATCCCCAGAGAATCCTTTAATGTGAATGCCTGACTCTCCTCTGGGCCCTCCTCTCCAATGACGTACGAGGACCCAGTGGCATTTCCCTGAACCCTTTCCTGTGTTTCCCTTAAGCATAGGAACACTACTGTGGCTGCCAATCCCTTGCCTCCAAGGATCTTGGTGCCTTTAGCAAATGCTAGACTTTGTGGGGTCAATAGCCAAGGGCTTTAGTCTTAAATCAATTTGTAACTCATAAAATTTCAAGGAATGTAACACTGATAACTAGAATAATTTTGGTTTCTCACAGAAAACATAGTTTAACAGAACAATACCACCAACAGACCGGTCAGCTGGGAAGAGCCTCCAGATCACTCTCACTAAATAAACTATCAGAGCTGCTTTTTTTTTCCATCTCTGAATCTTTGAACAGTAAGAGCTTCAACTCCTGTCTCTGTCAATAATGGCACTCATGGAAGTAACAAGTAATTCTCATGCCTCTGGAGACTGGGAGATAAAGGAAAGCTATTCCTTCTTTTTATTTTGCTCAGATTGATGTCCATGTTGTAAGCTGAAACAATCTCCAGTCTTGATTTACCAAGAACCTGGGATTACAGGCCTATGCAATGAATCTGTTCAGCCTCTTAATTTAAATCATCTATCTGAATGCATTCCTTTCTGGGAGCCTTTCAAAATATAGTTTATATATTTTGAAATTTAAATAGCACTTTAAATGTTATTTAGAGTACTTGGGTTTCCCTCCTCCCATCTCTTTACTCTTGGTTATCAGCAGTTTAATAACATTATACTTGTTTTAATGGTTTTGCCCAAAGAGGAACTTACTTTTATGTTTTGGGTAGATAACATCGAAACCAGGCAAAGGCATTACCACATCATGAATGGAGTAATTATGAACATCATCTTCGTTAATATAGGTGGGTGTGGCTACAAATCCATAGGTAAGCAATAGGTTAAGGAAAAAAAAGAGCAATTGAGATACATACTAAAACTAACCTAAATTAGGATACATACTTTTTGTCTTTACTATTTCAAGAAATAAATTAATATAACATAATATATAAATTACGTATATTAATAATAAATTAATATACTTTCTCTATTTCATTTTATTAATATTGTGTGTGTCATAGGAACATAAATCATGTGGTCAGACTCTGGATCCTAGCTTGCTCTTTTTTTAACCAGGTGTGGAACACTGATTGAGAGAGTAAATCTCATAAAAACCAGAATCTTTCCCAGAAGTACTGGGATTTAAAAGATATAGTAATGGCTTAGCGTTAGACCAGCCACTGTAAAGGGTTCACAGCAGATGGGACATATGAATATTTGGGGTTCAGTATATATTAAATGACCATTCTTAACATAGTCAGCCTGGCACTGACTTAAAGAAACTTTAAAATTGATCAAAGACAGTTAAGAAGCTGCAGAACTGAGACACATATGTGCTAGATCCAGATTAAAGTTTGTAAAGCAGTTTTAGCCAGCACTGGCCCAAATCCTATTCTGTTACAGTAGTTAAGAAATGGAAGCCCAGACTAAGCTGCTTACTTAAAAAAAATAAGTATTTTTCATCAATAACAAAAATTAGCAGTCTGAGCTCATGTGACCTTTCCATCTTACTTACTGCACATCTCTTTCTTAACTAGTAGTCAGGATGGAGTTCTAAGCTACTGATATTAAATGCATGAATTCTAACTTGGATTAATAATATGTATCATTTTACCTCCTTTGAGAATAAGGTCTCCTGGGACAGGTTTCAGCCCATAGTCTTCTATCCTTTTGCTTACCATGTTATTCCACACATAGCTTTGATAACTATGAATATACATTAAGCGATTATTTCTTGGTATCTGGAGGGAAGGAAAAAAAAAGCCAAGATTTTGATAATTAACATTACTGTACTTTCCAGGTATTTTACTTATTTAGGGGTGATCTTAACATAAGCAACTTAGATTTTAAGTCTCTGATTGTAGAGATTGGAATGTACAGCAGCAGCAGCAGAGCATTCACAAGGCCCTGAGTTCCATCCCAAACACTTCGAAAATCAAAAAGCTAACAGGTGAAAAACTCAACTTAAAAAATCTGACATAGGGGCTGGAAAGGTGGCTCAGGGGTTAAGCCTCTGCTTTGTGGGGGGATCCTAGACCCCATGTATAGATGCCAGGGTGGCCTGCATTTCTGGTCCTGGTAGGGCGGAGCCTGTGAATCCTGGGGCAGAGTAAACAAGGAGGAGGTGAAGGCAGTCCATGGTGATTCCCAAATTCGTCCGTGGTTCTACACACACATACATACACACATGCACGCGCACATACATGCACAACTGAATAAATAATAAAAATTTTAAAAAATCTGACATAAATAAATATCTTATTGAATAACAGCTTATAAACAGAGCTTTAACAGTCAGCAATAGAAAGTATTCACACTGTGCATTTACAATGTGCATATCCATACAAGTAAGTAAATGTTATGAGGTTTACACTTTAAGTCAGACACGAGCTTCAACTAAAGGAACTTAGACATCAATTACAAAGCCACTGAGGTTTTAGTTTCTATAACTATAGAGGAAGAGCACCTAAAACCATTGACTACATAACAAGAATCCGTGTTATTTTGTACATCTGGGGAAAGACATAAATTTAAGGGTTAAAATGTGAAGTGTCTTAGATTACACACATACAAACACTCATCAGTATGGCACTTTTTCTTCACTAATCAAACTAACATGTACCATATTAGAAGCTGCCTATCCAACTTTTTTTTTCTTGGACATTTTAAGGTCTAATGATGATGACAATCAAGAAATGACTGCTTTCTCCAATCCCATTTAATTTATATTAACGTCCTTGAATCTTACTTCTACCCTGACACTTTCCCTGTGCTTTCAATATTAAGTTTCCTGTACCCACTGCTCATCACTATCCAAGTCCTAAGAAGGTTTACTCAAGTAAAGTTTCTTGGAGGTCACAAAGGATCTTCATTTCACTACTTTTTCAAAATTTAGTAAAATCTACAAAGATGAAGTTTAAAAACCATTAAACCATCTCATTTGCTTGACTTCACAAATTGCACTCACTATGCCAAATGCAGAGACTATATTCTTCATTCCATATTTTGAAAGTCCTCGAAGCAGCTGCCCTTCCACACACCTGTTGACAGGTAGTTTTTTGAGAGCAGCAGCTGGATCTTTGGTCTTTGCCCATTCTTCCCTGCATTTAACCAAGTACCCCTTTTCGGCTGCAGGGGAGAAAAAAGTTATGATCAAATGACTTATCCAATAGAAAAGCATTCACAACATACTCACAGTGAAACTTAAAAACAAAAAACATTATTGGTGAATGATGATGTTATGAAGACCCCAGGAACAGCTTTGATGAAGAACCATCAATAAGTACAAGTTTGCATTAAGTACATGTCTGCATGTATCCACAGTGAGAGCTGGTGGCTGTTCATTATCATCACAGCTAATTCAACAACCACAAAATCATAGTAGTAGTTTGATCCTTTTTCCATTGTACTATCAGGTTTAATGGGTTACATTCATTAAAATTACATTTTATCTTTTTTGTTTACAAATGAAGTACTCAGAGTGAGCATTATTAGTTTGACAATTCATGAAATAATACTCAACTCCCTTTTACATAGTGTGCTTTTAGAGCTCTTTACTGAAAAAAATTTTACTCTAAAAATCCACAAGGTTATTTACCAAGATTTTATATTTCATTATATTATGCTTTAACAAAATGGTCACACATACAGGACTCTTACACTGAGAGACTTAGGATCAAATAAAGAGAAATGAACTTATTTCTTAAATGTGTAATCATTTTATGAATAAATTGATGAACTAAAGAGCTCAAACCAGGATACAGATTAAAAGTGTCAAGTATATATATACAATTTATGAAAAATACAAAGAAATAAACTGCACTTTTAATTTTAACAGAAAAAAGAATTCTAAAATAACTACACCAATCTGCACAATTACTTTTATTCAAAGTGATTCTATGAATTCTATCGAGCAATAAATTCCATGTATTTTCTTAATAATAATTTTCTTCTCACCTCCAGAACGGGGTTTCAGTATTAAATCCATGACTTCTGTCCAGGAATTTTGGAGAATAGCTCTACAAATACACAGTGTTTATTTTACTTAACTTTGTATTATGATGAACTTTATATAATCAAATTGTTTGGGGCAGAAACAAATAATACTATTTACAATTTATTAAATTTATTAATAAAATTTACAGCTTATACACCATTTAAACTTTATTAAATTTAATTTTGCAAAAATTATGACATAAATTTCAAGTATAAATTTAAACGAACTTGAAAAAGGAATAAAATGGATGACATAATTCTTATGTTTAATATATTTCAATTTAAAAATACTGTAAGGGCATAAATACACTTAATCATACTTTAAATTGTCATAGTAGAACTATAAAAATCAAAGTTAAGTCTTTGTAGGTGTTGTAACATATTTCTTCCTCTATGTTAATTATGGGGGTGGAAAGGTTTAAGGAGGGAGGGAAGACATGAAATGAGAGAGAAGGGAGTGGGGGTAAAGTCAGATAAAACTAAAGACATTTGAAAAAGCCATAAGGCAATCTGACACTTGATAAGGTAATCAAAAGAAAGAATAAAAAGTCTAACAGAGACAACCTATGTGGGCAGACAAGGCTGCTTCCAGAAGACAGATTATTGAAAGAAAAATCCCAATAGCAGAGATGGACAACTCCCTACAAATTGATTAAGGAAACCCTTAAGCACTCCAAACAATACAAGCAATATCACTGATACTGGTTACTCCCTTAAACTAAGGTAGGACTTCACTGTTGAAAACACTGCACACCTTAGTCACAAGGCACAGAGTACAGAGAAATGGAGCTATAACCAGGATGGAAGCTTCCTCCTGGCTGGATAGCCTTCACATTGCTGGGAGATGCTATGCAGTGTGCTGGGAGCACTGGCATCAAGTCTTAGCTGGGAACCCTGTGTACTATGATACCAACCAGCTAAGCAAGAGTCGAAAATGTGCTATGAGGGGTAACTGATTTCTGATTGGATCTGATGCTTACTACACAGGTGGGAATTCACATCTGATACTGTAAACCAAATCAAAAGCCTGTGCCTGGGGTGGTCACAGAACCTAGAGGGAAGCTACTGCAGCCATTTTACTTAATAGGCATAATGTCAAACTGCATTCTAAATATTTACACCTGTGACCATAGGTTACTGCTGTCAACTTTGGCCAAAGAAGCTAATTTGAGAATTCAGAAGCAAATGCTGCAAAGGTTCATTAACAGATTGAAGTGCTGAGAGTGATTGTTGGATGCCTGGCTGCAAGTGAGATGTCTACATCACCTCTTCTATAAAGTTCTACAAATATTGTGGGAGAGGGACAGAAAGACTATACGAGCCAGAGGAAAGGAAAGGGGTTAGGTGTAGAACACTGATTTCCCAGCATGCCACAGCTCTGACTTTCTTAAGATTCATCAGCAACCATTTGCACAAGACTGGGGCCATCATTATCCTGTCATAGAAAGGTGAAGGGATCATAAGTCCCCTTGAGGACTCAAGAGGCTCTTGGCTAATGGGGGAGGAAGAGACATTTTCCTCAGTGGAAGGTGCCCAAGTTCCTATAAATAAACCCTTATCCGTGATCTTATAAGCAACCCAAATGAAACTCATTGACTCAGAAAAAAGAAAGAAAGAAAAAAGAAAAGCAAAAATAGAAGGGACACTAGCTGGGAAGCAGATTAATGAGCAATTATTTAAATCAATTTTCTCTGGAATACAAAAATCACGTGGTTGCAACAGTGTTCTGTCAAATTAATTACAAATACATAGACTGATACAGCCCTCCCATAAAGATTCCTGTCCACAACAATGAGCATCTTTACTAGGCTTATCTGTGTTTTGTTTTGTTTAATTACCAGTTTGTTTTTCTGAAGAAGGTATCATGTAGTCTAGGCTGGCACCAAACTCAGTTATGTAGCTGAGGATGACCTTGAATTTCTGGTCTTTCTGTCTCTACCTCCTTGGTAGTGGGTTTATACTTGTGCACCACTATGAACAGTTTATATGGTGCTGGGGATCCAACTCAGAGCTTGGGACATACTGTGCAAACACTGTTTTAACTGAGCTATATCCCAGAACTTTTTGTTGCTCTAATTTAGGACAGGTTAGCCTGAATTTCTTTTAAAAAATTGTTTACTTATTTTCAGGCATGCATGCCACAGCGCACATGTGGATGACAGAAAACAACTTTGTGGAGCTGGTTTTCTTTGACCACTTTTACATGGGTTCCAGAAAATTAACTGGGTCATCAGACTTGTGTGGCCAAGCACAGTTATACCCAGTGAGCCCTCTGGACAGCTCTGGCTTGAACTCTTGTGATCCTCCTGCCTCAATCTTCTAAGGAACTGTCCAGGACTACAAGTATACACTGCTAGCTGTGTCTAGCTGGTCTAAGTTTTAAAAAGTTTCTACTTACTGAGTACTTACTATATTTTAGACAGAGAAAAAGGTGCTATAATAAATACTTCATTTCCATCCATCTGTGGAATTGGAATCATCTCCATTTTGCAGATGAGTAATGTGATACTCAGAATTTCAAGCCTGACCTCACTGCCTGCACTTCTATTCTTTGCATGCTAATCAGAGAGGCACAGGGAACACATGATAGGATTTATCACTCTGTCCTTGTAAAATCATGAATGTTTGCCAACAGTGAGCCTATACAGACCTCCCCAGCCTAGTTTCTATCTTGCTGAAACAAAGGCTAAAACACAAGGAAGAACAAGAGTTTTTAGATTACTTCCAACTTGTAACTGCTGCCATTCTAACTCCTACATGAATAGTTACTTTATGCAACACATTGTACTGGGCAGCAAGATTCCCAAAGGAGGTTCCCAGTATTTATTGATGGCTTTCTACCATAATTTGCCCCAGAGGAGTTTCCTATTATCTAGAAGTAAATCCGAGTTCTTAAAGTCCTATCTACTATTTATACCCTCTAGCATTTTTTTAAGGGCGAGAGAAGGCAGATCAAAGATTAATCAAGTGGGAATCAGTTGTTAAGAGAGATCTTGGCTTGGCAACTCTGGGGTCTGAGCTACCCAATTGTTAACTGTTGGGTCACTTACTGAACTGAGACTTAATCCATTAAAAATAAAAACGGAGGGCTGGTGAGATAACTCGGCTTGGCAAACTTAGTTCAATCCTGGAAGCACACAAGGCACATGTGTGCACCTCTCTGTCTCTGACTCCCTCTCTCCTGTTCTCTCTCCATACCTTTCTCCCTTCCTCAGATAGATAAATAAACAATAAAAACAAATACTAAAAACAACAATAAAATTCCTGGAGGGCTGCAAAGAGTGGGAGAAAAATTTACTTTTTTAGTTGCATCTTTTTGAACTTTTGAGTACATGTGTGTACAAATGTGGTCAAGCTGAATGTCCCACTAAATCAATTTTCACTTTATTTTTTTATTTAACTTTTTTTTTAATTTTTATTTTTTATGTGTCTGTGTATGTGTCTGTCTGTACTAGAGGGTACTGTGTGTGCCTGTTGAAACCCAAGGGTGACTTTGGGAATCTGGATTGTGCCACCTCCTTTTTGTTTTGTTCTGGAGTTTTCCAGGTCCTGCCTTTTACGCTGAAACGCAGGCTGCTGTTATCTCTGCTTGGTGTTTTTATGTGAGATCCATCTCTCCAGCCCAATTTCCACCTATGAGAACCTGGAACTGATTTGGCTAGACCAGTTTGTTAGCTAGTTCCATGGATCTTAACTCAGGTCCTAATGCTTCAGCATTTTTACCTCATTGCATGTATCAACTTAACTAGAAATAAACTTAAATTGAGGATGTAGACCAGTTTCATTAGATCTAAACATAAAGAATCCAGAAATAAATAAAAACACCACAAACAAAAACCTGGTTTATCATTTATAAGTGACCACTTTTGAATAAAGTTATAAAATTAAACACAAACCTTCCAACTTGATAGGTAGGGACAGCTGTCGTTCCAAATCTTTGCATTCCATAGTAGTTAATAAAACCAATCTCCTTGAGAGAATTCATAGCTTGCTGGACTTGATCATCTGTTCCTGTTATATTTCTGTAGGGGTCCAAATTGGTTAGAAAAAAAATGTACAGTCAAATACATGTGGGAATGTACATGCTGACTATGGCTTGGCTTCTATCCACATCTTTCCTCTTCAGTTTTCTCTCTACTTCCCAAGGTCTATTTGTTAATGTGATTATATACTTACAACAGAAAATTCACCATTTAACCAGTTTTAGTGTAAAACTTAGTAAGCACATTGTCAATGTTGTGCAGAGTTCCCTTGTGTAACTTTCCAAAATCAAACCCTTTCTTTTCACTACGTCTTTGCTGGCCTGGAACTCCGTATGTAGACAGGCAGTGATCTCTGGGTCTTTATCTCCTGAAAGCTATGATTACAGGCATGTGCAATCATGTCTGACTCCAAATAGAAATTCTGATGCCATAAAGTACTTCTCCATCTCTATCAACCAAGTAACATCTGTTCTCCTTTCTGCGAATGTTTATTCGGTGTACCTCATACAAATGAGGTAGTAATAGGCTCTGTATCTTTTAACACGGTATCCAAAGAAGACAGTGCATTTCTGAAGGCTATGCTAAGTTTTGGCGGGCTTAAGGGATTAAAATGAAGATTTGTCAGTGGAAATACTACCCATTTATTTGCTCTCCTTGCTTGCCTGATAACCTGATTATCTGCACTTAATTGCTAAGTATGAAAATGGACTCTAGGTGACCCTGCTAGCCACCCCCTGCTCTGAACTCCTACCTGCAGCTCTTTACCTGACAACAACAGTGAAGTGATTTCCTTGAAGTTCTCCCAGTTTCAGAGGGTTTTTCTTGTAGCTGAAATTCCCTAGCTTAAAGTTCATCAAGCATTTATTCAGGTGGGCAAGTCTTTGTGCACTTATTCTTTGAAGACAAAAGAGGTAGAAAAAGGATTATCAGATACTGAGTGAGGACCAGAAGGCCAGAACTCCTTTTGAGTCAGTAGACACTACAATAGGAATTCATAGAATAATCACAGGATACAGGAGCAACAAACGCCCAAAAGACAGCTTTAGCTATCCTGGAGATTTCTGGAGACTATCCTTGCTATGCCAGGAAAGTCTGATTAGCTATTTCTTGTTAAATTGAAGCAAAATTAATATAAAATCTACTATCATAGGCGGGAGAGATGGCTCAAGGGTTAAGACTCTGTCTCACGAGTAGAACTTCCTGAGTTCAGATCTCAGGTTCCATGTAAAAACACCAGGTGGAAACAGCAGCAGCCTGCACTTCCGACTCTGGTGGGCAGAGCCTGGGAAATCCAAAAGCCAAGCAAAAGGGAAGTAGAAGCAATCCAGGATGATTCCTGAAGTCACCCTTGGTCCTCTACAGGGACACACATATATACACACCACACACACACACACACACACACACAAATAAAAATAAAATCTTAAAAAAATCCACTCTCATGATTTTAAGTGTTCTATAACACACATTTCAGTGGTTTTTAGTGTACTCATAGTGTTGTACATCTGTTGTCACTAATTCTAAGGCCCTTGCATCATTTGGACAAGAAACCTCTCACCTACGCAAAGTAAGTCTGTTCTTCTCTAGCTACAGATTTCCTCATTTTGAACATTTCATATAATCAGAAATCATACAATATGTGGCCTTTTACACTTGACAACTTAATGCATTTTTTTTTAAAGGACAGGGTCTCCCTGTATGGCCCAGCCTAGCTACGAACTTGTGATTCTCCAGGCATAGCCCACAGAGTGCCAGAATCACCAGTCTGTGCCACTACTACATCTAGTATCACCATGTTCTCAAGGCTTATGCCACAGTGCAAATTTGTACTTTATTTTTTAAAATCACCTTTCTTGAATATACATCAGACAACTATTTCACAGCATCCCACACCACCACAGAAACAGCCCAGAATTATACCCTTAAAAGTGAGGGTGCTGTCTGAGAAAACATAGGTTACAGCTGACAAGGTCTTTGTATTATTGTTTAGAGTTTTAATTCAGGGGACTGCATGTCAAACTTGGTTGTAAATTCACAGCAAACTCAATGACTGACTAGGGAATATGACAATTTTGTTTGCAAGCCAACTTAACTGACACAATACACGAAACCCTTTAACAACAGCCAGAGAAATACTGGCCCAGGGTCAGAAAGGAGACTGGCAGGAAGAGAAACAAGTCACTCTGCATGAGACAGTTCCTGCTTGAGATCCTGTTGGAATTATGAGGTGACTTTAGAGCTGCTTATCCCCAGGACTGATCAATTCGGCAGGAATTAGAATCCCTTCATGGCAGAGTGGGTTTATCCTGTTCACCAGTTCTCACGGGAAAGGTCAATAGGCCCAGCCCATAGGTCCATTAAGCAAATGCAGGGTGCAGCCTGTATCCGTGAGATAAGTGCAATGTGCTTTCAAAGGCCAGCATTTAAGTGGCTGTTATAGTTTCTTACAAAGTCAACAGGAAAATGAAAAAGGCAACAAAGTCTCTGAGGGAGGAGCATTTCCCTGACCAAGTATGACACCTGCTGGCCAACCAGAAAGAGACGAGCACTATCAATCTTGAAATCACTATTTTTTTAATCCTCCAATTAGCATTTTTGTTTTATGACATGCTGGGAAGATTCTGAAGACCTTAAATAAAGGTGGAAATTTGGTATTGTTTTTCCAGGGCCATTAGCTTTATATCAAAACTATTTCAATTAGTAACTCCACTGTTAAATTTATTATAAATCACTCCTATCTATTTTCTCCATCTCTTGCTATTTCTTCCTCAACTTAAAGGATAAAAACAAAAGCACTTATCTGTCTGAACCCACAGTTGTTGAATTATTCTGTTCCTGTTACCTTCCTATTGCTGACAAGGCTTAGGCCCCTGTTTCTTCACCAGAATATGCTAGTAATCCATGTCTCCAGTTTCATTTATCTTACTCCACCTATAATGATTAACATGGTTTCTATTCACAAAGCCCCTTTAAGATTAAGGTAAAGGCCAAGTTAAAAAGCCTTAACATGACTTACATGGCTCTCAGGATGTGGGCCCTACCTCTCCTGAAGCTTACCTGTTCTTATTCTCTCTTTCCTCTCTCCTTTTTCTCCTCTTTCACTCATCATTCAACACTTTTTTGTAATTTTCTATTTTTTTCATTTATTTTTATTTTTTTTTATTATTATTATTTATTCAACTGTGCGCATGTGCATGTGTGTGCGTCTGTGTGTGTCTGTCTGTGTGTCTGTGTATGTGTAGAACCACAGACGAATTCGCAAACCACCATGGACGCCTCCACCTCCTTCTGCCCCGGGATTCACAGGCTCCGCCCTACCAGGACCAGAAGCGCAGGCTGTCCCCGCTTCCGCCTGGCATCTATACGTGGGATCTGGGATCCGAACTCAGGACCTTCCGCCTGCAAGGCGGAGGCTTAACCCCTGAGCCACCTCTCCAGCCCTCTATTTTTTTCATTTTTTAAGTAGAATAAAAGTAATGAACTTCATGACATCTTCATACATGTCACGTTGTATACTCACCCCTCACCTGTTCCTCCTCACCTTTGCTTTCATACTACATGCATTCCATTACTTTTCTTCTCTTTTTACTTTTCCTTCTTCCCTTCTTTCCCTCTCTTCTTCCCTTCTCATAGTCTCCTTTCTACTTTCATGATGCCCCCCCACACTCTCTTTCTATTTCTCTCCTTCTAGTATCTGTACCTGTTTTCCGAGTCTGATTTATTTTACTTAACATAGTTAACATCCATTTGCCTTAAAATGTTTTGGATTGTTTATTTCAGCTTTGCCAATCTCCCCCATCATTCTAATTTTACTACATATGCTCTGAAGTGAGCTTTCTTGCCACATGTTCACAAAACTAAAGCATTAGCCAATTGTGCTCCCCAATACTTCCAATTTAACAACTTAGACTGTCCCCAGACCTAAGAAACATCTCATCCTTCTAGAATTGAGACCAGTGGCTCTGACCAGAGGCAATATTGCCCCTCCTGAGGGCAGTTCTTCAAGTCTGGAGACACTTCTGGTTGGAACTGTGTAAGAAGCAGAGAGCTGGTATGTCAGAGTACAGAGGTGGGGGCCTTAAGTCCCCCACTTGCTCTCACCTACTCTAAAGCAGGTGTCTAATTTAGCACTGGTCTCAGGCAAGAAGTCTATTTGTCTCTCTCCCTGTTAAGTCAGAAACCATCTTTTCCATCTATATATCTCTGTTACATAACAAGAACCCAATTACTATTTGCAGCTAAATTTTAAATAACACATGACATTTCATGAATTAAAAAAAAAGCACTTATTCTTTGGCACTACCATAAAAATACCTTAAAATTACTCAAAGTACATATTTGATATAAAATATTAGAAACATAGAGAAGCAGACAGACAGAAAATAGATAACTATCTTAAAAAAGCAGAGGCATCATCTAAAACTGAAATCTCAAAGAGCAAACTCCAGGATGTCGGCATACAGTGCAATGGTCTGCTTACTTGAGCACAGCAATCTCCTGAACTGTGATGGCCCTTTTGTCTTTGGTCCCCATGTAGGAGAATATATTTGGTTTCACTCTGGGAAAACAGAAACAAAGGAATTTGAAGTCAAGTTTAAGCAAACCACACTTCTCATCATTTAAATTTCAAAATACATTTAAAATAGTGAGAGACTAAGGAAAAATTTTATTAAAAATTTTATACAGGAAAACATAAATGAATATGCACACTAGCAAAGCAATAATTTCTTTCTTAGCAGTGCTTGACTTGAAGCATTTGTGGCCATTAGTGAAAAACTGATGTTCAAAGATTTGACTAACCAATAACAAAATAACACACTTTCATTCACCATAAGCAATACATTAACATTGCAAAGAAAAAATCTAGAGCTATAATGTACCAATACTTTGAAGATTTTTCCCTTCAATTTTTGAAAAGTGAATAATATGATTTTTTTCCTTTAATATATGGCACTGCTTTGTATTTAAAATATGGCCATATACTTAGAGGACCCACCCAGCAAAATCCCAACTCTAGGTCGTTGAGTTTTCCTTTGAGAACTATTATCTCAGAACTCAGGTACTGCAAAGGATCAGACTCTCTTCAGGAAGCTAGTAAACAGAGTAGAATAAAATATTATTTAATCAGGTATGATGTGGAAGCTTTGACCCCCAGTACCTCAGAATATAACATTTAGAAATAGGGTTTTTAAAGAGGCAACCAAGTTAAAATAAACCTAATCAACCTGACTAATGTCCTTACATGAAATGGAAATCTGGACACAAAAGCATCAGGGATGCAGAAGACAGCCAAGTGAAGACAAAAGTGAGAAGTGAGCCATCTGCAAAGCACTGAGAGGGCTCGAAAAAAGAGTAACACTGTCTTCAAGAAAACACAGAGCTTCGAGAAAATTAACTTCTGTTGTTTCAGTCACTTTGTGGTATTCTGTCAATACTGTTCTAGCAAAGTAATCCACTGCCACCATGCTTAAATGGAATTAAACAGTAACAGAACACAGATCTGCTTGGTGCCTGCAGCCATTTTTACTGAAAATATAAGCACATACAAAGCTTCAGCACTTCACTGGCCCTCAAAAGCCACCATGTCTGTCGTGCTCGCATTCCTTTGGGAAAATTTCACCTGTCAGATTTTCTGCCTAGACAGAATCCAGGAATGAAAGCCAAATGATATGCACTGCAGTGTGTTTTCAGGGAAAAAAATCACTTTCACTTTTACCTGGATATACTAGTTAACTCCCAACTATGGGAATGATTTACTTCCAGAATTTTCAACTTGAATTATTAGTACTGGAGTAAAAAAGCCAGTTCTTCTCCTGCCCAAGAAAAATATCATTAACATGGAAACATAAAAAAATATATTTTTCTGGTGTTTGATTTTACATAAAAATAAGATACTAACCTTAAATATTTAGATAGTACATTAATAGCATCCATAGTGTCTTTGTTTTTCTTGTATAGTACGAAGTGGCAGTAACGTCCCCTAGATTTTGGCCAAGAATGTTTTCTTGGATCTTAAAAACAAAAATTACATGTTATACATATCATAATAAAAGTTCTTTTTTTCTTGTGAAACTTTAGAGAGTCAAAGAAAAAATAAGAGATACTGTAGTTACAGCTATATAGGCTATATTTATTAAATTTTCTGCAATTGGACCCTCAAAACTATCTGTCTATATTTAAAATTGAAAGCTGAAATGCAGACATTGTGAGAAATGACTAGGACCAGGCAGCAATCTTCCCACAGCAGATATGTGGAGACAGCCCACAGGGTAACTGGATTAGTGTATTCCACCATGGCTAACTAGCCCTTTTGATGTGCAGTCCAGAGGAAGAGGGCTATTATGGCAGAAGGTACAGGGGCACAGTAAGAGTAGCGGAGACTGAGTTTGTGAGGATTTGCATTTACAAGTTGGTTAATTTTCCAAAGGTCACGTCTATCACCAAAGGTTTACTTCTACAAATGTCTACAGATGTCTATTTAAAGAGAGCAGCTAGCAGTCAAAACATGATTATTACTCCAGAACAAAAGAAACTAACTGATTAAGCCATGGTAGGGACCAAGCACCCATTCCCAAACCTTAGTTTGATCCTTGGAGGACCATATAGGGGAAGGAGAGAAGTGATATCCAGAAGCTGTCCTCTGACCTTCATCGCTGATTGTGGAATCTGTTAGTACTTTCTCTTTCCCTCCTTCTCCCAAATAATAAATATATAAATCATTTTTTTTTAAACTAAGACACATTAAGCTAACCTCTAAGCTAACTTTTGATTGTTCAACTCCATGGGGGCTGATAAACACTGTTCTTTGAATTGAACATTTCAGTTCAACTACAATCTAGAAACATACATTTTAACAATACAAAACTTAAAGAGATTTAAGCTGCTCAAAGAAAACTAATACTTTGGGAAAACAAGCTGAAGATACTCATGAGTCAAGGATGATACACAGCTCAAAAGAACACACTTAGTTGACTTGATTTCTGAAACTTCATGAAGGAAAAAAGTATGAAATATACATTATACATTGCGTAACCAACTAAAAAGAATCATTTTCTTTTCAAAACACAACCTCTTGTCTAAAATAATCTTTACACATGAACTAATGAATCCTTTATCTTCAAAGACGTCCAATGTGCCTGGTACTAAAGTTGTAGAGCTGACTTTGTCAAGGCAAAGCACTGTTTGGATATAGGTTAGTGACTTCTGTTTAAATGTAAGAACCATGAACCAATGTAAAAACTGCCATGGTACATGTTCCTTCTTGATAAATTGGTAACTCATTTCTGTCATATACAGAAAAGAACTAAAAAAATTCCCTTTAGTTCTTGGTGTGAATTACTTGCAAGTACCTTAGAAATTATGAATGGGTTTTTTAGGCTTTCTTTCCAGCTCACTCTGAGTTAGCAGTTTCTACACTTAGTACTTGTGACAAACCATTGGTATTTCATTTTGTTTACGTGATGAAACACCAATCGCTCTTACCTGCTGCAGTTCTGACCTCTGTCCAAATGTATAGCATAAAGAGCACAAGAGAGCAATATTTAATTTATAATAATATTAAAGTGCTTTAGAGGTGAACATGCAAATGATCTTATGGTAAGTCTACATGGAAGATTTCTATAGTCATGTGATGGGTTACAGTCATTCAGACATTAACAATGGAATGCTGTGGAGGCACATGGTGAACAAACAGAAAAATTCCTCCAGCACAACAGTCCTGTCTTGATTTCTTTATGATGGGAATGAATATCAGCTCATCCTCAGAGGTGCACTGTCTATACTCATAGGACATAGCAAAAGTCACAAAACGATGTATCTAATGTGTTTTTCTTAAATATGAGGTGTCTAAAATGTATGTGGCTTTCCTTTGTGTTGAGAATATAGTTACCTTTTGGCCTCATGCTTCACAGTGTTTTATGAATTCCTGCATTAAAGTATAAAAATTCTTAAAATTTTAAATGTGTTGAGTGATTATAAGAGAACAGGTCTCTACACTCACATGTAGAAGATGATTTATGAAACTTATCCACTGAACAAAATGTTCTGACTTTTTTTAATCTTCATTTGAATAAACTATATATACATGAGATATTTTTGAAATACTCAGAGAAAAATTGAAAATGTGCCAGGTATCTTAGTAATTGTGTGTGGTAATAGTTTGGGGCTTCAGTCCTTATCTAATAATTGTGCATTGAAGTACTTATGAAGTATTTAAGTATTATCAAGTATTTATACTTTGAAATGCTTCAAAAAGTAAAGAAAGTAAAGTTATGAATTAAACAGAAAGGAAATTCTGGAATCCTTGAAGATGGTTGATGAAGAGAAACTCTAAAATAAGTACTCCTTCTATTTGAGTACACAGTTGAAAATGTCCATAAGTAAATTGAGAGAAAAAACAAACAAACAAACAAACAAACAAGTATGACACAAGTTAATGAAGTAGTTGTAATTTTCCTTAACTACTGGTCCTTTAGTACATTCACATGTGAAGTATAATGTAAGAAATGAATGAAGCCACAAGACTGAAAAATTAAATACTGTTGTCCCTTTGCAGAAATCAACCAGTGCAAGCTGTAGCTCATGAGCATGCAATGCTATTAGCAAATCCAAGCACCAAACATGCATTCAATTACCTCTGTTGAAAACAACAATGCAAATATTCTTTTTTCTAAGTGTATTCAATATATACGAAGGACTAAAGCATTTGCAGTGGAAAACTTTTAAATAGAGGTCAAATTTTCAACACTAAGAATGCTAAGTAACATATCTTGTTTTACAAGTTCAGTGTAAAATAACTTTCACACATTCCAACTTAGAATGCAAATGCAAAGAATTGTAGGCTGGGTAATGTGTTTCCTATGTCCAAGGTTGCTTCTCCCTTCTGAAGGTCTGACATGGCAGCCCTGTCTTACAGAGAGAACCACATTCAGGACGCTCATGTGTTGAACACAGACATTCTCATGAGTAAGGAAGGAATGATGTTTGTAGCCTGAGAAAGATGATGTGATGAGGTGCCATGCGGGACATTCTTTCCTTCTTATTCAAGGTCACTCTCACCACTACACCCTTTACACCCAACTACCAACTGTTATGAAGCTCCTACTCCATCTTGCCCTTTCTCTTTCCTTTCCATATACACATTCACATTTCTTCTATCCTACAGCTCATCTCCTTAACTATGTTTCCTTCCCTTTTCTGTCTCTTTACTGCTTGTTTTAAAAAGCAGTGTTGGTTGACAACTTTCCATCTCAACTACTGTGTAAGCTAACCTACTTTGGCAAAAAGACATCAGTGATTTCCATGTTGGAAATGATGGGCATGCCTCAGAGCTCCTATCCTGCTGAACCTATCTGGGGCTTTGTATACAGATGATTGATCACTTTAATTACTAGAATTCCTGTGTGTATGGATTCTGTAATGCCAGCCTCTCCCAGAGATTCTTAATATCTGCTACTCTTCCTCTTTAGTAAGCAAGTCCCTAGATTCAGAGATCCTTCCTGGGAAGCATTCATTCATTTCATTCATTTAGAACTAGTATACATCTTAGAATAGCCTTTTTTCCCTTAAAGTCAGAGTGTCTCATTATGTAGCTCAGGCTAGCCTCAAACTCAGGTTCCTTTACCTCAGCCTCCTGAGTGTTGAGATTTACAAGCATGAACCCAAGTGCAGGGTTTTTTTCTTTTTAACTTTGCCTTCATAATCATCATCATCATCATTATTGTGTATGTGTCTGTATCTATGCATGTCTATGTGAATCAGAGGGCATTGTGTGTGCCTGTGGAGGCCCAAGGGTGACTTGGGGATCATCTTCGATTGTTGTACCTCCTCTTTGCTTTGCTCTGAAGTTCCCCAGGCTTTGCCTTCAGGGCTAGAAGTACAGGCTGCTGTCATATCCAGCTGGTATTTTTTACTTGGGATCTGGAATCCAAACTCAGGCCTCCTGCTTGTAGGCAAAGGCTTAACCCTTGAGCCATCTCTCCAGCCCTTAACTTTGTCTTTAAAAACAAGGTCATAGAAGCATTTGGGACATATATAATATCAAAATATAAATTAATTTACCAACTTGTGTAATATTATAATGGTTAATAGAGCAAATGGAAAAACATCCAGTTACTTAAAGAAAAGGTGACACCCATTACTTAAAGAAAAAGTGGGAACAAACTGTAAAGACCATCTTGGCCTGTAAACTCGCTCCTTCTTGCACAAAACCTAGCACCCCTTTAAGAAATGGGGGTCATTTCTAAGAAGTAGCCAACCAAAAATCAATATATATCCTCATGATCAAATTAAGCAGAACAAGACCTTGTTGTTCCTCCGGGCTCTGCATGGATAGCTGGCCATATGTCACTGTCAATATGTGCAGCCCTCCCAACCACGACCAGGAGAGATGTCTGTGCTAAGTCACTTTCTGTCCTCTACATCTAGATCAGTTCCATATTGTCCTTGGGAGAACTGAAAAAAGTCAGTGAAATCATTTCCCTCAAGCAGTGCAAGCTGACAGAAGGATGTTAAGGTACTTTTACACTGTGATTCTCCAGTGCTTACATCACATACATGGGATGCCACATCAATCTTCATTTTGCTATCAACTGAGAAACACCCTCTGATCTCCACCTTTTCCCCTGAAAGACTTCTCATTGCCCTAGATGATTTTGCAGCCTTTTTTCTTAACCCCTTTAATTTCCCTCAAACTGTCATCCCAAAGAACAAAATCTTCATCCATTCATAGTATTAACTCTTGAATTACTCTATTGAAAGAGCTTTAATGGATTGAGTTTTTTGTTATGTAGTCTTGGGCTTTTCTCTAACAAATACCTTGAGATAACTGATAACTGGGGGTCATTTCTAAGATCACTAATAGAATTTGAAAGATATGAGATATGAGTGGTCTAGTAGAACTTGAAAGATGTGGTAACAGTTTATTAGTTGGAAAGAGAGTAAGAAAATAACTTTCTCCCATTATAATTTTTGTAAAAATTTTACCTGCTGATCTAATAGGAAAAATAAGAAACATGACCTAATTTTTCTTAAGGTTACACGCAAATAGAAATTTTATGACTCTAGTAAACACACTATTAGAATATAAATACAAAAGCCACTGACAGTGTACCCAAATTTGGCTGAATAACACACACAATGAAAGATGGATTAAAGCAAAGGGTCACCGTCCTAAAAAGTCCATGTTTTTTATTTAGGAGCAAAGATCTTCATATTTGGAAGCAGAAAATACATCCTCAGAATAGGTGATCAGCATTCTTGCTCATGTGAAAACTTTCTCTTCCCTTTTAAGAACAAAATGAGGATGGATTCTTCCCTTTTCTTCTTGAATTGCCACTATACAACAGGTTCTCAGGTACCACTAGAATTTTTGCAAAGCTACTCACATGTAAAACTGACTGTACCCCTCAAGACGATTGGACTGCAGAATTGCTCTGCATCAGAAATGACTATTTACTTTCTCTGAGGAGTGACACAATCCACATCCTCCTCTGCGCAATAGCAAGACAGTCCTTGGATATGAGCAAGCAAAGCGAATGAGGAACAGGCCTGAACCCCACACTTGCCAGGCAGAAGAAAGTGGGTCACACACTTACTTGCCAAAGCCTTTTTTCCAGCTGCATGGTAGGCTACGATGTATTTCTTGCCTTCTCTATCCTCTGTTTTTGTCTCTAGTCCTGGGAACAGAGATTTAATAGCTTGATGGATGACAGTTCTTTTCTCTTTGGTGTCTTCAATAACCTGTTAAGAATAAAACAACACTATTATTCTAACATTAGGAAGGGAAATAATACAATTAGTAAAGATATGGCTTATCTTAAGATATTTTGAACTAACACTAATGCAGAAAATACTTATATATTTTATTTAGTTATTTGTGTGTGTGTGTGTGTGTGTGTGTGTGTGTGTGTGTGTATTAGAGGGCACTGTGTGTCCCTGTAGAGGACCAAGGGTGATTTCAGGAATCATTCTGGATTGCTTGTACCTCCTTCTTGCTTTGCTCTGGGATTTCCCAGACTTTGCCCACCAGGGCCGGAAGTGCAGGCCAACCAATGTTTCCACCTGGTGTTTTCACGTGGGACTTGGGATATGAACTCAGGACCTTCTGCTTGGAAAACAATCTTAATCCCTGAGCCATCTCTCCAGCCCTAACACACAAATCCTAAAAGCTCTTTGAACATGTCCATCTTTTGCCAGGCACTGTACCAAGATCACACATGTTATCTTTTAATCCTTAAAATTGCCCTGTCAATTGCGCCATTATTTTACATACATGGAGATGAAAAATGAAGCTTGGGAAAGTCATGGATATGTCTAAGTTACACAATTGGATGGCAGGAGAACTGGATTTTACATAAGCTGATAGACTCTAGAATCACCACAGAAGCTCCTTCTCAATTAGCTCTGTTAGACAAACTGCAAAACAGTCCCAGAGCAAACTGCAGACAAGGCGGGCTTCTGAGTATGTCAAAATTTAACCCTTCTACCATCTAGCTCACAACTGCCTCTTGCTGACTTTTACTCATTACAATAAAAAATATTTCACAGGAAAGTTCTGATATATCAGTTCACAATAAAGAATCTGTAAACTTATTACTTACAACTTTTTTCAGTTTCTGAGAGGAAACACATTTTACCTCTACCTGACTCAAATGGCTGTATATGCCATACAGGTAAACAACCAAACTAATCACAAAGTAATGTTGATACCATATTCAATGCATAGTTATTTGTTACTTCATTTATTTCATTTAAAAATGTTGATTGTAGGAACTACTAACTTGCTTTCATAGCCTGATCTAGTGGGTTACAACTTGAAAACTAAAACACCAGGGAGATTATAAGTGGTTCTAGCTAAATATAGTGATGCTTACAAAACCAAGAGAAAAATTAAATAGCAGTTATGGGTAAAGGATCTTCATATCAGAGTGAATCTAGATCTGGAGTTGCTGAAAACCAGCTTGTGTGCATGAACACATATTTAGACTTTAAAAACTCATAAAGTCCAGGCAGGCATGATGACTCATGCCTGTAATTCCAATATGCAAGAGACTGAGTGAGACACAAGGACTGTCACAAGTTCAAGCCCAGCCACAGCTATACAGGCTACTGTCTCAAAACAACAAAACTAACTGAAGTAAAACAAGAAATAAATCCTCCTTCTCATTTTACAAGTTTTTGTCCATAATTTATGCTCTTTAAAAGTTAAAAAGGGGCTGGAGAGATGGTTCAGGGGTTAAGACTCTGTCTGTCAAGCAAGAGGTCCCAGATCTCAACTAAAAACGCCAGGTAGAAATGGTGGCGGCCTGCATTTCCGGCTTTGGGAAATCCCAGAGCGAAGCAAGAAGTAAGTAGAAGCAATCCAGGATGATTCCCAAAGTCATCCCTAGTCCCCCATACAGTGCCCTTTAATACACACACACATACTAAATAAAAAAAATTAAAAGTTAAAATGTTTCAGTGTATGTATATTATCAGCATAGCCTTTAAGATAACAGTTTAGTCACATGTGTTGGAAATGTACACAGTGCTGAGATACACCACTGTAGTGTACATGAGAGAAACTCTCCAACTGCTCCTATATTAATTCTTGGATTCTGATCTCAAAATGGAGGTAAAATTCCTGCCTAGCTATAGTTTTTTTTTCTAGGGTGATGAAGACAGATCTGATTCTGGAAGCAGTAGAAACAGCAGCAGCAGGTTGAGAAAAACTTCCTTCTTTCTATCACACCCCTTTTTTCTCTGCTCCAACTGAGACCAAGAAACTGCAGCCTTCTGACTCAGGCCGCACAGCTCCTGTCAGGGAGCACAAGTCCTACTGCAGCAATATAACTGTCATTCTGTTGCTTTAAACTCAGACCTCTTTGCTCAATTGTGGTCACAATTTTTTTTAAGAGAAACATAACTTTGTTGGTCAGGCATGGTGGTTCTCTCCTGTAATACCAACCACTTGTGAGGTTGAACAGAAGAACGAGGCCAGCCTGGATTACATGGTGATCCCTGTTTCAAAAAATAGAAGCTGGCGGGGCTGGAGAGGTGGCTCAGGGGTTAAACCTCTCTGCCTTGCAGGCAGAAGGTCCTGAGTTCGGATCCTAGACCCCACATATAGATGCCGGGCAGAAGCGGGGGCGGCTGTGTTTCTGGTCCTGGTAGGGCGGAGCAGAGTAAACAAGGAGGAGGTGTAGGCGGTCGATGGTGGTTCCTGAATTCGTCCGTGGTTCTACACACACATACATACACACATGTGCACACATGCATACACTCACAGTTGAATAAAAAAAAAAAAAAATAGAAGCTGGGCACAGTGCTGTATACCTGTGTAATTCCAACACTTAGGAGGCAGAGATTAAAACAAGGCTAGGCTACATGGAGAGCTCCGGTCAGCCTGGGCACTCCATCAAAACAAATTGAAATCAAAAACAAAGCATTCTTATCTTATGACATGGTTTATCTTGATATTGGTTACTTGCCCTGCTTAAAAATATGTTAGTATAATGCCCTTTCAGACTAAATAGGACAGGTTTACTTTTTTGTTAAACACTTAATATTTTCAATAATCATTTGTCAATATCCACTCAAAAAGAAGCACCCTGAACAATACTTACTTCGATGGCAACACTGGTTTCTTTATTTTTAAAAAGCTGGAGCTCTTCCAGTTGTTGCTTTTCTTCGGCTGTCAAAACTGCAAATACATCTTCTGAAGGATCCTTTAAATACAAGAATGCAGTGAGTCATAGACAGTAAATTCAAAGAAAGTAAGTTGTGTTTCTGTGATATCTAGAAAACACTATTTTTATACAAGTATCTTTTAAAAAGATACTTCTACCTCTTCATCCACTGGCACAGACAGGTCATCTAAATGGCTGATCCGTCCATCTTTTCCTATTTCATGAACAACGAAGTCAGAGTATCTAGTGAAAAGAAAACACCAGTTTTCAAAAAAATGAACGTTTTGTATTCTACTAATTTTAGGGCAAAGTTTACCAATAGTAAGTCTCATAATCATGAAAAACGACAGGTTTCTTTAAAAAAAATCTTTAATTCAATACAAAGTTATTTTTTCTGCTTTAATGCAGGTTGAAGGACACCTTGGGTGGAAGCTTCTAGAATATTCTTACAGAGAGCACTGACAAATGCAAAACAATAATGTATCAATATTTGGAGAGACGGCTCAGTCAGTAAAATGCGTAAACTTAAGGACCTGAGTTTAATCCCCAGCAACCAATGTAAAAAAGCTAGGTACACACATCTCTCCCTGAGAGACTAATAAGAGTTAATGTGGGATGGGGTAAGGGCAGCTACTTTCCTCAATGGTACAGCCAGTGATACATCATCTTTTCTTCAGCAAACGTCCAGGCATGTGACATTAGTAACAGACCACATGAAACTTGGTGCATCATACACATATAAGGACATGCAAGCAGGAGGGAAACTGGTGAGGAAGATGGTTTATAGTGGAAAAAAGGAAGGGAACTGCGATTGGGTAACAAGCGGTGAAAATGACACAAATTTATTATGTTCATGTATGGAAAGTATACATAAAAGAGTATAAGTAAAATTTTAAAAAGCTACAAGTCCCAAAAATCCCAGCACTAGGCAAGCACAGAAAGGAGGATTCTGGGGCTCACAGGTAAGCCAATTTAGCTAAACTGATGGGCTCCAGGTTAAATGAGAGATCCCATCTGTCATAGTTAAGCACAGGTGTCAACTTGACTGTTGAGGGTTTGAGCTCTGGGCACAGTTGTAGAGAGCTGATGGTTAAGCCCACAGCAAACCTGAAGGAGATTGTCTAGCTGATGGGGAAGATCCAGCCCATGGTGGGTGGGATTAGGCCCTGGATAATGGAGCCTGGTTGAGAGAGTTGGCATCCTTCTGTATACTTGGCCAGACATGCTGGTCTGGCAAGTAAGATTGTCCATCTCTCAGCCATTATGCATTGATGGTGTGGCCAGTTCCCTTGGCCCTGCTGTTGGTGTGTGCTGGACTAAGAACTGTAACCAGGAATCGTAAGAGAATACACCCTTGTTCCCTTAAGCCGTTTGATGGTCATTTATCAGCAATGTTGCAGACTGACAGCAACACCATCTCAAAAAAATAAGGTGGAAAATAACAGAAAACACCTGAGGTTATTTAGCCTCTGGCTTCCAAATACACACATACATAAAGTGTACACACACAGTATCAACATTAACCTGTGATTATACAGTCTATACTAAAATCATAAAATGGTTAATTAAATCAGAACCCACTGAGTCTGCCACCAGCATGAAGCTTACCTGTACCATCACGCTTAATTTACAATCCTTTCAAAATTTACAATCCTTTCAACAACTCCCACTATGATATTATCAAGTTTTGGAATGTGGTACTGAGACACAGTGATGTTGAGTAACTATGAAATAGCTGAGCTAGATTCAGACACAGATATCATGATATAGCACTTCAGACGAAAGAGTTTTAAGACTGTAAGATGAAGTGAGGAGAAAAACTTGAAAATGTTTAAAATCATTTAACAAAATGAAAAGAACCCGCCCACATATTAACAATGCCTATCACTAGGAAATTACTCTTATTCACCCAAACAGTTCTGGCAAGAGTCTTTTCTTGGTAAGAAAACTGATCATGAACCAGATGGATTGTAAATCAAAGCCAATCTGGGTTACATTAAAAAAAAAACCCTGTCTTAAAAAAGGAAGGAAAGAAAGGAAAGGAAGAAAGGAGGGAGGGAAAAAGCAAAAGACTTCTGCTTAAAATATTTTTAAAAAAATCAGGAGTATACCCCCATCCCAAGGTTAAAAGAACCTTGCAAAAGAGGAAGGAGTAAGACCATTAGTGTCTATGGTGGGGGCGCGGGGTACTGCCAGTCAAAATATTCAGATCTCCAGTCCTCACAGGGCTGCTGCACTTAACAGCTCCCTGCAGGGAGATTTACTTCCACTAGACGCATAGCCGCTGGCCTACCAGCACTCAGGAGTCACAGCACCACCTAGAGAGAATGTTTGAGGCTGGTGCTGTGGAGGAAGAGCTGCTCCATTCAGGTGGTTTGTCCGCTGAGGGCCACCCACGCCTGAGCAGGTGCTGGACATTTGCCGGAACTTGGGGACTGGTCAGAATGGAGATGTGGGGGTGAGATGGAAGGGGAGAGGAGACTAAGGGTATGAAGAACATAATAAATTCTATTTGTGCACGAAAGTTTCAAAGAATAAAGGGAAAAAAATTCAAGGGTAGCACTTGCCTTGTTTGTATGAGGCCCTAGCTCAAGCCCAGAACTACAAAAAGTACAACATTAAAAAAGTTCAATACTATTTACTCATATAGGCAGCTCTCTTACATTCAACCTTTTTTGATCTAAGTATTTATACTTTATATTTATACTCTTTGGGTTCTAGAACGCTAAATGGGAAGCTAGGTGTGACGACACACACTTGTAATTCCAGTACCTGAAAAATTGAGGATTGAGTTCCAGGACAGCCTGTGCTACACAGCAACTTTCAGGCCAACCTGACCCACTTAGTATGATCCTGATTCAAATCAACCAAGCAAAAAACTTAATATAAAAGAAAAAAGGAAGAAGGGCTGTGAATGTAATTCAAAGGTTCAGCTCTTGTCCAGTATGCACGAGGTTCAAGGTTTAACCTCAGTGCATGCTCGAGTACGTTCGCGCACACATACACTATACACACATCTGCACACTACACACACCACACACACCCACTACACACACTACACACAGAGCTAACTGGAAGACTGCATTGCTGCTTTCCAAATGAAAAAATTAATACAAATAAAGCAAATATATAAGTGAACGTACCTTTCTTTTAAGATTCCTGAGAATCCCTGATGAGAACTCACAAACTTGGTGATGCCCACATCAACTTCCGTGAGTCCATGCTTCATCATGTCTGCAAAACTCTCTGGCTCCGCCTCTTCCCCCCTCTCAGAAAGGTCATCTTCCTCCTCCTCCTCCTCCTCCTCTTCCATCTGTGCACTGATGTTCTTTTTATCTTCCCTGGGACCTTCAACCTCTGGCTTGCCAGGTGCATTCTCACCACTAGGCAGACAATCAGGATCATTCTCTAGCCCATCTTCACCTTCGATTTTCTGTTTCTTTGTCTCCTCTGCTGGGACAGCTCCATCATCACCTTCTACAGCAGGGCACCCACGTTTCAGGGACACACTTGTCATTTCCATTTTTAAGGCTCCAAGAAAACATTTAAGAAAACCTTTCAGAGAGGAGAAAGAAGTAGGAACAGTCACCTATAAAGAATTTGGTTTCGGGGCTGGAGAGGTGGCTCAGGGGTTAAGTCTCCGCCTTGCAGGCGGAAGCTCCTGAGTTCGGATCCCAGATCCCACGTGTAGACGCCAGGCGGAAGCGGGGCGGCCTGCGCTTCTGGTCCTGGTAGGGCGGAGCCTGTGAATCCTGGGGCAGAAGGAGGTGGAGGCGTCCATGGTGGTTCGCTAATTCGTCCGTGGTTCTACACACACACAGACGCGCGCGCACATACACACCCATATGCACACAGTTGAATAAATAATAATAATAATAATAAAAAAAATTTAAGAATTTGGTTTCAGGAAAAAGGTAGTTAACTTTGTTCAAAAAGCCCCCCAAATCATTTATTAAAGTAATTCTGGCATTGGCATACACTTTTTAAAAAATTTTATTATTTATTATTTATTCAATTGTGCATGTGTGTGTGTGTGTGTGTGTGTAGAACCACGGGCGAATTCGGGAACCACCATGGACGCCTCCACCTCCTCGTTTACTCTGCCCCAGGATTCACATGCTCCACCCTACCACCACCAGAAACGCAGGCCGCCCCCGCTTCCGCCTGGCATCTATACGTGGGGTCTAGGATCTGAACTCAGGACCTTCCGCCTGCAAGACAGAGGCTTAACCCCTGAGCCACCTCTACGGCCCCGGCATATACTTTCAATAGGGAAGAAAATGGCACAACGCTTCTGAATGAATTCTTTACAGTATGCATCAAGTCTTAAAAATACTTATGTGGGAGCTACTAACACATCCGCTAGGGATTTCTCAAGAAAATAATTTAGAAGGTGCTTAAATTTAGCTGCACAAACTCATTTTAGTGGTTTTATACCTGTAAAGATTAACAGAGAAGCTGAGGCTGTAACCTAAGCAAGTAGTCAGTATAACTTGATCCAAGACTGGAGTTAAGAATAATGAATAAAATGAACGTTCAAAAACTTGGAGAAAATGGTAGGGCAGGATTAGATAACAAATGCGAAAAAAAGGAACAGGGCAAGTGAAATGGCTCAGCAGGTAAAGGCAATTGCAGTGCCAGCCTGGGGACCTGAGTTGCATCTGTGGATCCTAAATAGTGATGTCTTCTGAAAGTTGTCTTCTGGCCTTCCCATGCACACTTTGGCCTCCACACATGAGTAAGAAAATCACAAATTAAAAAACAAAAACAGGGCTGGAGAGATGGCTCAGGGGTTAAGACTTGGCCTCACAAGCAGAAGGTCCTGAGTTCAGATCACAGATCCCACATTAAAAACAAAACCCTGCAAGGAGGAAATGGCAATGGCTTGCACTTCCGGATCTGGAAGATAGAGACTGGGAAATCCCAGAGCGAAGCCAAAAAGGAGGTAGAATTAATCCAGGATGATTCAAAAAGAAATCTCAAAGGCATTTCTGACTTTGTCGTTGCAACAAGATGCTGTCATCTGCAAGGTTCATGGTCACTCATAAAAAAACTTGCTTTAAGTTAAACTGACAATTTTTTGCTGGGCTACATTTTTTTTATTATTATTTATGCAATTGTGTGTGTATGCGTGTGTGTGCATGTGTATGTATGTGTGTGTTATGTGTGTGTGTGTAGAACCACAGACGAATTCGGGAACCTCCATGGACACCTCCACCTCCTCGTTTACTCTGCCCCGGGATTCACAGACTCCGCCCTACCAGGACCGGAAACGCAGGCTGCCCCCGCTTCCGCCTGGCGTCTATACATGGGGTCTAGGATCCGAACTCAGGACCTTCTGCCTGCAAGGCAGAGGCTTAACCCCTGAGCCACCTCTCCAGCCCCTGCTGGGCCACATTTTAACTCATGTCCTCAGCTACATGTAGCCCATGAGCCCCAGGTTACACATGACTGTGAGAACTCAGGTTTTCTGTTGTGAGGACCCAAGAACACAGATAAACTCTAACTTGAGTACTTCACAAAAAGGAGCAAATGGGAACAAATGAGACTGCAAGTATTACATGTTATATATATAGGTAATGCATACACCTGAGGGGCACCCAAAAAGAGATGCCTTAGAGTTTCACATCATATCATATCATACATATCCTTACTTAAAAATTCGAACTGCCTCCTAAATTGCAATACAGCGTCTCAGCTGGCAATAACAGACTCTATCTACTAGGACATTCTGAAAGTCAGAACTCTCAGCAGGGAGGTGAGCACTGCCAGTAAAAGCCATGTTTGCAGCCTGGCTCAGTGACTGTACCAGTCAGACTGTGCACAGCCCTTTCCCATGCAGAGAGAATATCAGAATCTCCTATTCTACAACAAAGAGCCAGATTTAAGTCTCATGATTTACCTAGAGAGGCCTTACCCTAAGTCTTTGGACTTGGTCAAAGGTCTCTAATAGCTCCTCTTCTTAGACTCTGGTCATTAGTATTTACTATGCCCTGGGGGAAGGATGGGTCCAGATAGGATACCCAAACTGGACTTGACTATGACACTTTTTTGCTTTTTTAAAAAAATTTAATTCCTGGACTAATGTTAATGATTGAACATAGTTCGCACCTTCAAAAATTATGATTAGTGCTTTTTTCATTCTTTTTTTAAAAAAGTCTCATGTAGTTCAGGATAGCCCTGAACTCCAGCCCTGTTCTTCCACATGCTAGGATTATAGGTTCAAAGTGGTTTAGTTTCTCTCTCTCTCTCTCTCTCTCCTTTCTCTCTTTCTTATGGGGGAGTGGGAGGGCTTACTTAATAACCCAGGTTGGTCTGGAACTATGTAGTCCAAACTGGCCTCCAATTTCAACAATCCTTCTGACTCAGTCTCCTTAAGTGTTGGAACTAAGAATGCATATTACTATAGTGGCTACTAGTTAAGAGACTCTCCAAATACTGTTTAAAACACCAAATATGTTTAGGTTGACAGTCTTTTCTTGATATATCTGACTGTAAAGACAAACTCACTGCTACATTCATCCCATTAAAGCACATGTAGAAAACCAATGATTATCAATGACTTAGTATCTCTTCTGCTAAGATAGTCTTACCAACCTAAAACTGAGAACACTTTTTTTTTTTAGAACAGATGTACAAAATTCTAGATAACTAATTGGAATTGCTTCCATAATTACCAATTTCCTAATTGATAAAGAATAGCAGTCCACCGCTGTAATCCCAGCACTAGGTGGGTACTGGCAAAAGAATTATCCCAAGTTTGAGGATGGCCTGGACTATAGAGTGAGCCTTTGTTGGAAGAAAGGAAGAGAAAGAAATGGAATATAATTTTTTAAAAAGACTTCAACTAGAAAGACAGAACCCTGACTGTCCTTGGTAAGAGACTTAACAGTCTTCCATTCAGGGAAATTCAAAGATACTTGCTGAAGCATTCAATCTAGAAGATGGTTTAAGGCCAGGGAAACCTCTGATCTTTCTATTGTGGTGTGTGTGAGTGTTTGAATGTGTGTTGGCACTCCCCACACTTAGGCACTAAGGAAGGTCTCTTGCTGAACCTAGCTGTAGCCAGTTGGCTAGCCAGCTTGTTCTGGGGATCCTATCCCCTCCTTCTAAGCACTGGAGCTATAGGTGGGCCAGCACATCCACCTGGCATCTAAGTGGGTTTTGGGGATCGGAACTCTGGTCCTCATGCTTGTGCATAACAAGTACTTTACCTGCTGAGAAATGTTTTTGGACTCTGGCAAGTGTTTTTGAAAGAAATGTTACAGTACATAAAAACACTACTCATGATAGTAATGACAGTATGTTGGCTATAAAGTTTTATGGCTCAGAAGCTTGATTTTACAACCACTTCATCCACTGATACCCTCCCATGAATTTAAAAGCTCTACTCACTACTTTAGGAGTAACACTAAAATAATAATGAGCCGTTTTCCTTCTGCACTCCAATGAACCAAATAAGTTTTGCAACTTTACTATCATTTAAAAACCATTTTTCACTAAGTAGATTCAGCAACTGTCTTCTATATTTATTTTTTGAAACAGGATCTTGAAATACAGTTTTGACTCTGGATTTTCCTGCATCAAAGTGCTTGCTTTAGAACACAGCATACTTTATATCCTAAAATAAAAACAAACAAAACAAAAAAACAACCAAGGGGAACTGTGGAAATGGTTCAGTGGGTTAAAATGCTTGCTCAGCAATTCTGGTAACTTCAGTTCTGACCTCCAGAACCCGTATAAAAAGTCCAACACAGTAGGGCAGGTGTCTGTAATCCTGCTCCTGTCTATGAGAATGGGAGGCAGCAACAGGGGAATCCAAAACTCCTAGGCCAACCAATCTTGTTTATGCAGTGTAAGGAAACCCTGTCTCAAATAAGGTGGAGAATTGAGAACCAACACCAAAGGTTGCTCTTTGCCTTCATGTACTCAGCATGTGTGGCTGTACACACATGTGAACATAGGGAGACACATCCACCTACGTATACAAATCAATTGTTTACACTGTTTTGACTGAATGCATTTGTATAGCCACTGAAAAAAAAATGGAATGGAAAATTTCCTGCTACCCAGAAGATTACATTCTACTTGATACATTCAATAATGAAATAAGGTTGCTAGGGATAAAGTTTGCGTGTATGTCATAGGTTCAATCCCCAGTCCAGCAACAGATACACGTCAAAAACAAAACATGCAAACCATGAAGAATTAAGTGAAACAAAAAGCCAAGGAGCTCCAATGAGACATTGGTCTTGGATGAGTCTGTGAAGAAGTGGTCTAAAGAATCGAAAAAGTAGACCTGAAAAATGTGTGTGAGGACAGTTTCAAGTGCCCATAACAGCTAGGAACAAACTTAGGTAACAGTAAGACCAGCAGAAGTTTTCTCTCTCCTGGGCACAAGAGCTTAGCTTCATTGGTGTTCCTATTGCCCCAGCATCTGTCAAAAGACATATTCAAAGCTAGACATGGTTGCCTTCCCCATGCCAGGGAGAGGGTCTTGAGTTCCAATCCAGACTAACCTGAGCTACAAAGCCAGTCAACAATAGAGACACGTTTAAAATGACGTTAAATTAATATATTCAAACTGTATGGTGGCTGTTTACTAACATTTGGACATATTTCCCCTCTTTTTCTCTAGTGACAGATTTGATTTTTGACAGATCCCTGAATAATTAAAGGGAAATGACGAAAGTAACTCCATTTTATTCTAGCTAGTTCCATTTTGCCCCCTTGCTAATATCACCCTGTTAAAACGGTCTAACCCTGTTACATGTAGTTTACAGAAGCATATCCCACTTACAATACTGAGAAATGGTCTTTTTCTCTCAAGTGGTTTATACCTAATAGAAGGTAATTGTATGTTTTTTTGTTTTTTTTTTTCCTTTTGGCTATATAAACTCTACCCTACTACTGCTCCTCGGGTCGAGAGCTTTTCTTTCTGGCGTGACCAGGCAATAAAGGACTCTTAATTTGATCATAATTATGTGCATTTATCCGTGACTCCTGTGGGAATAACAAAAGCATGTCTGCCAGTGGGATATATTATTTGACAGATGTCTATAGCTCAGGAAAAAAAAAAAGCTTTCTATTTTTTTAAAAGCGGTAATTTAGAGCTGCTTAAGTGGCCTTGACCATAGGAACAAATATTTGACAAACTCCCCCAAACCCACGTCTGGTCGGCATTAATAAGGCTTTTTCAAGTCTTTCTGTGCAGAATGGTGCTTGGGATCCTGGGTCCCAAGCAGGGGCTGGGGCAACACCCCCGACGCCGACGCCCCGCCCCCGGGAGGTGAGGGGACGCGGCCAAGGACTGACCATGTGGGCCCCGCTTGCAGCCGGCAAGCCAGGCGGGCTGAGCGAACGTCAGGGGGCGAAGCGAAGAAGGAAGGGTGGGAAAAGGAGGCTGGGGCGACAGCATCGCGGCCGCGGAGGGGAACGCGGCGCCCCCTAACGACGGGCCGGGCCGCGGGGAGCCGGGAGCCGGGAGCCAAGCCGCGGGAAGCCGGGAGCCGGGAGCCCGGAGCCGGCCGCGCTCAGCGGGCCGCCGACCTGCAGGACCCGCGAGCCCGGGCCGCGCTCTGGCGGGCAGCGTCCGCGCCGCCTCTCCAGGGGGCAGTGGACAGCCGGGCCGGACCCAGGGCAGGCGCGGAGCCGGGAGCCGAGGGCAGGCGCGGAGCCGGGAGCCGAGGGCAGGCACCGAGCCCGGACACGAGGCCGCGCACTTACCCGGAGCCGGAGGGCGCAGGCACGGCGCGGGCCGGGCGGCGAGGTGGCCGGCGCTGGGCTCTGGGCGCAGAAGGGCGAAGGCAGCGGTGGCCACTCGCACGAGGTAGCGCATGGGCCGTACGGCCTTGCAGGGACCCTCACGCTCCGAAGCGCTCGCCGACCGCCGGGCTCGTACTCGTGCGGCGCAGCGACGCCCCGCCGGCCACGCCCCCGGGGTGGAGCCCCGCCTGGCCCCGCCTGACCCGGCCGGCGAGGGCATCCCGCAGATCCAGGCCTTGACTGACTGACCCAAAGAACTCTGGATCTTTAGGGCCTCTAAATCAGAGGCTCTGCTAGCTGTTGGCTATGTTTGGACTAGACCTGCATTTACGTAGTTATGGCCCTTTGTTTTATTATAATTAGCAATGTATGTTAATTGTGCAAATGTATGGATTTCAGATTGATATTTACAACCATGCTTATATTATGTTTTAATCATATCCGTACATTGTGACTCTTGGTTATTGCATTCCATTGCATAGTGAATTATGAAAAGATGACTCCTAAGGACTGTTATGCTACAACTTACTTCTCTCAAGTGGTGTGTGTGTGGGGGGATTACATCCACACCCATACATACACATGTGGCGGCCAGACCAAGACGTCGGGTGTCTTGTTTTATCACTCTCTGCCTTTATTGCCTTGAGACAGTGAACCAGGAAGCTCACAGTTTTGCCTAAGTCAACTGGTTTCATGGAAATAGGGATTTAACTCTTCTTTCTCCTCTTTCCCCACCTTTCTATCTGCTCAATGTAGTTGTATGTGGAGTTCAGTGATAAAGCTTGGAGTAGCTCAGTTTTTCCAGTTGTGCCAGACACTCAAGATAAAATGTGCCAGGCATTTTATCTGGAAATTCATGATTTTTTTTCAGCTTGGAGAAAATTATCCTCCTTCCCCAACTCTTGTTTGTTTTTTTTTATTTTGGAATATTAGTTTTTCAGATTTTAGATCTTCTGGTGTGGCCCTCTTATTTATTTTCTTTTTGTTCCTATTTCCATTTCTTTATCATTCTGTTTTGTTGTTGTTGTTTTCTGAGAGATTTCCAACAAAAAGTACTTTGAATTTTTCATTTCTGCTATTGCATTTTTTGTCTCTGAATAATTTTTTAAAGATAGTGTCCTTTCCTTATTTTATATTAACAGTGTTACTTCATATCTCAGTATACCAGCTGTATTTGAATTTTGTCCTTGCCGAACGGTTTCTTTAAAAAATTATTTTTGTTCCTCTTTTCTCTAAAGATTTTTTTCCTCCCCCTTATTTGTTTTAATCTCTATGGTACTATATCTTCTATGTTTCCTTGTGAGGTTGTCAAATCCCAATTCTCTATCCGATCCTTCCTCCGTCCAGCTTTTAGAAGTTTATAAAGAAATAGGAGCCATGTCCTCTCTAGCAACTCTGATCAACCTTTAAAAAAAGAGATTTAAATACTGTCAGTCATTGGAAATGTCCCAGTTAAGTCAAGCCAGATAACCCACTTTGAAGCTTCTGGTCCCCTTGCTCTCTTGTTTTCAAAACATCAGACTATTGTCTAAATATTTATATAAACAAATAATGTATATACAGTCTATGGAGTAGCGGGATGATACCTTCAAGTTCTGTTATTATTATTTTTTTGAGACAGACTTTCCTTACGTATCCCTTGGCAACTGGAACTCTCTCATATATATATATTTGTGTGTGTGTGAGAGAGAGAGAGAGCGAGAACAGGATGATCTTTTTTTTTCTTTTTTTTTTGATAATTTTTTTTATTAAAAATTTAATTATACATTTTAAAATTTTTTACCAGTTCCCTCCCTCCTCCCTCCTCCCCCTCCCCTTCCCCCAGTGCCTCCCCCCCAATTCCCAGAGAGTCCTTTATTGTGTACGCCTAACTCTCCACTGGGTCCTCCTCTCCGATGACATATAAGGACCCAGTGGCATTTCCATAAGCCCTTTCTCTTGTTCCCCTTAAGCATAAGATCACTACTATGGCTGTTAATCCCTTGCCTCCAGGGGTCTCGGTGCCCTTAACAGATGCTAGACTTTATGAGGGCAACAGTGCACTGGACATTGCGCAGGGCATGCAAAGTCCCATTATGATTGCTTTGGCTCCAACTATTGTTGAGAATCTTGCAAATCGTTGCACCTCCCATCCTTTTGCTCTTACAATCTTACCGCCCCCTCTTCCGCAAATGTCCCTGAGCTCCAGGATGGGGAGAGATTAGGCTGGCCTAGTTCTATGTGATTGATATAGAGTCTCTGAAGTTCTGGATTGTGGTTTGTTGATTTTCTTTTGCAGTTTTGCTGCTCCTGCAATTCCCTTCACTCCATTCTGCTGGGCACTGTATGTCACCCCCTGGCCAGAGACAAAAAGCTGTTAAACTGGAGTCTTGTTGTAATAGCACATTCAAGGGTAGATGTAATAAGAGTAGGAAATCTCACTGAGAACAGGATGATCTTGAGGAAGCAGTTAATCTTGCCTCTGCCTTCTGAATACTGGGGGTTATATGCATGTGTCACCACTTGGAGTCTCCAAATCCTTCTTTTCTTTCCTTTTTTAAAATTATTATTATTATTTATTCAACTGTGTGCATATGCATGTGTATGTGCGCGCGTCTGTGTGTGTGTAGAACCACGGACGAATTCGCGAACCACCATGATGCCTCCACCTCCTTCTGCCCTGGGATTCACAGGCTCGCCCTACCAGGACCAGAAGCGCAGGCCGCCCCCGCTTCCGCCTGGCGTCTATACGTGGGATCTGGGATCCGAACTCAGGACCTTCCGCCTGCAAGGCGGAGGCTTAACCCCTGAGCCACCTCTCCAGCCCCCCCCCCCTTTTCCCTTTTCCCTTTTTTTTTTTTTTTTAAAACAGAGTCACCTGTAATCCAGGATGGCTTTAAACTCATTGTGTAACTGGGGCTGACCTTGAATCCCTAATCCTCCTGCCTTCACCTTTCAAATTTTGGGATTGACAGGAGTGAAGCATAAATTGGCCCGAATTCTATTTTTAGGAGATGCAAGGAAGTGAAGAGCACTAGCTGAACTGCAAAGGAGCGTGTCCCTCCAAGGTGCTGGGGAACAAGTCCTGCGGGAGAGATCTTGCTTCCCGAGCCGCCGATACGACCTCCCGCCAGCAGGAGGCGGCACGAAGCATGAGCGGCGCGCAGCTTGGCCTCTCTAGGCAGAGAGGACGGAACCAGAGAGACGGCGAGAGGAAGTCGAGGTGGCGCCCAGCCCCGGCGCGGCCCCCAGAGGCTGAGCTGGGTGCCGCTGTCCGCCCGCCGTCTGCAGGCCTGGCTGGCTGCGCACGGAGCTGAGGACCCGCGCGGAGGCAGGATGCTCGCGGCCGAAGAAATCGAAGGCGCTGCGACAGCCCCGGTGAGGCGTCCCTGGAGACCCGGGAAGGGGACCCTGCTGGCCCAGTGAGGTGGCCCAGGCCGTCCGGAGAGAGCGTCCGCGCGAGACGAACTTGGAAGCTTGTGGATGTCGCTCCCGCAGCCCGAAAGGACGGAAGTGGTCACTGCGGCGGCTCTGGTGGTCTCAGTGAGATGACAGATGTTTAAGAACAAGTGGCCACAACGGCCGGGCAGTGCGATCCGAGTCTGGGGGTGCTGGTGACCCAGACCTCCTGGGAAGGTGGCTCTGGAGGCATCTGGGAGGTGCCTGAGACCTGTCCACCCTCCAGTAGGTGCGTCTCGGTAGCCCTATATGCATTACAATTGCTTCACTCTAATTCGTTTGTCACACTTATTTTTCTTTTAGTGCTGCTCTGAAAGTGATGACGAAAGGAAGAGCGCGGAAGAGAAAAGTAAGCAAGCTCCTAACACCTAGTTCTTTCTACCTGGATCTGTAGCCCCATTCACCCTTTCAGGGTTTGCAACAGAGAAGGCTTCTTAGCCCATTGCCTTTTAGATGATTTACCGTTTTCTTTCTGGTCTGCGTAGAAACAGTATTATTGAACAGTAATAAATCCTGGCTATCCTTACATATGTATTTCTGTCTAAGATTGCAGAATATGGGCACAGCACTTTCTGACCCCCCTAGTGCAGGGATTGGTGCAGGACTTCACTAGCACCCACCCTGTCATTTTAAATGTTTATCCACTCATTATTCATTCATTCATTCATTTGTGTGTGTATGAGAGAGAGAGACAGAGGGAGGGGGGCACTGTATGTCCCTGTGGAGGACCAACGGTGACTTTGGGAATCATCCTGGATTGCTTCTACCTCTTTTTTGCTTGGCTCTGAGATTTCCCAGGCTCCAGCCACCAGGGCAGGAAGTGCAAGCCTCCACGGTTTCTACCTGGTGTTTTTACAGTGGTACTTGTTATCTGAACTCGGGACCTTCTTGTGAGGTAGAGTCATAACCCCTGAGCCGTCTCTCCAGCCCTGCCCTGTCATTTTAATAAAACATCAACTTATTATTTATCATCTGAGAGAGGAAGTGAATGCCTTGCCATCCAAGTGGACATGTTATCAGAGGACAACATTCAGAAGTTGGTTCTTTTCTTTCCCCATGAAGGCTTCTGGGAATTGAATTTAGGTAGCCAGGTTTGCAGGCGGGCACCTTAACCACTGGGCTGTCTTGTACACCCAACATCAATTCACTGAGCATCAGGAATTTGGAGTGGGTAATGATCTAAGAGTAGTGACCACCACAGTAATTGGGGTCAGGGAGATGACAGATGTTTGGGGAAAGGTGACAACAGTGGCTGGGCACAGTGATTCGACATATGATAAGTGTTTAGTTGAACTAGTTGAACTTTCGCCTGCAGTGAATTTATAATTAAAACATGCTCCAGGGGGAGCATAGCTGATAACCTGATCCCTGAGTTTTAGACTGAACAGGGAATGGGAAATGGTCTGGTACCTCCATTTTTTTTTTTAATGCCTAGGACAAGAACATATATCAGGAATATGGGTCCTCTCACTTTAATGAACTAAGCATGGTATATAATTGAAAATCCAGAACTTATTTGAGGCTTTTTTTTTTTTTATTTGATAGGGTCTCATGTTATCTGGGGCTGACCTAATTTGCTGTGTGACTGAGGATGACCTTGAACTCTTGAATCTCCTGCCTTTATCTCCCAAGTGTTTTCTTAAATTACAGGAGTATGTAATATGCCCAGTTTCTTCAGGGGCTTTTGAACTGAAATTTGAGGAGGAAAGAGAAAGGCATATAATAGCTCTTCAGTGAGTTGAGGGTTGGTTCAGTGATCTTGACAAACAGACTGTAAGGTAGAACAGTGATAAGAGAAAGGGTGTCCACATTACCAAGCGGCCATTAGGAGTAAGGCTTGCCTTTAACATTGACTACCGATATAATCTATTTTAGAAGGTTCCAAGCTATTCTTAGCACTTGGCAATCATAGCTGCCACATCAGTTCCTTTTCACTGAAGAATATGAGAGTGCCTTGTAGGTCTCAGTTAAACTCTTCCCCACCTTTGCCCAACTCAGATTTTCAGACATCCAGTGCCTTATCTATCATTTTAGTAAAGTGAAAGATGTAAGTTATCATATGAAGGACTTTGTCCCTGTTCCTCCAGTTGCTCAATTAACTGCTGTGCAATTTGTAATGCTTTAAAAAAATAGAAGATATGTAAAAGTCTTACAAGTCAAGTGTGACAATACATATCTGAAATTCTAGCATCCAAGAAGTAGATGCAAAAGGATTAGAAGTTCAAAATCATCCCTGACTGCATCGTAAGTTTGAGTTCCACCTGGGTTACACAAGATCCTTCTTAAATAAATAGAAATAGCCCAAGATATCATTTGCTTATGAATGTACTTTGTCACATTTAAATAGTTACTTTAAATATAAAGACTGTAATTTTTTTGTTGTTTAAAGAGAAGTTAGAATCTCCAAGATAAACCTTAACATCCATGAAACTTCCCTTGCCTCTGCATATATACTGTACAATTTGTCTGCTTTAATCATATTTAAGAATGAAAAGAGTTCAGGTCTTATTAATAGATGGATAAGCATATTTTAATATATATATAACATTATGATTAATGTATATTATGTCATATGTTATTAAAGTTTGGAAACAGACAAACCAGTTCTGTTTACATTTGGAGAGGAAAATAAAGTTAGGAAGCATGAATTTTAGTCCTATTTACAATTTTTAATTGTAGGCTAGAGCACACTTTAATTTGGAAGTTGAAACAGTCTTTTCTTGCTTCTACTAGTGGGCTTCTGTAATACAAGATTATAAATAATCTTTTAATTTCCATTAATTTTTTGATTTATTATTTTTCAAAGTGCTGGAGATTGAGCTTATAGTATGTGAGTACTCTGGAAATGAGCTTCATTCCTAGTGCCACAATATTTTAATTCTTATAAGTGAAATAGAGAAAAAAATGTTTTGTGGGGTAGAAGGAGGACATACTTGGTACCAAATAGATTGATGTATAATTTTGTTTGGGGGGGAGGGTGTGAGACATGATCTCTGTGGCTCAAGCTGTCCTTGAACTTGAAGAAATCCTATCTCAGACTTCTGAGTACTAGGATAATTGGCATGAACCACCATGCCTAGTTATATTCTGTCCATCTTTGTATAAAGAATTGAACAATATCTGGTACTTAAACATTCTTTATCTAGGCATATCTTCACTTAGATATTAATGTTTTACTGAAGTAACAGCTTTGTAAAGAGATTAATTATACCCTCCTGCCTCTTTCTCATTGCTTGTTTTCTGTCTTTTTCTGTTCTGGGGTTGGAATCTAGAACTTCACATATGCTAGGAAAGTGCTTGGCCACTGAGCTCTAGCCCTGCATCTCTAGCTTTGTTGTTTCATTTTTTCTTTTCTTTTCTTTTTTTAAATTTTATTTTTATTATTATTATTTATTCAATTGTGCATGCGCGTGTGTGTATGTATGTGTGTGTGTCCCGGCGTCTATATGTGGGGTCTAGGATCCGAACTCAGGATCTTCTGCCTGCAAGGCAGAGGCTTAACCACTGAGCCACCTCTCCAGCCCCTTTTTCTTTTCTTTTTGAGGGAGAAAAGAGAATAATTTTATTCCTTACTGAAATCTACATGGTCTGATATGTATATAGGCATTCCAGCTTTCTTTTTTATTAATTAATTTTTATTGGGAATTTTTCATATTAAAACGAGTTTATGTGCTTTCCCCATTCCTTTCTCCTTCCACCTCTCTCCTTTCCCA
The DNA here is from genome assembly GCA_023101885.1 of Typhlomys cinereus. Taxonomy (NCBI): domain Eukaryota; kingdom Metazoa; phylum Chordata; class Mammalia; order Rodentia; family Platacanthomyidae; genus Typhlomys; species Typhlomys cinereus. The sequence continues at coordinate 295,478 of JALPQD010000166.1, read as the reverse complement.
CCTTCCCCTCCTTTCACTGACCCAGCCACGTCTCTCTCACCCTCCTGTCCCTCTGTATGTGTGGGTCACAGCGTGATGCCTCTGCTAGTAAGTAACCAGGTCTCTGTGGTAGTATACGTAGTCCTTCTGTGGGCAAGCTCTCAAGTGGGGAGGCTTCCCTTTTGTCTAGCCCTGCTCCAGAGATTCTATATGTAGTTGTTTCACTAATGTGTTGCTGTAGGGTACATCTTGGTTGAGTGCTGAGAGCGTCCTATCTGAGTTGAGGTGGCAGATGCCAAGGCTGGAGAATGCACAGCACTCTCTTGTTTCCTTTTTTTGGGGGGGGCAGGTTATTTATTAATTCATTAACTCAGTACATTTATTGAGTTTCAAGGATATTTTTCTCTAGAACCAGTACTTTTCCTCAATCTGCAGTATATTTAAACAGCAGTTTTATTTTACTGTGGGCATATATGTATATAGTTTTTTGTTATTATTATTTTATTTTTTCCCCAATCATACAAGCTCAATAGGTACCCCGATCCTCCCCTTCCCTCCCCCCTTTTCACCCCCCTCTGTCTTTTCCAGTGCCTTCTCCCCTCCTCAGCATCCCCTTGTGTGATGCTAAACCTCTCTCTGAGTCCTCCACCCTAGTGAGGTGTAAGGACTCAGTGGCATAACCCAGAGCCTTTTCCTGGGCTCCCTGCCAGCATGGGAACACCACCATGACTCTTAATCCCTTGCTTCTAAGGACCCCACTGCCTGTGATCCATGCTAGACCCTAGACATCAGTCACTTGCAGATCATGCAAAGTCCGATTATGGCTACTGCAGCCCTAACTTGTATGGAGTGTCATGCATATCGTTGGTCTTCCCCATCTTTAGGCTCTTACAATCTTGCCGCCCCCTGTTCCACAAGTTTCCCTGAGCTTTAGGATGGGGAGAGATTTGACTGGTCTGGTTCCAGGTGATTAATGTAGGGTCTTTGGTGTCGTGAATTATGGTTTGTTGTTTTTAGTTTTGCTTTTCCTGCACTGCCCTTGGCTGCATCCTGATTGGTATTGACTGTCGCCTTCTGAGGAGCAGGAAGTCTACCCTGGTCTAGATCCAGGGCAGAAGGGAACACTCCCTTGTTTCTTAAAACTATCTTTTTTTTTTTTTTAAAGGGTATCATGTAGCTCAGGCTAGCTTCAAACTCACTATGTAGCCAAAGATGACCTTGTACACTTGGTCATCTTGCTTTCACTTCCTAAATGCTGAGATTATAAACATGTGCCACTAGACCCAGCTAACCCTGGGTTTTTGGTTGAGAGCCAGATTCTGTAAGGAATAGCTCCAAGGAAGAACAGAGACAAATTCCAATCAATACTGTTCTCATCTAGGTTCTTTTTTTGTCCCCCTCACTTTTTCCTTCAGGTATACTTATTTTTTTCAATCCCTAGGAACTGTATCAAACCTAGGGAGGTTCATGACCTTAAGGGGAATAATTCAAGCTGTGTGTGTGGAGGGGCGGGGTAGAATTGAGTCTATTTAATTGACTGTATTGTGAAATGGAGCATTGTACCTGTGTGACCAGGTGTGCCCAGGACAGGCAAAGCCCTAAGTGAGTGCAAAAGGATAGCTTATGCATGGAAACAGCACTTTAAGGAGAAGCAGCTCATCGCAGCACTTTGCAGGTAGAACGGGAAGAGAAAGCTATAGCAATCGACTGTCTTACATCTCAGAGAACCATGAAGTTTCATATCAGCTTCTTAGTAGAGTTGAGGGGCAGGACAATTAAGAAGAGTCACCATGTCACACATGGTCAGCCAAGAGGAGCAGTGCTATTGGGCCACAAATTTTAGAACAGTAGAAAATCATTTAATTGCTTTTTAATTTTTCCTCCCTCCCTCCCTCCTTCCCCCCTCCCTCCCTTCCTCCCTTCCTCCCTCCCCTCCCTCCTTCCCTCCTCCCTCCCTCCTTCCCTGTCCCTCCCTCCTTCTCCTCTTCCTCCCTCCCCCCTCCCTCCTTCCTTCTTTCCTTTTTTCCTCCTTCCCTTCCTCCCTCCCTCCTTCCCTTTCCCTCCCTCCTTCTCCCCTTCCTCCCTCCCCCCTCCCTCCTTCCTTCTTTCCTTTTTTCCTCCTTCCCTTCCTCCCTCCCTTCCTCCCTCCATAACTTCCTCCCTCCCTCCCATCCTCTTTCTTTCTTTTTGAGAGTATCTTACTGACTAGTTCAAGCTGGCTTTGAACTCTGTCCTCCTGACTGTGTCTCCCAAGTGCCAGGATTACTTGACCCAATTAATTGTTATAACACCCCCAAGTGTGTTACACATTTAGTAAAAATTTGTTTCTTAATATTTTGTTAAACAGCAGTTGAAAAGATTTTTGTTTGTATACGTGACTCTGTACTCCAAAAGAATTAGAGGTAATTTAGTTATGTGTTCATAAATGTCCTAGAGAGTGGAAGAAGGTAGACTTTGAAGTGTACAGAGCTGATTTGTAAGACATAGGAAATGATAATTTGCAAGCATATTCAAAATGGGATGCTGTCAAAGCTCTCTGGTGATCCTCCTTCACGAGGCATTGTTTGGTGTTCTGATAAAAACCTCCATTACCAATCTTCTCTCAAGAAGCTCCCAAGTCCGCTCATTGCCACACTTAAAGTTCAGTGTGAATTGGACTGATTCTTTTTTTTTTTTGAATTGGACTGATTCTGATGTGTGTGTGGTGGAAAGAATCTTAGTTGTATGATCAGTGTTGTAACAGCCCTTTTGTCTCTTGTGTTTCCTATTGTTAACATGGTTATCTTTATATAATTCATTTGTAGTTTTGGAAACCTTTACTCTATTAGAAGTTTTTGCTCATAGGTTATGGCTTCATATTTTTTCTGTATGCTTGAAATATTTCAGTACTACCTTTTAAACGTATTCAAACCAAAGGAGTCCCTTTATATTATTCTAGATCATATTTTTGGTTCCTTACAAATTTCAAAGTTATGCATCATTAGCCTAGTATATATTGAGGTTCTGGTTATTAGATCAGATTTAGAGAATTTTTTCAGAACTCTAAATTTTCTCTGCTCATTATCATTTTATGGTAATTGACTGATCAACTATTTTGTAGCTATTCATTTATGTATCGTGTATCTACACATAGATATAAATATGTTTATAGAAAGAGAGGTATAATATGTGTGTACGCTTTTTACATTCTTAACTTTTTTTAGTGTCAATGAGAATCAAACCCAGGGCTTTATACATAACAATCAAATACTCTACCATTAAGCTACATCTAGCCTTTAAATTAAGTATATTGACTTTATATTTATTAACAACTTTATATTTCCTTTGATTCCATAGTGATGTTGAATAATTGCTTTTTTTTAGGTGATATAAATATTGCAGCTCTTACTGAAAGCAAGAAAGTCAGTGACGGTAGAGATGATGATGATCTTCCTTCATATGTGTCTGCTTTCATAGAACAGAAGTTGGAAATGACCTTAAATCTTTAAAGAAACTTGATAAGCTTATAGAACAAATGACAGAAAGTAAAAAGCAATTAGAAGAACAGGTAAGTGTTCAAACTCATTGAAATAGCATCTCTAGCATATTCATTATAAGTAATAGAATCTAAATAATCAGTATTGTATATAATATATTAGAGATATAGGTTGTAACAAATAGTCTAGTCATTCAGCTGTCTACTAAACTTTAAAGACCACATACTGTGTATTTTATAAATTATGTAAAAGATGAAGTTCTTATTATTATGTCCTTGAAAACAAAGTGATAGTTAACATTTCATAACATTTTTCACACAATTTCCACATTTTTTATAATCTCAAATTCACTGTGTAATTGAGATTAATATTGTACTTCTGATCCCCATTCAACCTCCTGAATGCCAGGATTACAGGCATACTCCACTCTATCTGGTTTATACAGTGCTGGGATTAAACCCAAAACTCCATGCATGCTATGCAAGCACCCTATCGACTGAGCTACATACCTAACCCCCTGACTTTTTTTACTTAATATTTTTAGATGGGATCCAAAATAATAGGTTTTATTATGACAATTTTAGGTGTATACCCCTTTGTAACTTTCTCTTATTCTCTTCACCACTATCTCATCCTTTTTTCTTTCTTGCTGTTCCTTTCCTAGCTCCCTTTCAATAGAGTCTGACTGTAAAGCAGTTGTTATGCTCAAGTCCTTCCTAGCCCCTCAGCACCTCAGGCACCTACTTCTCTTTTGTAACATCAGCTTCTCCCCCACCCTGTATTTTGTCCTCTCAGCAGATGAGCACACATGGGTCTTTCCAAAAGACCAGCAACCAACCTCCTCCTCAGTGATTATTCATTCCTTTGGCTGTCAGGTGTCTTGTGTGTGTGTCAATGTCAGAGGGCCCTGTGCATGCCTGTGGAAGCCCAAGGTTGACATTGAGAATCATCTCGAATTGTTCTGTCTCCTTTTTGCTTTGCTCTAGGGTTTACTACGCTCTAGGGTTTACTTCTAGGGCCAAAAGTGCAGACGCTGCCATTTCCATCCAGCATTTTTAACTTGAGATCTAGGGAAAAAACTCAAGCTCTGTTTAACTCCTGAGTCATGTCTCAGGCCCTGTCAGGTGTCTTTGTTATTTTTCTCCATTTTCTAATTTACTATTTGCTCTTTGAGTCCCTGTAATCAAGTTTGTTTCCCTAATGACCAGAAAGACTTTGACTGAAGTTTCTTTCTGAGTCTGAAATTGAACATGTTGAAAATTGTTCTGATTTGTCTTTAATTGTTTTCTTTGTGTTGTAATGGCTTTATTATATGTGTGTCACTCAATTTTGAAACCCAGGAGTATTGATTTCTTCTTATTTTCCTACCTCTACCTTCTAATTGTTGGTAGTAAAGGCATGCAGCCATACACCTGGCAAAATTTTTAATGAACAGTTTTCCCTTCAGTTAGACTAAACATGTATTTGGAAAGGACTGAACTAATAAAATGTTGTGAAAATTTTATGTGATTGATGACATTCCTTTTTTTGGGAATGATTAGGTGCTTACAATTTCATCAGAAATCCCTAAAAGAATCCAGAGCGCTTTAAAAAATGCAGAAGAATCAAAGCAATTTCTTAATCAGTTTTTGGAGCAGGAAACTCATCTCTTCAGCTCCATTAACAGCCACTTGCTGACTGCACAGCCCTGGATGGACGATCTTGGGGCAATGATCAGCCAGATTGAAGAGATTGAGCGGCATCTTACTTACCTTAAGTGGATTTCACAAATTGAAGAACTAAGGTAGAATGGGCTTCTTTGTTCTCTTAATTATTATTTTTCTTTGATGCTCTGTCTTAAAACAGCACATGTGAGCTATTAGATAATTGAGTTAATTAAAGATTGTAATAATGTAGTTTTATCAGTTGTTATGAAAATAGCACTGTGGTAATTATTCTTTTCCTTTATGTGAATGAACATAAACTTTTCAGGGAGTTTAATTTGCATTTGAAATAAAGTAATGTAAGTTAAAATTCCAAGTCTTCTAGTTGTGTTTTGAACACATGGTAGGAATTGTTTATAATGCTAAATTAATAATTAAACTCATTAATTTTTTAAAAGAGATTGTCACTTACTAAACTGTGATGCTTCAACTAGGATTTGAATCTTTTTTAATGGAAATCAGCTAAAAAAAAAAAGTATAGTAAAAAAAATCTAAATTGAACGTGATGGTGCATGCTTATAATCCCAGCGCTTGTGAGGCTGAGGCAGGGGGATTGCTGCAAGTTTGAAACCACTTGGGTTTATATAGTAAGTTCCAGACCAGCTCAGACTACTAGTGAGACCTTGTCTCAAACAAACAAATAACTGCCCAGTAGATCAAGGGTATTGGTTCACACCTGTAGTCCTAACATGTTGAATACAAAGACCAGCCTGGGGCTACGTGACCAGATTCTGTCTCAAAATGTTGCAGGAGCAATCTTTCCTCTGTTCAGATGTCCCTTCTGGGTTACCAAATCTTACAGGATAGTCCCATCTGGGTCACCAGATGATGCGGGAAAAGTCTCTTTGCCAAATGTTACAGGGACCTCTCAAAATTGCAGGGTTCTTGTGTTCCAGAGTTCAAGATTGAAACCAGAACACGTGTAGAGGATTAAGGTAGAGTTTATTAGAGGAGAGAAAGGCTGGAACTCATGGACTACAGGAGAACTCATGAGAAGCGGGCAGCTGGAAAGAACTCAGGCACGGAACTAGAAATGGACTCTTGCCACTAGAGTGCCATGAAGGGCCGGGGTGACACGGAGAACTCATGGACTCCAGGGATGTAATCCATGAGGAACTAGAAAGAACTCGTGGCACTCCCAAGTGCCACAAGGGGCTAGAGTTCCAAAGATGGCTGCCAGGGTCAAGCATATTTATACCCCTAGACAAGCTGGGGTGGGGGGGCGGGGAAGACTGGCTTTTTTTCATTGGTTAACTCCCATTGGGTCCCAACCCAGTTGCTCCTGGGCCTGCGTTGGGCTAGAGACCACGATGTTTGTTGGATATGGAGGGGTCATCTCCATAATCCTTTCATAGGGAAGTTAGCCATCTTGTCTCTGCGAGGATTGGAGTCAGTTCCTCAGAGGTGTTCCTTCAGGAGGATTCCAGCAGTAGGGGATGACCTTCAGGAATTCCAAGGCCTTCAAAGACTTTCCAGACCTTAGACACCCTTCCCAGCATAGCTGTTGTAATCTTGCCTCAAACACAAGTAGTCTTAGATGAATACCAGAGTTGTACTACCTGTGATAGGGAACAAGAGAAACAGTTCTTTTGAATGAATATTTATCACTGATGGTGGATTACATCTCCTCTTGCCTTTCAAACAATAAGAAAAACATTTCTACCTAAATGAGATTATTTTGTTTCATCATCTTGTCCATTGGCCCCTCTAAATTGCACTGTCCTTGCTTTGTCTTAACTACCTTTTGGCAAAGCTGTCAACAAACCTTGATATTGTCTGGAAAGTCTGGGGGGAAGCACCATCCGAGAGTCTGATAGTTTTATTTTTCTTTTATCCATTTTCATGAATATGCAGGTGGTGGGGTACATGCGTGTATATGTGTGTTTGCATGTGTGTGTGTGCGCGTGCGTGCGTGTGTGTGTGTGTGTGTGTTTGTGTGTGTGGAGAGATCTTAGGATCTCATCACACACCCTTCCCCTATTTTTTTTTCTGTATGTGTGTATGGGATATATTCATTTATATATGCCTGTTTGCACGTTGGTGGGCACATTTGTAGCATATGTGATTGCATGTACATGAGTACGTATGCTTGTGTGTACAGAGGCCCAGGGGTAATATTGAGAATCATCCTTAATTATTCTTCTGCCTTATTCTGTTGAGGCTGAATCTCTAATTAAACCCGGAACTCATCATTAGGACTCGTCTGGCTAGCCAGCTTGCTCTCTGGATCCCCAAACTGCTTTCTAGGGCTGTCACTATGCCCATTTTATGTGGGATCTGGGGATCTGAACTCTGAAACTTTTGCAAATGTTTTCACTGGTAAGCCAGCTTTCTAGCCTCTGAATAAGTGTTTCAAAGTGAGCAATATCCATGCATTGGAGCATACACCTTAATCCCTGAGGAGGAGGTGAAGGCAAAAGGATCAAGCATTCAAAGCCATTCTTAGCTGCAGAGCAAGTTCCAAGCCAGCCTGGGCTACAATGAGACCCTGTCTCAAAATAATAATTTTAAAAAAATCAATAAATATCTTTTATGTTTTGTACATTACGACTATGTTATGTGTCTTTTGTTTTGCACATGTTTCTGAGATTGCAAAGAATTTTGCATATCAGTATAGCATGGAAATCTTTGTTTTGCATGTTAGAGTTTTTATATTAAAGTGATTATAGTGTTACTGGTAATTCCAGAAATTCACTTAAGCTTTATTTTATTTATTTTTAACTTTTTAAGATAATATTTTATTTATTTTACGTGTATGTGTGTGTATATGTGTGTGTGTCTGTATAAGAGGGCACTGTATGTCCCTGTGGAGGACTAGGGGTGACTTTGGGAATCATCTTGCATTGCTTCTACCTCTTTTTTGCTTCACTCTGGGATTTTCCAGGCTTCATCCACCAGGGCAGGAAGTCATATCTGCCTGGTGTTTTTTTACATGGGACCTGGGATCTGACCTCAGGACCTTCTGCTTTCGAGACAGAGTCTTAATTCCTGAGCCATCTCTCCAGCTCCCACTTAAGATATACACTTTAAAGAGTATATCTTAGATAAATTGTTATTTGAGCAAAATAATTTTATTATTTATTTACTTATTATTTATTTATTTAGGATGTCCTGTAACCCAGGCAGACCTAGAACTTACTATGTAGATGAGAATGACCTTGAACTTCTGATCTTCCTTTCTCCCCAAGTGCTAGGATTATAGGCTAATATCATGCCAGTTCCAGTGAAGGACATGTGTGTGACTTATGATTTGTGCTTGTGGAGGCCAAAGGTAGACTCTGTCATTCTTCACCTTATTTATTTCACATGCGCACCTGTGGAGACCCACAAGGTGGTTTCAGGAGTCATGCCCTATTGCTGTACCTCCTTTTTGCTTCGTTCTGGGTTTTTCCAGGCTCTATCTTTCAGAACTGGAAGTATAGGCAGCTGCTATTTCTGCCTGGCATTTTTACATGGTATCTTTGATCTGAACTCAGGTCCTTTGCTTGCAAGGCAGAATCTTAATCCCTGAGCTATCTCTCCAGCCCCTTCACCTCTTACTAATTGACTATACTGGGTGTTAATTGAGCCCTTGGCATCCTCTTACCTCTGATTACCAGCCCTGGGATTATAGGGCCTTGTTACCATGCCTGGATTTTTATGTGGGTATTAGGAATCCAAACTCAGGTTCTTGTTCTTGCATAGCAAGCAGTACCCATTGAGACATCTTCATAGTCCCTCCAGTGAAAGGATTTTAAATTTTGCTTTATTTTACCTTATTTCTGTTTATCCTCTTTAAAATACCAATAAATGTAATATTTATGTCACCATTAAGCAAGATAAATTACTTTTAAGTCTTTCTTTCATAGTAGCCGCAATAAGAGAATAACAAAAATGCAAATGTGGTTAGTAATATTTTTTGATATGTGAATTGTTTAAAAGAAAATTATGTGCAGGAATCATATTACATATAAGTACTACATTTATAATGTATATAGTACAGATAAAGTTATTTCACTCTCCTCAATAATATATTTTTCCTCTTAGGTCTTTTGTGATGAACTCTTATTTATAGCTTTCTTTTCAACTTCTGGGATTTTTTTCATCTCTGGATTGTTGTGAGCCTGGGTCTCTACTAAACCCAGAGCACATTCTGACTTGTCAGCTTGCCCTGGGGATTCCCAGACTCTATCTCCCAGGGCTAGAATTACAAGTGGGTTCTACTTAGGCTTAGCATTTTTTGTGGGGAGGGGGACTGGGGATCAGAACTCAGGTTCTTTTGCTTGCGACACAAGGCTTTGACCACTGAGCCATCTCCCCAGCCCCCACTTGAACATTTCTTAAGTATTATGGTCTTTATTTTAATTTAATGAAACACTTAATTTGGATCATATTTATTTAAAGTAGAAATCAAATTATACTAGGCAAGACATAAAAATTATAGATAGTTGTACTTCTTTGTATCAGATACACCTTATGTTACTCTATCAGATTAAGATTCTGAAGACTTCTGTCTTCAGATTCTGAAGACCTAGCAGAAACGTGTGTGCCTGAGTGAATGTGACAAATCTGTTCTCAGGAATGGAAAGGGACAGGTGGAGGAAAACATCCTGAATACAACCTGCTGTTCTTTGAAGGATCCTGAGTTAAGGACTCCAGGCTTCCAGAGAGACATGGTTGTCAGCTAAATAGCTAGCCACTTCAGGGTGGCCATTCATTCTTCCTTAGATGCAACTTTATGCAAAACATGAGGGTAAAGTGGTTTTTGTGATTTTACAATAATTCCAAGGAACAGACTAGGGGAATGGGTCTGTCCGTAAAGTGATGATTGTGCAAGCATGAGGACCTGAGTTCATTCCCCAGGACCCATGTCAGATAGCCGGGTTCTAAAGAGACAAAGAGAGAAGGATTCTTGAGACTGCTGGCCAGCCATTCTGGATGAATTGGCATCCTCTAAGTTCAGTAAGAGACTGTCTCAAAAATAAAGTTGGAAATGAATCGAGGAAGACACCTGTCATTGACCTTTGGCCTCCACCTGCATGCATGCACACATGCCTGCTCAACACACATTAACATGCATGCCTAAGAGACTGATCCTAATGTTTGCCTTGTCTCACAGTGATAACATTCAGCAATACCTGATGACCAATAATGTGCCAGAGGCAGCCTCTCTCTTGGTGGCTATGACGGAACTTGACATCAAGCTTCAAGAATCATCTTGTATTCATCTTCTTGGATTTGTGCGTGCCACAGTCAAATTCTGGCACAAAATTCTCAAGGACAAACTTACAAGGCAGGAAATTTAACTGTATTTCATGATAATTGCTTTCTGATGGATATTGGTGACTTTGTACTGAAATACTTTCTTTTCTGCTGCAGTGATTTTGAGGACATTTTAGCCCAGCTTCATTGGCCATTTGTTGCACCACCACAGTCTCAAACTGTTGGCATAAGCTGGTCCACCAGCGCCCCCGAGGTGTACACTGACCTGGAGATGCAGTTTTGTCAGCTGTTGAAACTGCAGACCTCGTATCCTTACTATAGTGGAAAACTTACTGAAATTTCTTTTTCCCTAAGATTTTTGGTTAGAGAGGGAAAAGTTCTGTATTGGGGGATATAGCTCAGTGATAGAGTGCTTCCTTATCATTCACGAGTCCTGTGTTCAATCTCCATTAAGGGAAAAAATGTTTAGAAAGTGACCAAGAAGCCAAATTAGGGATCCTGGTTTGAACTTAATATGTAAATGCTATTAGAAAGTAGATACTTTTCTTGCTGAATGAATTGTGTGTGGGTCTGACTCAACTTGGCATCATATGTCTCTTAGAGCAAATAGGAAATTGGGGGGAAACCTTAGTAATAAAATATTAATTTAATCAGGTGATTACTTGAGTTTATTTCCTTATTACTATTTTAGGAAAGATGTGCTGATTAATTCTGAAAATGTTTTCATTGAATTTAAGCTTAATGTTTAAAAGGTTAAATTTCATATCTCTTTCTTTTTATAAAATTTTATTTATTCATTTTGTATGGGGGAGGCACTATGTGTCCCTGTGGAGGCCCAAGGATGACTTTTGGGAATCATCCTGGATTGCTTTTATCTTTTTTTGTTCCACTCTGTGATTTCCCAGGTTCTACCCAGTAGGGCCATAAGTTCAGGCTGCTGCTATTTCCACCTGGCATCTTTATGTGGGACCTGGGCTATGAACTCAGGATCTTCTGTTTATGAGGCAGAGTCTTAATCCCGAGCCATGTCTCTGCCCTTAAATATTATATTTCTTGTGTTGTACATTTTCCTAAGTGTTGGTACATTTGTTGGAAAAACTTACTGTGTATGTACATACATGTGTACTAATTATGCTTTGGATTCTTTTTCCTTAACTTAACTATGTCAGAGATGAATTACTTGCTGAACCAAAACAACTACCAGAAAAATACTGTCTTCCTGCATCTCCTTCTATCATCTTGCCCATTCAGATCATGCTAACACCCCTCCAGAAGAGGTTCAGGTTCCACTTCCGAGGCAACCGGCAAACCAATGTTATAAGCAAGGTGTGCTCTGCCATCTCTTGTTGTTTTGTTTTTTTAAGGTCTAAGAACCCCAGTTGACTGCAAGCTTGAGACTTCTCTGCCTCTGCTTCCTGAGTGCTGGGATTACAGGTGTGCATCACTATGCCCAGCTTACTTGGTTTTTATTAATAACAAATGTTAACAGTGTCTGTACTCTTACCTGTTTAAGTTCAAATCTGCTTCTCTTTATGTTGCAATTCACCTGCCTGGTTGCGGACAAATCACTATCAAATGGCTTAAGGGAACAGGGGTTTATTTTCTCTTACAGATTACTGGTTACAGTTCTTAGTCTAGCTTGACAGGAGAGCTCACACAAACACCAGGGCCAAGGGGACTGGCCACACAATCATCACATAACAACTGAGAGATGGACAACACTTACTTGTCAGACCAGCATGTCTGGCCAAGTGTACACAGGATGCTGACTCTCTCAACCAGTTTTCTGTATTTTATTCCACGGTCTAATCCCACCCACCATGGGCTGGGCTTTCCCCATTAGCTAGACAATCTCCTGCAGTTTGCTCTGGGCTTAACTCAACCATTAATTCTCTACAAATGTGCTCAGAGCTCAAACCCTCTAATGTCAAATTGAAACTGTGCCTAACTATGACAGTTTACATTTTTGTTTTTCTTCTTAAGCGCTAAATTCCTGCTTTGTTATTGCCCTTGGTAGATAATTGGGGGGTTGTGTTAATGTTGTAGGAATTGGCTTACTTGTTGGGACATACCTCCTTTGCCTTTGGTGCTTAGCATTTATCAAACCGTTTTTACAATTGACTCTGCACATGAGTTTCACTGTACAAACTGCTTCTTCAGATTTGGAATGCTCAAAGAATTATCCTAAAGACAATTTGTAAATGCTGTAGGCCTACATTTCTTTTCAGTAATTCTACCCATTTTAAGGTTCAGATGCATTTCATAGTGTAGACCAATCAATTTTTTCCCTTAATTTTACTTTTGAAAAGAGAAAACAAAAGAAAATAATGTTTTAAAGTTATTTTGGGGCTGGAGAGATGGCTCAGGGGTTAAGCCTCTGCCTCTAAAGCAGAAGGTTCTGAATTTGGATCCTGGATCCCATGTAAAAAAGGCCTATGCATGCAGACACGGAGGCCAGAGATCAATGTCTCTATCGATTTCCTCCTTTTTTTTTTTTCTTTTGAGATAGGGTCTGTCACTGAACCTGGAGCTTGCCTTTTCACACACACACACACACACACACATACACACACACACACACACACACACACACACGTACGTTATTTTGGAGCTGGAAATACAGCTTCTTGGTAGTATGCTTGTCTCAATGTGCTAAGTCCTAGGTTTAACTCACAGATATGGGATGTGGTGGTGCGTGTCAGCAATATAGAGGGGAACAGGAGGATCAGATGATCATGGTCATCCTTGACAGCATATTGAGACCAGCCTGGATTACATGATACATTAGATCCTATCTCAAAAAAAATATTTTGGAATGCTGTTTCAAAAAATAGTTTAAAATCTGTTAGTTCTTTGTGATATTTTATCATTTTATATGCTATTAAAGTACTAGATTTAGAGGGCCTTTTTGTTTTGTTTTGCACTGAATCTAGGGCTTTGTTCCTACTAGACTGATAGGTTTGAAGAACATATACATTTATGACGTGTCTTTTTATTTTTATTGTGTGCACATTCACATTTGATGTATATGTGGGCATGTGTGCCATGCTCAAGTGTGGAGGTTAAAGGACAACTTCATAGAGTCAGTCCCTTCCTTCTACCTTTATGTATTCCAGGAAATTAAACTCAGATCGTTAGACTTGGGCAAGTACTTTTACCCACTGAGCCATCTCACCAGCCTTGTTTTTTCTTTTTGTTATTATTCATGCTGTCTTTCCCCTCTTCCTCTTGCTTTTTGAGAGTGTGGGACTTCTTGCATGCTAGGCAAATGCTATCAACTATTCCTTCACTCTAGTATGACATTTTAAATTTATGAGTTTCTGACTTAAGCCACATTGTTAGAATTTGTTATATATTGCAAACTTCATAATTAAGTCTTCCATGAGCTTGTAGTTCAGAAGTTTTCAACTTTCATATGTTTATAATTAAATGTAATTAATTATAATTTCCTGCACTAGGAAATAGCTAAAAACTTCAAATTTATTTTACCTTTCCCCTAGCCTGAATGGTACTTGGCTCAGGTACTTATGTGGATTGGAAACCACACTCAATTTCTGGATGAGAAGATTCAACCAATATTAGATAAAGTAGGCTCTACAGTAAATGCAAGGGTAAGAAACTCAGCCCTAAGTGTTTCAGCCTCTCTCTCTCTCTGTCCATGTACCTGAGTATCTCATTATTTATGCTTGTTTATTTCTTGTAGCTTGAATTTTCTCGGGGCCTTGTGATGCTCGTTCTTGAAAAGTTGGCTTCTGATATTCCTTGTCTGCTCTATGATGACAATCTCTTCTGTCATCTGGTAGACGAGGTGCTCTTGTTTGAGAGGGAGCTACACAGTGTTCACAGCTATCCTGGCACTTTTGCTAATTGTATGCACATTCTGTCAGAAGAAACCTGTTTTCAAAGATGGTTGACAGTGGAGAGAAAGTGTAAGTACTCATGTGTCCATAGGGTAAGGAGAGGTGTCTTTTTTTGTATATAGGTATTTGGGGGGTTCCAATTCTGAACTTTTTAATTTCTTCTCAGTCATCTGAGTTTTTCCAGATCAGGGATCATTTATTGTCTTCAAAGATAATCTTTTCTTCCCATAAAATTTGAGTTTTCATGGAATTATATTTCTAGGGGAATGTTGAAGCCACTAGATTTCACTGTACTATTTCTATTTTTGAGCTAACCTCTTGAGTCTACTGTGTTAAGTCAGTGTAACTGTTTTGGAGATCTGAGAGGAAAGTGAATAAGGTACTTATTTAACCCTAAACTAAAGCATTTTAAATATGCAGCTAGTGGGAAATTTTAAGTTTGTGTTTAAAAAGTCATCATTTCTAAGAAAGTATGTTGAATATTTAGGAATGACTATAACTTCTCAACATAATCCTTTTTTCTTTTTATTAGTTGCTCTCCAAAAAATGGATTCAATGCTTTCATCTGAAGCTGCCTGGGTGTCCCAGTATAAGGACATCACTGATGTGGATGAAATGAAGGTTCCAGACTGTGCAGAAACTTTTATGACTCTACTCTTGGTTATAACAGGTAAGTATTAGTCTTTTAAGGTAGGACTTTTGTTTTTAAATACTAGGGTTTTAATCTGTGTGGTAGTATAACACTTAGGAGGTAGAGGCAGAAGGATCAGAAATTCAAAGCTTGTCTCATGTACATAGCAAGTTTGAGCTATGTAAGACCTTATTTAAAACAAAACAAATAAGTAAATTTTTTAAAGGGTTGAGGATATAGCTTCATAGTATAGTGCCCCTATACTCCCCTCCAAAAAAAAAAGCCAAAAGTAAGAGTGAGCTTCATCAGATGTCTTGCTACTTACATGATTGCCTGGGATCTTAAGTGCATGCCAGTTAAACCTAAGTTTTAATTATGATTTTCTAGTAGTTAAAAAATTATTATACAGTGCTTATAATAGCTATATAGTATCTTCAAATTATTTCTATTTTAACAAAGGTCTAGCACAATAGTCTAATTTTTGGCTTTTTAATAATTTAATATTTAAATATTGTTATAGTAAGGGGAAAAATCCTGAATTTTTACATTTAAAAGAATTTAAATAAAAATTTAAATTTTTTACCATAATGTTTTTGCCATTCAACTTTTTTTCTTTTATTCCTGTAGTCTATGTATATGTGTACAAGTATGGTAGGAGGGATCTGTGTGCATGTGTACAATGTGTATGCACCTACACATATGCATATGGAGGTCAGAGGTCAATATTGGGTATCTGTCTCTATCGATTTCCTCTCTTTTTGTCTTTTGAGATGGGGTCACTGAACCTGGAACTCGCCTTTTCAGCTGCATTGGGTGACCAGCACACCTTTGGGTTTCCACCTGTCTCTGCTCCCCCAGTGTGTGGGATTCACACTCAGTTGCTCATGCTTGTGCAGCAAGTACTTTGCCCCCATGTCATCTCCCCAGTCTGCCATTCATTCAGCTTTTTAATATGTCTTTAGGAAATGGTGGTTCATCTAGCTTTTTTTTTTTTTTTTTTTTAATTATTTTGGGTGCATGTGTGTCACACCACATATGTGGAGTTCAGGGTTTTCTCTTCCATTATGTTGGCTTCTGGGATTGAACTCAGGCTACCAGACTTGCTCTACAAGCACATTCACTTGCTCAGTCATCTCACCAGCCCAAATTTTATTTCATTTCATTTGTGTGTGTGTGTGTAGAGGAGTGTGCATGCATGTGTATGTATTGGCATGTATGTGGGCACATAGTTGTGTGTGCGGGGGCAAGTATGTATATGTGTGTGTGCATTCTTTGGTCACCCTCCAGTGTTATTATTAAGGCATATTCTCTCAGTTGAACCTAGAGCTTGTCAGTGATCTCAGCTAGCTTAGACATTTTGCCCTGGGGATTCCCCATCTTTGACTCCTGAGTGCTAAGATTACAAACAGCTGCCACGCTTTCCCATTTTTTATGTGAGTTCTGAGAAGGCAAGTACCTTCTCCACTAAGCCAGTTCCTAGCCCCTATGAGACAGTATCTTCCTGTAATTGCTGGGATCTTTTTTTTTTTTAATTTTACTTTTTTTTTCTCCTTTTATTTATTTATTTTTTCCTCAGTCATAGAAGCTCAATAGGTATCCTGGTCCTCTCCCTCCCTCCACCCCCCTTTTCCCCTTCCTTTCACCTCCCTCTCCTTTTCCCAGTGCCTCTCCCTTTCCCCCCTCCCATCCCTGGAGCATCCTTTTGTGTGAATGCCAAACTTCCCTCTGAGTCCTCCACCCTAGTGAGGTGTAAGGACTCAGTGGCATTGCCCAGAGCCCCGTTAATATGGGAATGCTATTATTACTGTTAATCCTCCTTCAAGGATCCTAGTGCCTGTGATCCATGCTAGACTTTGGGGGGTCATTGACATGTTAGGCATTGTGCAGGTCATGCAAAGTCCCATTATGGCTACTGTAGTCCTAACTTATGTGGAGTATCTTGCATATGTTGGTCCTCCCCATCTTTAGGCGCTTACAATCTTGCTGCCCCCTCTTCCACAAGTTTCCCAGAGCTTTAGGATGGGGAGAGATTTGGCTGGTCTGGTACCAGGTGATCAATGCAGGGTCTTTGGTGTTCTGAGTTATGGTTTGTTGTTGTTTTCAGTTTTGCTTTTCCTCCACCATCCTTAGCTCCATCCTAATTGGTGTTGAATGTCACCTCCTAATCAAAGATAAAAGACTGTTTAAATGAAAATCTTACTCTAAGAGGAGACTCAAAAGTAGATGGAATAGGAGTAGGACAATGCAGTAAGGGGAGGTCAGTGTCCTATTTGCAGGATGCTTACCATCAATCTGCCAGTCCCTATACCCTCACTGATTGGTGAGATCAAATCTCTTCAGTCACAGGTGACCAGGAAGAGAAGTAAGAGTGAGCTTCATCAGATGTCTTGCTACTTACATGATTGCCAGGATCTTAAGTGCATGCCAGTTAAACCTAAGTTTTAATTATGATTTTCTTGACATTAATTTATCAAGAATTATAGGGATACGATAATATAGTATTTTAAAAAATTGAAATAATAATAGGAATTCTTCTCTTATGAGATTATTCTGTCCAGAAGGGAGCCTACATCCTCCTGCTCTTAGTTGATGTGCAATGTCTGAATTGCCCACTGCAGACCTGCTAGTACTCCAAGTGCCATGAGGTCCTTGTTGCTGCCACCCTTAGCTCTTTGCCTTCATGTTCTCTGCCAGACCATCTCTTGAATCTGTTTGGTAATCTGAAGAAATGAGTGTCCTTCCAAGCCAATTGATAATTATATATTTTAATTACAAGAAAAATGTGGAGGACTGCTGCATTCAGGAACTCACTGCAATGAGACTTTTCTTTACCGGAGCTACATAATGGCTGACATACCAACATGCCTCCATAGACTAGTGAGGACCTCAGGAGAGAATTACACATGGTGGAAATCTTGGGTACTAGGGCTGGATGGGTAAAGGGAAGTGCCTCCATCAGTGGAACGGCCCAAGGAGGGGCCAATTGGTCTGCCACAGAGACGTGAACCCCCACTAGAGTAGACAATCTAAAGGGAACTCAGGGTCCCATAGAAGCGGACAGGTAGGAGGGTGGGAGGAAGTGGGATGGGTTGATGAAGGGAGGGAGGGGAGACAGGAATAAGTACTCCCTATGTTTGTAAAACTAGGGGAAAAAATTTAAAATTACTAATGAAAAATATGAAGGACACTAAAACCAATATAATGAAAAATAGCCAGGCATGGTGGTGCTTAATGAATTCCAGCATTTGGCAGGTAGAGGTAAGAAAATCAGAAAGTCAAGATCATCCTTGGCTACATAATGCTTTTGAAGACAGCCTGGACTGCTTGAGGCCTTGACTCAAAACAAAACAATGATAAAAGCCTAAAAAAAAATGGGTGTGAGGGCATATATTTTAATTCTAGTACTCGGGAGTTAGAGGCAGGAGGATGAGTTCAAGGCCTTCTTCAGCTCCATAGTAAGTTTGAGGTCAGCCTATGCTATGTGAAGAAACTTACAGAAAAACTAATTTTTCAGATATAATTTTTATGAGCCATTATTTATATAGGGATTTACATAGATCTAAATCTTAATATACTGTTCAATGAGTATTAGCAAGCATGCATAATCATGAAATAGGTAGTTTAGAAATGGGCTCATACTTGAATGGCCAGTTGATTTTTTACAAAAGCAATGAAGTAGAGCAATAGGAAAACCTTTAACTGTGTCAGGGATGATATAAAAATCTTCCTATGTTTTATTAACTTTCTACCAGACAGGTATAAAACCCTCCCCACAGCCTCCCGAAAGCTGCAGTTCCTGGAGTTACAGAAGGAATTAGCAGATGATTTTAGGATACGGTTGACGCAGGTGATGAAAGAAGAGAGCAGAGCTTCTCTTGGCTTTCGATACTGTGCAATTCTCAATGCTGTGAACTACATCTCAACGGTGCTAGCTGACTGGGCTGACAATGTTGTGAGTCAACGTGCCTTTGTATTAAGTAATGCATCAATACGTAACTGCTCTTGAAACAACCCACTTCAAGCAAAAAAAAAAGTATATAAACATAAGATATATTTGAAACATCTATAAACAGACTGATGCCAAATTTAGGAGATTTGATTGAACTGTATAGTTTTTAGTCAAATCTCAAATTATGAAATAATCCTAATATTTTAATCATAAGAAGGCAAGGTATATAGTTCAGGGGGAGTATGATTGTGCAGCTTTGAGCATGGCCCTGGGTTTGACCACCAAAAAAAGAAAGAAAAGAAAAAGAACCCTTTAGCCAGACATGGTAATGTAAGTCTGCCTGTAATCTAAGCACTTTGGGAATGGAGACAATTGAATTATGAGTTCAAGATCATTCTGAACTATATAGCAAGTTCTAGCCTAGCCTGAGCTATGAGAGACCCTGTTTCAACAAACAAACAAAAGAGATTTTAAAAAAAATAGCTCTTTCCTTTTTTTTTTTTTTTTTAAGAGAGCTAGACAGCTCAGTGGGTGAGGGGCCTGCTTGAAAACCTGGTGACTTGAATTCAATCGGAGGAAGTCCACATGGTGCATGTATGTGCCCTCTCTCTCTCTCTCAAATAAATAATTTTTTTTTTAAATCTTCAGTGAATGGCTGTTGTTAGAATAAATTTTTCCCTCTTCCAACTTGATCCTTAGGAAATATTTATGTTGAATACCATCACAGGAAAAAAAATCATTTTACAGTGATGTACTATCAATAAACTCTAGGGCTTTGGACTGGAGGTAACATAGGTTAGGTTAGTTTTCTAGCATTAAGGAAAAAAAAAAAAGCAGGACTTAAACCTTTTGAATATCCTCAAAGCACGACAGATTATGAAGAATCTTATGTTTCTACTTTAAAAAGTTTTAATTATTTATTGCATTACAACATTATGACTGGGGAAGATACCACAAGGCTCTGGTACCTTCCATCCTCAGTACTTTAGAAAGGGAAAGGGAAAGGGAGGGAAAGAAAAAAGAGTGCTGTGTGTGATGGTTACTCTTTTTTGCATTACATTTATTTCACTGCATCTTCTCTGAACCCCAGCTGACTTATTCTAAAGCAACCTCAGATGCCATATATCATGGTAAATGGTTTAGTATGTATCTCTAAAAGTGCTCTTTTTAAGGAAACCATAATCAGAATACTGTGATCACATCAAAAAAATTAATTTGTTATAATAGGAGGTATATTTAAAGCAAATCTAATCAAACATAGTGGCACATACCTATAATCCTGGCACTCAGGAGGCTGAGGCTCCTGAGTTTCCACGCATCTGAGGTGAGCTTGGACTACAGAGTAAATCTATCTCAAAAGGAAAGAACAATAAAAATCTAAACATCTAAACCTTGGGTCATCTACCTAATGCTATTAGACTTTTTGCTTTAAGGGACTCTACTGACTCTCCTTTCTCCTTACAGATCATATGTGTTGATGGATTTGATTTGCTTAAGTGTAATTGTCAAATAATTATTTTTGCTATTCTATTAATCCAAGGAACATTTATTGCCTATCAGAGCTTATGGTAGCCAGACCAGATTTTCTAGTATGTTCTTAATATTGTTCCTACAGATATTTTAGATTCAGTATTAGAATAACCTCAGAGGGCCTTCTGGATTGCCCTCCTGGACAGGGCATCCACTTGGGAATCACTGTTCTAAATCATCTGTGAAGATAACAAATGTCTGTTTGGGTTTACGCCTGCGTGCTTCATGAAGCAGATTTCATGACAAGACACTAATAAAGAACTACCAGGACAATAAGGGGATAAATGTTCATTAAACAATAAAAAGATTATGCTGGAAAAATAGAAAAATAAATATGAAGTTACATAATACATGTAAATACTGTGTAATTTTGTGTCATAAAATGGGTAAGAAAGTAGAATAACTATAATTTAAATTCAAGACTCAAAATACTACTAAGAGAGAATTAAAAAATGACAAAGCTGGGGCCAGAATTTAGTGAGAGAGACCTTGCCAAGCATGAACAAGACTCTTCATCAAACCCCAACACAAATAAATAAAAGTTTCTAATTAGAAAGGTTGAATAGCTGAGAATTAATAAGAAAATCACACTATACTAAGCCAAAATGAATTTTCAAGTATCATAGGATGGACAAGATGAATTGGTTGAAAATTTCTCTATAATAAAAGAGAAAAGCATAAATATATTCAAGCATGACACTTAAAAATATTCCTTGTCGAAGGCAGAGGTGGTGATGCATGCATGTCTGCAGTCCCAGCATATGAACAGGAGTGTCACAGGCCTGAGGCTAGCCTCATCTAAATAGTGTGTCAGCCAAGGCTACATAGCAAGACCCTAGTTTTAAATAATAATGTCTGGCTAGAAAGTATACATCAACTGAAATATGTTTTAAACTATGGCTTTAAGACAAAAAATAGAGCATTGCTAATGCATATATGTGTATTTAGTTCTTTACAAAAGAAAAACTGATAGTATAGTACAATACATTGTATAAAAGAAAATTTTATTGAAAGAAAAAGCAAAAGTCTTATAAAAACAGGGTAGTAAATCAAAATAAGCAGGAAACAAAAATGATTATACTAATAGCAGATATGAACAAAATTAGAACCTGAAGAAACACAGTGTATTCTTCTTTGGACTTCTGTCCAGGACTTAGTAATTACTTCACATATTTTTCTGTGACCATGTTAGCTGTGACTGGAGTGTAGTTCAGTAGTAGACAACTTGCCTAACTATGAGCAACTACATTCACTTCTCAGTACCACAAATGAAAAAAAAAAACTGAAATGTGTGTGCCTAATATAATTCCATTGATAATGATTTCATGAACTGAATATAGAATGTAATGATCAGTGCATTTGTCTTTGTAGCGTGTTAATCAGCACACATTCATTCATTTTGTATTTTCTCATGTTTTGTTCCTTTTCAATAGCATGAACCAAATTGTGAGCCTTGATTCTTACGCGAGATGATCCTGTAAGAGATTCATTCAAGGATAGGATTTTAGCTTCAGAAAATTCTTTGTGGAACATCATTATTTTATTTGGTATCACAGTCTGTTAATGAAGATGAATTAGCCATCCCTATCTGGTGCTGAATTAACCAAGTTCTCTGGCAACAGCGTTGACTAATTATGAATGAATTCTGTGCCTTGCCAGTTTCTATGGTGTTAATTTTGTCTTGACATCAAATCCTTGAACCAGCTTCACAGTGCTTCAAACCTGTAATTGCTTTAAGTAAAAATCATCAAATTTCTTGTATTATGTAATTGTGTCAGTAGAAAAAAAGAGTTCATTTGTTTCAGATTCTCTCTTGATAACTGTTATCAGTTTATGTCAAGACTGAAATATCCAGCCTTTCAGCTGTAAGTGTCAGAAACTTAGTTCAAACTGGCCTGAGTTGTAGGGCGGGATTGTGCGGACAAGTTGTGAAACTGGACAGATTAGGCATGGGTGCTATAAAGCTGGTTTCTGGATTCCATCTCAGGCAGTCTCTGGACAGGTGACTGTGGGTGGCTTCATCACTGCACAAATCACTTTGGGTTTCTGACTCTCATAGATACTTCAGTTTACTACAACCTTCTGTCTGAATCTGGAAAAACCGAATACTTAAAAGGACACTTTAGCTCCCAGGAAAATACAATGCTACAAATAAAATGACTACATTAAGAAAAATAAACTGAATGCAATGTCACACACTGTAATCTGAAGCACTTGGAAGATAGAGGCAAGAGGATCGCCACAATTTCAAGACTAGCCTAGTGAGTTCCAAGTTATCTTGACTATGTAGTGTGTTTTCACTGTTAAGCTCCACACTTAAGAAGCTGAGATAGGAGAATTGTTTAAGATCACTCTAGTCTGCATATTAAGTTGGAGGCCAGTCCAAGCTATATAGCAGACCTTGTCTCAAAAAAAAAAAAAAAAAAAAAAAAAAATCCCAGAGAGCCATACAAAATATCTGAACCTTCATGTTTGGGCAGTGGAGATATAAAGGAGAACAGTCGCTATAGAAATCAGGCTGGCAGTTCTTAAATAGTTATACAAAATTATTTGACCCAGTAATTCTACTCCATTACTAAGAGAAATGAAAATAATTGTTTACATAAAAAATATCCTGTTGTTCATAGTAGCACTATTCATAATAGATAAAGTGAAATTCACCCAAATGTCTATCAGCTAATGAACAAATGAAATGTAATTACATAGACATAGAATTTTTTGGCAATAAAAAAAAGTTTATATTGATACATGTTATACCATGAATGGAACTTGAAAAAATACTAAATGAAGGAAGCTTGAAGTCTATCACAAAGAACATTATAATGATTCCATTTATTTGAAATGTACAAAATAGGCAAATCCATACAGAAAGAAAGATTAGTGATTGCCTGAGGTTGGAAGGAATAGGAAGAAAATGCAGGGGAGGAGGGGGACTAAGAACAAGGGATGTGGGTGATGGGGTAACTGAAAATGCCTTATTGTGGCAATGGATGCATGACTGTGAATATTTTAAAACTGTATACTTTATTGGGAAGACATGATTGGTTGCTTTTTCAGACATGCTCTTACTATGTAGCCCAGGCTGGCTTTGAACACATGGTGATCATCTGGCTTTCAACTTTCTTAGTGTTGGGATTGCAGGCATGTCCGACCATGCCTGGCTGAAGTGTACACTCTATTAGTTATTTATACCTTCATTTTAAAGATATATTCGAGAATGAGTGTGTACACATGGGCACATGTATGCTATGGCTCATGTAGAAGTCAAAAGACAATCATTTTTATTTTTAGTATTTATTTTGAGAGAGGAAGGGAAGAGGAAAAGAAGGGAGAAAGAGAGAGAGAATATGCATACATGCTGTACCAGGTGAAGATCAGAAATCAGTTTTCTCCTACCTTGTGAACTTGTAAGTATTGAACTCTGATCATCAGGTTTGTGAGCATGTTCCTTACCCATGGAGCTATCTTGCTTGTCCTAGAGCATGACTTTTAGAGGTAAATTCCTATTATGTAGGCTCTGGGGATTGAACTCCGGTTGCCTGTTTTGTCTGCAAGCTTTTTTACCCACTGAGCCATCTCACCACTTTCCCTTGTTATTTTGAGGCAGAGTCTCGTAGCTCAGGCTGGCCTCTCACTCATTCTATAGGAGCCTTCTAAGTGCTGGGATTACAGGTACACATTACACTGCAGGTTTGAGATGTACATTTTCAATAAGTGATGTGTTCTGTTTCAAGGTATCAAAGCATTACTAGCAAAGTACTAACACATGTCTGCCTTCAGTTCTTTCTACAGCTTCAACAGGCAGCTCTGGAGGTCTTTGCAGAGAATAACACCATCAGTAAACTACAGCTGGGACAGTTAGCCTCAATGGAGAGTTCTGTCTTTGACGATATGATTAACCTCTTAGAGCGTTTAAAGCATGACATGTTGACGCGTCAAGTAGACCATGTTTTTAGAGAGGTTAAAGATGCTGCAAAATTGTATAAGAAAGAAAGGTATGTCCCATGTAAGTCGCTTCTTACAAGTTCAGTCAGCTGAAAAATGGCAAGCGTAGTCAGGTCCCAAGATACAGAACAACAGTTTGGCTTTTTGTACCCTCCAAATTTAACTTTTTTAAAATCCCCCACCCTCCAGTTTTGAGGATCTACTCAGTTTTGAGGATGTACTTATACTTTGGCTTTGGTGGGAATCTTTTTAAACTATGTTCTGGAGACTCATTACTCAGAATAAGCGGATGTTGCTGGAGCTCTCAGCTATTTATACGTACAATCAGTATCTGGTCTTGGGGTTGCCATTTTTTTGACGATGTAAGATACTCTCATATCCTGTGTCCTTGCATTTTACACACTGTTATAATTCCTCAAGCACATCTCTCGTCACCACCAGATCTTAAGTTCCTTGAAAGCAAGCTTGTCCTGTAATGTAATCAATTTACAAGTGTCTTTATCAAAGCATAGGATTAGCAGATGTGTTAAATGCTAAAAGTATATTTTAATTTTTACTTGTTATAAGTCATATATTTTGGAGATTTTTAAAAATTTTTATTTATTAAGTACGTATGTGAAATGTGGGCACATATATGTGAAAGTCAGGACAACCGTCAAGAGTTGGTCCTTTTTTCCCACAGCTCAGGTTCCAGGGATTAAACTCAGACCACCAGGCTTTGCACACAGGTGCCTTTACCTGCTGAGCATCTCACTAGCCTCAAGTTTGGAGATTTTTTTGAAAAATACTTTTTGTTATATATTTTTAATTTATTTGAGAGAAGGAATCAGGAGAAAGCACACATGTATGCCATGACACAGGTGGACATCAGGGGACAGCTTTTAGAAGTCAGACCTCTCTTCCATCATGTGGCTTCTGGGGATTAAACTTAAGTCACTAGGTTGTGGGCAGATGCCTCACCTGCCTTATCTCACTAGCCCAGGTTTTAGAGATTTTTAAAATAATTTTTTTAGATTTCTTTATGAGAGAGAGAGAAAGAGAGAGAAAGAAGAGAGAGAGAATGCCATTCTGGGTGGATCGAAGTCCAAGGACAACTTTTGGAAGTCAGTTCTCTCCACTGTGTGGACTTCTGGAGAGTGAACTCAAGTCATCAGGTTTGCCAGTAGCCACCTTACCCACTGAGCCATTTTGCCAGTCCACCAATTGAGCTTTTTCCTCCTTCAATATTTTATTGATTGATTGATTGATTGATTGATTGTGTGTGTGTGTGTGTGTGTATCAGAAGGTACTATGTGCTCCATGGAGGACCAAGGGTGACTTTGGCAATCATCCTGGATTGCTTCTACCTCTTTCTTGCTTACCTCTGGGATTTTCCCAGGTTCTGCCTACCAGGGCCGGAAATGCATACTTCAGCCATTTCTGCCTGGAGTTTTTACATGGGACCTGGGATTGGAACTCAGTACTTTCTGATTTTGAGACAGAGTCTTAACCCCTGAGCCAGCTTTACAGCCCAATTTTGGAGCTTTTAAAGGAATATTTGTCATCTTGTTAAATAGAGCATTTATTTGAGTTAAAATATAAATATGTTATACTTTTAAAATTGGACATCCCACTTTTTAAATCTAAAAGTCTCTAGGACAGTGTACTTCCGCAGATTTGGAATGCTCTGTTAAAACTTTAAGAGTACAAAGTGACTAACATTCTGCTGGTGATAGTGAATGTTTCTCTTTTCCAGGTGGTTGTCATTGCCTTCGCAGTCAGAGCAGGCAGTCATGTCCCTGTCCAGCTCGGCTTGCCCGTTCCTGCTCACATTGCGAGACCGCTTGCTTCAGCTGGAGCAGCAGCTTTGTTTCTCCTTGTTTAAAATTTTCTGGCAAATGCTTGTAGAGAAGCTGGATGTGTATCTTTACCAAGAAGTGAGTGTGGCAATTAGTTGTAGATGCCAACTTGACCATTGAAGGCTGAGTTTTTGGATGCCCTGAGCAAGCCTGTAGGAGATTATCTAATTGATATGGGAAGACCCAGCTCCCTGGGAAATTGGATAAGATAAAGGGCAAGCTGGTTGGAAACTGGCATGTAAGCACTAATTTCTGGCATGCACTCGTCAGTTCTGGCAAGTGAGAAAGTTTGCCCCTCTCTCAGGCCTGTGTGGATATGGTGTTACCAGTTCTCTTGGCTCCTGATGATGTGACCTCTTATACCATGCTGGTGAATGTAACTGAGAATCGTAAGCTGGAATAAACCCCTTGCTTCCCTAAGTTGTTTGGGTCCTGCATCCATTCACAAGAGAACCTATAACAGTGAGTAGCATAGACCTAGTTCGGGGGCTGTGGTGACAACTGCTGATACATGGGCTATTCTTTGTTTCAGGTAATTCTTGCCAATCACTTCAATGAAGGCGGCGCAGCCCAGCTGCAGTTTGATATGACTCGAAATCTTTTCCCTCTGTTTTCTCATTATTGCAAGAGACCAGAAAATTATTTTAAACAGTAAGTTTAATACTGAACAATGAATATGTGTCCAGTTGTTAGAGGAGGTTGACTCCTTTTAACTTGATCATCGATGTTTAGAAGGGGCTCATTTGAAATCTTTAAACATTCTTTATATACCTACTGTATGGTCAAAGCCCAACAGGGAAACCAAAATAATGTATGTGATCCATATCTTCAGAGAGCTGACCATACTCAGTGTGAACCACATGTTGGGCTCTGTTCCTAGCCTTAGGGTGTAACACTTTTGGTGGCTATTGCTGGAAAAACGGAAAATAAAAGCAAGTACAGTTCTGCCCTACTGAGGCTATGAAAGGAATTTCAGATGCTTAGTACATAATGCTTGAAGTAGAAGAGAATTAATTTTGGTTCTATGTATAGTTATAAATGTATGTGAGAATAATGCTAACAATATAGCCAGACTTTGTTCATTTAAAATTTACACTATGGGCTGAAATGTAACTCATTTGGTAAAGTACTTGTTTAGCATCCACAGAGCTTTTCTTTTCACCCCAGCACTGCATAAATTGGACATAGTGATGAAGACCTTTAATCCAGCACTAGAAGTAAACACAAGAGGATGTTTAAGGTCATCTTCAGATACAGTCTCAAAAAAAAAAATACATTATATATAGGATTGTGTGATGCTGAAACATTTCTTTAATTTAGAATGAAAACTTATGTTTGCTTGTTTGAGTAATATATTATTTATGGTTTTAGTTTTTCTTAGTATTCTACTTTTTTGCTGCATTCATTTTATCCCTTAATTTTTTCCCTGCTCCACATCCTAATCTTTTTAAAGTTGTGCTACATTTAATAGTCTGTTAGCATCAAATAGTGTGTATAGAGAAATAATAAGTACATGTGGAAAATAATGATTTTATTACTGGCAGTAACTTAATGAACTGTATAAGCTCTATGCACCTGTGTAGTTCCATACTTAAAGAGCCTAATAAAAAGCCATAAATGGTTTTTATAGAGGATATTAGCCACTTACTTTCTCAGTGAGATTGTGCCAGTATGGATTTTGAGGTAGTAGCAACCTCATTTCCCTTTCTTTTTGTCCTGAACAGTGTAAAAGAAGCCTGCATTGTTTTGAATTTGAATATTGGTTCTGCGTTACTCCTGAGAGATGTTCTGCAGTCAGCTTCCGAACAACTTCCTGCCACAGCAGCCTTAAATGAAGTTGGAGTTTACAAACTGGCTCAACAAGACGTTGAAATTCTGCTTAATTTGAGGACAAACTGGCCCAACACTGGAAAATAATGTCTTTGCAAAAAAGTGTTTTGTTTGTTTGTTTGTTTTTAACAAAGAGGAAGACAGTTGGATTTCAATTTGTATAATAAACTAATGGAACTGGACAGTGAAAACTTTAGAGAACCATTTATTCGCTTCAGTTACGGTGTTACTAAAATGATGACCATATTTCCTGAGTCCTCTTGTTCCTAAAAAAAAAAAAAGAACAAAACAGAAAACTCAGAAGTTATAAAACTTGGCTGATTAATAAATGCAGAATATGTCTGTTAAAGAAGATACAAGAGCAAAGAATGAATGGGCACAGCTTTGTTGTGCTGATTCTGTTACTAAATGATGGTGTTACTAAAATGATGACCATATTTCCTGAGTCCTCCTGATCCTGAAAAAAAAAAGCAAAAAAAGAAAACTCAGAAGTTATAAAAGTAATTCTATTTCATAAATGTAGAATATGTCTGTCAAAGAAGATACAAATGCAAAGATAATGAATTGGAACCAACTTTCAATGTGTTGTGCTGATTAAGAACAAGTGTTATATAATCAGCCAATAAATTTTTTTAACAATCACTTAAGAATGTATATTGGTAATTGAAGTTCCTGGATGTACTTTGGGAATTCACTCTACTTCCACAGGAAAATATGTCGTGGGCCAGGGGTAGTGGCACACTTGTAATCCCAGCACTTCAGAGGTTAAGGCAGGAAGATCGCCTGGAGCTGAAGCCAGCGTGGGCTACATAGACACTGTCCCAAACCACCAAACAATGAAACAAAGCAACCCTAAAATACTTATGAGATAATGATTAAGATAGGGTTCTTCATATTATACTTTCATGTCTTTCCATTTAAAGTATTTTCTATTCCATTGTGTGTATGTTTGTGGGGGTGCGTATGTGTGTGTATGCTTGTGGGGATGAGGGTGTAGCACGTGTGTGTGGTAGTCAGAGGTCAGCTTCTGGTGTCTTTTTTTTTTTTTTTGGAGATAGTCTCTCACTGGGGCCTGGGGCTTGCTAATTAGAGTAGGCTGGCCATCTATGTGCCCAGGATTCTGTTTTCGACAACCCCTTACAGGTATTACAAGCAATACTATTCCACACCCAACCTTTTAAGTAGGTTTTGGGGATTAACTCACAACAAACACTTTGCTAACTGAGCTGTCTTCCTTGCCCAAGGCAAAAATTTTAAACTTTCTTTTTTATTTTATTATTTCTTTGACCTTAGCCTGTACTACATAATTGTGTGTGAGGCAAAGGCTTTAACTGTCCCCCATACCCACCCATCTCTCCAGCTCCCATGCTTTCTGTTTGTATATGACACTGGAGATCAACCCATGCTAGGCAAGTGTTCTCCCACTGAGCTTCATCCCCAGCTCAAATGATTTCTTGATTAATGAATCCTCAGAGTTAAGTAAAGCTTTTCAGCACATGTAACTCAATTAGCTAGAAGCTTTCTACAAGTATCACATTTTATTCCAATCGTTTCCCCCCTTCTTAGTATTTATTCAGTACTTTCAATACTATAATATCCCAAATCTAAAACTGTCAGGGTAGCATATAGCCTATATCACTGATGAACACTTACCTTGCAAGAAGTAATTTTGAGAACTACTTAAAGATATATATTCTATTTTGGTCTGGTGAGATGACTCAGCAGATAAAGGCACTTGTGTGCAATCCTGGCAACCTAAGTTTGATCTCTGGAGCTCACATGATGGAAGGAGACAAATGGCAGTTGTCCTCTGATCTCCACATGGATGCCTTGGAACAAGTTTGCCTGCATCCCGTCTCCTGCTCTCTCTGGTAAAGTGAACTTTTAAAAAATTGAAAGATCAGTTTTTAGATATATGTTGGTATGTTGAGGTTTTGTTTGTTTGAGATAGAATCTTGTGTAGCAGGGCTGGTCTTGAACTTATGATCCTCTTGCTTCCCAAGTACTGGGATTATAGGTAGGCACAACCATGCCTAATTTGCATTTTATTTATTTTGAAATGTATCCATTTATTTATTGAGGAGCAAAATGAAGAAAGGGAAGGAAGCAGGCATATATGTCATACCACACTTGTTAAGAGAACAACTTTCAAAAGTCATTTCTCTCCTTCCACTATGTAGGGCTCTGGAGTTTGAACTCACGGCCAGATATGAACACAGGTATCTTTACCTGCTGTGCCATCTCACCGTTCATACTCTTATTTTTTTTATACAAAGATTTTCCAGCTGTTCTGTGGAACTCAAAGTTGTTCCTGTGGACCTAGCACACTTGAGTTCCTCATATCTTATGAAGAGCTGAGGTTTTCCAATGAGGAAGAGAAGAAGCTGCCTCCAGAGTTTCCCTTCTAACTCAAGCATCCACTTCTACCCAGGGGAGAGCTTTCCTTGTCCTCGTTTTCTAGTTGACTTTCACAAGAGTGAAATATTTCTCTCAGAAAGTGGTAGAGAAATGGCTCAGTAGGTGAAACTCGTTGCATAAATGTGAGGCCCATAATTTGAATTTCCAGAGCGGTATCACATATGTCTGTACTACCAGTGCTCCTATAATCACATGAAAGGTGGAGACAGAAGAAGTTCTGGAAGCTTGTGAGCTAGCCAGCCTGGAGTATGCAGCACAGGAGCAAACATGGAGATCCTGCCTCACACAAGGTCAAAGGCAAGATCAAAGCCTGATGTTGTCCTTTGACCCCAACACGCAAGGTGTGCCACTGTCATGGTTTGAAATATGCCCCCCCGCAGTCTCATGTGTTTGAGAAGGTCATGGCACCTTTGAGAGGTAGAGCCTTGCTGGAGGCAGGTGGTCACAAGGGGTGGGCCTTGAGGTGGATTAATCCCACCCTCCCTCCAGAAGGAGTCTGCCTTTGCGGCAAGCAGTCTGGTAGCTCCCAGCCTCTCAGATGGGAGTGACTTAGCCTGTCTCCAGCTTCAGCTAGCCAGCCATGCTGCCTCTGCCATGAAAGACCATTTCTCCCCTCTGGAACCATAAGCTAAGTAAATCTCCCTTTCTCCCTTAAGTTACTTGACTTTGAATTGCTCTCTCACAGCAACACACAAGAGTAACTATTACAGCCATGGCACCTACACACACATCACATGTACAAATGGTATTAATACTCAAAATTATTATTATTATATTTATTTTTTCCACTCATACAAACGTAATAGGTACCCTGGTCTCCTCCCTCCCTCCACCCCTCCACGGATCTCTTTGCTCCCTCCCCCTTTTCTCCTTCATTTCTCCCCTCTCTCCCTTTCTCCCAGTGCCTCCTCCCCCTTTAAAATTATTATTAATACTCAAAATCATGTTGTTAAAATAGTCATTAAAAAAACTTACACTTCGTCTCTGAATCTGTCCAAAGTTATTACATGTCCGTCATCCTCTAAAACTTCATCTTCAGCCCACAAACCCAAGTTTTTTAGGGCTGCCAAGTGAGAATGAGAAGAATGAGAATTCACTTAGAATTATTTTTCAGTTAGAGAGCGTTATGAGATGACCACAACTTATCACTTGAATGTGTAGGTGACACTGACCTTCTTTGTACTGCACAAATGATATGACGCCCTTGCTTGAAGAATCCATCATCTCAAACATTGACACGATATTGGAGTTGTCCATAAATAAAGGAAAAGCTACACCTGTTCTTTTAGCAATTTTCAGACGTTCTAATACAGTGATCAGATATTCTCTTGGTTTTTCTGCAAAAGAATCAATAGTTAAAACTAGTTCTGACCTAAAATTAAAATGTGTCAAAGATAGAAATAGTCATTTAACAATTACTACATGCCTATGTTCAAGGTAGGTGTGCTGAGTTAAAGGGTACCTAGCACCACTGGGACTGAAAATTGAGCTCCAGCCAGAGAACAACTCATTAAATATATACGAGTGTTCTACCTTAGATGATTAAAGTACAGAGATTGGACTTAGGCATATAAAATATTTTTACATTTATTTATCTTGTGGCAGGGGAAAGGCATGTACAACTATGTGTATGTGAAGGTCAGAGGACAACTTGCAGGGGTCAGTCTTCTGACACGTGAATTTTGGGGATTGAACTCAGATCATCGGACTTAGGGACAAGAGCCTTTATCCACTAAGCCAATATCCACTGATCCATCTCTTGGCCTAGACTTGGTATTTGTTTTAAAAAGTTCTTGTACTGAGTCTAGCTTGTAGAGAATGCTGAAAACCAAAAAAAGGGTCAGCACAATGCAGAGAAAAAGTTGGCAGCTGTATGATGGAGTAAAATAATAGGTAACAAAAATAGAGACTCTCAGAGAAATGTGGCCTGCTAATTAGGAAGCATAGCATTCCTTTCTAACATAAAAGCAGTAGTTGGAATAAATAGGCTCTCTCCTATTGAAGCAATTTAGAATCAGATCAGTCTACTTTCCAGAAATAACAGAATGATCACATTCTGTTATCACAGAGTGGATATGTGGAAGCCAGTTTAGGTGGCAAGCGCCACCAGCACTCCAGTTGACTGTCCTGGGTTTCATCCTCAGGTTTTCTTTCTTGTGGTGGTGGGGCATTTTGTGCATGTGTGTGCAAGTGCCTGTGTATTACTCTCCACCTTATTTGATTTTTTTAAAGAGTGTGTACGTTTAAGAGTGGTGCGTGCATGTATGTGTGTGTGCCACAGCACACTTGTGGTAGCCAGAGGACAACTTTCTACTATGTGGATTCAGGGGACTGAAAATAAGTTGTCAGGCCAATGCCAAATGCCTTAGCTGCCCCAACACCTTATTTTTTTTATTATACATTTTTTATTATTATTTCAGCTCATACAAACTTAATAGGTACACCAGTTCCCTTCCTCCCCCTCCTCCCCCCAATTCCCTGCTCTCCCTCCCCTCACCCCCATCCCCCAGTGCCTCCTGCCCCAATTCCCAGAGAGTCCTTTCTTGTGCATGCCTGACTCTGGTCTGGGCCCTCCTCTCCTATGATGTACAAGGACCCAGTGGCATTTCCCTGAACCCTTTCCCATGTTCCCCTTAAGCATAGGAACACTACTGTGGCTGCCAATCCCTTGCCTCCAAGGATCTTGGTGCCTTTAGCAGATGCTAGACTTTGTGAGGTCAATAGTGCCAACACCTTATTTTTTTTGAGACAAGGTTTTTTTAATTGATTTTGTAGCTCTCCAATTAATTAGGCAAGTCTGGCCAAGCAATGAATTCCAGGGATCCTTCTGTCTCTGCCTTACTAGCATGCCACCTTGTCTGTCTTTTTACATGGGTGTTGGGAATTTGAATTCAGATCCTCCTATAACAAGTACTTTACCAACTAAGCCATCTCCCCAGGCTAGGTATTTTCATTTTTTTAAAAAAAATTTTTAAGTTACTGTTGAGAATCAAATGTTTATAAAAGAAAAGTATAATGAATCCATCCCCAACTTCACTTGTTATAATTTGTAACAAGGAGCTCAATGAGTGCAGTTGATTAGTACATAGTACCTATAATTTGTGGCCAATGTTCTTACACCAGGACCTCATTCACTTCCATGTTCAAGACTTATTGGGATGAATCTGAATGTGCACATAAAACTAGCATCTAATCATGGAGGGAAAACCATTAAGAAGAAGTAGTGTCAATTAAAAAAAATTTACTCATTATAAATTACTTTATTTTTTCAAAAATTTTGTTGTGTATGTGTGTGTGCACTCAAATGTCAGGGCACACGTGTGAAAGTCAGATAACAACCCTGGGAAGCTGGTTCTCTCCTCCTACCTTGCAGGATCTGGGAAACCAAATCACTCATCAGAGTTGAGCAGAAAGTATTTGCTGCCCTTTAACTGTTTTGGTTTTTAAATAGCACTCGTATACTACAATAAAAATGAAATTAAGCAATAAATAAATAAATAAATTTGCTGTGTCTTTTGAGATAGGGCCTCATGTAGCCTGAGGCTGGCCTTACACTCATTATGTAACAGAAGGATAGTCTTTGACTCCAGAGAGTACTACCTCTACCTCCCAAATGCTGGGGTTACAGGTGTACCTCACCACTCAGACAATTTTCTTCTTATGTAATAGATATAAGATAATGAAATATCACATGTAAATTTAGGGAAAAAAATCAACATTTGTCTTAAAATGCACGCATTTGTTTTGAAAAATCACATAACTTCAAATAATGCAGTTTGCATTGAGTAGCAGCTTGGTTGTTGTCCACAGTGCTTCACATACAACAGCACAAGACTTCAACACTACAGTGTCAAGCACCATCAACAGACAGTAGTCGAGTTTCCAAAATGGAGAATTAAAAAAAATTAGTTGTGTAAACATTTACCCCAGCATGTAATTTTAAAAGTTAAGGCTAGCTATCCCTTCATATTTATTTTTACATTGTGTTCGGTTTTAAAATTTGCCTTATTTGCTCCATGAGAAACAATTTTATCACTCGATAGATGGTCATACTGGTTTCTGTTTTGTCAGAGTTGGAATGTTGCTTATTTCCATTTCTTTCAACAGATGCAGGGCAATTTTGGCACTTGGGACACTCCTATGAAGGTCAGCAAGTTCCAGTTCTACATTCGGGAGAGGACAGAACTCCATTTTCATCATACCTCAACCAAAAACTACAAAACGATCCGAACTGTGTAAGTTGCTTAGATGTATAAGAATATCAGCAGGGCTGAGGAGATGCTCAGAGGTAAAAGCCTTTGTCTCCCAAGGAAAAGGACCTGATTTGAGATATCCAGATCCCACGGAAAAATGCCAGACAGATACGGCCGGCTTGCAATACCAGCCCCAGAAAGCAGAGCCTGGAAAACACCAAAACAAAGCAATGAAGAGGTAGAGCAATCCAGGATGATTCCCTATGTCACTCTTGGGCATCCACAGACACAAACTCAAGTGCTCACTTGTGTACACACACAGACAATGATGATGATGATGTCAGGAAAAGTTGTCTCCTCAGGAAGATCCTTGTAGCTCGCCTTATCAATTGTTTAGACTGAGACGGGGTAGTCAACGCAGGTTTAGATGTTACATAGTTAATTTTCCCCACGGTCCCATGAGATTGTATTGTACGCCCATTTTCCAGAAGGAGAGATCGATGTTCAGAGTCTTGCTCTAAGACAGGGTGAACCTTCCAGTCTGCCTGCACCTGAGCTTGGTCAATAAGTACTGGTTTCATTGGGGACCATAGCGATAGTGAGCTCTCCAATAGCCCCGAAACAGGGGTTGGGGTAAAGGGGAAGGAGAGGACAAGGCGAGGGTGGGGCTAGGGGGTAGGGTTGGGATGGGAGGAAAGTGGGCTGGGGACCCCTTCGTGGAGGAGGCAGGTAGGACAGAAAGCGAATTAGGAGGCAAGATCCTTACTTGGTCGGACGAACAGGAGGAAGCTTGTGAGCTGGCTTAGCAGTTCCATGATGCCATGTTTTTCTAAATATTCCTTGGCTTCCAGCTCCCTGCTGTTCGGACCCTGCATGTTTTCATTTTGTGCCAT
Organism: Typhlomys cinereus; assembly: GCA_023101885.1. Taxonomy (NCBI): domain Eukaryota; kingdom Metazoa; phylum Chordata; class Mammalia; order Rodentia; family Platacanthomyidae; genus Typhlomys; species Typhlomys cinereus. The sequence continues at coordinate 260,031 of JALPQD010000166.1, read as the reverse complement.
GTTGAACCGTTGCTAGGCGATCAGGTAGCTTCAGGCTGCCTGCACTCCGCCCCGCCCACGGTGCTCTGTCACGTGACGCATCTCCCAGCAGCGCCCCGCCCCAGGAGAACAGGAAGGATGGGTGTAGGGAGGTGCGCTGAGCTGCGAGTGCCAGACTCTTGATCTACCTAGATCAGTGCGTGTTGATTCAAGGATGAGGCTTTCAGTGGCCGTCACCTTGGGGAGTCTTAAATAGCAGCCTTAGTACAGCTACCAGCAGATATGGTGCTGGCTAGGGGACAGAAAACAGGTCTGAAGTGGGAACCTCGGTATGCATACCGTTTAACTAGACTAGGGTCCCTTCAACACTTTATAGTCCAACTTTCTAGTACACGAATAAAACGCTGCTAATAACTCAAATAAGCTTGTTTCAATACAATTCTCTGAATCCAGGCATGGCGAGCCACACTCTCAGCAATTGAAAGGTGGAGCCAAGAGGATTAGGAGTTCAGGCTCGTCCTTGGCTACCTAGAGAAATAGGTCGGAGGTTGACCTCTGGTCTCCACACATGAACACTACCGCCCACCAAACGACACCACAGAAGACGCGTTTTAAAGAATCAACCTTAGCATCGCTTAATCTGGGACACCCAGCTATTGTGTGCCTGCCTCCTGGGGTGCTATACTGAAGGTCTGAGCAGCCCCTATAAAGTACACTTACCTAAAGAAAAAAAAAACCTGAAACAAATCAACTCTTCAGATGAATCTAGCTTCTAGTCTTCAGACAAGATGAGAAGTAGAAATCTGAGTTTAAACACACCATGAAGGAGGTAATGGGCTAAATCCATAGGAGAGAGATGCTGGAGTCAGCACTGGAAATGTTGACTGTTTCTAAGACATCCTTATTTCTAGCGTTTTTTCCCTAGTAGACATTGCCATAGAATAGCTCCTATTCGTTTGTTTTGAGCCAGAATCTCGTGTAGCCCAGTATGGCCTTGAAGTATTTAGGTAGCAGACATTGTCCCTGAATTTCTGATCCTCCTGCCTCCAGCTTCCAAGAGCTGAGTCTGGATTTGTGTGCCATTACACCTGTTTGAAAAAAAAAAAATTTAGAAAAGTTGTAGGGAGGGCTGGAGAGGTGGCTCAGAGGTTAAGCCTCTGCCTTGCAGGCAGAAGGTCCTGAGTTCGGATCCCAGATCCCACGTATAGACGCCAGGCAGAAGCGGGGGCGGCCTGCGCTTCTGGTCCTGGTAGGGCGGAGCCTGTGAATCCCGGGGAAGAAGGAGGTGGAGGCGTCCATGGTGGTTCGCGAATTCGTCCGTGGTTCTACACACACATACATACATACACAGATACACACACACACGCACGCGCGCACATACACATGCACATGAGCACAGTTGAATAAATAATAATAATAATAATAATAATAAAAGAAAAGTTGTAGGGGAAAATCATGAGTTCTTACTAATATCCAAATAGAACTTAAAAATTCAGTTCTTTGAAGAGAAATAAAACCTGATGTATTATCCAATGAAGGACTATAAAAAGTGCAACTATGAATTGTAGCTGCCTGTAACAATACAGATTAATCTCAAAGACAATATTGTCTCAGTAGACAATATATTATATGAATAAATTGATATTAAATTTAAACAGAACCAAACTAAACAGTATATGGTTTATACAAGAAATTGATTTAGAAATAGGAATAAATGCTAAGCACAAATTTTAGCACAGTTCGCCTTCTAGGTGAGAAGAAAGGGAATGAACTTAGAGCAAAATATCTTGGGAACTATAGGATGGATAATACGCAAGTGTGATTTTTTTAACCCAAGTGGTGGGTAGATGTAGGTACTCATCAGATTAGGATTCTTTATAATTATTTTATAAAAACTTAAGATTATTAAAAATAATTGCTCAGCAATTAAAAAAAACAGAAGATAGAAAAAATAGATACATTAATGTAGGAAGAATGGACCAGGTCCAAAATAAAAGATAGCACAGGTGGAGGAATAGAGTGGAACAGAAAAGTTCTGTTTGGATGAGTGTCCTGAGAATCTGAGAGGTACAGATGCTCAACTAATGTCTGAACCCTTGGTACTACTTTAAGCAAAGAGGTGGGCTAACTTTATGTCCTCAGAACTGGAGGTAGTATTCTGAGGAGGGTAGGTGCTTGCTTTGAAGACCTGACACATGTCTAGCTCTGCAGCACCCACCTGGGTTTTGGAGAAGCAGGGTAGAGGAATGCTCTGCAAACATTTTGGCAGCATAATCCTTTAAAGAAACCCCATGTGGAATTCCTCCCACGTATTTGCAAGCACAGAGGAAGCACTGACCATGTAAAGTCACCTAGGGTAGCAGGTCACACATGCTAACCTCATTCATTTGACCTTTCTCACAGAAGAATGAATGGGTTACTCTAGCACCTGTGGACTTGAAGACTGACTCTTGGTTGAAAGATTCTGGGGAGTACTGTCAAACTATGGTTGTGGATATTATTCAGTGGGTGTTGATCTACTTTGGGAACTTTATGTTCCAAGATAGAACAATCATGGCCACCTAACTAACTATGGTCCTTCAAAACCAGATATGTGACCACATGGGAAGGTGACTCTGGCTTTATTTGGCAGTCAGCCTGTCAGAGGTCAGGTGACAGCAACAATCAAAAGAAAAGAGCTGGGCATGGCAGTGCATGCTGCAATCTGGCACACAGGCAAGTGGCAGGAGGATTGCAAGCTTAAGGTCAGCTTGGAGCACATGGCAAGAAACTGTCTTAAAAGCAAAACAAGCAGCAGCAAAGAACAAATGGTTGAGGAAAGAGAAAGTGGTCTGTCAAGCTGACAGTGATATGAGACTCAGCATAGACTGACAGGAGAAGAACCCAAGGCAAAACTAGGGGATCTGGTTTGCAACCTGGACATGGTGTCCTTTGACTGGATGACTCAACATTGGTATGACCTGGGGAAAGCAAGCGAGCAAGCGAGAGAGAGAGAGAGAGAGAGAGAGAGAGAGAGAGAGAGAGAGAGAGAGAGAGGAGGAACCAAGAGTGTAGTGGTGCACTTATAGCCTTACACTTGGGAGACAGAGGCAGGAGGATTACCACATTAAGAAAAGTCATTGTGTATGTGTGTGTGTGTGTGTGTGTGTGTGTGTGTGTGTGCATGTGTGCGCGTGTGTAAGTTGAAGGCGTGCATGTGCCATGGTACATGTGTGAAAGCCAGAGGACTATCATCTTGGGTGTTGGTCCTCATCTTCCCCTTTGTCTAAAACAGAGTCTCTTTGTTCTAACTGAACCACCAGCTTCCAGGGATTGTCCTGCTTATGCCTCCTCTCACTGTGGTGGGGTTGTAGGTCCTCGAGCTTGCTTGGCAAGAGCTTTACCCATTAAACCATCTCTCCAGTCTGGATCACCACAAATTTGAAACCAGTTTGGTTTTACATAGCAAACTCTAAGCCATCTAGGACTACATACAAGACCCTGTCTCTAAATAAATAAATGGTATAAAAGAAAGGAGACAAGGGAAATTCTGGAAAACTCTGCAAGTCTCCTAGATGCAATTTTTTGTTCAGCAGTACATTTAGTTTTCTTGTGAACTCCATTGATTTGCTCTTTAGGAGTTACTTAGCCCCTGAGTGAATTGCTCTGTTCTTTGTACTCCAGAACCTGTAATAACACCAACATTGTAATAATCTAATTTCCTCTGCCTGTAATATCAGGCTGAAATGAGTCCGTGGATCCTGATGGTACCAGTTACAGAGTGTTAATCAGTCCCAACAAGTCCATGTGGTTTTCCTCACAAAGGTTGGAGCGCTCACAGCGTCTCCTCAGTGCCCCGCCTCTCCTGTTGCTTGGAGATTATGCTAAAGTGTCTAGACGCCACCTAGTGGAGTCGGCCATTCTCACTTGTCACTTCTCTGAAACCAAACTGAGCTGAATTCAGTATCATCTGCAAAACCATCACAGCACTTCTTGTTGAACGCTGACCTCCACTTCCGCATTCCTCTCAATATTACTCCTAGTCTTGGCAATGTCACTTGTGTGGTCCTGTAATCCTAGCACTTGAAGGGAAAAAGGATCACTAAGTTAGAGGCCAGCCTCAAGCAAGCCCCTGTTTCAACAAAACAAAACAGAACAAAGTTATTAATGCTTGGCCACTATTCTAAGCCCATGAACCCCTCGGGCGGTGGAGCCTGGAAGCTTTTGTTTTAACAGTTTGATTGCAGTATAGCTGAAGTATAATTACCATTGAATCAATTGCATATTTGAGGGGTGTTATCTGATAGATTTTGATGTATGTGCACAGTCATGAAATGACAAAAAGTTAGTGAATATTCTCATTACCATCCTTGTCTCTTGACTCATCCCACAGACCACTGATCTACTATCTATATATACCTAGGCAGAATTTTCTATAAATGGGACCATGTGTTATATACATGCTGTCTTTTTTAGGGAGTAGATGTTTAGCAAATATATATAGTATTCATACATATTGTTATATGTACTACTAGTTCATCCCTTTATTTTATTTAATTTGTTTATTTGTGAGGGAAAAGGAGGATAAGAGAGATAGAGAGACAGAGAGAGAGAGAGAGAGAGAAAGAGAGAGAGAGAGAGAGAGAGAGAGTTCATGTCATATGCAGGTCAGAGGACGACTTAAGGAAGTTCCCTCTTCCATCATGTGTGCCCCAGAGATGGGACTCAGTTCGCCAAGTTTGTGTGCAGGTACCTTTACCCACCAAACTATCTCACGGGCTCTTTTTTATTGCTGAGTAAGGATCCATTGTGAGGATATGCTATTATTTGTTTGTCTATTCATCTATTGTTGGGCAGCTGGGCTGTTTCAATTTGGGGCTGTTACAGATAAAGCTGCTTTCACATACTGATTTTTATTATTTGAGAAGTGAATGCTTAGGAATGGGTTGAGTGGACAAAGTAAGGCAGCATGGGCTATGTAATGAGACTTCATTTGAAGAAGAAGAAGGATTGTGAAGATAGCTTGGTGGTTAAAGCTTTTGCTGCACAGGCAAAAAGAACTTGCAGTTTTAGTTACTTTAGTTTTAGTTTTAGTTCAGGAGTTTGAGGTCAGCCTCAGCTACACAATGAGTTCCAGGACAGCTTCAGCTACAGGAGACTGTTTCAAAACAAAGTCTAAGCCAAATTCTGTCTTCCTTGTATAAGCAATCCCCATTCTGACTGTGCTCCTGATGTTCTAATCTTTCAGGTACTATCAAAGGGGATTAGTTTAGAGACAATCCACAAAAGCCCACATATCTCATAAGTCACCTGCAGTCAGTGCATTAGTGTGCTTTAGGCAGTGCATTCTCAACATCAACCAAGAAAACATGAGATTGTGTGCTCCTTGGAATGGTCCCAGCCATGAGAAAGCACACCCATTCACCTTGCCATCTGTCATCTGCCATCTGCCAGGAGGGTGAAGACTTCCAGCTGCCTCTGGAGCAGGCTCCAGCATTGCACCACACCTGTATTTCTCTGGCACCAAAACTGAGTAGAAGGATAGGGATTTCCCTGGGGCAGTAGCCCTGGGACTGTAGTACTAGCAGTAAAGTAATAATATGCCAGGCCCGGTGGCACACACCTGCAATCCCAGAACTCAGGAGACAGAATTGGGAGGGCTGCCCTAAGATTGTTTGCTTGTTTGCTTGCTTACTTTTCCTGTGACAGGATGCCAATCCAAGACTCACACATGCTATGTAAGTGCTCCCTCACTCACATATATCCCAGCTGGGCTTACAGGTGTGCACCTCCATGCCCAGTTTATTATACAGTGTTCTTGAAATTAAAGCATCTAGTTAGTCCCAATACCCTTTTCAAGTGGAAAACTAGGAAAAAAATTAGCTTGAAAGTTGGACATTTCAAAAAAAAAAAAATAGCAAAGTTCTCCTTGTCCTTTACGAGACAAATTGTTTGTTTGTTTATCTATCAATGTATTTATCTATTTATTTTCTCTAGTAGCTCAATGTTAGTCTTGAACTTGCTGTGTGACCAAGGACAACCTTGAAGTTTTTAATCTTCCTGCGAAGCATGCTCTGAACTATCTAACTAGCTTGAACCATCTAATTACTTCCTCCCACTTCAATTTTTAATTGAAACATTTATTGGACACTGTATACTTGACACTGTTTAGGAACATTAAACAGGACAGCCCAAGTCCTTCCTTTTGGTATTTTAAAGGGATCCTTAAAGGCAAATTTGTAGTTCAAACACATTCTTTTGGGAATGTCAATGGAACACAAGTGATAATTCTTACAACTTTAACAATGCAAAATTTCCAGAAGGAAGTTTACCTTTAAAGCCCTCTGAGATAATCTATTTCCTTATGTGTGTTCATATGTGGAACAGATACACATGTGTATGGGGGATAGACAGGCTCACAGAGATGGAGCAGAGACTTTGGCATTTTTCCTTAGCACTGTCCACTTTTTTTTTTTTTAAGACACAGTAAGATGGATAAGGTGCCTGCTTACAAACCTGGCAATCTGAGTTCAATCCTTGGAAGCCCATATGGTGGAAGGAGGGAACTGACTTCTGAAAGTTGTTTTCTGACTTCCACCCATGTCCCATATGCTATGGTATGCATATTCTCTCTCTCTCTCTCTCTCTTTCATCCCCTTTCTCAAATAGGTAAATTATATATATATATATATATATATATATATATATATATATATATATATGTATATAAATTTGAAAACGATAGTCTTTAACTGGCCTGGACTTGTCTGTTAAGTTGGTTGGGTAGTGAGTCCCAAGGAGGATCTTCTTATCTCTGTCTCCTCAGAGATAATTTAAAGCATGCAACACTTTTTTTTTTTTTTTTTTTCATGGATTCTGGTTAACCCAGCTACTCACACTGGCAAAGCAAGTGCTTTACTGACTGAGCTGTACCCCTAGCCTGAGGCACTCCATTTTTAACCACCTCTGGAGAAGTAAATTCATTAGCTTTTCATCTTACTCAGAGCTCATTATTTCACAGTTCTCTAGTTATCTATCAGTCCCTTTTAAATTTAAATTTAATTTTTTCAGTGGTGGAGATCAATGCCAGAAATCCTGAAGTTCACCCTCTGACCCTGAGCTACATCTCTGGCCCCTATTCAGTCCTGAGAACAGGAAGTAAGATCATCCAATGGCTTCTGTATATCTCTCTCTCTCTCTTTCCCCCATATGAGACTTTGAGATTGAATCCACACCCTTATAAAGGCCAGGCAAATGCTATACCACTGAGTCGTATTACCAGTTTCAATCCATACAGTTTTTAATGCCTCCCTAATTTAAAGCAATCAAGCCCAGAGCAATACATGCTAAGTATAACAAATTAAAAAAATATATATATGTACACAGAGTCTCATATAGCCCAGGCTGGCCGTGAACTCACTGTGTAGCCAAGGATGGCTGTGAACTCCTGATCCTCCTGCTTCCACTTCCCCAGTGCTGAGATCGCAGGCCTGTGTCTCTGCAGTTCTATAGATGAATTTATGATGAAAGGACACAATCTGTGCCCACCCCACCCTGCTCCTATTTTCAAGCCACTGTTGTGCCTCCACTCTGTGGTACCTCCCAGCTCTAAGGAACTGTAGGAGAAAATGGGCTTCGCATCAACATTGTTCCCTAAACCATGTGAAAAATTTCTTCCTTCTGTTGAGAGCGACCACTAAAAATTTGTTCTTTCTTTCTCTCTCTGTAAACTTTTAATTTTAAAAGTGCAAAAGTGCACAGTGAAATGAAGATATCTTAAGTCTACAACCTGATAAATATTTCACAAATGAAGAGATTCGTTTAACAAGCTCTTGGGTCATGATACAAAGCATTTCCAGTTCTCCAGAACTCTCCCATGTGTCCCCCAAAGGTAACAGCTATTCTATAAATCACTGTGTTTGTATTCACTGCTTTAATTCACCAAGGTTACTTTGAATGCCAACTCATTCATTAAAATGTTAAACAATGCTGGGCTCAGCGTGGGCCCGGCAGGAGCATCTTCCAAGTGCTTGAAGGTGAACTGGGGCCCCCATAGGCACCTCTGTGGGTACATCCTACAGCCATCAGTCAGGCCTCTGCTCGATGGAAGATTCCTAGGCTGTGTGAAATGGCCCCAGTGCATTGAATTGGACAGGACCAAAGCCTTGTAAGAACCGAAAAACAAAACCATGTATTTGATTCTTTACAGTAGAGAAGCCCCACGGCTGGCTCTGGGGATGTAGTCCAGTGGCAGAGTGCTTGCATAGCATGCAAAAGTCTCTGGATTCCATCCCCAGCAGCATATGCAACCTCCCCCCCCCCTTAGTTTCCATTATTTTCCTTCCCGAAGCTCTGTTTTGCTCCATTTCAGAATCGTTACCCTCTCTCCCCATCCCCCAGTACTATGTCTGGATTATTTAGGAGATTTTTCTTGGGGAAGGGAAGGGTGTAGTGATAAGGATGCTGGGAAATGAGCCAGGGAAGGCGGTTGAGAGAAAATGAAATCCTATTCAGGCTGTGGGTCCCCCCTATTTAACCACAGCCTCCACAGTGCTTGCTCAGGTTACAGAAGCAGCAAATGCTTTGTGATGGCACCGTTTGACTAGAAAGCTCATCAAGACATTCTAAGGCCAAAGGGGAAACCCAGAGAATTCCACAATTGTTTTAAATTAACATCGACTTCCCAACGTTAATGACTTCAGATCAGATTTGCGTTTTGAATCAGTAACCGGAACACTTCCAAGCCTCTGGCAAGCTTCCCACAGTGATTTTGCAAAGATTCATGCTTATAGGGGACGGATTGGGTGTTTGAAGCATTCAGTTCTTTTTACACCTTCTCACTTAAAATTGTTTCTAGCTGAATGGATTATAAAGATGCAATGAACAGAAAATAAACATGGAAGTCCATTTCTGTGTACTCCACTGTGAAACATGGACACATAAACCCTAAACTGCTCTGGACCAAATCCAACCAGAGCAGAAAGCAAAAATAATAATCCATTAGACCAGTAACTATTAGTTAATGAGAAGGCCAACAGTGAGAAAAGCACTTCAGGATGGTAAAATAAATTGCAGAAACACAAGTAAATCAACCAGGAGACACACAGAATGTTAAAAGATTGGTCGGGAAGCATTCAGAATGGCTTAGGGAGAACTTGTTTCTCAAAAAAGTAGAACAGTACAATGTCCAGAACAATGAACTGAAGGGGACCACCAGAGGCTGTCATTAGCCAGCTGTGCGCTCCCAGTTTCCTCACCTATAGAAGAGGGTCTTTAAAATCAATCCATAGGGCTGGGATGCAGCCCAGTTTCTAGTGTGCTTGTCTAACTAGCATGAGCAAAGCCTTGGGTTCAAATTCAGGTTTAAACAAGTGTGGTGGCTCCACTTATAATCTCAGCTTCATATTGAGGCCAGTCTGGGATATAGCAGGTCCTGTCTCAAACAAACAAACAAACAAACAAACAAGTAAAAAACAAAACAAAACAAAACTCAAGACAGTTTCATATGGGTTGGAAAATACAGGATGCACAAGCCTGCTTCAGAATGCAGGGAGACATCACTTGGGCTAGGGCAGTCCTAGATGGCCAGGGAGTCGCTGAAATCAGAGGTGCAACACTGAAACTGTGGCCTACCGGATTCTATGCTGATTCATTGTCCTACTGTGTGTCAAGTTTCAAGCCTCCTTCCTGTGGTTTTCTGTTCTGCACTCTAAGTGAATATATTTATTGGGCATATGGCAAAATGGACAAACTTACCTTAGTTTGCTTGCGGAGCTTTGACACCAGGTGGCTTCATTCTGTTCCTGGTTACTCAATCTTTGTCTAAGACTGTCTTCTCTGCAGCAGGGTCTTTTCTTCAGTCTCACAGATGGATGGCAAAATGCTTGTTACACTGGTTGTCGATCCAGTCAGTTTCCTCAGGATCAATTTCATTTTTTCCTTACCTGTCTCAGACTTCAGGTACACTCTACTTGCACTGGAGTCATTGAGAAAAGGAGCCATAGATGGGAATTTCCTCATCTTCTGACAAGCCGACCTCCTCCCTGCCAAGAAGCATGCCTCTTCCTGCAAAGGCCAGTATCTGGTTTTCCTAAGGCATGCTCTCTCTCTCTTTTTTCCTCTCTGTCCCTTCCTCTCTCTTGGTACAAACATATTTATTTACTAAGCAAAGGAATGGCTCTAATTAAACCTAATAGATCGAACAAAATAAGCATCCCTCAATCCCAAATGTCCTTTATGCCTTCTATGAAATGTCATTGCCTAATTCTTAAGCACCAGGTTGGCTCTGCCAGCAACCCTTTCAAACTCCATCACACCTGCTTTGTTAAAGTCCCTGTAACGAGTTGAATGGTAACTTCCCAAACATCTCTCCAAGTTCTAAATCCAGAACCTGGGAGAGATTTGCAGTTTACCCAAGTTAATCATTGCCAGAAATCCTCCAGGAAGTAGGAGGAGCCTTAAGTTCAACTGCAGGTGGCCTGGAGGAAAGTGGTGGGAGCAGGCAATGTGAAGATGGAGTCATGTGCTGCAAGTCAAGGAACACCTGCGTCTTTAGAAGTTGGAAGAGGTAAGGAAGGATTCTGCTCTAGAGTCTTTTGGAAGTCTGGAGATTTCTAGTCTTCAAAACTGTGAGAGAACAGGCAGAGAGTATATCTCTGTGTTGAAGTACTTGTCTAGCACGAATAAGGTCCTGGGTTTATCCTCAGCACTCAAACAACAGACAAACACAATAAAAATACCTATGAGAGAATAAGTTGTTATGGTTTGAAGCTAACTAAATAGTGGTAATTTGAAAAGTAGCCCCAGAAAAGTAAATCACCAATGACTTCTGCCTTACAAAGTTTGATCCTCTTGCATCTTTTCATTTTGCAGCAGTATTTGATTCTGTTAAACCATCTCAGTTCTGGTGCCTAGGCAATTACTTTCTGTAGGTTTCATTGTCTCCGTATGCTTTCCATCTTTGAGTTCTTTGTCAAGTGTGGTTTCTGCCCAGCTTCTGCAGATCCGCTTGCCTTCCTGTACATTCTCCCAAGTAATCACAACCATATCTGTGGTTCTAATCAATACTCAGGCCCTCATCTCTCAAGACTGGCTGATAGACTTACTTATATGAGTCACACACCTTCTTTGTGTGTGTGAGGAAGGGTGGTCAGTGGGGTCGTGGATGTGTGTATATGTGTATGTGTGGAGGTCAGAGATTGACATTGTGTTGTCTTTATCTTATTTTTTGAGACAGCATCTTTTGTTGAATCTGGACCTCACCACCGCTTAGGCTGATTGGTCAGCACGCCTTAGTTTTCTTCTTGCTTCTGTCTCTCCAATGCTAGGAATACAGGTGTCCAACTTTTTATGTGGGTGTTGGGGGTCAATCTCAGGTCCTCATGCTTGTATGACAAGCATTTTACTGATTGAGCCATTTCTCCAACCCCTTCCATGACTTTTTGATGTAGCTTAGATCTTACATAGCCGTCTTCTAGATAGCAAAATACATGTTCAAAACAGAACTTTAAAAAGTTTTCTTTGTATTGTTTTATGTTAAATTTATTCCAAGGTTGTTTCTTTGGTTTCTTCTAGGTTATGCTTATCTTTTGTGTGACCTCATCTTCTGATTTGGGGGCAGTCTGTTCTTTTTCAGTGGGGGTACATCTCATTGTATCAGAGTAGGTCATGTTTGGGTTTGTTTGCACAGGAAAAATTGATTCAATAGGATCACTTTTTGTATTTTCAAAAACTGCATACAGAAGTCACATGTAAACCTTTGCATTTAACATTACTCTGCTTTCGCAAACATGGGCAATAAAACGTTTTTTCAATGTTTTCAGGGTATGGTGACATACACCATAACCCTGGCACTTGAGCAATGGAAGCAGGAGGATTAAGAGTTCAAGGTCATCCTCAGCTCCCTAGTTTTAGAACAGACTGGATGACCTTCCCCCTCAAACAAAAAAATTCAATCCTGTTTTGGGGCCCCTGATTCTGTGTCCAGCTTACCATCCAGCATGGGAATAATCACTATGTCCTTCATGGAATGGTATACACTGCTTCGGTAAAGTGACATCTTCCAACTTTTTGGATAGGCACACCCTTGATGGCCTGAGTACCTTTCATAGTTCTTTTGAATTGAGTATGAAGATTTCAGCCTCGTGATTTGCATGATGTAGGTTTTTTGGGGGAGTCACATGAACACTTTGCTATTTTCAGGCAAGTTACCTCAGGTCACTTATGTGTAGAGCATAAGACAGAACTTCTGATGATCAGCAAATACCGCTCCTGCAATCCTGACAAACCTTTTCCCGTCTTCTTAAATCTGAAGACTGGTGTAATGATTGCTGTTGTTAGAAACCTGGGAGTCCTTTCCCTAAGCAAGTCTTATGCATGAATAGCTAAAATGTATCTTGAACCCCTGCATTTCTCTTTAATAGTTCCTACCATCAACCTGGGACCACGAGAACATTCCCTCTTTCTCAGTCTCTTGCAGTAGCTTCCTACTGATGCTCCAGACAGCGAACTGTGTCACATCCATCAAAGCACAACTCTGGGTAATGTTGTGTCCATTTTCCTTCCCCTGTTCTTTCCTCGATGGACCCTCACAGGCAAGATTATCAAGCTATTCCCAGGTTGCTTGGTGACCTCTGCCTTCCTTCTCTTCCTCAGAGAGAACTCCTGACTGTCCCCTTCATTTTATAAAAATGTCCGTGGTTATTTTCTCTCCCACAGAACTCAATCCTTTCTATCATAGCATTTGCCAAATCTGCAGTTATACACAGCATCAGGTGCTGTTTGCTTTCTCCCCAACTAGGCTGTTTTCAAACAGCAGCTGGGGTTGCCTCTGTTTCTCCTCAGTTCGCAGAGCGCCTAGGTCTGGGGCAGACACAGAGTGGGAGGCTCTGGAAATACCCATTCAACGAATTAACTGTCTTCTCCTTGTTACCACAAACAAACAAACAAACAAACAAACAAACAAACAAACAAACAAACAAACAAACAAATAAATATAATTTGTGAGAAGATTGCTGTGGTGGAATACCTTCAATGGCAAGGAAAATGAAAGAAGATACCATAATTTTTATGAAAACCCAAAGTCTTTGTTTTACAAACATATAAATTATTTTATTTACAAAGCCATGTTACAAAAAAAGCAAAAAAATTTAATAATACAATCGCTCACTGGAGAATATTTCCAGGCCTGGTGCTGAACCATGACGGTATCAATAGATACAGGTTTGTTCTTTCTTTTCAAAACTGTAAGCCATAGGATTTACTATTTACACCTACTTCAGACATTTATTTTGCTTACAACATCACAGGCATGGAATGGATTCTATCTGATAGTGCTAATTCATAAAGGTGCGGGACAAAAAAGGAAAATACTTAGTGTTACAAAATATGGATCGTAGAAAAGAAACCCACCCCACAAGTGTGGCCTCTGTTTAGAATGATTGGACATGCTTTCTTCAAAATTCTTCTGGAAAAGGTTCTAAAATCGGTAGTAGGAAAGGACAAATGACCAGGCGTAAATTCTTATCTGTGCAACAGCAAGTTATTTAATATACCCCATGACTGACCAGCTACTTAAAACCCACAGAGTTTTGTTAAAGTGCCATGGGCTGACAGCATAACAAAATATAAGGTGTAAATAGAAAATTTCATTTTTTTCCTTTTTAAAACAAGAGTTCACTGAGAATCAGCAATAATAGAATATGCTGTATAAACTATTCTCTACAAAGGTTGGTCAGCATTATTTACAATTGGTACATCGATACAAAAGAAGGCATACAAGTTATCCGAGTTGCTTTTTTTTTCTTTTTTTTTTTTTTAAATTTTTATGGCTGACGGGTCTATGCATTGCGTTATGCTTAACAACCAGAGCTTCCGAGCCTCTGTGGCTGGCGATGAGTCAGGGGCTCCTCAGGCAGACCGGGGTGTGCGCAGCCAAGGGGAGGGAGGGAAGGCTGAGGGGAGGAGGGTGCATGGAACAAAAATAACCAAAGGATACGGCTCTCTTGATGCTTTACAGGTTGGTCCAGTTGAAAACAAACCCAAAGGAAATCTTTTATTTGCATTCCATTTTTTTTTCAAGATGAAAGTTTTTAATACATCATAAAGTAAACCTGTGGTTGGTTGCGAAGGAAGAAATACCGTGGGTTTTCCCTTTTTGCTCAGTTTTCCGGAATCATCCTCGCCTTGGTCAAAGCCAGTCTTTCAAGAAAGTAAGCAGCATTCTGTGGAGAACCTCCTTTTTCTAGCTTCTATTCAAGACAGACGGAGCGCACGTGCTGAAACTTCCTGAAGGCTCCTTCAGTCTCTGTAAAGTCTGTTTCTCAGAAGCAGCCACCTGGTGGCTCAACCTTGGTTTTCCCTCTTTGAGTAGAAGAGTTTACAAATCAGAGGGTTATTTTGTTGCTGAGACTTGCTTGTTTTGTTTTTACTCCTGCAAGTTTTACAACTCAAAATAAATTATACAAAAACAAAACAAAACAAAAAAAACACCAAGATATCTCTGAAACCCAACAAGACAAAAATGTGCAAAAATAACAAAGATATGTACATACTTTTCAGTCTGAAGAAATGTACAATAAAAACATAATTCAAAGAACATTTTAAAAATATAAACATTGCTTAAACTTTCCTAAGTTTCATAATGTTTCTGAAACTATTCTGGTCAGTTAGCTCTGTAATATAGTAAAACATAAATTATTACAAAATTAACACTATAAAATTTACTTTAAGAATATTTTCTAAACATTTTTCAAAGGGCCTAACCTTGTTTATAATTTCTTAAACATTTATAAGTCTTAAAATCTGCCTTAACTTTAAAAAAACAACAAAAAGTAGCAATTGTCCCTTTAATTTGCAGTCTTTTTTCCCCCAAAACGTAAATAAACCAGCATATAAGTGCACTTTTAACACTGTAGAAAGGAAAATGAAATCATCAAACTAATATCTTGGTACTTAATAATAGCTCCTGATTAAAAAAAATTCTATATTAAAAATTTTAGAAATCCTATTAAAAAAAAAACTGTCAGTGCAATTCCATCGATGCAAATCACTCTGATTGCCTCCTGTCTTTGCAGATTCCAATCCTGTGGTGAAACTTAACAGTAGTCTGATCTTTGGGTTGGGAGCAAGGGAAACTTCAGAAAGGGACTGAGTGATGCGCCCAGCTACAAAGTTCACATTCATTTCTGATTTCAGGGTGCAGTAGATCTGCTTTCTGTCTCTGCCTTCTGCAAGCCAAGTTACCAATGCAAGCTTAGAACACCTACTTTTTATAGCGAATTCTGTTTTCTAATTCCCTACACAGTTTAGCGGAACTGCTCTTTCTTTCAAAGCTCCAGTGTGAAAGGCTTTAATGGCCACAGCGCTCCGCCATCACCTTCTAGATCTTCCAAATGTGTCTTCTTCTCTATGCTTGTTCTTACCACCGTTCCTGGAGGGTGTTTGTCTCTGAGGCAGGGCTTCTAGGACCACAGGGCAGGCTCACACCTGTGGGTATGGCTGTACAGTGCTATTATATGTTTACAAGGAGTTTGGCATATAAATCTCCATGCAGACTTTCTCCTGGAGGACCCTTCTTGGCTCTAGAACCTTCATCAGCTATGGCCATGATGCCACCTCATGGAGTGACTTTCTTGGTTCTCATGGTATTTTTTTGTCTCTGGCTGACAGCACTTTGGGAATTTATACCCTGTACCCTGCAAGAGACTGTACAGCATAGATTCAGGAAAAGCTCAGAGCATCAGGAGATGGCTTCCAGGCATCTTCTCCCTAGCAGTTCTGCTTCCTGTCACACTCCCAGGCCCTTTCTGTCCCTGTCCCTGATTTGGTATATCTTTTCTGAGCTGCACAGCTAAACCTTGGCAATGGGTAAATCACATCATTAAAGGGCTATTGTCCTCAGTTTGGCTTCTGGCATTTGGCTCTAGCCACAGAGGGCTGCAGAAGCCAGTTGAGGGTACCCTCTACATCCCCAGTTCCAAGAACAGGCTCCTTTCCACCAAGCTCTTCTTCCCTCAGGGAGCTGGTGGGAGCCAGCATGGGCTTGGTGGGGGAAGACGGGATGGAAAGGGCAGGACAGGTGAGGATGAGGGCAGGGCTCTGAAGTTGCTGAGGTTCAAGAGCTTCCTCGGGTGGTGGCCTGGACCAGAACTGAGCTTCTGTGATGTCTGTTCTCAGGCTGGAGCCAAAAGATGGTGCACTAGCAGCAATAGGAGAAACAGGAGTGACCCCAAATTTGGAAGAATGTATGGACATGGCAAATGAAAAATGGAAATAAAACACTGGTACTGCTTTTGGTAAATCACAAATTCATGTTCTTTTGCCTTTTTTCCCCTTCAAAACTAAAAATTGGTCAATTAAAGAAAAGAAAAGAAGAAGAAGAAAAGAAGAAGAAGAAAAGAAGAAGACAGGCCAGAGCCATAGGCAGCATCCAGGAACCAGGCTCTTCCCCACGGCCAGTCCCTTCCCTCTTCCTCCTCCAGAGGTCTCCTGGGGAGGATCTTGTGGCAGGAGCTGGGTGGGAAGTGGCTTCACTGTCTTGCTATGGAAGAGTCCTGATCCTGCCCGTTCTGTTCATGTTCTTCTGGGAAAGAAAGAGAAAAAAAATTTCAACACTATCCGTATGGGATGAACCATGCGAAGTCAAGAAGGGAGGTGTTTTTTGCATCCATAACAGAAAGGGTAGGGGCCCACGACCTGCACATGGCAAATGGCAGCTTTATTGCAAAGCCCAGGGGACCGACATGGGACTCTCAGTGTCAGGCAGTCACAAAAGATCTGAGGCTGGAGGGAAACCACACGCACAGGGCCTTCACGGAATCTCTCCTGAAGAGAAGGCTGGAATACCTGATGTCTTCTGATTTTTTCCTTCTTCCTCTATTGGGCCATCTTTCCCTACAAACCTATAGATGATACAGTGAGTTATCTGAGGAAGGCATACTTAGCTCTTGGTTAAAAAAAAAAGGCTTTGAAGATTTGGGGCTCAAATGACTTAGCTTCTTAGTGTGGCTGGCCATCTTCACCTATCAACTGAGTACCATCTTGTTCCATAAGGGGTTGTTACAAGATGTCACAAGGTGAATGTGACATCTATAAAGGGCACAGCAAGTGCCTGTGAAAAAAATCCTCAAGTGTGGCTGCTCATGTTCTAGACTTGTCCTGATTGGCAACGTCTGGGTCCCCAATAGAGGTACTGGGAACTAGGAGCACACATGTGCCACACTTAACTGTGAAAGTGTATTTTCCAGCCACACTCAGCCACCTCTGAGAAGCACCATTAACAGGCAACTGAGCAGGGTCAAGCTTTCTTCCAGACCAGCAAAGCTTCTGCTGCTAGTGCTCAGTCAAAAAAAAAAAAAAAAAAAAAAAAAAGGGGCTAGAGTGACTTAGAATGTAGGGGGCCTTCCGGCCTCTGAGGATGTGAAAACAAACCCTGCCATACCTTTCAAACCCCACCTATGATCTGTGAGAAAAATCACACAGAGCAACACATTATTATTGAGTGTCTACAAATCCGCATTTGTACTGAACATTTGAAACAACCACCCAGCTATATCGATATTTCCCAATTGGTATATGAGGTGTAACACTCTGCCTGTTTTTCCCTAGACATTCGAGTGAAGGTGCGCGTATGCACACACACTCACACACACACTCTCTCTCTTTCTCTCCTTTGGAGAAAACTATTGATCCCTGGGATAACACTGACTACTCTTCATCCTCAAGATTGTCAAAACTGCCAAGTCTTTTCTGATTATTCCCACTGTGAAACAACACGCTCAGTGGGAGCTATAGCCCAGCAGCAAGCAGCTTTGGAGGAAGCTATGGCTGACATCTGCAACGAACGCTATCGGCAATGCTTTTTGATGCATACCATCTTACTTCATTTTTGCAATACCCTTATGGGTAGGTATCAGTGTTGCTGTTTAACAAACGAAAATCTGACACTCAGAGAACTAATCTGTTGAGATCCTGCAGCTGGAAATAATAATACTAAAACAAAGTAACAACAACTAGCACTTGGGTTTGCTATGTGTCAGACAGTATTTGTTTCTGTTTTTCAGAAACTTCATGTGAGTAAACTAATGTAATTCTCACTAAAGCCATCAGAGGTCAGGGGCTATTATATTCCCCATTTTATAGAGGAGGAAATGGAAGGACAGAGAAATTAAGCAATTTGTTTAATTTAAGGACACACAACTAATAACTAGAAGGCCTGGGTTTAGAAGCCAGGTAGCCTATTACTCTTAGCTGAGGAGCTCTGTAGTAGGGTCCCTACCCCATGCCTGCTCTTACCGGTTTGATGTTGACTCTATATGCTTTTCCCCTTAGGAACTTACCTGTCGACTATGTCCTGGGCTGGATATACTTGAAGGGCTGGATTGTGACAAAGCTAGGCTGCTGTTTTTCCCAACCTGAAAGACACCAGTAAAATCCCATTCAGACACCCAGGACAGCTTGGGAAAGATCCTTTGATGCCATATTTTGGTAGGGTGAAGGAGCAGGGCAGTGCCACATGTCTCGCCCCAAGTAACTCAGAGCAGGCATTTCCCACTTAAATGGCATTAGAGGGATGACAACTCATTGGGCTCTTGAGGCTCTTCCCATAGGACAATAGTGGGAGCTCCTCAGATGGACAGACTGCTAGAGACCAGCTTGTCCACCTGCAGTCCCAGGCTCACTTACCTCTGATTAAGCAGAAGATCCATCTTGCTTCTAGTCCAGGTTCTGGGATAGTAAGTCTGAGGTCATGTGAATGTGGCCCTCTTCTATGACTGTTCTTGGCCCCTGGTGGTCTGGACCCTTAGTGGAACAGATGCTACACACCAGCCCCCTGGCCCTATCTCATTTGCAAAGGCAGCTCGTCTCCAGCTCCTTCTTTACATTTGTCTACCTTTGCAGACAGACATATGCCTTTCATTCACGATCCTGCTCTCCTGCTAAAAATTCTTTGATAGACAATTTTAGTCTTATATCTCCCTTATACAATTAGAAGGATCCTCAAAGTTGTTCCCCATGCACGTACAGATTAATTTTGGATTTTTAGGTCAGTTCTCGCCTTCTACTACATGACTTCTGGGAATTAAATTCAGATGGACAGGTTTAAGAGCAGGAACCTTATCTACTGAACTATTTCTATGGCCCAACATTTTTTTTTTTTTTGAGACAGGGTCTCATGTAGTCCAGGTTAACTTTGAATTTATAGCCAAAGATAAACTTGGATTCCTGATCCTCCTGACTCCACCCTATCAGTGTTGGGATTTCAGGCATGCAGACATCACTACTGGCTCTCATCTTGGATTTCTGTGCTTTTGTCTCTCAGTCTTCTAACAGAATCAACCCCCAAAGGCCTTTCCCATTCCCCAGTGTTTGGAAATCCCCAGTGGTGACTTTAGACAGCGCCTGGCTGGTAGCGAGCTCTGAGCTATCACCAGCAGTCCCAGGCAGCTCTGTGGCTTCCCCTCTGGTGTCCTCTCTGGGCAAGACTTCTCTGCTCTTTCTGCTGCTACTTGGCGGACTCATCATCTGATTAAGGATTTCACACAGTTTGGGAGTCAACACAGGCCGAGAGCCTGGACCCCAGAGCCCAATGTCTGGGTTTAAATCCTAAGTCATCTGCTGTGTGTGTTTAGAAACCTCACTTAACCTTCTTGTGCCCTGTTTGGTTCATGTATAGTATAGATTCATAGCAGGTAACACAGTGCATGTATCTGGAGTATTTGGGACAGAGTTATATGGCTAATACCATGGCTTTGCTGATCCAGGGGAGGTTTGCAAGTAGTTGTGCCTGGCTGGAAATGCAGACTCCTCGATTGCACTCCAGATCAGCTCACCCTCGTTTTACAAGACCCTCAGGGGCACCTGTGGGTGCACATTCCAGTGTGAAAAGCCCTGGCTGTGTTTCCTTCTCATTCTGCAGCTGATCCATCTAGTGTCCAGGAAGGGCCTGCAGGCTGTTGGCCTGAAGAGTGAGAGTAGATCCAGGTGACAGAGGATGACATGCATCATGTTCTCCTCCATCTTGGCCAAGACTGTAGTTTCCTAACCCTTGAATTCCAAATGTGCTGTTGTTCATATGTATGCTTGTGATTTGTGAATGCCCCTCAGCAGGCGCTATTTGTGGGGCTGCAAGTCTCACACAAAATGACATAATACATTAAAACCCCTTTTTAATAATTATCTCCCATTTCTCCAAAGTCGTCATCCCTCCAGAGGGTTGGCCTTAGGGTCTGGCCCATGAGCTCTACAATGGTAAACCACAGGCTGCCCTGTCTCCAGAAGCATGAGGAACCTAGCGCTGACTGAGTCCTCCTACTCTGATCCCCCATTTGCTGGGACCAGGGTGGTGGAAGCCTGTCCTAAATAACGCCCTCAGTTTCAGGCTGGATTTGGGGATGGACTAGAATCTATCTTCTTCTCGTACTACCTATATCTCCTCATAGCACATACTTCTTTGGATACTGTGGCATTGAACACTACTTTGCCACTGGGTACAAGTTATAGTTTCATTTTAGGAAAGAAAGAACTACATCAGATATTGGAGGCAGTGTTATGGGAAGTGTCTAGACCATCTGGTAAGGTGAAGGCCCAAACTGTTACTCTTTATTTAATCTGACTGGGCCTCAGACTCTTCCTGAGGGGATTCTAACCGATCAGATCAAGCTTCTTAGCCACAGAACTCTTTAATGAAGTTGACCTCAGAATCTCAAGATAGGAAACAAAGTGGAATGGGGGAACTCAGAGTCTCTTTGTAGCTGTAACATGTAGATAACCACTATACCTCTGTATGGGGTTGATATGAGCATGAGGTAAACACTGTAACGCTCTTAGCACAGTAAGGGTTCCCGGAAGTATTCCTTAACTGACAACTGTCAGAACAAAGGGTGAATATCCTGGGGAAAGAAGTCATACCTGCTGTTACCTGTCTGAGTCACCTGGCCAAGCAGGGGGCACTGCCCAGCTCCCCCTCCCCCCCAGAGCTGATGAAGGCAGCCAGGAGCTCCCTTACCTGCCGAGAGGAGGTGCTGTTAACGGGATCGGGCACCGGTGCAAGAAGGCTGGGCGGATTCTTTTTGTGAACGCTATTCATACCAGGCATTTTAGTGATTTTACAGGCTTTGTTACTAGTACTTGAGTTCTTACGCTTTTTTCCTTCTGATTTGTCAAAAGAGAGGGGCAGAGAAGACACGGCATTGTGTGAGGCCAGAGAGAGGTCCCCTGCATGGAGTGCAAGGGAGGGCACAGAGAGAGGACAGGAGCCACTGCTGCCGCCCACCGTGCCCACCTGTCTCACTATGTCCACGGGGCCACCAGGCAGCGAGGTCCGTCCTGAGGGCTCCAGCTTGGCACTGAGTGGGCTCACCCCATTGTTTGAGTTGTGCACAGACAGACTGTTATAGGGAAGGGCCGCCTGATAGGAGTTCAAGGCGGAACTGGCATTCAACACGCAGTTCTTTTTGTGGGGCCCTGACAATGGAGACGGGAGGGAAGTCTGCAAGGGTAAGGAGGAAGAGGAGGAACAGGATGAGGAGGAGGAGGAAGTCGAAGACTGCGGCTTCCTTTTTTTGTTACTTGGAGACTCGTCGCTACGGGCTGATAGGTCTTTGACTTTTGAGGATTTGCTGGTTTTGGTTTTGGATGGCTTGTGGGATGGGGAAGGGATGACGGCTGGTATCGGGGACACGGCGGATGGGGCCTTGAAGGTTGAGTCCATGATGCTGAGGGTTGCGGCCACATGGGGGAAAGCTGTGGTGTGGGACATGAGGACGCGCGGGTCCGGCGATGCCACAAAAGCTGCGTCTGAGAGCATGGCTGATGTCATTATGTAAGAAGAGGTGAGTCTCGAGCTGATGGGAGCTGAAGGAAGATACACAGCACTGGGGTTGCTGAAAGGCTGCAAAACGGATGCTGGAACGGGGGTGGTGATGTGGGCTGCTGGCGAGGGCATGGGGCTATCTGCCGCAGGAGGGATCTTCCTAAACACGAGAGAAGAGCCAAAGAGAAACAGTGAGATATTGGGGTGGCATTGCCCAGGAGGCTAAGGGAGATTCGAGCGTCAAGGCTACAGTGGACACCCCAGCAGAACCAGACTATGGAGGATGAAACCTTGGAAGATGGTGAGATCTGAAGATGGCCCTTCCCTACGCTGCTCCCCATGGCAACATCCAGCACCACTTCACACTTGCGGGAATGCAAGCTTATCTATGCCTGACTACCAGAGAATGGCTGGCTTGGGTTTAGGAGTAAAAGGCCAATGTTGCTGAAACTAGGAACATCCTCAACTTCACTATCCCCCCACACACACCTTGGCCATCAATGAAAATGGCTTTTCATAAGTGATCATTTCACATTTAGGTCATGCTTGAAGTAAGACAAGGGAAGGGAGGCTTGGCCCCTCTGTCCGTTGCAATCTTTGCCTTCCCTTCGTCCCCATGCTACTCTTAGCTGGAGGCATTCTGCGAAGGGCCCTCTCCTCACGGGTTAGCATCCTCCTGTGTTTGCTTCTGGTTACTTAGGAGAGAGGCATCTCCATGTTAGCTCGAGGTCCTTGGCTTCTGGTGGCATTGAAGGGTCAGGGCCTTAGGGACTGATGAAGGTGTCAGGGTGCCCACAGCCAGGACCTATGTTTTGTTCTCTTTGTCTCACACTACCTCAGTGACTGGAATGGGGATTCGTTCCATCAGGTTTTCCTGTTTCTGTGTTTAGGAAATGGTATTGTTGAACGCTTGTGTTCAGAGACAATCAGTTTAAATACAGGACATGGGCAGGAGGGGAAAGTCACTGTTTTCTTCATTGGCTTTCTTGAAGCTGAGTGGGGACGGGGGCACTTACCAAGGGCAAAGTGAGTCAATGCCAGCATCATAAAGGGTGTCATTTTGGGGACTTCTGCAAACTTTTTTTTTTTTGAGACACTCTCGCTATGTACTCGGTTGGCCTTAAACTGTGATCTTGTCTCAGCCTTCCAAATTCTAGAATTTTCTTATAGATGTTCATCACCATACCTAGCTAAGACAATCTTTCTCTTTTGACTTGTGTTGGAAATGGCTGCCACTTCCAACTCAGTGGGCCTGAGTCACTGCAACTCTGGGGCCTTAGGGATAGGGAATAGAGAAACTATGGGGTCACCAACTGTTCCTGATTTTGTAGGAAAGAGCAGTGACCTTGGGAGCCAGTGAATGCTTTCAAGGTGGCTCTTGTATTATTTCCTGTGGTGTGACCCTGACTGTTCTCTGGAGTTTTTTTTTAGGAGTTGACAGCTTTCTTCTCTGGAAGCAGCCGTAGGTGGCAGTCAAAAGGACAGTCTTGAAGCACAGGTACTGCGGAGCACAGGGACAAGGTCCCCTGAGAAGTCGGTGTCTCCTCTACTCTTCCCCTCTCTGAAGACTCCTTGTCTACCTGCATGTGGTGGGGTGTGTGGCTTCCACCTTTAGGGTGGAACCCGGGGGCATTCTTGAATACAGAAGCACAGAATCTTTGAAAATATCAGACCGAGGAAATCAAATGTAAGAGAAGAACGTTGCTAAAGCCACAGTAGCCATGGAGGCGTCTGAGTTTTTCCTTCCTCTCAAGCCTATGGTGGGTCACAACTTCTGTCAGTTCTGAATCAGGCATCCCACAAATACTTGTTGCAATGAATAAATGAGCAGATGAACAGGTGGATGAATGGGGAGGTGGATGAACGGGGAGGTGGATGGGTGAGCAGTGAGTCTCAGCAGCAACATAACCGCATCGCCAGGGACTATGCATGCTGGGCAAGGACTCCCTTGGAGTCAGACCAGGAGGGTCTGCACACATCCTTACAACTGTCTGGCCCTGCACAACCCCTTCCTGACAGGCTGAGGGTACGTTCTCAGAGCATGAGGTATGAGAAAACTTCCTTGCTGTCTCTGCTGCCCTGTTGTGACACTGCAGGCACCCTCCCCAACCTTCCTTTGCCAGCTAAAGCTTAGAGAGAAATACATGGTGGCAGAAATGATTCTTACTTGTAATCAATGCCAGATAGCTCATTTAAGAGGGTTCTAATTGAAGCCCTTGAAGGGAATACATTTTAACATCCCAATTTATGTTTTTTTTTCTCATTAAACAGTATAAATTCAAACTTCAACTTATACAATCAGAATTGAAGTCTTCAACTTTACTTGTCCTCTGTTCAGGAGTGGAATGGGTGCTACCTCTGGTATACTTCTGAGTCTTGCCTCTCTCTCCTCTGTCTCCCCAGTGACAGAGAGGGCAGGAAGGAGCTAAGGCAGTGGAAACGTGGGACAGAGATGTCCCTGTGGGTCCTGTTCTCCATGCTAGCTACTGTGTTTTCTAGGTGCCCAATAGCAGTGGATTTCCCCTTTGCTGGACTGAGCCCTGCTTTAAGCTCTGTACACTGGCTTACTGGAAGTCCCAATATAAAAGCCCAGAGATGCGAATGAATTCCTGACAGCGCCCAACCTCCCGTGCCAGCTGGCGTGGAGATCCAGATGCTGACCTGGCTGCAAGAGAATACTGTGTTGGCGGCTCCTGACGCAGAGTTAAATGCTTGTTAAAGAAAAAAGAGTCTTGGCCGTTCCTTTTCTTCCTAATGTCTTCCACGCCCCCATCGGCTGCCATCCCTCCAGGTTCGGGCCCATCAGGGCCTGGAGTTTGGGCAGCGAGGCTGAGAGGGCAGCGGGGTGCTACGCTTTCCAGAGTTGACACCCAGGCAGCCCCAATGTTGCTCAGTGACAGCAGATTGGTTAGACAAGTCCTGAACAGGGGGGAGGGACCTGATGCCCTGTGGCTTGGGCTTCTGTGCCTGAGGAGGAAAGGAATATGGAGCTTGAGCTGACGGACACCAAGCAGCAAAATACAGATCAACACATTCCTTCCAGGGTCAGGATTTACACTCAGTAACACAGGAGGGCAGAGAGCTTCGCGAGTCACGGGGAGGCTGGCTGTCACTTTGGGGGAACCAACGCAGAAGGCTAAGTCATCAAATAACCAAGACTAAGCTCATCCCCACAAGGTGTCCCCCTGTTTGGGTTTTGAATGGAGACAAGGCAGAAATCAAGGGTGCACTATAGACACTTTGGGCTGTCGGTCACATGGGAAGAAATGACAAGTCCTTCTTGTGGCCCTTTCCTAGTTTACATGTGGTGTTGACATTTGTTCTAAGCCTCCTGTGAGTGCTCAGTGGCAACAGTGGGTTCAGTCCCCTGTGCAGAAGGGCTGAGGTGACGGAGCCGCCTAGGGACAGTAGCAAGCTGTGGAATCAGTTTCCCTCCACATCTCAGGATGCTCTCATGGGTTTCATTGGGCAGGGTGACGGTCTTAGCTGTTATGATCTGTGCTTCTATTGCATCACAACAATTACAATTCCCTTTGGAGCAGTGTGTGTGGGGCACCAAAAAGGTGACCTTCCAATCCAAAAATGTAGCTCTTATGTGTCATGGTTGAGAGCTCCAGGTTTGCTAGTCCTGCCTAGGAGCCCTTGAAATTTCTTCCTTATCTGTTTGTACTCTCCCCCCCCCCATTAAAACATAAGTACATTGGGAGGTGTTGGAGAATAAATGACCCGTAGAGAAATGGATCTCGGGCTAGACTTTAGGGGAAAAGGAGAAGCAGAGGTGAGGAGAAGGTCCTAAGGAGATGGGAAGAGCCAAAGATAAACTTTATCAACTTCAGGACACCACTCGGAACCTGCCCTGTTGGCAACTGTGAATACGTTCCTCCTCCCCCCCCAGGATAATAACCACATAGAAAGTGGTCTGTAAACATTATGAAATCTTTAGCATTGCTATCTGTACCATTAGCATTACACATAGAAGCACATTCTAAATATCTTTAGTTGTCCTACATTGCTATTAAATAAATAAGAGCTTACCTAATATCCTTCTCATTTGGTTTAGAAGATTACCAACACAAACAAGAAAAGATCTTCAAGGAGACAAAGCAAATAGCTCATCATAAGTTTTCTAAAAACCTCCAGGCAAACCATTCATTAGAGCTGACATTTCAGAATTAATCAAAATCCTGATTTCAGGCTCCTTTTGTCTATGGCAAGCTAACCGCTGATGTTTCTAGAGAAAGTTATGGTTCAGACACTGGTGGGGCAGCTCTGACCTTGTATTGCAAAGAAACTGCTCACTTACTTCCACATCTGTGAATTCAAGTGTTTTTCTACCATGGAGTTTAGTGCGAATCGAAAACGATCCCATCTTCTGTCAAACACATAGTACCCTCGTCCCATGAGACGACTCCCAAATGAGCAAAACTGTGATGGGGGAAAAAAGAAACACTTTAATTTTGATTACAGGTTAATAAGCTAATATAAACCATACAGAGAAAAATAACATTTGCATAAAAACACACAGGGGTACCGTTTTATTCAAAACAAAAAAGCAACTGGTACTGAAGCCAAAAATATTTCTGCAATGCTACAGCTTCAGCTCTGGATTCTCCACAGTTCCTCATATTATAACCCAGCAGGCACAACATGCAACTTTCCATGGCACGCCGAGGGCTACTCTTTTTACTCCTGAGTTAAAAAAACCAATGTATAACTGTCATGCAGGGGAACTTTTCAGAACTCTCTTTATCATCTCATCCATGATCTCTAGGAAGTTGGGGTTCCTTGCTTTCCTTCCAGGAATGGGAACTGCTGGTTCTGGAATTCTGATGCCACAGGGCTTCTTGCCTTTGTCCACGTGAATTTCCTTTCCTTCCTGGTCCTGATCCGTCCGTCTGTCCTGTAAGTTGTCCTGGGTTCTTGCTTACCTGGTTCCAGTGGCCTGTTGTCTCTTATTCTCTTTGGAAATCCTGACCCCTGGTCTTGTGTCCCTATTTATGATTCTCATTGCTGATGGCCTTATCTGACTGATCTATCACATTTCACCCAGAACCAGTACGAGTACATTCAATGCATATACACTGGATGGTTAGCAGTGTATAAAGTGTGGAGATTCCATTTTCCTCCTCCTCTATGTAAGGATCTAAAAAAAGTTAGGACTTGGGAAGCTGAGGCAGGAAGCTGGAGAGAGCAAAGTCAGCCAGGGTACATGGTAAGATGGTTACAAAAAAGTATCTTGGAAGACATAGTCTCACAAAAGTGTTTCAAGTAAACCAATGCATTTAAAACATATGGCTGAAATATGGACATTCAGATACTTAATAAACATTGACTAAGATAAAAGATAACTGGAGGCCAGTAGACAAAAATACCAAAAGTAGATTCTGAGAGGGTGACCTTTGGCTGGTCTTGAGCCCTTCCAATGACTGTGGCTCAAAGGCAGCTCCTCCTCCCCTTGGGTCTCCCAGCAGCTCCCTGGCCTCTGGCCCAGACACAGTGCTGGGTTGGCAATCATTCCACAGACACATCTTGGAACCAGCCTTTGGAACCATTCTTGGTAGAAACTGCAAGGTCTTCCTTTTGTTCTGCTTCTGTTTTATTTTTGGGAGGTAGGTTGGGGAGATGGGGGAGGGGGGGAGTGTATTAGAACCATGCTACCTACTAAATGTGGTACTACAGATAAATACTTTTCTGCAATTTCATATTAAATTCTCATGCATACAAGGGAATTTTCCAGCATGGAAGCTGGTCTCCACTACTCTGTGTGTGCTCTATCAGAGCTAGGCATTATTTCTTTCTTCATTTCAATTGCTAAGGACACCTCAAGGGAGGGTTCACCAAGAAATGATTTAAGGTGTCAGTTGGCCATTAGAGTAAAGATAAAACAGAAAAAAACCCATGGTGCTTTAATCAGCAAAACTTTAAGGGCCTGCGAATGCCCCAGATCAGAGTATAGCTAATCCTCTGCAGCAGCTTGTCCTGTGCACAGATGTCCTGCTGCCCTCCTGGTAGACCCTCAAATCTCTTGCAGACTTGGAGCTAGAGGCACCTTTGGCTTTGGATACCAGTATCTAATGCTACCTAGACGCATGGCTAAAGGCTGGGAGGTTGGCACCGTATCCCCTAGCAGAGCTGCAGGTCCTCGCTGCTGTTGGTGGCATCTGCTGCTTCCTCCCTTGCTCAAACAGCCACACTTCTTTCGTCCTGGTATCTGATGTGCAGCAGCAACAGAGAGGCTGTCTCTGCACAGACCCTAGGATACATCTCAGCTGGTCTCACCCTGAGTCACCATGATTCTTTCCTTCTCTGCCACCTGTCAATGTAGGGGTGGGCATGTGGCCCAGTCTGCTTGGTGTTTCATGGGATGATCTTTTTTTTTGAAGAAAACATAGCATTTTGGAAAGCCCCCCCTTTAATATGTTCCTTCTCTTCCTGTGTAGAATGCCACTAGGTGAAGATATGACATTAGAGACATAATTCAAACCATTCATGAAAGGTAAACTGTAAGGAAAGGAAAAGCTGTAGAGGTTGTCCCTCAGTTCTATGACACAGCAGAGAAGCTGAATTTGAAGCACCAACCTCTAGGGTTCTTTTCATGCAAGATAATTAAATGTCCTCAGTGCAAATGAGGAGGCACTGAGTTTTCTATAACTGGGAAGCAAAAAAGCATTCTAACTCATCTCTAACTATTTCTGTACTGGCCAAGAAGCAAAGTCTCAGGTTGCAGGTAAGCAATAGGAAACCATCATCTCCAGAAA
Source organism: Typhlomys cinereus (assembly GCA_023101885.1). Taxonomy (NCBI): domain Eukaryota; kingdom Metazoa; phylum Chordata; class Mammalia; order Rodentia; family Platacanthomyidae; genus Typhlomys; species Typhlomys cinereus. The sequence continues at coordinate 231,501 of JALPQD010000166.1, read as the reverse complement.
GTGGTGATGGATTTCATTCATCTGTACACAGGAGGGACCTGCTCTGTTTCCTGCAGAATTGACTTCACTTCTGCAGTCCCTGCGATCTAGAGTCAGTGAAAGCTAATGCCAAAGGCTCAGGATGGCATCATGGTACAATACCATGGGGACCTGCATTGGTCAGACCAGGCAGTTCCCTTCTCAGACTTGTAAGCCAGATGTAAACCAATCTCTAGTTGATTCCTCAATTTCTCACTTTGATATCAATGACCATCTGAATTGTTAAAAGGGACTCACTCAAGTAACTGGGAGGAAAGTGTCCTTTTTGTTAATAAGCAATTATGCTGATGGAAATCTCTCTCTCTCTCTCTTTCTCTTTCTCTTTCTGTCTCTCTGTCTGCTTTTAGTGCTATCTGCTCACTTTTACTAATAACTAACATGCAGAACCACCAGGGGAGAACACCAGTGAAAGCTGGCACTTGAACTGCTATGACAGTTTCCCGATCAAGTGTATCCAGCTAACTCTGGACCAGACAGTCAATTTTTTAGATGGGCAAGGTCAGAAGGCCAGTTCCCAAGGATAATTATAGATATACTATTTCTTAAGCATTCTCACTTCATAGCGGTTACTTCTCTTCAGGCCACTTACTGGTATGTGCATTTCCCTTCACTCATCCAGCTTTAGACCCAAAGGAGCTAGTCAGCCAGGAGCCATTCCCTCTCCTTCAAGGGTGTATCTCACATCAGCATTCAACCTCAGGGCAAACCTTCTGGTAAAGTTCTGCACTGGATCCTTTCCAGCAAATGCAGGCTTCCATCATGATTGCCAAGGTGCCTTCGAAGCACAGGGGACGCTGCATGGAAGGAACAGGAGACCTACCGCAAGAGGTCTGGGGTGGTGTGTGGAGAATTGACAATCTAACTTCTCAGATTCGTCGGTTCCATCCATCTCCCCTTCATCACTGGATAGTCGGCTGGCAAGATCGCCTCCAACTGGGGGCAAAGGGGGTTCTGGAGTGTATCCACTGTGATTTGAAGATGCACTGCTGCTTATGCTATTGGCAGAGGACGGTCTGAGGGCGAGAGGGGAGAACAAACACAGTAATTTCCCTGAGGTGATCAAGAGCCACCTAGTTCATGGCACAAGACAGTAGCCCTACCATGGTGCCAGGGATGGTGGGGCGATGGCGATTTTCCAAAGTCAGGGAAAAACATTAAGGCTGAAGGGTTAAATGACATTTCTCTTTACTGAGTGGGAAGAGTTAGGTTCTCAGCTCGCTGCCTCTGGGGCACAATACAGGCCTGAGGGAAAAATCCAAGGCTGAGCGGAACGACTGTGACACATTAACTTATTTAGAACTTGTCTTTCGCCAGTTCAGTTACAAGTACTTGTCCATTTGCATAACAGTAATTTGCCCTGGCCACATGTTTTCTTTTTTATTAATTTTTTCTACTTTTACAAGCATATTGAATATTCATCCCAGATTCTCTCCCTTCCCCCTCCCTCCCTTCCCTTCAACATTCTGTCCTACTCTTCCTTCTGTATGGTTCTATGGGCTTTAGGGTTCACTCTGGCTTGTCTACTCCTGTGTGGGTTCAGGCCTCCACAGTGTAGCAAGTTACCTCTCTTCAGGCCACCCACTGGTATGTGCATTTCCCTTTACTCATCCAGCTTTAAACCCAAAGGTTTCCACTATAAGTTCCATTCTATAGGTCTAATAACAGCTGCCTACAGAGCAGCTTAATGCTCTGCAGTCTTCCTACCTATAGGTTTATTGGCTTTCTTCCTTATTGATCTATTTTCTTCCTTTTTTTTTTAGGTTCTTGTTCTAGTTTACAGTAACAGGGATGTGTACCATTCTGAGAAGTGGGTCTTGAGTCCAATCAGAAAGCTGTTAGATGTCTCCATGGTACTTATGCCACTATTATACTAGTGGTCACCTGTTGCCATGGTGATTTATATTGCAAGATCTCATGCTGTTGATGGTGCTTGTGATTATTTCTCTCCCCCAGCAGCTTCTACAATATTCCTTGGTACTGTGTAAGCTGTCTTCAAACCAGTTCCAGTTGATATATTTTGCCCATGTGCTGTGATCCATTTGTGTTGCATTTTCAGTTAACAGGGTCTTACTAACAGTTTTGGAGAGGAAGTGGATCAGCTCAAGGCTTTTATTTTATTATTTTTTCCCCTATTTTCCTCACTCTATGCTCCTCTGCATAGGACTGCTCATTCTTATTTTTTTCTTTAAAAGACATTTTTTAACATATTACTAGCATAGGATGTTCCTTTGGGGTTGCTTCCTACCATCTTTGGGTTTTTCTATGTCTCTCTGTCCTTCCTGTCTCCCATTCCCTCATTCTCTGCTATGTATTTTTCTCAATTATTCCCTCTCTCACCTTTGTTCTGAGATTCTAAATCTCCCCTTTAAGAGGATTCAGCTTAACCATCCCTTCCCACCTACCCACTTCTAGTTTTTTTTAGAGTTTTCTGGATCTTACAGTGCTTCCAACTGCTTCTCTTTGAAAGTGCCATCTGAGAAGCTGTTGCCACCAAGTGGATGAGATCAGACAAACCAATACAATCTCAATTATGGAGAAACAGTTATGATAACTTTGTTATAAAAATACAATAATATGAAACTATCATCCTGCAGACAGGAAACGAGGTTTTCCCAATGGCTGGCCACTGGTCCTTCTTCATCCATGCCCACTTCCTAATATGAGGCTGTGTGTGGTTTAAAGTAATTCCTAAGTGTTTCTATTTAACTCCTTGATGAGCCCCTTCAACTGCTGCCTGGGATGGCTGGCTTATCATAGGTGTTGAGGAGAGATTTCTTTTTTAATTTTCTTTTTTTAAAACTTATCTATCTATCTATCTATCTATCTATCTATCTATCTATCTATCTATCTATCTATCTATCTATCTATCTATCTATCTATCTCTCGATTGTATGTGTGTGCGTGTGTGTGTGTGTGTGCGTGTGTGTGTGTGTGTATCAGAGAGTACTGTGTGTCTCTGTGGAGGACCAAGGGTGACTTCAGGAATCATTCTGGATTGCTTCTCTCTTCTTTTTGTTCACTCTGGGATTTTCCAGACTCTGTCGACCAGGGCCAGAGGTGCAGGCTGCCACCATTTCTACCTGGTGTTTTTTTTTTTTTTTTTAATTTTTTTAATTTTTTAAAAATTTTATTATTTATTCAATTGTGAGTGTGTGTGCGTGTATGTATGTATGTGTGTGTCTGTGTATGTAGAACCACGGACAAATTCGGGAACCACCATGGACGCCTCCACCTCCTCCTTGTTTACTCTTTCCCGGGATTCACAGGCTCCGCCCTACCAGGACCAGAAACGCAGGCCGCCCCTGCTTCCGCCTGGCGTCTATACGTGGGGTCTAGGATCCGAACTCAGGACCTTCCGCCTGCAAGGCATAGGCTTAACCCCTGAGCCACCTCTCCAGCCCCTCTACCTGGTGTTTTTATGTGGGACCTGGGATGTGAACTCAGGACCTTCTGCTTGCAGGACAAGAGTTGTAACCCCAGAGTCATCTCTCCAGCCCTATTTTAATTTTCTTATTCTTTTGTATTTTCATACATAAATACAATGAATTTATATGTTTTTAGCCCTTCATATCCATCCTTTCACCCCTCTTGTTCTGCTTCATATTTTTCCTTTCTAACTACTTCTCCCTTCTATGTTCATGTCTTTTTGCATGTATAACCTCCTGAGCACTTGTTAGGGCATGGATGGCCTATCAGTGGGTAAATCATTGAGTAAAGAAGCTCCCCTTCTCCCATCTGGCATTAGCTTTAAGCAGTCTCTCAGGGAGATGTAGATCTCTTCATCTTATCTATGGTGAAATGTCAACCAGCCAACGTTGTGCAGGTCCTGAGGAAGTAGCCTTCACTGCGAAGAGTTCTCAGATGGGACAGTCCTGCCATGACTCGAAGATACCGCCTGGCCACACCACTTCTTACCCTTAGACTCTTTTTTTCAATTCTAGAATCTAACAGATATCATCTCAGTTATGACTAAACTTCTAAAAGAGTAATGTCACAACAACAGTAATATATACTTCCCAAGTAGAGAAAATCAAGGGGCAATAAGAAACGAACCTACTCATATTAGCAGAAAGTTAAAAAAGGAATGATTAGTTGTTAGCAGCTAGTGATGGATCAGAGAAAAGTGCAAAGACATGGAAAGACAGTTACGGGAAACATAAATTAAGTTTTTTTTTTTTAAATGGTTCTCCTGCTATCTGCTTTGAAAGTTCCCCTTCTCTTCCTTCCTTAGGTCACATGAAGCAGTATGTTTGATTGTCACTCTTCTTTGCCATGTCTATCCAGGATTCTTTGTATTCTTGAAATGGCAGGTGTCACATACCTAAAGCAAACCAGACTCTAAAAGCACAGCCACTTAAATACAAAGCCAGTAAGGAGGGAATGATACACATGTCCACTGTCCACTCATGGATGAGCCAAATGTGGACTATATGCATGATTGAGTTTTATGTAGGCTTGAACAAATACAGAATACATGGCACCAGATGCTGATGCAGGGCTGGTGAGCTGGTGAGCTGGCTTAGTAAATACAGATAACTGCATGCGAACCTGGAGACCTGAGTTTGATTCCTGGAAAACATCCAGATAAGCAAGAGAACCAATTTCTGAAAGTTGTCCTCTGACCTCCACAGGTGCAGTGGCATGTTCATGTCATGTTCTCTGTCTCTTCGTCTTACTGTCTCTCTTTTCCCTTCCAAATAAATAGATAGATAAATAAATAATTTTTGATGTAAAAACTATGACATGGACAAATCTTGAAGACATTAGGCTAAGTAACAGCACAAAAGACAGTTAACGTATTAAGTGGACAGTGATCAGCAGGAGCCGGACAGAGGGAGGAATGAGAGTTAGTTTTACAGGTGCAGTCTCAACTGTGGTGAAACAGTTAGAAAACACTTGGTTTACTTTCTTAGAGCTGGGGAGATGACTTAGTGGTTAAGGTGCTTGCCACATAAGCAAAAAGATCAGAATTTGGATTCCCCAAAACTCATGTAAAGTAGCAAGTGGGTATTAGCCTGCCTGTAATTCCAGTCTTAGAAGACAGGGATCGGAGAGCTAACTCAGGTGTTAAGATTGTGCCTTGCAAGCAGAAGGATCTGAGCTCAAATCCTGGCTCCCATCTAAAAAACACCAGGCAGAAATGGTGGTGGACTGCACTTTTGACTCTGAAAGACAGAACCTGGGAAATCCCAAGGTAAAGAAAAAAGGAGGTAGAAGCAATCCAGAATAATTCCCAAAGTCACTCTTAGGTCTCCAGACACACATATTGCCCTCTGATACACACAAGCAAAATTAAAAGAAAAGAGAAGAAGACAGGAGGCAGAGACTAGAAATATACAGAGCAAGCTGTCTAGATAGATTAGAGTTATGAATGAATTCTGGTGTAATTAGAGATCCTGATTTAAAAAAATATGGCAGAAGAGGGGCTGGAGAGGTGGCTCAGGGGTTAAGCCTCTGCCTTGCAGGCGGAAGGTCCTGAGTTCGGATCCTAGACCCCATGTATAGATGCCAGGTGGAAGCAGGGCGGCCTGCGTTTCTGGTCCTGGTAGGGCGGAGCCTGTGAATCCCAGGGCAGAGTAAACAAGGAGGAGGTGGAAGCGTCCATGGTGGTTCCCGAATTCGTCCGTGGTTATACACACACATACATGCATACACACACACATACACGCACACACACACATACACGCGCACAATTGAATAAATAATAAAAAAATTAAAAAAATATGGCAGAAGAATAATCAAGGGTGATTTTTCAGTATAACCTTGGGTGTTCACATGTATGTGCATATATATGCATATGTGCCTGCATACACATGTGTACCTAAAACATATACAAACAAGCATACATACATGAATGCACCCCATACACATGAAAATGGGAAATAAGATTTATGTTCTAAGCAAATTCAAGGATGCAACATAACATGCATTACAGTCTCTCTGCTGTATACTGTATCCCTAGAACTTATTCATCCTATACCTGAAATTTTTCCAGCACCTTCTGTTTCCCCACACTTTAGCATGTGGTATGGCTACTACCATTCTATTCTTTTTCCTTCCTTCCTTCCTTCCTTCCTTCCTTCCTTCCTTCCTTCCTTCCTTCCTTCCTTCCTTCCTTCCTTCCTTCCTTTTTATTTACTTATTTGGAGTGGGGGGAGCTTAATATAAGATCTTGTTATGCAGCTCTGGCTGGTATCAAACTCGCTGAAATGCCTATCTCAGATCCTGAGTGCTGCAATTACATGCATATACCACCATACCAGCATCTACTTTCTGTTTCTATGAGTTTGACTTTTTTTGTTAAGATTCTAAATATAAAGTTGACAAAAAAGATTCTAAATATAAATAGAATCATGTAGTATTTTTTCTTTTATCTGACTTTATTTGACCTAACATAATGTTCTCAAAGTTTATCTATGTTATCGAAATGGCTAAATTTCCTTTTTTATTTTTTATTTTACTATTATTTTTAAAAACTTTATTCATTCATTTAGTGTGGTGTGTGCTTATCAGAGGGCACATGTGTCCCTGCAGAAGACCAAGGGTGACTTCGGGAATCATTCTGGATTGCTTCTACCTCCTTCTCCCTTTACTCTGTGATTTCCTAGGCTCCGCCCACCAAGGCCAGCAGTGTAGGCCACCGCCATTTCCATCTGGTGTTTTTACATGGGACCTGGGATCTGAACTCAGGACCTTCTGCTTGAAAGGCATGGTCTTAAGCCATGAGCCATCTCTCCAGCCCCTAAATTTCCTTTTTTTAATAGCTTTTTTTCCATTGTGGTATAGATATAAAACATCTTTTCTTTCTTACTGAATTTTTTTTATTATTTATCCAGTTGTGCATGTGTGTGTGCATGTGTGTGTGTGTGTGTAGAACTACGGGCAAATTCGGGAACCACCATGGACCGCCTCTGCCTCCCCCGCTTCCACCTGGTGTCTATATATGGGGTCTAGGATCTGAACTCAGGACCTTCCGCCTGCAAGGCAGAGGCTTAACCCTTGAGCCACCTCTCCAGCCCCTCTTTCTTATTGAATTTTTGAAACAGGATGACCTCAGACTCACTGTGCAGCTAATTGTACCCTTGGATTCCTGATTCTTTTCCTTCTACCTTCCAAAGGCTGGGATTACAGGCAGTGCACAACTCCTTTTGAGACAGGTTCTTCTCTGTAGGATAGTTTCAAGGCTGGCCTTGAACTCATGACCCTCCTGCTTCAACCTCCCAACTGCTAAGGTTTGCATCATCATAACTGTCCCCAAATTTCTTTATGCATTCATCCATCAGCCGACATTTAGGCTGTCTCCATATCTTGACTATAGTGATTAATGATTCAATAAACATGGGAGGACTTCATTGAATAGCACACAGGAATCTACACACATTTATTTCCTTTTCTTCCCCAAATCTTGCCTCGATGAGAGTGAAAGGCATTATAGCCAAAGAACAGATCAGCATAGAGATGGTGACAGCTATGGTGTTGATGTCCCATATTCTCATAACTCCTGAACTAATAGTAATCTCATTTCTCTTGCTTGCTAATGGAAGATTTTTCTTACTCTCAGAAAGAACCATGAGGGGTTGGTGAGACAGCTCAGTGAGTAAGGCACTTGTTCATAAACCTGCAGATCTGAGTTTGATTCCTGGAGCCCACATATGTCCAGGTTGAATGGATCTGCTGAGAATCCAGTTCAATGACTAAAAAAAGAGCTACATCAAGAGATCCCCATTTCCAGGTGTGATGGTGGACTTGAGAACCAGAGGTGAAGATCCTGAATTCAAGACCTCTTAGAGTTATGCAGAGAGATCCTACCTTCAAAAGTTAAGAAAAGGAGGGAGAAGAGGAAAGGAGGAAGGGAAGGAGGGAAGGAAAGATGGAGGGAGGGAGAGAGAGAGAGAGAGAGAGAGAAATCCCTGTGAAACTTCAGAGCCCCAGGGTCTAGAGATGTAAACTGGCTGAGTACAAATAAATAGGAGCCAGAATGATGATAGAAACTTCCTGTGCTAGAAGTCGATGGAAAATGTCTTGAAAATTCTTCAGGAAAATGATTTTCAATCTAGTTGTACACACACAGAGATCAATTTGATGTTAAGATAGAAAAAAAGCATACTTGGTGGTGAGGAATCTGAAACTGACCTGAAACTTGAGTGTCTTCACAGGCAGCTACTGGGGGAGCTACTCCATCAAAGCAAAGCAAGAGAGAGAAGGCCACAAGAGCCAGGAAAAAGGTGCTCAAACACACACACAGAAGACATGCTCCCATTTGACAGGAGCTACTGAGGTTCTGTCTTAGCTTGTTAGTCTTGGTATGTGTGTGTGTGTGTGTGTGTGTGTGTGTGTGTGTGTGTGTGTGTGTGTGTTTGTGTGTGTGTGTGTGGGCACTTGAGTGTATGAGCCTACAGAGGCCCATGGTGATTTCAGGAATCATTCTGGATTACTCTATTTCTTTATTGCTTTGCTCTGGGGTTTCCCAGATCCCACCTTCCAAGACCAGAATTACAGACCTCCACCATATTTGCCCAGTATTTTTACATAGGATCTGGAGATCCAAACTCAGTTCCTATTGTTTGCAAGGCAAGGGCTTTAGTCCCTGAGTCATTTCTCCCAGCCCACACTATTTGTAGCCCATATCATTTTTTTTTCACTTTTTAAATTAATTTTTTATTTTTCTACTTTTACAAGCACATTGAGTATTCATTCCTGCTTCCCTTCATTCCCCCTCCCTCTCCTGCCCTCCTTCCCTTCACCAATCCCTCCCACTCTTTCCCACCCTCCTGCCTGTATGCTTCTATGGACCTCAAGGTTCACTCTGGTTTGGCTACTCTTGTGGGGGTTCAGTCATTCAGTTTTAGACCTCAAGATTTAGACCCCACTTTATGTTCTTATCTTTCTTGAGTTCCTAGGTAGTCTACAGGGGCATGTTGGTATGTCAGTCATTATGCAAGTCTGGGAAGGACAAGTCTCACTACAGTAAGTCCTAAATGCAGCATTCATGCCTTGAGTGGAATGTCTTGTCATTGGTGAACCTTCCCATCTTTTGGTCTTCCAGTCTCACTGTTCCCTCTTATACAAGGTCCCCAAAGCCTTAGAATGGGGAGAGATTATATTGTCCTGATTCTGGGTAAGCCTTGTTGTATCGCTGGTACTCTGCATTAGGGTTGGCTATTGCTGTCTACTTCATTGCTCTTCTATTGTCCTAGGTTGCATCCTGTTAGGGCATTAAGATCCTCTACATCAGTTATAGAAGAGTTCTAGACTGAATGCTATATGTTCTTCCAGTCTATGGGTATAATAACAGCTATTAACGGAGCACTTTGATGTCTTCCTATCTATAGGTTCATTGTTGTAGCCCACATCATTTTGATAACCATGAAGTTGGATTAAGGAAAGCATGGCTGAAACACTCTGCATAAGTGAGCAAAGGGCATCCTGGGGAGGAGAGCTGAGCACAACATTGTGTTTTCACACAAGACTGGCCCTGCACCAAGACCCACATGGCACAGAAGCTCTGACCGCTTCCTTCAGCATTGTACACAACTTCTTGGAAACAATGGGGTGGCAGAGGCTTTCAGGCTCTGAATATTGAAGGGGTTTGCTGTGCATAGCCATGCTGTGTCTCAGAAGAAACAAGGCTTGGCTGGGAATCGTTGGTGGTCATTCAAGGTTTAGTTGTTGTCTGCTCTGTCTCCCTCAACACTATATCACCTCTTCCGTACCCACCTGATGGTCTAGCTTGAAGACAAACTCTGTGATGGTGGGTTCTTGTCCAGGGCTATTCAGGGCACTCGAGGTAGATAAAATCCCACTCCATGATGCTAAGGAAGCGTGGCATCCATTTATCTGAATGCTTTAGGCATGAGAGCAAGACATATCACATATGTATTCTCATCCTTGCCACACATGCTTTAGATGAGGGAGACCAAAATCTATTTTTGCATATGAAGGCGTGGGTGGTCAAACTAAAAAGAATGATACATTCTAAATTTAGACTCATGCCTTTGATCCCAGCATTGACACAGCTGAGGCAGGAGAATTGTAGTTTCAAGGCCCAGACTGTACAGTGAGGTTGGAGTTAGCCAGGGTTACACAGAACATCTTTGTCTTGCCCTCGAAAAGAGCAAACAAAACAAATGAAAGGAAGAAGGAAGAATGGAAAGAAGGAAGGGAAGGGTACCCCAAAGTCTCTACAACAAGAAGGCATGGACAGCAAGCAGTCAAGGAGAGCAGGGTTTGCAGTGTGGCAAGGATGCTCTCCCGTGAACCAAGAACTGAGTTCTTTCTCTCCAGACACATCCTTGCCCTTATCCACAATCTAGGACTTTCTGTCTTTCTTCACATCATTCTTGGCAGTGTAAGGTTCACTGGAACTGGCTACTTCATACTTTGGCTTGCATATGTGCATGTCCATGACCCAGGGGAACAACAGGTCCAGACATCATTGACACCGGCTTCCACAATCCTTGCACAGTCCCTCTCTCTTTCTCCTCAGGGACTGTAGTCTGGCTTGTCAGAACACCATTCAACCTGTTGCCTTCCTCTCCTTTCCAAACAAGTCTGGATGAGTCTGGCCTGGTTACCATCCACAGTCCTTGGGCACTCTGGGGCAAGAAGTGGGTTCTCTTAGAGTTGGGGGGGAAGAAACACAGCCAATGGGTATGTCTTCCAGAGGTTCATATCCTGGAAGAGGGTACAGAGATGGTGAAACCTTTAAGATATAGCTTAAGGGAAATAGCCACAAGGACAACTTCAGAGAGACTAAGGCTGGTCTCTCAGGAGTAGATTAGTTCTAGCAAGAGTGAGTGGCTATTCAGGAGGAGCCTGGCCTTCCTGGCTTCTTACTGCCTTGTTCATGCATGTACTCCATCTGCGCATAGCAGCTTCCCTCCCACTTCTCTACCTAGTGTAACACAGCCAGGGGGCAGGGTGTGTGTGTGTGTGTGTGTGTGTGTGTGTGTGTGTGCGTGTGTATGTGCGTGTGTGCTGGGTCTTTGCTAGACGCTGGTGTCATGCTGCTTGTGAGGCAAATGAGTATCTTCTCTTTATATGTTACCCTCTGTCAGATAATTTGCCATAATAACACGAAAAGAAACAAGAGTGTAGGATTCCCAGGGTCTAAGGCTAGAGCTAGAAAGCAGGTATATGAAAGTCAGCGAGCACCAAGTCCTTCATTTCCTCACTCTGTGTTTCCTTGAGTACCATTATTCACTTGTAGCTAGCATTAATTGAATTCATACTATGTGCCTAGGGCTGTTTCACTTAACTTTTAGTAACTCCATTACAGAGCTAGGCAATCTGAAACTGAACAGTCTAAGAGGCATAACCAAGCTTATCTACGTTAGCAACTGTGGAGGTGAGCAGTCCACTTCAAATTCTGTTCTACTCCTTGTAATTAGCTTGATTGTAATATTGTAACTCAATATGTATATTGCCCAGACTCGCTTCAGACTTGCTGGATCCTCCTATCCCAGTTTCTCAAGGGTTGACAATTACAACTGCAAGCCATCACATTCAACTGAACATAAGTTTTTCTAATTTCAGATCCAAGTTTCTTTGTTAGCAATCCCTGAAAAGAATGGGTTGCAATTCAAGAATACAAGAACTAAAATATGTTCAAGATTATCAAAAAGATAGGTAATAGATAAATTCACATGCACTAGCATTTCCTCTAAAGGGAGTTCACAAAGGATTGACAAAGGATTATAATAATTCTATTCATCTGTGGGACTCATCTTTTTTTCTGCCAGTTATAATTAGTGTAGATGGAATACCTGTTTCATTAATATGAGTAAATTCACATTTTGGAAGTTTTTTGTGATTACAATATTGACTCTGATCACATCTTCTCTGATTGCATGGTACGTCATCCTAACCTAAAATAAGCACAAAGGATTCTTTCCTGTTCATTTATTTACCGTGGAAAAGAGTTCCACTCGGAATTTTCTTATGTCTGTATCTCACCCTCAAAAATAATTTCCTTACAAATATGTGAAATGGGCCTTTGCCTTCTCCTTTATTTCTAAGACATTCCTTCCACTAGTGAGTTTACTGCTGCCCTAGGAGGACATAAATGCCTGATATTTCCCTACAGATGAAAAGTCGCCTAAAACACCACCGTAAGACACAGAACAAAAGACATTAAGGCTCTATAGACCGATTAGCTAACCTTTTAGCAACTGCTGTCTTTATTGAATCAGGCATCATTGAAAGAATGAGAAGAGCCTCCATCAGTCAAAAATTGATAGAGAAATGTTCAAAAAAGAGATATCTGAGTTGGATTAGGGGGAGCACACTTGTAATCCCAGGACTTTGTCTACACAGGGAGTCTGAAGCTAGCCTGCATCACAAGATACCTGTCTCACAAAAAAAGTCATTAAACTGGATTCCCTGGAGTTTTTGAGGAATTCAGGTGATCCCCTCTGACAATCTACTAGAGGACAGTGGCTCTGGGTATCTGTGACTTTAGGTAGAAGCCAGTCTACTTTTGTATTGATACCATGGAAGATTGGGTTGTAATGAAAAATGTTTCATAGCTACAGAGAACCCAAAAATCACTTTACATGGTCCCCTTTATCCATGGCCTTACTTTCCAGTTTCAGATATCTATGGTCAATGGTAACAGTAAAAATATTAAATGGAAAACTACAGGCAAAAATAATCCTTAAATTTTAAAGTTAATGCCGCTCTGAGTAGTGTAATGAAGTACTATGTTGGTTTTGCTCTGCCCCATGTGACATATGAACAATCCTCTCTACAGTGTACCCATGTTGTATATGCTACTCTCCGTCATCTGCCATCTTGGTTATCAGTCAGATGAACGTCACAGTGCCACAGTGCTTGTATTCAAGTAACCCTTATTTTAAACAATCATGATCCTATAGTGTAAGATCAGCAGTGACGGCAGTTTTAGTACAACACATCATTAAAATTGCTTTTTATTATAAGTTACTATGTGTAATTTATAAATTAAATTTTATTATAGAAATGCATGTATGGAGAAAATATAGTACATATAAGTTGAATACTATCTGCAGTTTCAGGTATCTACTGGGAGGGGTCTTAGAAAATAGGAGTGGAATTACTACTTATACAATTGCAGGCCTTCTCAGAAGTTTGGCATGGAAGTATTTTTTCAACTCTAAAACAAAGGATAATACCTTTAACCAAAATATGACACTACAGTAATAAGCAATTGCAAAATGATCTTTCAAAGAAAGCGGCGTTACATGATGGTTCTCCTTTGGAAATGAACAGGGTGGCAATCTCACCAGCTGCCTGCTCCTGAATTCTTTATGTCAAACTCCACCATAAGAACAGAGGGACCCCAGTGCCACAGGGCAAGAGGCAGGTAGGTCAGGAACAATTGCTACTGAACACTTACTTTTGCTTTTAAAAAACAACTCCCTACACTGATGAGATGTCACAGTGGGTAAAAACAAGTACTGTGTGAGACTGACAGAACCTCCTTCTCTGCCCCTCTCCATCCCTATATGCATGCCTGCGTGCATGCAGTGAAAGAGAGAGCCAGATATGGTGAGAGAGAGAGAGAGAGAGATAGAGAGAGCCAGATGTGATCATTTGCATCTGCAATCTCAGCACTCCTGTAGTGAGAGGTATTGTATGTGTGATGGTACATATGTGGAAATCAGAGGATGACTTTACAGGAGTCAGTTATCTTCTTCCACCTTGTTTAGAGGCAGGTGCTCTTGTTTTTGCTACTGTGTGGGGTGAAAGCTTCCACAACGCTTTTCCCTGCTGAACCATCTCCCTGGCCCCAAGTCTAGCTTCATTGCTTCTTCTACTACGGACGCACCTAACAGATAGCACTTTACTTTAAAAAGTGAGTTTACTCCATGGATATTTTTGAATGAACGTAGTTAGTTCCTGGTCCTGAAAAATCTTCTACTGCACATCAAAACAAACATTTGTACCCCTTCAGTTGTTTTTAATTCAAACGTGTTTCAAATCTGTTTTCTGGTTTTTTCCTTTCTGTTCAAGACAATTAAATAAAACTCCTAGCCGGTGGCTCAGAAGATCAGCTTTCTTGGCACTGGTAGCAATGGAAGAACATTCTCAGCTATGTCAGCCTCCCCTTCGTCCATACCAAAGGAAAGCTGTGCACATAAATCACAAAAAATCTGTAGCAAATGGGTCTGCCCAACTCAGGGGCACTCCTAAGGCAGGCTGACAGTGCATCTATCTAGGTTTGCCCATTATGGTCCACGAATCTTCAACGAACAAAAACAGCGGCCAGGAAGTTGCCTAGAGGATGCTGTGTCAATCTTTCTGGTTTTTATTTCCAACTCCCTCTTGCTCTGTAAAAACACATTTTTGTCTGGTGACTGTCCTGTACATGTGGCAATACTGGGCTGCATCTGTACGCGCAGGATCCCATTTAAACTTCACAAGCCCTTACTCCTAGAATTTCACTGACACATGAGCAGGCCACACAGTTCACAACCACTAAGGTTAAGGTCCCTTGACTGAGGCTTCTCTCGCCCGCGTGAACTTACCTAGGAAGTATGGAATTGGGTGGCCTGGGTTTCGCTGGGGATGCAACTTTCGGCTCTGGTCCCGCGCTGCCCGAAGATCCCTGCAGAGAGTCCAGGGCTGGCGCTGGTGGGTTTGGAACGATCTCCCTCGTGGAAGGCAGGAGGTGTTCTTTCACTTCTTTCTCCCGGGACTTGGCTTTGTGTTCGGCCAGGAGGAGGTCAAATTGCTTTTTCCGGCCCGGGACTGCCCTCCGATGGCTTAGCGAGTGTGTCTAGGGAGAAGAGAGATGAGAAGCACAGCCTCTTTGATCAGCACATACACCTGCTTCCCCAGGCCCTGCATTTCCGAAATAGCAACCATGGGAATTGAGAGGTGCTTGAAAAGTCAACTTCAAGGCAACAGCTCCCGTGCTGCGGCTGGGAAGAGACGGCTCCAATGCAACCATGCCCTACGTTCCTGGTGCTCAGAAGCCAAGGCTTCCTCCAGACAAACGGCATGAGGTGACAGCTTCCGTGCAGAACCCAGCAAAACCTCGGATGAAAGGCAACCGCGAGGCAGGGCTAGAGTCAATCCAGGTGCGGGTGAAAGGCTCCAGGCAGCCCAGGCAAACACAGCCACCAAGCGTACAGGGCCACAGCCTCCATCTCAAGAGGGACTAGCAAGTCAGGAGGGTATCTGGAGCTTGGGGGCTACCCAATGGCAGCCGCCTGGGGTCAGGTGCCCTGGCCACCTCTTGGATCAGGGCGCAGCATCGCATCCTCCCCTCCGGGGCTGCCTTTCAGGGCGCTGCCGCCGCCGCCGCTCCTGCATACATTAAAACGTAGCAGGCTTTAGAACCGCCTGTGAGTGCCTATAAATACAATTTACTGTCTGGCCTCCCAAGTAACACGGGAAGCCTAGGGTTTTTTTTTTTTTTTTCCTCCTGAAAAAGCCAGCCAGCTTGAGGCAGGCACTCTGCTACCGTGGACGGAGAAGAAAGCATTTCCCTTACAAAGAACAGCTGGAGGTCATGTCGAGGTCCCACACCCTGCCGTGTGCAGAGAGTGGCATGCAAACATTTCGACAAAGGCCCCAGCGAGAGCAGGAAGTATTTTTTATGGAAAGAGAAATACCTTGCAGGTGAGGGATCTTGTGCAAGGTTTCTTTGTCTCGGGATCCAATACTCCACAGTGTTTATTTGGGTCAAATTCTCTCTCTGGTTTAAGAAACAAACAAAAAATATAAGAAAAAGGGAGACTAAATAGGATTTGGCATTAAGACTACATTTTTTTCTTAAAAAAATGTAACATTTGCACCAACAAGTGAGACATTGTCAGGCAATCTGTTTTGTTTTGTTTTTGTTTTCCTTCTTCTTCTTCTTCCAACCAGTTGTTAAAATGTTTCAAGAACCACTCAGGGGAAAATGTCACTCCCCTCTGAACCCAGACTTCCAGAGTCTAGTACGAGGCACAGGGGGGAGGTGGGAGGAAGTGTCAGAAGGAGTCATGCCATTTGCAACACTTTCTTTTACTTGCCATGGTTATGCTGGTCCTTGGCACTCTGGGCACAGTGACTGCAGAACAGGGAGAGCTATCCCAGGCCCAGGGGCCGCTGCCTTCCCAAGTGGTCCCCAGGCTACATGCTGCCCTATGCCACTCTTGCCTGGTTTAGCTATTTAAGTGAGAACTTGATCCTTGATCCTTGATACGTGAGCAAGGTCTCTCTCATGCTTTACAGACCGCTGGGTACAGGTTTCCAACCCAACCAGCAAAAGTCATTTCCCAGATTAGGAACATTCTGGCAGTGCTTCAGGCAGGGGCTGGGAAAAGTGTGGCTGTGTGCTTCCGTGGGGCTGGACCTGAAGGCGCATGCAAAGGCAAGGCCTGCTAACCTCATGGCTTGCTCTGCCCCTAGTCCTGGTCCTGACACACCACAGGGGATAAGACAGGACACAATGCACCAAGGGTGAAGAATGGTTGTGTGGGGGGCTAGGCTTTCCCAGGTCCTCCCTTCTGGTTGGACTCTTGATGGCTTCTGAGGAAGTTGCTAAGGAAGCTGGTCCTTTGATGCCGCTTATGATCCATCATCTCTTTGGGAAATTACAGAAAAGCTCATCATACCTAAAAAACATGGGGATATAAGACACTCTTTCAAGGACCCTCTCAGGCTTGAGGAAGGCCTTCACTGCTTCTGGAAGGTACCAGCAAACACCCGAGTCCCACAGAGCAGGAATGCCACAGGTATCTGGGCACAAAGGGAAATAAGCAGCAGTGCAGCAGCTGGCAGGAGTCTACGGAAGCCTATAGTGTCCATGTGGGTTTGGATGGCTGCAGACTGAAGAGACATTCTCTGCCTGAAGACTGTCTGCAACTGGTGTGCACAACTTGAAGCACAATTAGTAAAAGTTCCATTTTCAAAACTATGGGGATGAGAAGGAAGCTGCAGCAGTGTCTGTGATCCTGTGCACAAGCAAACCATCCCTTACACTTCCCAGGGCTATCAAGGTGCCTTTGTCCTTACCTATAGTCCCCTACATTCTATCTTCATTTTTCAGAAAAGAAAACTGCTAAGCCTGGGCATGTGCCATTTCTCAGAGTCCTTTTCCTAGCTGCAGTGAGTATTTGTGTGCCAGGTGCCAGGCTGCCCGCTGTGGAGGTCTTTCCCTTGGGTCTGTCAGAATAAGGTCTATGCCCAGACCATGCCAATCCCTCATGTTGATCTGGAACCTAGTGGGGTTTTGGCTGGAGATGGGAGCTGACTGCCAAATGTGCAGGAGAGGTGGAAACAAGGCAATCCATAAAACACAAAAACAACAAGCTATAAAAATCCCCCAAACAATTTCAGATCAGGACACAAGCTGGAAGCCAATGTTGTGTTACTGCCACAAGAAAGAACCCACAGCCTCTGGACACTGAGCTTGCTTTTTTTTTTCTCTTTTAACCAAGGGATGTTACTATTCATCTGTGCCCAGTGAAGTTGCACTTTGCATTTGGAAAGGGAGGAAAAAGTGGGGGGGACTCAGCCCATAAAGTAAGGCCTTGTGATGCTCATTGAGAACACCAGACTCTCCCTTTATATTAATTGTGGAGGGATATATAGAGTATAGTATGTTTAATGCTTGGGGTGTGTGCATGTGTGTGTGTGTGTGTGTGTGTGTGTGTGTGTGTGTGTAAACTGAAATACTTTAAAGACATTTTAAAAATAAATATAGATGTAGAATAGAAATCTAGAAATCCACATAAAAATGAAGCAGAATGTAAAAATTGGGTGCTTAGCTTCTGTTTCATGGGTAGCTTTATTATTTTATTTTATTTTTTGGGCCACCATTAAAGAGAGTCTGTGGTGCATGTAGAGTTATAAAGTGCACAGCTTCTACTTGTCTTTTGAAAGGAGCAGAATAGCCAGCCAGATTTAGGTCTAAGAGAAACTCAAAGTAAACATTATCCACACAGTCCTCCAAAGGAATAACTGTGTTTGCTCACACAGTTGAGTAGTGACTTGAGAATCCCCTTCCCTAACATCCCATTTGCTTTGCTGACTGAAAGGATCCCAATGGTAATTCCAGCCTGACTGTGGGAAAAAAGCAGGTGCAACCGCAAACTATAGGATAAGCCTGAAAAACTACAAATCCGAAGGACAGAGAGTGTGGCCCCTTGGGGCAGCACCCCACTGATAGGGCAGTCCCAGCATGCCATGGGATATGAGATACACTGGGTGCTGTCCAACTGCTCAGCAATAATGCTTCTGTAGAAGCTGTGTGATATTTCACCTGTCAGTATAATGTGATTGTGCAGATAGTCACTGGCTAATGAGACCTTCCGAGTCTGAGACTCCTGATTGGTGTAGCACATCTTGCCTCCTGGCTGCAAAGGTAACTTCTGCTGGATGCTTAACCTTGGTCAGGGCCTTTATCTTCTCTGGAAAATAATACTTTTAGGTGCAAGTCCTATTTGCAGGTAAACTCCATGTCCTCCTTAAGATGAAAAAACCTGCTTAACTATATGAACACATCACTCTGGTTCTAGATGGGACTCAGCTCTAGTCTTACCAGAAGTCAGACTCTAACGACAGTGACACATACCTGAAAGTCTCCTGTAAGGCTTGTTGCTGTTTTTGGTGCCATTTTGGTGTTTCTTGTCTATGGTAGCTGACAGAATCCCTTTGCCATTTAAGATCTTCTCTGGTGAAGGTGGCACTGGCTTGGACATCAAGGCGGGCTTAATTAAAGGTGGGGTGGAAACAGCAGAGGAGGAGGAGGTGGCTGCAGTAGTGGTTGTAGAGTTCATTTTGACATTGGCACCATCTGCCTTCACTAGATTAGGAATTTTCTCTAAACTGACTACGGAACTGGAACGCTGCAAAATAAAGGAACAAACACACACGATTTCCTTCTTTGATACATCTGGCCCGAGGAGGGGGCTCCATCCTCTTAGCATTATCAGAACACTTCCTTATCACTTATTTATACACCATCTATAAGCGAGCAGCGTGATTCCAGTTTTGATGGGAAGGAGATTTGTGCTGTGGAAAGGACCAACAGGGGGTGCGAGGCTGGCATAGTGCCCGGGATGGATCAGAGCTGCCTGACTACTTCCCAGGCCGACTGTCCCCGCAGATCTGATGATTCACCCCACCCCCTTCTCAGGTCCTACATGGTCGTCTCTGACACAGCACCTTGGGCAGAACAAGGCTTCCGACTGCGAAGCCCGGGAAGATAGGCTGTCTGTGCCCTATGAACAGCCCCCGCCAGTGTAGAATCAATCCCACTCTCCACTCTCCTGCTTGCAAGTCTCCTACCCCACCCCGATGGGGCCTGACAGCTGCTTAGCTCGGGAGCGCTGACAGGCTTGCATCACATGCAGCGTGGCTGCAGGCCAGCACGGGGCGCTCTGTGCTGTCGCAGGGCTTCTGGATCCCGCTCATATCCCGAGGATGGGCTCAAATTGAGTGAGCCGCCATGTGCCATTATCCAATATTCCATTTTAGGCAGCTAGTTATGTAAATAGGCAATTCTCCAGGCTGGCAGGTGAGCGGATGAATTTTAAGAAGGCAAGAGCACAAAGGTGTGCATTCACTCTTCAAAATCTGTCACCTTCGCCCCACTCCCCTGCTATTTCTCCTGTGATGGATGTGCATTTGATTTTTGCGGCTTTTTAAGGCAGGAGGACCCTGTGTCTTGGGGGATGTGGGGGATTGCGTCTGCCGGTCTTGAAAGATGAGATGAATAAGTTTTGCTTTGGTCTCTGAACCAGATTCCCTTTCCTCCTGGCAGGAGGGTAGACTGCTAACACTCCTGATCCCCAATCATCTTTGAGCTGCGAGTAGAGTCGGCTTAGCTGTTTGAATGCCAAATGATGGAGAATATGGCTTTTACATGCCTGTAGACAATGTAGGGCATGAAAGAGAGGCTGCTTTTGGCAGGGAGGAATCCTATCTGTCCTCACGACTGACTGGCTCTCCCTTCTCTAAGATATTCACAGATCACTTCTTTGGTCAATTTGTTCATGGAATAACTTAAGCAACTCCTCATGCCCCGTCCCTGTCCTGACTTTGAAATAAGACCACAGATGTTAGTTGCAGATCTTTGTCCATGGGTAGAAGAGAATAAATAGGCTGGACATTATAGATTTTCCTCTTGGGCCACCTCTCTGTTTGGCCTGAGGAAGGCTGGTATGAGATTTCAAATCCCATGTGAAGGGAAGGAAGAATAGTGGTTATTCGTAACATGTGGTGTCCCTGCTAACTCTGCCCTTCGTCAGGGTCCTGGTCACTCTGACTGACTGATGATTTTTTTTATTAAATGGTGATTCTGTAGAGCACTCACATGTTGCTTTCTGAAGCGCAGTCCCAGAAACTCTGTGGGGCATGACCCTGCTGACCCTCTGGTGAAATTAGCACTTGCATTTGCAATGGTTTCAATGTGTACCCCCAACATTCATGCATTAGAAACATAATCTCCAAACTCACATATTGATGGTATTGGGAGTTGGGGGTCCTTGAGAAATTATTGGAATTAGATGAAGTCATTAGGGTGGGCTTCATGATGGGATGAATGGCTTTATAATAAGGGGCAAGGAAATCTAAATGAGCAAATTTCCTGGTCTTCACCAGATGCTGGCAACTTTTTCTTCCACCTCTACACTCTCAGACTATGTGATATCATTTTCTTTTGTTGGGCTGTAGAGATGGCTCAGGGGTTAAGACTCTGCCTTATAAGCAGAAGGTCCTGAGTTCAGACCCCAGGTCCCACGTAAAAAACACCAAGTAGAAATTGCAGTGGCTTATACTTCCAATCCTGGTGGGCAGAGCTTGGGAAATCCCAGAGTGAAGCAAGAAGGAGGTAGAAGCAATCCAGGGCGAATCCCAAAGTCACACAGTGCCCTCTGAAACACACACACACACACACACACACACACACACACACTAAATGAATGAATAAAGTTTAAAAAAATCATTTTCTTTTGTTACAAATCACCTATTCTGTATGATTTTGTTATAGCAGTAGAAAACAAAGATTCAAAAAGAAACTAAAATGATAAAAAATGCAAAGCTATGTGATATGAAAATAAAATTCTTCCAGAATCATTTCTTCACTGATTTAAAAAAAATGAGTTATCAGCCTTTTTTTTCAACTTTATTTATTTAGTGTGTGCACACGCTGTATGTGTGTGTGCGTGTGTGTGTGTGTGTGTGTGTGTGTGTGTATCAGAGGCCACTGTGTGTCTCTGTGGAGGACCAAGGGTAACTTCGGGAATTTTGGATTGCTTCTACCTCCTTTTTGCTGCACTCTGGGATTCTGGAATTTCCCAGGCTCTGCCCATCAGGTCCGGAAGTGCAGGCTGCCACCTTTTTTTTCCTGCCTGGCATTTTACGTGAGACTTTGGATCTGAACTCAGGACCTTCTGCTTTTGGGGCAGAATCTTAACCCCTGAGTCATTTCTCCAGTCTTTTTTTTTTTTTTTTTTTAAAGTCTCATATAGGGCCCAGCTGGCCTCCAACTTGATACATAGCCAAAGCTGGGCTTAAGGTCCTGCTCATCCTATCAAGTTCTAGGATTAAGTATTACCACCAAACTTGGTTTTGAAATCAGGGTTTTGAAGGGATAGCTGTGCACTCTTGTTCATAACAGCATTATTTGTGATAGTCAAAGGGCATGAACAAGTGTCCATAGACATAAGAATGTGTCCTATTTAGCTTTACGAAGGAAGGAAACTCTTGACACATGGATGGACCTTCAGGCCAACATGCTGAATAAAATAAGCTGGAGACAAGCACCCTAGGATCCCACTTACAGGATGCATCAAGCACAGTCATATTCATACAGATGGAAAGTAAAACCGCTCTTGCAGGGGCTGGGAAAGAAGAGACTGGGTGCAGTTTCAATTTTGCAAGATGAAAAGAATTCTGGAGATTGGTTGCATGACAAGATGAATGCACTTAACACCACTATACATTAAGAATGGTTAAGATGGTAATTTTATGTTATATACATATATGCTGCCATCCTTTTAAAAATGTGCAAAATGATAACTTCACCAATTATAAAGTCATGTAACTTAATTATACCTTTATAAATCCAAACACATGTCATCACACACACACACACACACACACACACACACACACACTACTCTCAAAGCACCTCTGGAGCACAGTCACACTGAGTCCAGACACACTGGCTGACAGACACTTCATCCTGACTTCATAACTGCGCTTGAGCCAGGCCAATGTGGGATTTCCCTCACTACTTAATGAATATAGCTCATTCCCTTTCTGTACTGTTGCCACTTCCTAAAACCCAGCTGGACCTCAAGCAGGACGCAGAATGGAAGCCCACCAGAAGCAGGAAAGCAGGTCTGACATGCCCTCCTCTGGACTGAAGAATGACTGGAGAAAAAGAACTTGATGGAGAATATGTCAAAGCTTTCAAAGGTCAAGGGAGTCAGGAAGGAGCTAGTCACTAAGCAAATATCTGGCTACAAGACAAGCAGGCTGCGGGTTGGGAAGGGCAAGAAGAAGAAGAACTTCAGATCTAGAGGGACCAAGGGTGTTTATAAATTAATATAAATGTGGACTTTCCATATGGATAGCAGCTTGGGCGCTGTCCCTGGTACCTTTTCCCTGTACCGTCTCTTCTGTCAGAGCTCCGGACTTTTCCTCATAGGTAACCTGCCCCAGCTTGGCTGACAAGGGGAGGTAAGAGAAGGCAGAGAAATGGGCAGCTCCACAACATGGGAGGGTGGGAGAGATGAGCTATCTCTGAGGGAGGGACAGGTATGAAAACCATCCCTGTCCCCACCCTCAGTATAAGTTCTAGACATTCTTCTTTCTTTATTACTACCAGTGCCCTAAAGCGATGACCAATCACCAGTCCAAAGAGTTGAGTTTGTTCTTAAAGATAGAGATCTGGTCATGTAAAGCTTACTGAAGCCCCTGCCTCCTTCTGCACATGCAGCCTGTCTGTGCTCCTCTTTGTGCTCCTGTCTGTGCATGAGATGTCGCCAGCTCAGATACTTCTGTTGCCTCCATTGCCCCCTTTCCCAAGCCCCTCACTTCTGCAATCACTTCTACAGCCGGCAAAGTGTCCCGAACTTGGGTAAGTAAGAGATACCCTTTTAGATAGCAGTGGACCCTGAATGGCAAGTTTAATATTTTTTTTTTTCCAACTTGAAAAGAAGCCAAAGAGTCTGACCCTGCTGCCATAATCCGGGCATCCCTGTCTGTATCTCAGCTAGGTGCAACACTCAGAGGCCCAAGCAGTGTATTACACTGTGAGGTGATCAGGCCAGGAAGATCAGCCAAAAGCTGCCCACCTCCCCCAAATCCCTTCCCCTTCCATCTTAAAGAGATGTGCTAACACACTTCCTCCAGTCTTACCATTCATTTCATTCAACTCACTACTGTCCTTTGAGGTGCAGTGCTTGAAAAGAAAAGAGGAGCCCTTGTAGGCCCCTGCTGCTTTCATAATGCTTGTTTTGTGGGTTTGGCACAAACTCTTTCAAGGAGCCCGGGGCTGCAGCTCCGGTCAGCCTGTGTCTGATAGCTGGGAGCGTTTATTGCCTCATTATCTCTGTACCTCCCTGGGAAGGGATCCCAGTGTGGAGATGGGCCCTCCCTCACCCCTGGCACCATGGGGAGGCGTCTACCTTCTGTTTCTTTTGTGCTGCTTGGGCTCCCCATGTCTTCTTCCCGTGTGCTTGGCCTGTCTGAATTGATCTTTCTAGACCAAGGCAGGTCTTCTGGCTTTAAGAAAAATGGTTCTCTTGGCATCAAGCAGATTCCCCTCCCTGCCCAGTGATGTCTGCAAAAGAGCAGAGGTGGAGAATCATGCCGTTGTCATCGTGGGAGCAACCACCGTGCTGCAGGGCCTGGCTCCCCCCAAACCTCCCTGCCAGCCACGCTTTCCTGATGTGGTGATTTAGTCTTCTATCATCAACAGCTATGCCTTAAGAGAATGGTTCAGAAAGTCTTTAGCTTTGCAGAAAATATTGCCAGCCTTTCTTCACTTAACAGAGCAGGGTAAAGATGGATTTGACAGGCAGGAATGTGAGAACATATGGTATTGGTGCTGTGGGTTATGTGTCTGATGAGAGTTCTCAGCTGTCTGAATCTGAGTTCTTCCACCACTCGCTTCCATGCAGGCCTGCAGTGCCTGAGCTACTGGCCTGACAAAACTGTGAGAGTCTCTGATTTATTGGCAGACCCCTGATAGGTCATCTCCCCCAGCCTCCTTCCTTCCAAGCAGTGACAGCATTAAGTCATTCCTATAAAAAGAAATTTACCCTTTTTAAAAATGCTCTTGGAGAAAGAATGCTATTTGACCCCTGTAGATGCATTTTGGCAGTGGTTACTAGGAAATTGTTTCTAATATAAATCCTTTAAGTTAAAGAAATACCCGGAGTCAGGTGGTCACTAAGAATTAGTGTAAATAACAGAGACACCAAGATCACTTTGGTGTGACAGATGGAGTAGGTACCACATAGATCTTGGGAAATGGGCAATTCCTTCCTTCCTTCCTTCCTTCCTTCCTTCCTTCCTTCCTTCCTTCCTTCCTTCCTTCCTTCCTTCCTTCCTTCCTTCCTTCCTTCTTCCCTCCCTCCCTCCAGCTTTCTCTTTCTCTCTCTCTCTCTCCTTCTTTCTCTCTCTCTTTCCTTCCTTCCTTCTCTTTCTTTCTCTCTTTCTCTCCTTCCCTCCCTTCTTCTCTCCTTCCCTCCCTCCTTCCTTCCCTCCCTCCCTTCTTCCTTCCTTTTTCCCTCCCTCCAGCTTTCTTTCTTTCTTACTTTCTTTCTTTCCCTCCCTCTCTCTCTTCTTCCCTCCTTCGCTCCCTCTCTCCCTCCCTCCAGCTTTCTTTCTTTCTTTCTTTCTTTCTTTCTTTCTTTCTTTCTTTCTTTCTTTCTTTCTCTCTTTCCTTCCTGCCTTCACTTGCCTCCTCGTTATTCTTCTCTTTGTTTCTTCTTTCTGCTTCTCTCTTATCGTTCTTTCCCTCCCCCTCTCCCCTCCCTTTCCCTCCCTTCCTTTTCCCTTCCCTTCTTTCCCTTCCCTTCCCTTCCTTCTCTCTCTCTCTTTCTCTTTCATCTTGAAAAGTATTGAGGAAACTTTCAGGCAGCTAATTTGTAAACACCTTTGGCAAGAAGACTTACCAGGCTAATCTAATATTATTCTGTGGCTGAGTGGTGAGGGAGGAAGCAGAGCACAGTCTCTCCCTGCTTTTGCATGGTTTTGGAGTTTCTCCCATATAATACATCCTCAGTAAACTGGGAAGTGTGGTTAGACCACACAACTGCCGGGAATGAACATTCTGGCAGCAGTTTTTTTTTTTTTTTAAGATTGGTTGGCAGGGTTTCATTCCAACTCAGAACAGATCAAGAGGGACCTCTCGTTAGGTGTCAGGGAGGGTATGACATCACTAGTGATGGGCCTGTGGATCAAGGCCTAGCTCCTTCCCTTGTGCAGAGGTGATTAGTTACAGCAAAGGAAATGAGACTTTCTCCTGAGACAAGTAGGAGACAGGTGGATGTGGGAATGTGAATAAACCAACTTCCAGAGATTGAAAAGAATGGTCAGAAGCAGGGGCTCAGAGATGGCTCAGTTGGGTAAAATGCTTGCTGAATAAACATGAAGATCTGAGTTCAAGCCCTAGAACCCATGTAAAAAACTAGGCATAGTGGTGTGTGTCCATAATATTATCACTGAAGAGCTGGAGACACAAGGATCATCGGCGGTCTCCGGCCAGCAAATCTAGCCTCTTAACTCCAAAGAAACAAGGTTAAAAAGACAAGGTAGACAGTACTAGAGGAACTATACCCAATGATTCTCTGGTTTAGCCTCTTAATGAGCTCCAGGCTCAAAAACCAAGTTAGACAGTATCTGCCAAAGGCAGTTTCCACATTCACTTGGAAACAGACTACTAGAAACCACACCTGCGGTGTCATTACACACGTGTACACATACACATGCACCTACACACACATGCACACAAAACACCCCATATATAACATGAATGTACACATACATATACACACGCACACACACACTCACACATCAGAACCAAGTAACATAAAAACCAGAAAGGGCAAGTGGGGCTCAATTGAGGGTGTATGTTTTGTCAAGGTTCTGGAAAATTCCTCGACTGCAAAGGATGTTGCAAGAGATAGGATATGGGTTGGGAATATAAGCTTTCAAATCAGATGAACCTATTACCAGATCTCGCCTGATAGATGTGCAGCATGCTAGATAAGGGCATGTTGCCCCTGGCTTCAGGATTTCCGTTCTTATGAACCAGAAACATGGTGACAGTCTTGCAAGTAAGTAAGTGCTGGTTTCAGTTACCTCCTTCCATGGTGGGGCAGACCTGCCTAACATAGCCCAGTTCTACCTGGTTCTGCGTCTCAGTAAAAGGAAGAAAATGACACTGGAGATTAAAAGAAGTAGTAGACACGCCGGATTCTCCAGGTGCAAAGGCACAGCCTCATTCTCTAGTAAAACCAAAAGCAGAGAGGATCATCTGGGGTGTCTCCTTTCAAGATGAGAAGAGGTAGCAGTCGTCAATGGGTGAGAGAAGGCAGCTTCTCCATTCACCCTGAGAAAGGACCACTTCTGGGGGGGCAGTGAGGTGAACAGAAGGGGCTGGTGTTTTAACTCACTCCTCCAGATAGTTCTGTCTAAATATGAGCACTGGTCCAGGCTTGGGGGTGCCTAGGGATTGAGAAGCTGGGGGGTTGGGAAGCCAGGATGCAGAGCCCTGGAAACATTTACTCCCTTATTCCAACACATCTCCTGCCGTCCTGAACATGGGGCCCCTGCTGCTTCCTTTGGAGATGTACGGGTCACCTTCTGGGCTGCTCCAGAGGATGCAGGAGGTCTCAGTCCAAGTTTCTCTTGCTGGTGTGTTAGTCGCTCTGGTCCTCAGCTGTTCACAGTTTCCTAAGTCAGCGCTCAGGAGTCTCCAAATGTTCCAGGAGACCAAGATACACTAAGCGTTCCTGGGAATCCCAGTGCCCTAGGACTGTGGCCAATTGGTGAGCCAGAGAGAGGAGAAGGAAAAGTGTTGACATAGCAGGGCACACAGCAGGCTGCCTTTGGGCTCAGTTGTGCCTGACATGATGTGGCCTTGGACTATGAGCTTTGGGAGTTTTTGAGTTTTAAGGATAATTCCAGACCCCCAAATGGTCAATGCCTTTGAGAACCTCAGACAAGCAATGCAAATTACAGGGCAATGAGTGTCACATTACTGCAGACAAGGTGTCAGGGTCACTGAGAGTAGGCTCAGAAGTTAAGCATTGGGTGGTAAAGCGGGTCCTGGAGGTAGCACTGGTGCGGAGGGGACAGCGGGGTCCCTGGCTGTTGACCCAGGTCTGGCTACTTTCTGGAGCAGCAGTCCCCTGTGCAGCCACCAGAGGTCATTGGCTCTCGCCGTTGCCTCTGAACGCTGTCTGGTCACAAGGCCTGTCTCCAGTCTCCAGGGCCACAGCAAGTCTCTGAAGCCCTGGACACGGCTGACCCATGGAAGAGCCAGGGACCTGAAGGAGGCTTGGGAGCTGGCACCTGGCAGACCCTGGGCTCCTGTACTCGTCGTCTGCCTTCAAGGAGTCGTCCTGAGCGCAGCAGGAAATGGAGGAAATGGCAAAATGCTTCTGAGCTGTTGCGAGATGAGGGGGTCTCATTGTCCGTCCGCCCAGCCTGGAACGCGTTATGTAAATCAGGTCAGCCTTGAACATATCGTGATCCTCCTGCCTCTGCTTTCAGGATGCTGAAGCACCCCAGCAGGTAACCCATGCCTGACTTTTAATTTTCATTTGTTTCGCTTTATTTTTGAAACAGGATTTTGCTATGTAGTCCCAGTAGACTTGAACTCACAGCAAACCCCCTGCCTCAGCCTCCCAAGAACTTGGATTACAGGGATATACAACTGTGTCTGGTTCTTATTCATTCTACTTTTCTACTTTTAGCATTCAAAGTCAATCCTCGGTAGCAGCCCTGCACCCGAATCACCTCCACCTCAAAGACAGCGCATTATTAAAAAACCCTTCCAGAGTCTGGTCTTCACGCTCACCTACAGAAAACTTGGGAAATTCTGCGTCACATATCCTTGGTAGTTAATAAAAGCTCTCTGCTCACAACATCACCAGCTGCTTGGAGACCTTGGCTTGTCAATGAAGTGTCACTAGCATCACTCACTACTCTGATCAGACTATATATTTTGAACAAGAAGATGTTCCTATGCAATTAGTGTAGGCCTTGGCATCACAAGCTGAACCTTATGAAATGCCTGTCTTCGGGGTACAGTATGCTCTATACCTGTGCAGAGCCTTAAGGAGGGAGGGCAGAGAGGAAGGAAGGAAGAAGGAAGGGAGGGAAGGAGGGAAGAAAAAGGAAGGGAGGAAATTCTGACTACTAATCTATTAAGGTTTGGGGGCTCCTCACTGCTTCAAGTACCATAGCTTGACCCACAAATCCTGCCTTTCTGACTCCAGCCACTTTCTCCTACAGTCCCGTTGGGAGAAGTCCTGATAACACATCCCCTGCCTTCCTGAGCATGGGGCTCCTGCTGCTTCCTTTGGAGGTGTACTGTCACCTTCTAGGCTGCTCCAGAGGATGCAGGAGGCCTCAGTCCCAGTTTCCCTTGCTGGGGGGTTAGTCGCTCTGGTCCTTGGCTGTTCAGAGCTTCCTAGGTCAGCGCTCAGGAGTCTCCAAACACTCCTGCTGGGCTTCTCCCAGCTCCTCAGACCCAGGACTGTGACGTGGCTTGTGCCTTTCTGTGGCTGAGCTCCTGCTGCTGTATTCTCTCTGCTTCTCTCCTCATCACCGCCAGCCCCCGTGCTGTGGGACTAAACCCCGGGGCTTTGTCGTTATTGGGCAGGTGCTCTAACATTGAACTAAATCCCTAGTCTCCCCCACTTTTTTTGTGTCCAGTCCTTATACCCGTGAAGCTTGTTTTCTCTCTTGGTGTGACTATTCCTGCCCAGGCGCTTTTATATTTCTACTTTAATTAAGCTTTAGAGTATGTATATGCATGCATACGTGTGATTGTGAATGTACATATGTGTGAATACAAGCATGCAGGTGCCCAGGTGTGTGTGTGAACAGGACAACCTTTGGGAATTGTTCCTTGTCTTTCCACCTTCTTCAAGACATATTCTCTTTGCCGCAGCTGCATAACCCAGGCCAGCAGGCCTACAAGCCTGGAAGCATACAGGGATTACAGACACTTACACCGAGCATATGGGATTTAGGTAGCAGAACTCTCACCCTCATGCTTACTTGGCAAGTCCTTTACCTGCTGAGCCATCCCCTGAGCCCTGGAGGCAAGGCTTCACTTCCACAGTTAAGTGTCCTGACCAGACTGTGAGCTGTCTGATGCTAAGAACACCACCCTAGTGTCTACACCACTCTAGAATTACCCACAGTAGCATATACAACATCTGATGGCATCTAGGAGGGATCTCACAAAAGTCTGATGAATGAATTAATGTTGTAGCAAAAGTTAAATCATATAACATGATAAAAACAAAACCATCTCTCCACCAATGCTTGGTAAAAACAAATGTTTTAGGGGAGGCCCGGCTGCAGCTGTCTGTCCTTTTGGCAGAGGAATCAAGGCAAAAGTGATGTGTGAGCTCATAGCGACATATGCTGAACACCTATCATGAGGTGGGCAGTGGGTTGTAGCCTCTCACAGATTATCACATTTGGTCATCACCCCCTATTTTGTAGATGAGGAAGCCAAAGCACAGAGAGATTTCCTCAGGTTATTCAGGAAAGTGAAGGGTAACCATGGAGATTAGTTTCAGGTCTTCATTAGAGTAGATTCCAGCACTAGAAGCCAGAGACTAGGAATAGATGCCAGCTCTGTCACTGTCCTGCTGTGCACGGCATCCGGGGCTCTGGGGCTCCGTGGCTGTTTCCTCACTCTCGGAAGACAGGGGTCGTTGAGAGCCAATGGAATCGGGGCCATGAAAGCACGAGTAAGTCACCATCACTGCACAACCATGAAGGGAGGTCACGGTTTTCAGTTCTCACTTGGTACTCTCCACCACACCATTTTCCTCTTCTCCCAGCTGTTCTGGTTTGTTCCCCCCTCCCTAGTTCTGTTCTTTTTCTCTGACAACCTCTGTGATTAGCAAGGACACTGAAGTTGGTGTCCGAGGAGCTGTCCATTGTCCTTACTTTTGCTTATCTGGGAACCAAGGTGAGGCAGGACTTGATCTTTAAGTTTCTGGTGTTTCCCTGTCCTTGAAGGGGCCCTTATTTTCCTGCTCAGCATCGAAACATCATGGCCTCCCCCACCTTCCTGTCCTACCTCTTCTCTTCACAGTTCAGCATGGATGAGTTCTATTTCTATTCTGGAGGCAAACAACTAAAGGCCACTAAGGAATTCTAAGCACAGGGTAGGGTGGGGGCAAACTTGCAAAGGGACATTGGGGTACTGGAAGGTCAGGTGGGACACTGACAGCACCCCACCATCGAAGCTGGGAGTGATCTGTAACAATGGGTTGTTAAGATTCCATGCTGAGATGACAGGGTCCTGCCCTTCAGACGTGCCAGCACTAGGCAAGAAAAAGGAAGCCATGGGATCTCTCCTATGAGCCTCTGGCCAGGAAGCGCTGGGGATCATTTCCTATAAAACGTCAGGATGATTTTCCAAGATACATGAGCACCCTCACACAACCCCACCATCCTAGTCCTAGAAGACTCACCTCCCATTTCCAAGCATTTTGAAAACAGCTCTGCTTACTGGGAGAGGGAGCCCCTCTCTCACTGTGCATGGGGTGCACACAGGGCGGCCCAGAGCCTGCTGATTTTTCTTTTGCTTTGGCTCATTTTCCTTCTGGAGCAGCAGGCTCATCTCCTGCATTTTTAATAGCAGAAGTACATTTAGCATTCAACACACATGTGCGAGCTGATAAGGCCTGAAGAGAAGGCAACCAGCTATCTAGGGGAGGAAAACCTCTCCCCAACTCCTCCCCAGTCTCCTGCCTATATCAACCTGCTAAGAGGTTTGAATTTTCCACCAACTTGCCAGTCAAGGTCAGGGCAGCAGCTTAGCCAGTTAGGCTGGCTAATGGTCACTCTGCTAGGACCTAGTCCCTAGCTGAGCCAGGACTCATGATAAAGGATGAAATGCTCATTGTAAATCAAAAGACCAAATAGTCATAATTCCCTCTTCTCATTTTGAGATGAGGTCTTGCTCAGGCAGATCTCAGACTCCTAGGCTTAGCAATTCTCTGACCTGGTCCCTCCTGAGCACTGGGATTATAGGCACATGGGCTGTTAAACTGGGCTCCATAATTCTCTGTTGACTTTCACCTGGGAATTGAAACTTATCTACTTCCCTCTGCCATATGGACCAGATGGACACCAGCCAGGTACTCTCTGGTCTCTGGCTCCCTCGGGAGTCGATTCCTAGCAGGAGGGCAAGCTAGAAGAGAGGAGTCTGGGCGCCGTAGGGGGGGGTCACTTATGAGAGTTGTCATAAGGGGATAACATGGGGAAGCTTTCCCCCTTTCTCCTCCTTTTTTTGTAATATTTGTGCTGGAACCCAGGGCCTTATACATGTTAGGCCAGCACTCTACCACTGAGATATATTCCTAGCCCTCTTTTGAGAGAGACTCTCCCCAAGCTGGCTTTGAACTCACTCTGTAGCTAAGGCAGGTCTTAAAGGTGCAATCATCTTGCCTCAGGCTCTGGAGTGGCTGGAATTTACATTCCAGCTGCACTACCAGCCTGGTTCACCTTTCTTCTCATTTACAGGTATTTTTTAAACCTACCCAGCCAGAGAAGGGGTGGAATAACACAACTGCAGACTATTTAACTTTGTGAGAGAATGCCAGCAGGTCAGCCTGACCTCAGGGCTGCATTTATCTCTGTGTGCTTGAATCTTAGTTACTTGGAAAAGGGCGCCCCATGCCTGTTGTCAAATCCCATGTCAAGGCCGCCAACCCCATGAGGAAGTAGCACTGAGCTTCTGTGGCCTGTAACTTTCCATTTGTAGCTCATTTGGAGCAATGGAAAGAACCTCTGGCCGGCCATTCCCCGCAAGAACTAAGTGGGTCTCCCAGCTGTTCTTGCTACAGGCCCAGGAGAACAAGCTAACGAGAAAAAGGCAAGAGTTCCTTCTCACGAGAGAACAGACTCCATCCCTGTGAATCTGGGAACCAGAGGCTTCTATGCAGAACTGCTCAGGAACATGTCAAAAATCTATGTTCTCTGAGACAGCAGCCACCACCCACTTGCGACTACTTAGCCCCTGCGATGTATCACTGTAGCTGTGTGAGGAGTGGAGTTCTAAATATTTAAATTCATAACAATTTAAGAACAAATTCAGTTATCAGAAAGGGTTTAAGTATGTTTAAAACAACTTGAGTGTGTACACATATTTAGTAATTCTGGTTTTCAATGAAATCTGATAATAGATTACATGATTCTGATGAGTCCTTCTTGTTCAGATGGACTTATCATGAGAGTAAACTACCCACAGGGCTGCAGATCAAAAGAATGCAAACTTTTTCTCACTGTATGTTGAAGTGGTGACATTTTGGAATATTTATATTAAGAATATTGGAAAATAAATTAGTGAAATTTAATTACATGTTTTCTTTCATGGAGACTATTAGTTTAGAATGACACAAGTGACACTTTATATTTCCATTGGACATTGTCAGTCAAGACTCTTCTAGGCAAAAAGTCACCTACTACCTCCAGGAAATCTTTTCTTTTCTTTTTTTTTTTTAGCATGTTTGTGCATATGTGCGTGTGGATGGGGCATTTCTCTGCCTGGTCCCTTCTTCATGTGCTCCCTCCCCTGCCTGGTTCAGGCTATCACACATCTCACATGGACTATGCAAAAATGTTCTCACTCTTCTTGCTACTAGGGTAACTTTGCAGCGACTACAAATGGCAAATGCCCTATACAGTCCTGAACTCATCACTTACAGTGGGAGCTTCATAACCACCACCTCGGTGTCACAGCCCGCCTCTCCTCCTGCGCATTCTACACTCAGTGCCTGCGGCATCCTTCCACTTGCTTAAAATAGCTTTTCATTGAAGAGAAAAATAGACATAACATAAAAATTAGTGCCCAGGTCCTATTTTCAGTGCCTAGCTTACTATAGGCATCTTGCGCTTAGGTTTGACTTAGGATTTTTGACTTTAGAATGATAGGAACATTAATATGAATGTAGAAATAAATGTACTTTCTTTCGTTCTGTGGTGCTAGGGACCTGAATTCAGGGCCTTATGCATACTAGGCAAGTGTTCTATCACTGAACTAACACAGCCAGCCTCCAAACTGAACTTTTTGATTTTGATCTTTTCTCAGCCATATTGTGGCATACTTGTAAAACTGGGCTATGGCAATAAGCCACAGCAAATAGTTAGCTCATAGATTTCCATATATAAAATAATATTTGTGTTAGATGACTTTGCCCAACTGTAAACTAACTGTAATAAGTGGTCTGAGCATGGTGTGGCTTTTAATTGGGTACTAGGGATCCAAACTCAGATCCTCATGTTTGTGCAGCAAGCACTTTGCCCACAGTCAGCTCCCTACTAAGTAGATGTGTTAAATGCAGTTCAACTTACAAAACTTTCTACCTTTCACTTACCATGGTACATTGAAAATTACACAATCTACAAGGAGCATCAGTATTCACTCTTCAAATTTAGAAGTGTGTCCTCTTCTGACACACTTTGCCTGAGTCTTCGGTCTGGGATGGATGTCCTTCTCTAGTGCTACCAGTATCATAGTCCTTTCCATTGTGTTTAGTGTTGGCTTATGTCTCTTCTCATAGGCTTCCTAAGACAGTGTCTGTGTCTTATCTGACTCTGTATTCCCAAGATTGCAGCATGCAGTTGTGTAGGTTATACAATACACAGGATGACTAGGGGATGAAGTTGTTAGTCCACTGGATACCTGGACTACACTGCCCAAGCTACATACATAACATTAGTGGGCCCTGTGCATTCCTGTGCTTGTTATAGATAGGCATGGTGTCATTATGTAGGTGCCCACTAAATGCTGAGTAAAGATGGAGGGATGGTCTACATGGAGATGCCAGGGGAAAGAAGGTTGGTTCAATAAGGCAGTACTGGGTAATCAGGATTGAAACAATGGATTTGGAGCCAGTTTTCAGAGTATCCACATGTTGATAAAATGGCTTACCCTTAATTTAGTAGGTCATGAGAAAAATTTTGAGGATTGTGATTTCAAGTCACAAACTTTGGGCTTGAAAAGAGACTAATATGCGCTAAGTGACTAGCTCAAGGACACACAGAAAGTTAGTGACAGTCTACTCTTGATTTTGCTTTTCTTTTTTTAAAAAGATTTTATTCATTCATTTATTTATTCGTGTGTGTGTGTGTGTGTGTGTGTGTGTGTGTGTGTGTGTGTGTGTCCCTGTGGAGGAACAAGGGTGACTTTGGGAATCATCCTGGATTACTTCTACCTCCTTTTTGCTTCCCTCTGGGATTTTCCAGTTCTAAGTTATGGAAGCTCTATCTTTTGGCATATGTGACAACAGAGTGGCAATGATAGGATCATTCTTAAATATGTATTGAACACACACTATGGTCCAGGTCTTGTGCTTTCTGCCTTATGCAAAGGAGCCAGCTGGATCCTTGCTAACATTCCATGGGTAGAGTTATTATTAGACCTATTTTGAGATAAGGAAACCGAGGCACGATGAGATCAAATGACAAGCCAGAGATCACCCAGCATGCAGACATTAATTCTGCTGCAGACAAGCCTCAGCTCAGCTGGGTTACTGAGAGGCAGGATGTCAGAAGAGCTCCTGGGAGGTTCACATTGCCCACAAGTTGGCAGGGGTCCCTAACCATGACTCCCAAGCCGGATCTTCCCTTTGTAGCCACATCACAGGATGGGGCCAAGCTTCAACCAACCTCCAAGAATACAGGCCAGTCCTCCCTGCACAGCCATGTCCAACCCCCTGCACTCTCACCTGAGGCTCTTCATTGATCTGGCATAATTAGCTCTTTTAAAAGTCATCATAATTTTTAGCACACAGTGACTAACCCATTGATGGATGGTTTTATTCCACAGCTTTCCTGGGTAGGAAGTTAAGTATAATTAACTATCATTAATTAACAGAACACGGTTTCTCTTGAAACATATAAATTAGACACACTCCACACTTGTTCCTTCTCTATCTTAAGGAGACCTGGAAGATAGGTCTGAGAGGTGCCAAGGAGAATCAGTATTGGGTACTCTGTGGTGGGCGCCCAGAGCGTTTGAGAGGTCTATTACCAGCACTTTCAATATAAATTCCCATCTCTCTAGCCCACAGGGAACCTTGTCCAACTTTTTGGTAAAGGTAAGAAAAAAAAATGAATAAAACACTTCTGGTTTTGCAGTCATCAGAACAGCGTTCCCTCTCTATCTAAAGGGGTAGGTATCCTTTCCTTTGCTCCTTCTCATCTCTTCCTCCTCCTCCTCCTTTTCCTCTTCCTCCTCCTCACTGGGCAAACTGGGTTT
Source organism: Typhlomys cinereus (assembly GCA_023101885.1). Classification (NCBI taxonomy): domain Eukaryota; kingdom Metazoa; phylum Chordata; class Mammalia; order Rodentia; family Platacanthomyidae; genus Typhlomys; species Typhlomys cinereus. The sequence goes on along the minus strand of JALPQD010000166.1, from coordinate 196,007 downwards.
TGATTATTTCTACCAGCACTTCTCTTCACTGGGGCGGAAAATTGAGAAGGATCTCTATAACTGAGGAACTTTTTCCTGTTTCCTTTTCCTTAGACACAATATGGCTCCTCTCTCAAGCACACAAAAATCTCTCTCTTCAGACATACAGCATTTTAAAGGTCCCATGTTTCCTCTAGTAAAGAGCTTCTTCATGCCATCTTTCTGGGTTCTCTCCTCAGTAGTGTTTCCGCCCCACCCCCAATTCCTAGACATGACACCTAGGATCAAAGCCTGAAAGCAAAAAACAATTGCTTCCCATGATGGACGGCCAGGCAGGAGGACAGAGGTAGCTGGCCAGCCGCACTTGCACTCACCATGGTTTATCCCTTGGTCCTTTTGCAGAGAAGACTGTGTGCTGTTTGCTGCTGGAGGTAAATAGATTGTCTTTGGGCGTTTTGAATGGCTTTGAGGTGCTGCTGGCAGCGTTATGGCCGCTGAGACAGGCTTTCGTCTTCGCCTGTGCTAGTGATGTCCGGGGGTTGGAGGCTGGAGACACTGGAGAGGGAGAAGGCCTGCACATTGAACCGTGTCTTCTCTCTACAGGGGAGAAAGAACAGAACTCAGCACAGTCTCTGTGGCCACATGCTCGTGAATGTACCACAGGCACAGACAGAGCCGGGATCTCCTGGCAGGTCAGCATCCCTGCGAGCTTGTTCTGATGACAGTTTGTTCTCGTGCTGCTCCTTACCCCACTAACCAGCAACGTGCAGTCTGGATTTCTATAACAACGCTAAGCTAATCTCATGGTTCTCACGGGAGGTTTTACTATTCTTGTGCAAAACCACTTTCATGAGCATAGCAGGGGGATAAGCAGATGTTACTAGACACTGAAGAATAATCACGTAACCACAATGATCCCCGGACAGTTGTTCCAGTCCCCCCTAGTGCAGTGGGCAGGGCAGAACTCTCAGAACAGGGCTGGGGATGACTTAGTTAAAACTGTTGCCTTGTAAGCAAAAGGACCTGAATTTGAATCCCCTGGATCCTGTGGTGGCCTGAAATTCTGGTCTTGGAAGGTAGATTTTGGGACTCCCCAGAGCAAAGCAATTAGGTGAAAGAGCAATGCAGAATGATTCCTGATGTTACCCTGGGGCCACCACAGGCACATACTATCAAGTATACTCTTGTATACATACCTACACATATGTGTACCCACTCACTCACATGCACACACACATAAATTCTCCAACATGAACCTCCATAATGAAATTACAAGAACCATAGAGACTATTGAATAAAAGGTCTTTTTAGAGCCAGTCTGTTGAAACATTCTAGTTGTAGCACAACTGAAATTCAAGAACACAATATACAGGAGGATATGGATGTTTGAAGCAGAACTCATAGATATGAGGCATGGATTTGGGAGGCAGGCATGACTTCTTGAGGGTCTCTGGGCAGAAAACAAGACTCCTCACTTGTTTGCACCCTGTCAGCTCCCATCTTTTTGGACGGGCAGGCAAGATACAGATGGAAGAAGTAAGCTCTAGTACATACCCATTATGGTGGTTTTTAGTAATTTTAGGATAAAAGGTTTGATAGAAGTTTAAGAACTCGGGCTGGAGAGGTGGCTCAGGGGTTAAGCCTCCGCCTTGCAAGTGGAAGGTCCTGAGTTCAGATCCCAGATCCCACGTATAGACGCCAGGCGGAAGCGGGGGCGGCCTGCGCTTCTGGTCCTGGTAGGGCGGAGCCTGTGAATCCTGGGGCAGAAGGAGGTGGAGGTGTCCATGGTGGTTCGCGAATTCGTCCGTGGTTCTACACACACACACACACACACACACACACACACACACGCGCGCATGCGCGCACATACACACACATATGCACACAGTTGAATAAATAATAATAATAATAAAAAGAAGAAGTTTAAGAACCCTAGAAAAATAACCATTTCTACCTACCCTAACACTTTATATACATACATATATATACATATATACACACACATATATATACATATACGTATGTGAATATATATATACATATATGAGAAAGAGCCCTAAAAAGGCTAAGTCTCCCAAAATCCCAAGTTCCCTCTAGTTATCTTATGCCCTACAAATAATTAGTGCTCAGTTAGCTGAAGAAATAAATAAAATGAGCACAAATGTCATGATGGGAAGAACTGGTGATCACACATCTGGAAGTCCGATTCACTATGACAATGAACAAATAGCGAGTGGGTCACATCTCTCCATCCTTGGCTGTCCCAGGCTTTCTCTGGGTGTGAGATGCTGCTGATTACTATGCTAAGAACCTGACCAGGCAGAAGAAAATCTGACTGCCCTTAGCTGTCAGGAAGGGGATTTTTCTCTGAACCTCTCACATCAACAGGCTGCTAGGCTATTTCAAAGCAGACTAATTATCCAGCCTGATAAAATTGGAATTGGATTGGAGAAGTAGTTTTTTTTTGAGGTTCATCTAATTGTTGGGTATTTTTTGCCCAAAAAGTATTCGTATGATATTGCTGCAGAATAACTATGAGGTGTTTTTCCTTTTTAACATTGGCTCAGAGTAGACCCTGCACACATGCTTAGTTCCTTGAAAATATCAATTTTTTAAAGTTTTTAAAAAAGTCAAAAGTCAATCCTGAGACCCTGTTTTGATGCTGAAGAGAGAACACAGAACTAGCACCAGGACATTGAAACTGTTGTCATCCATGTGGTGGGCTTAAGGCCTTGGGACAACCACTATGCTCTCTTGGTTTCTGTGCCTTCATATATAAATGAAGTGAGTCATGGGATGGATTCAACAGCCTCCTTCCACTTGTGACTACAATATAGGGCTACCTTTCTTCTCTTCTCATTGCCCATGATTCCTAGATGTTACAGAAATATTGCAGCCAAAGAGTTGAAGTAACTCACTCAGATAGGTTCCTATACGGGTTTTACTAACCCCTGTGAGTCACCTGCAGGAAGCAGGTGACTGGTCAAAGGAAACCCAGACAGGCCAGGTAACTGCCAAGGTCAGGACCCATGGCTACTTGAGGAATAGGACCTTGGCGCTGGGTCCAGCTGCCTCTCAGGAAAGAAGAACATGGAGTGTACTATGAACAAGATTGGAAGACAAGAAATTAGGAAATGAAGAATTAGAAAAGGATCTTAAAAGACAGCTAGTGTGATCTCCTTTGTGGTAGACGAGCTCATCTGTTATTGGCCCATAGGGCAAAACTTGGTTGGTAGCAACATGGGGACTAAAACTAATGCTCTTGTTTTAAGCATATAGTACTTTTTGCCCTTTTGGCAACTTCCTTTTTTTTGGCAGAGGTTTTTGAATCTAAAATAAGACTTTGATTTTCTTTCTTTTTTTTTAACCACAACTTTTTCATATTTTTCTATGGTCTTCATTCATTTGCTTGCTATCACTTGCTTAGCGCTGTGAGGATGGAGTCTGTAGAAATATTATTCAGCAGACTTTGTTTTCTGGACAACAAAAAACTACAAAGGCCATAAAGAAACTCATTAACTATGCATAGTACCTAAAAATTATAAACAAGTAAAGTCAGAATTTATTAAAACAAACGTACCAGAAAGAAGACCCATCATGCAAAAGAGGTGGGTTGGACTGGTGATTCAGAAACCATTTTCCCAGAGAACTTTGGTTCATGGTCCTATATATTTTACCTCCATAAATGTTTTCCCTTCCTTCCTTCCTTCCTTCCTTCCTTCCTTCCTTCCTTCCTTCCTTCCTTCCTTCCTTCCTTCCTTCCTTCCTTCCTTCCTTCCTTCCTCTTCTCTATCGCTCTCTCTTTCTTATTTAGAGACATTGTCTTATGAATGCTAGGCTGGCCTTGAACCCGAAGACGACCTTGCATTCTGATCCTCCTGTCTTATCTCCCAAGTGTTGAGATGACAGGTTTACATTACAACATTCATCTCCTGTGGTGCTAGAATTGAATCCAGGGTTCTGTTCAATGCTAGGCAAGAATTCTACCATATGAGCCACATCCCCAGTTCACATAAATTCTTCTTAAATACTAACCGAAAGAACAAGTTGCATATGAGAAATATTCATTAAAATCTGAGACCTTTGTTTGGGGAGAGAGTGTTGGGGAGAGGGGATGAAGGGTGGGAGAGGATGAGGCAAACAAACAAAAACCCCTAAAGGTCAAGTTTTGGTGATTTGTTTAATGTGTGATTTTTATATTAAAATAAATGGGAAAAAGCAGTACTTCCTACTTGTGACACTGTTTTTCTGGTTCCAATCTATTAAATCTGTCACTATATTTCATGGAGAGGTCAGTATTTCCATTCCCAAGCCATGGGAACAAGCTTACCTCCTACTGGTAAAGGTGAGAAAAACTACACAAACATTAAAGTCACAGAAAGGAAAGTGTGACGCTTCACTGGGAGAGTGATCCCCAACTGTGCTTTTAACATGGAAGCAGCTACTGAGCTCAGGAGAACGCTTCAGACACAAACACCCACCCTTCCTACCCCAGCTCTATTTCTCTAGTAGTGAAGACCTGCCTGTAGCTGCCTTACACAATGTGTCTTTTGGGGGAGAGGTGGGTGGGATGGTGAGTAAGGTCAGCAGGGTCTTTATTTCTTACAAAACAGATAATGGAGTGTGGGTGGAGTTTCCCAGAGAAGTATTCCAATCATTATAATACAAACCTCCCTCACTGGGGGCTTGATCATTTCCCCAAGTGTCTGCCTTAGGTAGACATTGATAATTATTCTAATTCTTCCTACCCTGCCCAGAGTTTACAGAACATTATATTCCTCGCTCATTATTAAATATTATATAAGCTTAAGCAATGCTGGAGAAAAAGATCCTTCTCTTTAAGTTTTTCCACAATTCATTATTAATGTATAGAGCTATATTAACAAAACTGTAGTGAACTGAAATTTAGGACAATTCTTCATTAATTAGCATTTTATACATACACATCTAATTTCTACATATTTGCCATTTTGAACAGGTGATACTCAGTCATTAATATACTGCAGAGTATTTATCTACTCTCATATTGTCTGGCATTAAAAAAAACCTTACTTATAAAAGTGATTTAGGATGATTTTCTCAAGATGATGTGACATGTCAAAAGGCTAGTTTATAGTTAGAAGCTCTAACAACTTATAGTTCTTGCTATATATTTGTTTCCAGAACACAAGCTATTGCACTGTAAGTATGGCTTATCTGCTAAAGCAAAATTAAAGCATTAGTATGAGAACACCCATGCAGACGGAAATATCCAACACATTACTACTATGGTGAATGATCTTGCACCAGCACCCTCTGCTCTTTAGCTACTATTAATATTAGTCTAGTAAACTTTTTTGGGGGGTCTCAGAACTCTACTACGTATTTGTTTTACTCCAAGAGAGCTTTCTGTCTGTATTTCCATTCTTCAGATGAGGAAACGGAAGCCTGGAGATACAGTGAGTTGTTCAAAATCATGTAGCTGGACAACAGACCATATCACATGGAGGGTGCCTTAAAGCTCGAGTTGGAACTCTGACCTCTTCCACCTTGATCTTGGAAGATGCTGCTGTGGACAAGGAAGCCTGGAAGAGGTGGGGTGGGGGGGTGGGATAGGGCGAAGTCCTCACTTACACTACTTAGGAAGATTTCAGTGGGCAGTTGACTGCTTTTCCCACAGGGAAAAGGAAATAAGTGCCTTTCGAGTGCTTCTCAGCTTTTGGGCTGCCAGGAAGCAGCTCCAGTGGGGGACTGCAGTCTTATACCTGGAAGGGAGGTACCAGGACCAAAGAAAAGAAAACTTGATCCTTTTACTTTTTTTTGCATTTACAACACAGGAAATCCAGACCAAGACCTCAACAACTGCATGCTTCCAGACCTCGTACTTCAGCATATACCTTTTAAGCATCCAGGTGCCACCCCTGGGGGCAGTTCTGGGGACCAGATGGCAAGTGCTTGCAGATACCAAGTGTATATAGAATGAGAGTCCCCCTGTTTTCCCAATTCCCTCCCCTTTTTCTCTGAGGATAAAAATCTACCAGACAGTTCCATTTCAGTAAAAACTCAGATCCGCCTTTCCGCCTGCTCCTATTCTGGGAGATATTTTCATACTCTCCCATCAATGTCCTGCATTTAATCCTCAGCACAGTCGCCTCGGGAATGGCTGAGTTGGCTGCAGACATGCAGTGCAGCTCCTGATACCATTTTTAGAAAGGACTTGTTGGGAATTTTCCAATACGGCTTTTAAGGGACCAGTCTCCTCCTTATAGATTTGGAGGACCACGTTCACCTGTGACCTGCCAGGGCCCGGCAAACTTGGGCTGATGCCAGCACATTTGACAGCCCCAAGCACAGGTTCTGGGTGAGCCATCACCTACGTCTGACCTCATCTGCTTTTGCTGCCGGGGTCACGATGCTTCCCACAAAGGACACCCCGAATTCCAAGATACCTTCATCAGAAAGGAAACTGCATTAGAGGGAAAGACGCAGAGCAGGGGCCTTGGCACTGGAAGTCATGCCAGCTGATACAGTCGTGAGGCACGGATTTCCTGAACTGGCAGCTATGAAAATAGAGGCAGATGTATTTGAGAACAGTGCCCATCCCCAGATCTGATATTGCCTGGCTCTGTGATCTCCACAATCCATTGTGACTCCGAGTCTCAGTTTGCTTATCTGTAAAACGGAAGTACCAACAGAAGGTCTCTTAAGAAATTTTAAGAATGGGACTGGAGAGATGGCTCAAGGGTTAAGCCTTTGTCTTACAAGTAGAAGGACCTGAGTTCACATCCTGGACCCTACATAAGAACGCTGGGGAAAATGGTCAGTGGTGGAGCCTGGGGAACTCCAGAGCAAAGTCAAGAGGAGGTGGAACAAACAATTCAGGATGATAACCAAAATCACCCTTGGGCTTCCACAGATACATGCAGTGCCTTCTGAAACACACAGACACAGACAGACAGACAGACAGACAGATAGGCAGACAGACAGACAATGTACTCTCTCACAAACACATAGAATAAATTGAAAAAAACTGTAAGAGTTAAATGATGTGAAGTATCAAATATGCAGTAGAGTTCTGAGTACACAGGAAATCTCAATACACTCTTATGAAAAGTGCCTAAAGAACAGTGGAAGAATTGGAGCTAGAATCTGGGTTGTGGATTCATTTGCTATACTCATAGTTAGGCAGTAAATACTGCACCATGATGGCTGGATAGGGAATGTCCTATCCGTCTACCTTAGCAAGGGAGAAGTGACAGCACAGCGAAGTCCAGATTGAGCCAAGAGTGGCAGGCAGGGCCATGTAAAGTACTTCCTGTGCCAGAGATGTTTTTGAGGAGTGGCAATCAGGGTCATGCAAAGTACTTCCTGTGCCAGAGATTTTTTTTTTTTTTTTTTTTTTGAGTCCACCCCGTCTTCAGACTGGAGTTCTGTAAAAGATGTCAGGACCCAAGTGGACCTGTCATCAACAGAAATACTAGTGGTTCTTTACATCTTTTCACCCCTACACACTACACGCTTGACCAGCATAAGCTATCTTGGAAACTAAATCCTTGGCACAGGCCAGTGTAGGGCAAGTGATGCACGATATTGCTCACACCAACTCAGTTCTCAAGACCTTTCTTTGGTCTGTTTCCTTGATCATCTGGTTATCCTGTGCCATTCATTCAGTTGGGAGGGAACACATAATTTCTTGAGTGCCTACTATGTGTCAGGCACTGTGCAAACTACTTTCCACTTGCTAACCCATATATCTATCCAGCAGTCACACAACTGTTGGCCTCCCAGTTATAGATGCGGAAATGCGAGCTTAGTGAAACTATGAAAGAAGACTAAGGTTATGCAGTTCTCAGCAAGTGGGAGGAGAGCCCAGCTTTGCCAGATCCCAAAGCCGAACACAGGCCACTTTCCCTTTCCTCCATGTTTTAGAAAGGCAACTTTTCTAGTGGGTCTGGAGAAAGCATTCCTTTTCTCAGAGCTACTCCAGGTGCCTGAAGCACTCTTTTCCTCCTCCCATCTGCTCTCCTGTTCAGCATTTATACTAAGGTGTCAGTTGCTGGCAGTAGCCCCTGTTGGGTAGGATGGGGGAGTCCCAGGGATTTTCCAAGGTCTGAAATATTTCTCTCAGCCCCCAGGGATGCTCTCAGCAGACACTCAGCCTAGCTACAAGGAAAAGCCACAAGAAACAGGCACATGCACACATTGCTAGGTGTACTTTTAAGGGAGAGCGTCCTAGTGATAATAACAGGAACTAGAAAGCATTTACAGTCTTTGATCTGGCAACTTGTTAACACTGTTAGCTTGAAAAACAGACCTGAAGGAAATATCCCAAAAGGAAAAAAAAGTTCAAAGACGTTCTCAACAACACTGTTTACAGTAGTAAGAAATACCACCAACAACCTGAATGAATTCAACAAGACAATTTAAATGGCAGGTCTGAGAGCTCCTGCAATCAAGGCAGCATGTCAGTAAAACAGAACCCAAATCCAGAGAAACCAAAGACAGCACGATAATGTATAAATACTAATCACTACGTTGTAAAATCATTCAGTATGAAGGTTAGGGGAAGAGGAAGGATGCAGGATGGACTACTTAGTAGACTCTCTTTTTGTTAAAGCCATATAACACAAAAAAGGACAAAAACAGCAAAAACACTACTGTGTCCTTAAAAAGCAGAGAAAACAGGCACAAAAAACACCTCATTCTTTTTGTTCAGTCATTCTTCCTTGAAAGCATCCCTTGCCACTTCCCATGTGGTCTCAGGATATAAGCACTGTCACAGTGGTGGTACCATAGATACTGTTATTTGCTAGGTCTTAAAAACCACAGGGTTCCCTCAGAGTGGAGATAGTACTTTCTAGAGCCCAGACCGGCTATCATGTTTGTTGTTCTGAGTGGCCGGAGAATAGACTTGCCCTTCTGAGTGCAGCTACTAGCCTCTTAAAGCACTAGGCCACAGGGCTGAGGAGATGGCTCTGTGGGTAAAAGTACTCATATTGTGCAAGCACGAGGAAGAGAGTTCAAGTCCTCAGAACCGCTGTAAAAGCTGCACCAGGTGCTGGGAATGTCTTTAATTTCAGAACTCCTAAGGGGAAATGGAGACTGAGACAGACAGAAGAATCACTGGAAGTCCATGGGCCAGCTAGCCTGGTGTGTGCAGCAGAAAAAAACAAAGACTCTGCCTCAAGACGGTGCAAGTGAAGTTGGATATTCATGTATGCGCATGGAAACTGTTCTCTGACCTCCACATGCAGGCATGTGCGTGCATGCACATACACGAATACCCACACATACTCATTGGACATACACAGAAGAGTGCTAAGCGTGGTGACATACACCTGTAATCCCAGCACCTGGGAGATTAGGCCAGAGGGGTTGATAACTGGAGACCATCCTAGGATACATATGAGTCAGTCTCAAAAACTGAAAACCAACCACACAAACCCAAAACCAAATAAATGAAATAACATCGGGCTTTCGTGGCCTCAATTGTTCCCATGTCTCCATCTGCCGAGGCAGTGGCTGGTTGACAAGGGGTTTCATGAACCCCATAGGCAGAATCCTGAACTACAACAACTGAACCTATGTTGTACGAATCATACGAATTTGACAGGACTCATCATGGTTTTGATGAAACTGGCTACTTCCTGTTTTTAAATAAGCGTTGGAACTCAGCTTATATTGGCATAGCTGACCTCATGCCCAATCTAGGCACACTAAAGGAACACGTGTAGGCAGATGCAGGAAAAATGAGAAGGCATAGTCCAGGGTATCTTAGAGGAGATGCTCTATGACTGACCAGCATTCTTGATATTGAAAATACCTGACCAGCAGGATTATCTGAAGCACCATCAATAGCCTTCACCCATGTGCTCTGGACCGTGGACATTAAAGCTCTGTCTGCTGCAGACATACCTTACCTTAGGCTCACAGATTGGGATCCTAACAGAGCAGAGAAAAGCCCAGGCCTCTATGCAGAAGCAGAGCTCCTTTGCTCCTGTGACAGCAAGGATGGGCACCAAATTAAATTGTATTTTTTTAAGGTTCTGAGTGATTTTCATGCGCCACTAACTTTGAGAGTCAACGGAAATGTGGACCAAACATTACTGTCTCCGGAATCGGAACAATCTGGGCTCAAATCCCAGCTCTGTCACTCATTAGCTCTGTGACTTGGGCAAGTGATTTAACCCCCTAAGCCCCACTTGCCTTATGAACAAAAGGAGGACAGCATCTTAACTGGGCAGGAAGCCCTAGGAAACACTGATCTTTAGCACGCATTGTGTATGCTATTAACTGCTGACTTACTGGCCTGGGCTTCGAGTGCCTGAATGCACCTTAGGGATAGTGTCTGTTTATCCTTGGCACAGAAGCATTATCCCCCAATGAGTCCTCACTTACATTCATTGTTAAATGAAAAGTATTGGGAGAAATGGTAACCTAAAAATGGCTGCCACAATGTCAACTCATAGTAGGTATTTACTATAAGTTTCCTGATACACGAGAAGGTAGTTAAAAAACAAAATGTCCCAGGTAGTAAGGTGGTTGACAGCCTTCTCCCTGCCTTGAATTAAAACTTTTCCATTTGCATGAATTCTCTGGGAGTACTTGATTTAAGAACATGCCTGAGGACCAGAGCCCACCTCTACCTTCTCTCTGTATCAGCCTCCAAGACTGCGGCTCTCGTCTCAAAGAGAAGGCACAAAGTCTACACTCACTGCTAGGCTCACAGTGTCACTCGGAGCCACTCACCCCACAAGTTGTGGTCCCGCAGCAGCCACTAACGGAACCACGTCTGTTCTACTTGGAGTGGCAGTTGGCAGTGGCAAACAGGAAGTTGTCTTGAAGAAGGGTGTGGCTGTGCCTATCAACATATGCGGACGGAGACACATATTCTTCCTCCCATGCTCTACCTCTTTCTCTCCCCCTTCTTTTGGAGCAAAAGACCTGAGTTATTTTGATTAAAAACAAAACTTTTTACGTGATTTAAGATCAGCCACCATGTCACACAAACAAAAACACAGGATAGAAAGGGTCCAAAACATAAGAGAGGTCAGTCTAGTCATTTACTTGTGGCATTTAGAAAAGAACTGTGTCCTCATATTTGAGAGTGTGATTTACCCTTTTGCTTCTCTGTGGGTACACAGGAAACAAAATTCCAGTTTGAAAGCAGGCTAGATAGATCACTAGTCATCCTAGTGAGCAGAGAGTCCTAAATACATGGTGTAAATGGGCCTGCAGTATGCACACACTGGACTGCGAACTATACTTGAATAGGAAAGAAGGAAAACGCAGGCCGTGAATTTCAAGCCATGTGCACACTTTGAAAAGGCCTGAAGCATTTCTTAACACAGATCACATGTGAAAACAACAGAGAAAAGCAACTGGGTATATAAGACATGAAGTGTCACTTGAACTACACGTGAGAGCTATGAAGTGGGGGTGGCGACCAGAGGGTTCATGATAGCTAGTTTCCTGGTGCTCTCAAAGGTGTGCTATAAAATTTCCACTCCTTTTCTTCCCAGACCCGAGGCTTGAGCCTCCAGAAGGGCTTCCAAAATAGACCAGTCCCCAGCCTCCTACTCCTGACCTCTTTCTGAGGCAGCTGCTGTCCCCGCAGCCTGCCTCAGCCCTGTCAGTGCTCCAGCTCCTGCCCACAGACCAGGAGCGCGGTCCAGGCTGAGGCTCCTCTTGCCGGGGTGCATGCATCGTGGGCTGCCAGCACGCTCAGCCTGCCAAGCGCTTTCTTCCATGACTTGCACCCAGCCCCGCGCCATCCTGGGTGGCCTGTGACCATGCCCTGTGCTCACACTTACACTTCCTGGGGAGGTAGCCTGGCCGTTTGGATAAGGAGGCTGAGCCAGCGACATGCTGGGCAACCGCACTCTCTTCTGGTAGACGTTTCCTGGCTGTGGGCCCTGGCCAGTCAGAACGCACCACTTCCCCTTTAAGAGAGCACGCCCAGATGAGATTGAGGAAAGGCAGAAAGAAAAGCCCGGAGCAGTCAGGGGTGCAGATGAACTCGGGTTTTTCTGAGTCTGATAACTCAAGGTGTGGTCAGAGTCAGCTAGCCCCTCAAGGGCTCATGAGAGCTAGCACTATGCGCACAGGGCAGGGGACCTCCCAGAGTCCCCTGGACAGTGGCCACCCTTGAGGTCTTGGGTGGTATGCAGATGCCTCTGACCTTTCTGCTCCCCCTTCCCCAGGGCCTGCCTATCCTGAAGGGCAATGCTCACCTCAGTACCTGACACTATGTTTTAAAGAGAACAGAGGCCATTATCATAGTTGTAAAATACCTTAGTGAGACTTTTTCATTATTAATTTCAGCAGGAAGTTTTCATTCATTCTGGACACTCATTTGGTTTTGTTCGTTTGTTTGTTTTTGAGACAAGGTCTCATGTAGCCCAGGCTAGCATTGAACTTGGCATGTAGCTGAGGATGACTTAGAATACGTCCACTTTCCAAGAGTCGGAATTACAGGTGTGCATCACCACACTTGGCTCTCCTTCTGGACATTTAGGAAACTTATTTCCTGATTGTGGCAAAGGACAGTGAACTTGTGGGGGAGGGGTAGACTCCTCAAAAAAAAAAAAAAACTCTTCACAAAGGACTACAGGTTATATGATTTCATATGCATGAAATGCTCAGACAAGGCCAATCTGTAGAGACAGAGGGCAGATTAGCGGCTCTCAGGTGCTGGTAGGGAAAATTAGAGGGTGAGCAGTGGATCTATGGTATCCTTGGGTGGTGATCATCACATAGTAGAGTGATGTGTATTGCTGAGCTGTAGACGTTCATTTTGGTGCTTGGGTTAAAGCTAGAGTCTTGTGCTTGCGAAGCCTCAGGAAGTGCCTCATGCACTTCCACACGGTCAATTTTCTGTTATATGAATTTCACTACAATTAATACAAAAACAACCAAACAGGAGCTGGGGGGTGAGCTTAGTGGTAGAACATTTGCCTGACACACGTGAGAGCCTGGGTTTGATTCCCAACAGTAACACAAACAAAGAAAACAACAGGAACAGACCAGTGATAAGGCATGTTTAAGTGAGGGTTAGCATTTATCAGGACCCTTCCTGGCTTTAATCCAATGTGACTCTGCAGAACCTGGCAGTTCATCAACAGTTTCATACAGCCATGAATGTTGAGAGCTAAATAAGAACCCCCTTGGCAAGACAGTCCTCTACACTAGTGACAAGAATGTTATGGGAGCAATCAACCACTTTCTGATTACATTTAAGGTCCACTCTACAGGAAGGAACTCATGACTGGCACTGTAAACCAGGCTAAGAGCCTGCAGTGGGCACAGGCCCCAGGGGAGAACATATTGCTATTGTTTTGGTATATGAAAAGGGTATCAAAGTGCCGTCAAAATTCTTGTCATTATAAGATTAGTGTGACTATCAGCCTTCATCAGGGAAGTTTCTTTTTGTAATTGAAGGTATTTAATGCAGAAAACCACAACTGTCCATGATACAGAGCATAAGTCTGTGGAGTACTTGGCTCAAAAAAGACATCTATACATCACCCTCTCAAGTCTCAGGGGACATCACAGAGTGGGGAGGAATGCCACTCAAAAGTTTCTTCTGGACATGACAAGGCCTCTGCAACCACCGTGACTATGTTTAACTCAACAAGATCTGCAGGAGATTCGGCCTGCCAACATTGTGCCATGGATGGGGGAAGGCCTCATGAGGCACCATGCCCCTCAAAAGACTATTGAGGGTGAATGCTGGATGTGAGGAGGGTAACTACTTTCTTCAATAGTATGTGCACTGATATATTTCCATGGTCCAGCAAGTGACTAGGCACAAGCTTCAGCAGGTAACCCTGATAAAACTCAGAAAGTAGGAGGAAGACTGGTTAGAAGAGGAAGGTTTTCAATGGGAGATAAAATCAAGTGATGGGGTGAAAACAATTTAGAGTCATTGTATACATGTATGAAACTGTCAAAAAGAAAAAATGGTTATGTGGGCTGGGGAGGTAGCTCAGTGTGTAAATTGCTTATTGCATAAGCGTGAAGACTGGTGTTCAGATCCCTAGAATTTACATAAAGCTGGATGCAGGAGCATGCATCTGGAATCCCAGTTCTCCTACGGGGAGACGGAAGGCAGAGACAGGAGAAAGCCCCAGAAGCTTGCAGACCAGCTGGCTCGGCATGTGCAACACAGCAACAAACAGCGAAGAGATCCTGCTCGAACAAGATGGAAGGTAAGCACCAGTGTCTGAGGCTGTCTGCTGAGCACATATGTGTATCACGGCATGCACACGCCCATGCTCATGCACGTGAACTCTCGAAGTATGCACACATATGCACCGCACACACTTATCATACGCACATAGGAAACATAGAAATAAAATAGATAAAATAAAACTTATCTATTACTTGATTAAGTCACCTTCAGATGATCAGTGTGTGTCTTTTCAGTAAGGGACATTAAAAACCAATCTCTAAGAGACAAAGTTTTCCAAAATTTTAGATGTGGAGAAGTGAAATAATTTTAAATGATACTCCAAAGCTAGACTTGACAATATAACCAGAGCAAGAATTACAGAGTCTCTGTGGAAGAATTATTCAGGACCTCTGGGTTCTTGGTATCCTTCTCTGGTCTGAGATGGGGGGGGGGGATTTTCTTCCAAGAAATTAATCCATTTCTGACTGTAGGGAACTGAGCTGGTCAGTGTTCACTGTTTCATTTCTTGGAATGGAGCTGGTGGGCATGACTGACTGTGACCAGCCTCCAGCCAGCACTCCTTTCTGGGTCATTTGCAGTTTTAACCAAGGGCATCTGCTCCTCGGGTAGATCTGAGCTTGTCTAACAGATCCTAGGCCAGAGAGTTGAGGGCTCTGTGAGCACATTCCTCCTGCCTCGGGGACTACCACGAAGAGGACTGTGGGATGTTGCAATACTTAGTAGAAACACTGATGAAAGGGCAGGCCTGAGGCCTGGAAGTCTGGGTCTGGCAAAGCCAAATGCAAACAGCTTTTCTGGTATCTCTGCCTAGAGTTCCAGGAGGATCTGGAGGTCAGAGGTGGACACTTCCCATGGCCAGCTCTCTTGGCTCTTCTGCAGCTCTAGTGGCCCTGCCTCTCAGCTCTATTCCCCTCTCCTTACCTCAGGGGCCTGATAAGGAGGTGGCCTAAGTTCTCAGCAAACCGGTCACTTGAGATAATAAGATGCAAAATTTTCATTGCTTGGAGCTTCTGAGGAGCACCAAGTTTAGAGATGCAACTTTACACACAAAAACAGGAAGGGGCAGCCCAACCTAAAGCTCCACTAAGGACATTGCTGCAAAGCAGATAAACAAACGACTAACCAGAGCATATGCACAGACACCTCATTGGCCATTAGGGAAATGCAAACCTACCCATGAGGAGGTATCACTCTACGCACATTAGGATGGCTATTAAAAAATAATGCAAAGATTGACTGGTAAGATTTGCTGTGCAAGTCCAGTGATCTGAGTTCAATCCACAAAAAGCCATGTGGTGGCACACAAATGGGAGGCAGAGACAAGAGAATCTCCTGGAAGCTCATGGGTCAATTAACCTGGAGTACACAGAAGGAAGATACAAGAACAAGACAGTCTGTGCCTCAAGAAGTAGAAGGAGAGAACTAACTCCCAAGAGTTGTTCTCTGATCTCCGTGTATGCTCTATAACACACATGTATTCCTGCTCACACATCGTACCACCACCACAACAGCAAATAATGCATAATAAAAAAATTTTAAAAATTAAAAGCAGAGTCTCAGAGATATATGCTATATTGTACCCATGTTCAAAGCTACAGCTTTCAGTATAGCCAAAAGGTGAAAAAAAGAAAGTATTATTGAGATAGGAATTGATAAACATAATATGGTATGTATCTCTGTGTGTGTGTGTGTGTGTGTGTGTGTGTGTGTGTGTGTGTGCGCAGTTCAGGCTTAAAATGGATGAGTTTTGAGGATATTATGCTAAGTGAAGCCAGCCAGTCACAACAAAGACAAACACTGCAAGACTCCATTTATAGGAAGTACTTAGACTAGTCAAATTCATAGGCAGAAAGTAGGATAGTAGTTGCCAAGAGTTGGGGAAGCAAGAAATGGGGAGTTATTTATTTATGTGTGTAGTATTTCAATTTTGCAGGATGAGAGTTCTGAAGACATAGTAGCAACAATTGCATAACAACATGAATACACTAAACACCTTTGTACAGCACATTGAAAGTGGTTAATGTGGTGAATTTTAAGTTTATTGCACCATAATCAAATTTTTTCCTTAAATAAACAAAAACAGAATTATCATATGACCCAATAATTCTACTCTTCGGCATATACTCAAAAGAACTGAAAATAGGAATTTAAATAAATCCATGTATACAAAGGCTCATAAGATGATTCACAAGAATCTAAAGGTAGAAAGATGCAAATATCCACTACAGAGTGAGTGAATAAGCAAGAACTGGTGGTATATACATATGATGAAACAAAAAAAGAGTGAAGTGGTATGTGGTACAATATAGACGAATCTCCAAAGCATTATGCGAAAGGAAAGAAGTCAGGTACACTAGGCTATACATGCTATCTATATGTGATGTCCAGAGGGGGCAAATCCACAGAGAGGAAAACACTGGCCAGTCAGCAGGTAGTGGAAGCAGGAGAATAACTGCTTAATGAGTAAGAGATCTGTCTTTGAAGTAAAGAAATACATCAGAACTAGGCAGAAATGTCTGTACAACATGAATGCATTAAGTGCCAGTGAATTATTCAGCTTAGAATGGTTACTTTTATGTTATGTGAATTTCACCTCAATAACAATAATAGTAAAAACCCTGCAGAAGGTAATGCCAGGACAAGCCATAAACAGAACAATCAGTTTTAAGATAACTGAGGGTTACCTTTGAAACCCTGCTTGGAGCCACATAACAGAGGTAATTTTTAAGTAAAAGTAATTAAGGAGACCAGCGGGAGACAGCAAACAGGTACTCTAAGACAGCAGACACCAAACATTGCCAATTTGGGTCCATGAAGAAGTGTTACTTTGTCTTACACAACATGATGTCCACACACAAACACACCTACACACAGAGAGAGCGCTCAGGTCTTCGGCTTCTGTGTTTCTGTGTTGGGATCTCCTATTGTTATGCATTGTAATGATGACAGGTGGATACTAGACTTCATTACCACTAGGCGAGTGCTTTGATTTTTTAATGTCTTTGCTTGATAAAATAAATTTGGATCAAAACACAACAGCAACACTACTATCACACACGCAGCCTGGTGGACTCTAGTAGCTTTTACAAGGGGCCATGAAACACAGCTGCCCTCTGCCCTTTCCGTCGAAACTCTCCTTTGCTTCCCAGGGCTCCAGGTCTAGATCTGGAAATTGGGACTAACAGACTCTCAGCAGGCAAGAAGCTGCCTTCCCCCATCACCCTTAGAGAGCTGCAGGCATGGCTTCAGATGTGCCCCACAGGTGCTGCTCTCCAAGGCAGTGAGTGAGCTTCTGAAGATGTGGGTGGACAGCTCTCCCCTACACAGAGTTTCCGTGATAAGCAAATATCCATCCCACTCTTGTTCTACATAGTCGCCTCAAACCTTGGGTCTATTCTTATCCCTTCATGGGATGCATTGGTCACAGCTTGGATGTTGCCAATAAATTCATGACCAAAGAGTTTAGGAGAAGAGGGGGTTTACTTCTTTCTTGTGATTCTTGGTATAGTTCTTAATTCAGCTTGGCAGGAATCGAGTGAATGAACTGGCCACATCATATCAACAAGGATTGCTGAGAAAGGGGTATTCCTAATGCACCAGAGAGCAAGGCTGCTAAAGTACGCTAAAGAATGCCAACTTCCTGAAGCAGCTTCCCCCATCTTATCCACCTTCCCAGAGAATGATGCCACCCACCGTGGGCTGGGCCTTCCCACATCAATTAGATACTCTGCCTCAGGCTTGCTTGAGGCTTACCCCAACCACTAATGCTTCACAGATATGCCCAGAGCGCAGCCCTCAATTGTCAAGCTGACACCTGTATCTACGCCAATGTTGTTGAAGGTGCCCAAGAGCCCTTTCTCTAAGGTAAATATCCCCAGTTGCTTTTTAAAGTCACTCCCTCACGAAACTCTGTTTCTACTTCTCTTCTGCCCTGGTTCCCTCTCGCTCCTACTGTTCCTCACCAACTGGAGCACATTGCACACAGGGCTGCCTTACTCCTGCTGACCATTATGGACATTATTCTATTAATGCAGTAAGAGAACAGTTCAGATGCTTTACTTCTTACAATTGCCCCACCCCTAAGTTTTCTGGCACACATTTTTCTGTCAACTGTCCACCCGCCAGTATCCTCGTTGGATTTAGTATGTTGCTTCAGCTTGTTGGGTTCTCTCTGGCCTGATCCAGAAAGATTCCAGACTTTTCTTCTTCCTAAACCTACCACCGGGGAACTTGAGAATTGAAAATGGCCCTCAATGCCACTCTTCTGAACGCAGTGTAAAGAATACAGCCCGAGTGTGAGACTCCCAGGGTGGCTGGGACCGGTGAACAGCACTCTGGAGGTGTGGTTACACCAGAACTCCTGTCACTCATGGGACTGCCAGTGTCCCATCATCTTGGAAAGTCCCTCCACCCTCTCCCCGGGTAGACTTGACATATACAGCTGAAGACAGCCTTGCTGTCAGTAAAATACATACAGCAAGCTACCAAACCTTGTATGTGTATTAAGAGAAACAATACTGACAATCAAAGTGGCTTTCCAGTTCCCACCCACTGGCTGCCAAGGCACACAATTAGCAAATGAAATGACCACAAGGAACACAGTTGCCCAACAGCTAGAGCCTGAATCCAATCGCTTGACTCCTGCCATGCTCTGAGGTTGCATGCCAGGGCAGGGGGGGGTTGGGCAGGAAGATCCAATATATGAAAACAGCTTAAAAGTTAAGTCAGTCTATGGAAAGATAAATAGTGCATGGATCATGGCTAAATAACTGAGAAACAACAACAAAAAATATTTACACCCAACTTTGGCAATCTGCCTATCAAGCAGGGCAGCTAGACAGCTGTAAGGGAACAGCCAAGCTCCTCCCGTGGCAGCAGCAGTTGACTTCTGAAGATGGGATGGGACTTCCTTGACACGCCTGCCCTCAATCTTCAGGGACTCCTTGTCTACATTAATGGCATGAGGACCTATGCAATCAGTACCAGGGTCTGGCAGGTGACCAAGTGCCAGGAAGCTTGTTTTTGGTGTGGTGTGACCACCAATCGCCAGACATCTCTCTGGTTTCTAAGAACAGCAGCTTTGGGCTCTGACACTATGGGGGTCTCCTGAAACTCTGTTCTTGGGGAAGAAATAATCTTCTCTAAGAAAAGATTTTTTAAAAAAATTATATTTGCTTGAGAGAGAGAGAGAGAGAGAGAGTGAGAGAGAGAGAGAGAGAGAGAGAGAGAACACCACCGCTCACTTGTGGAGGTCAGAGGACAGATTGCCAAAGTCAGTTCTCTCTTTTTACCATGTGGGTCCCAAGGATCCAACTCAGGTCATCAGATTTGGTAGCAAGCACCTCTACCTGGTATGCCATCTTGCCTTTCTCTTGGCTTCATTTTTGCTATCTTGCCTTTCTCTTGGCTTCATTTTTGCTATTGGTCTCTAGCAGTGCCGCCTCAGGGTGGGGGAAGGAAGTGAAAGAACTGTCACGCCAACCCCAAAGCCTCTGGGAAAAGAGCGGAGGTAAAAATGGAAAGCAATCCTGGCAAAAGTAAGTTTGCCTGCCTTCATGCATCTGAGGTTGGTTTCCCAACTTCCAGGGAACTCAAGGGCAACTTGAAAAAACAAACACATATATGTAATTGTTGGCAAGACACTGAGGAGAACATGCCAATGGATCTGTGAACAGATAGGGAGTTTGCCCTGAAAGGAGCTGGGAGGAAGAAGCTGGGAAGGCCTACCAGATAACTTCAGGGATCCACTGGTCTATAAACTGCTCTCCCTCAGTGACTCCCACTAAAATCTTCCTGATGGAGCCCCTCAAACCATCACAGGACATGTGGAAGGTAATTCAGACTTTCAAAGCAACATTTTACTGTGACTTTCAGACACAGTTCTGTCTTTCACTGAACTTTCTTTGACTCTGTCTGCACAAAGAGGATACATGATTTTGTGTGCTCATAGACATCACAGAACTGTGTACTTCTGGGATATTGCAGGACCAGGCTTAGCTGGTTATGGGCAAACTATGACCTGTTTTTTATAAGTTGAGCCCCTAACCCTTTAGTACTTGGGGATGTAATCACATGTTGAGATGAGGTCTTTGAAGAGATGGTTAAGTTAAATTGAGGCCATTAAGATAAGACCATGGGCCTGGAGAGATGGCTCAGGGGTAATCTTCTGCCTTGAAAGCACAAGGACCTGAGTTTGGACCCTAGATCCCATGTAAAAATGCCAGGTGGAAATGGCAGTGACCTGCACTTTCAGCCCTGAAAGGTGGCGCCTGGGAAATTACAGAACAATGCAATAAGGAGAATGAGTGATCTAGGATTATTTGGGAAGTTACCCTTGGCCTCCACAGGAATACCTACACACACACACACACACACACACACACACACACACACACACAAGCACACGCACACCTATAACTATATACACATACATACCAAATGATAATAAATTAAAGATAAGGCTATGATCCAATAGGACTGAAATCCTTATTGGAAGAGGACAGGACACCAATGTGACCAGTGTGCAGAGATGCACCTGTGAGGAGGTAGCTAGCAAGTGTGTGGCCATCTGCAAGCCAAGGAGAGACTTTAGGAAAAAGCCAGCACTTTAATCTTAGACTTTGATTTCCAGAACTGTGAGAAAATAAGCTTTAGTCATTTAAACCATCTTCTTGGCCTAATTTTGTGATGACAGCCCTAGGAAACCAAAACAATTGGTTTAACTCAAACTCATTCACATTCATTAAAGAGAAACACTGTAGGTTGGTTGCAAGGGCAGAGGACTCCCACCCTCTGTCATGATTGCAGCTCAGTTGTGTTGAGGTTCCTACTCTGATATGGTAAGGCTAAGGTAGGAGCAATCAGACCCTAACAACCCTGCAGTCCTGTGGCCAGGGCAGTCTTCATGGACAAAGAGCTAGTAAACAGTGTGATCTCAGGCCTTGGCTCAAGTGCAACCACCCCTTTCACCCTTATGGACTTGATGAACCTTTATGTTATTGTTTAAGTTCCAGAAAAAGATAAGACCTTGGGGACGAATGGTTTCATATCCAGAGGGTGGCTACCAGCATCCTCATTAGACTGATGAACCTACTCCCAAGCATCTGGTCCAGCGCCACCACTGGCTGTGATTCACCCACCTCCAGATTCTGTCTGGATGCCCTGGTCTTACGAGATTTCAGCACCCAATGAAATGTGGGTGGACAGAACCATTTGATTGGGGTAAGGGAGGAGGTCCATGAATGCTTTCAGTTGCAAAGGGGTCAGACACAGGATCCTTTAAGGTCGAACAACACATATGTTATTGAGTTGCCTCCTGGAGGGAGGAGACTATTGGCAGGCTGATGTCTAGAGGGGTGGGAATGGTGACATGCTCTAGGAAACAGAGCAGAGAGGCACCTTCAGGTTTCTAAGGATGGCAGGTATAAGCACTTGGCCAGTCTGCAAAAGCCAGAAGAGAATAACTGGGGAATCATCAGGCATTATAGCACCTCCCTGTCCCAACATAGAGTCCTGTGTGTCTTTTCCCATGTCTCTGCATTCACATTGGCCATAAGGTTATTCACACAGTGAGCTGAGAACCTTCATTGTGACTGACAGCTAAGATTCACAGAATGAACACACATTTCAAACCAGAGCCCTTCCAACACTGGAAATCTGTGCCACCCTGACAGACTAGACAAGGAAGGAAGGAATGGGAGTCCCGATCACAGGGTTTAATTCAGGTGGGGCCAGGCTGAAGCTCATTAGGACAAAACTTTTTAACATCACACTGCAACGGGCTTGCCTAGTGTTCATGGGGCAACATGCAGGTGAAAGTTTGTTGTCCAGGTCCCCACGTCCTTTATGACATACCCAAAGCATGTTACGTGGTAAAAGACCCAAACCAAGCTGGCCTTGTCATTATTCTCTGTGAGTTTAGAGGAGATTTAAAAAAATACTGTTGTATGGACATAAAAAACAAGAAGGAGAAAGAAAAAGAAATTTCTGGAAGCATTCAAGTAGTTACAAGCAGCCACTAGCTCCAATTCCACAGTCAGAGAGTTACTATCCTGGAAATTTCTGTGTCAATTGTCCTTTCTCATTTGGGAGTAGGGTGAGGGATGCGTGGAACTCCCCTTGGGGGAACGAACCAATGCTGCCTCCTTGGAAGGCATAAACGATGTTTATGGCTTTTTCCCTCCTTTTCGATTTGTTTAGTTTAAAATATTTAACCAGAAGCACAATGAAGTGTCTTGTTCACCCTGTTCTCCTGGACCATTAGCCTGGGACTCTATGCTCATTATGCTGATGAACGCACTACTTATGCATGCAAATTCCAGGAGCAGCAGCCCGGGGAGATGGGAGGTGCTCAAGGTATGTTATCAAGGGTTGATTTAATTTTGCATCCGTTCGTGGGCAAAGCAGAACAATTTTTAGTCAACGGTTCTAGTAAATATTATGGGAAACCCTTTTATAGAGTGCTAATTCTGGCTCAGCATTTTCTTATGTGCCCAGCTTTAGTTTTCATTCAAACTCGCCCAGAAGCCCCCAAGGCCATATGATCATGCATCAGCTGGCATGCTGTCCTGCAGTGGATGGTCGATCTTGAAGGATATGAACATCTCAGTATCCTGGTCATTTCGGTGAGGACTAACTTTCCCGAGGCTATCCTTTCTCCACCCCCCTCCCTCATGACTCCAATCTTGCCAACAAGCTGCCAGGCTGGCTGCGGTCTTCAGACGACACAGCTATGAGAGTTTGACAAAAGAGCCACAGAAAACTTTTCTTGAACGTTCCCAACCATACCCAATTAGGGGCCCAACTCTCATGGACTGTCCCAGAGCAAATGGCATCATTACTTTCGTTTTACTCCGATCAAACACCACGCCCTTAACGACAATCGCCCGAGGATCTGCTGGGTGCTCCGAAATGCAATCGAGTGACCTTTCAAAGCAATTAATTTTCAAGAGCAACAATGGCTCCATACAGCACATGGATTCGGTGTTGTATCTGACAGCGCAGAGACAGATTTCACTTTCCATAGTTGGAACAGAAACTCTCATGCATCCCCATTTCTCAAAAAAAAAAAAAGTCTATAAATAGCCCAGGATCAGCAAAATTATGCAAAACATCCTGCTAGAAGAAGAAATGTAAACTAAAACCACTTACAGAGCGACTCAGGCTGCCAACTTAATCTGATGCTACGTCGGCTGTAAACATGTTGTACTTTTGGAACCTGAAGTGATCCACATTAGTGCAGATGCCATCGCAAGAAAATAGAAAAAAAAAAATTCCACGGCAACTAAACAGCAACAAAAGCCCAGCCTCTACACATGGCAACGTGATTCAGTATTCTGCACGGTGCACGACCCGACGGCTGACCAGCTGCAGTCAATACCAGCTTCCCTTGCTTGCACACGCCAACTGTTTTGACTACAGGCACTTGTTAAACACAGAGTTTCAGGTCCTACCAGTTGGACACCAGAAGTTCATAGAACTGACCCAGTGCCAAGAACAACAAGCACAGAAAACGAAACGGCTGCCTCGTGCGAGTGTTTTGTGAACTGTTTATGCAAGCCCTGAAAGCAAGCCGGTAACGGTTAAGCGTAAAATGGAACTTAAATAACAAAAGCAAAAGATTACCACCTTGAAGAAAATGTAGATCTTGGCAGATAAAGGACAGACGGCACACTATTTTATTGGTGGGGTGGGTGGGTGGTTTTCGGAGAGGACTGGGGGGAGGGGTAGGTGTCATGTGACACACTGTGGTTATTAGCAGAAGGAACTGGGTGCTTCCTTTCAAGCATCTTTTACTTGGAGATTGGCTTAAGAGATTTTGCAAATGCTTGTTTCCCATCTGGGAGGTTTGGGAGTTGATAAATCCCACCGGAGAAAGATAGGACATGCTGGATGAATCTCTTTAAGATGCAGCAAAGGGACTTCCAAATTCCCTGCTGTGTGTGTGGATTTGGTACACACAGGAAGCCAAAAGGTGCTGGCTGGCATGGGGGGCAGGAGCGTGGGGCCCTGGGGACTGCTTTAGCACAATTAAGGCTGTCGGGACCAGCTTTCTCCACAATCAGAACTGGAGTCCACACTGTTCAACAGTGACACTGATAGTGGACAGACTTTTTCACCTGGCAAAATAAGATGAGGAACAATTCACGTGCTTCACACGGTTTTCCATTTCCTTCCCAGAATGCATCATGCACCGAGTGCTTTTAGAATCAAGACAAGAAGCCAGATTAAAATTTAGTTATCTATCTATCTATCTATCTATCTATCTATCTATCTATCTATCTATCTATCTATCTATCTATCTATCATCTATCTATCTTTTTATCTTCTATCATTAACCAATCACCTATCTCTATCATCTATCTACCCTCCCATCTATCTGATTTTTATAACCCAGTTCCACAGATTCATGGGAAAAGCAAGTGCCTGATTCATGCTTATTCTGGTAGCAAATGCTGTTCCTTTGATTCTGAGGTCACTTGTGCTATGATGAGAAACAGGAGCCTCTTTCTCCCAAAGGAACCCATACTTCATTTCAACCATTTACATACTGTTTCTCTGGGGTCTGAAATGCAGCTGCCCTGAAGTGACCATAACAGTGATCTTGACAGGATCTGGAAAGCAGGAAGACAGCACTGAGTATCATGGAGGGCAAAGGAGGGAGCAGGGTGCGGGTGAAGAGAGAAGGACTGCACCCGAGAGAGGGCGAAAATGCTCAGGGCAAGGTCTATTTTATTTTATTTTATTTGTTGAGAGAGTTAAAGTGAGAAGGAAGAAAAAAGAAGGGAAAGAAAGGCAGGAGAGAGAGAGGGAGAGAGAG
Organism: Typhlomys cinereus; assembly: GCA_023101885.1. Lineage (NCBI taxonomy): Eukaryota > Metazoa > Chordata > Mammalia > Rodentia > Platacanthomyidae > Typhlomys > Typhlomys cinereus. The sequence goes on along the minus strand of JALPQD010000166.1, from coordinate 171,036 downwards.
AGAGAGAGAGAGAATGTATGCCACTAGTACAATGGGAAAGGTCAGAAGACAACTTTCAGAAGTCAGTTCTTTCCTCCTTCTACCATGTGTGCTTCTGGGAATGGAACACAGGTTGTCGGATTTCTGAGCAAGTGCTGCTGAAATATCTCGCAGAACCAGGACTGAATCTTTAATTAAAGTCCTGGTCTCAGGACTCACAACTAACTGGCTTACTCCATCAGCCATAGAATTTTGGGTTTGGGGAGGTGGCTCAGTCAGTAAAGTGTTGCCTGGAAAGCATAAACACCTGAGTTTGGATCCCCACAGACTAATGTAAAAAGCATGAAGCAGTAGCAGGTGCATCTAATTCCAGCACTGAAGGGGCCTAGGCAGACAGATTTCTTGGAGCTTGACCGGTCAGTCTAGCCAATAAGTGAGTTCCAGGTTTAGTAAAGGACTGTCTCAGAAGATAAAGGTAGAGAGGTTCTCTAAGATAACTTGCTCAGTGGAGAAAGCCACCTGTTTGCAAACCTAGCAACCTGAGTTCAATTCCCAGAAATCCAATGATGGAAGGAGACAACCAACTTCTATTCATTTTTTTCTCTGTTACTTTTTGGCGTTGGGGTTAAATCTAGGGCCTTACACAAGTTAAGCACATGTTCTATCCAGTCATACCTCCTCGCAGAGCACTTAAAAGTTGCATGCTGGAACTGAGGAGATGGCTTAGGGGTTAAAAACCTTATGCTTCACAAGCAAAAGTACCCGAGTTCCCAATTCCCAGATCCTACCTAAAAAAAATGCCATCTATCCTGCACTTCTGGCCCCAGAAGGCAAAGCCTGAGAAAACTCAAAGCAAAGCAATAAGGAACAATCCAGGATGATTCCCAAAGTCACCCTTGAGCCTCCATAGACACACAATTACGTACCCTCTGGTACAAAACATGAACACACACACACACACACACACACACACACACACACACACACGTACACACACACACACACAAACAACAACAACATTAAATTAAAAAAAAGTTGTATGCAGGGCTGGAGAGATGACTCAAGGATTAAGACTCTGCCTCGCAAGCAGAAGGACCTGAGTTCTGATCCCACATCCCTCATAAGAAAATGTCAGGCAGAAATGGTAGCGGTCTGCACTTCCGGCTCTGGAAGACAGAGCCTGGGAAATCCCAGAGTGAAATGAAAAGGAAGTAGACGCAATCCAGAATGATTCCTGAAGTCATCCTTGGTTCTCCACAGAGACACATAGTGCTCACTGATATACACATGCACACATGTGCAAAAAATAAATAAAATTAAAAAAAAGTTGTATGCTTTATTTTTCCCATCTTCATAGACAAGAAAATAGGTTTTAGGGAGGCAACCTGCTTTGGACAGCACCAGGCCTTGCAACCTTAGCCCAGCCCTCTTTCCTTGTCTCTATGTTGTTTTCAGAAAACACAATAGAACTAAAAAGGTCAATAGGTTGCTTGATTATAAAAGCACAAGCTCTCCATCCTTGTGGCTTTTCTGCAGTCTGCAGCCTGGGAGCATCGCACACGGAAAGCTTCTTTTCCATGCTACTGTAAACTTCTGACATCTGTGCTTTAAGACCTGTCAAGTTTATGGAAGACAATCATCTCCACTCGGTTGTACCCTGTTTTTCTCTGATCTGACCAGTTCACCCACATCTCACCCTGTATCCTCACTCAATCCTATTCTAAGAAGAACATGGAAGGGAAGTGGCGCAGCAGGTCTGCCAAGCTGTGCTTAGGAATGTGCCATCTTGCCTGTAGGAGAGATATGGTTTAGCAGACAGCGTGGTGGATCTCTTCTCCAACAAAGGGGTTCAAAATTAAGTTTTTACTGAATTCTCTTACAACAGAGACCAGTGAAAACATTTACAAGAGAAAGGTGCTCATCACCATGGCTCTTTGTCTATGCCAAGCAGAGTGACATTACTAGTAAAGGATGTTATACGTAGCACGCTCATAGATTTGGTCATTCTCGAGGGAATGTAGAAAAGGAGTACTGTAGATGGTCAGGAGGTTTGAAGAAGCAAATCAAGATGTTTGGCAGGAACCAAAGACTTAGGGCCACCAGTGTCTAACTGATATTTAGGGCAAGCACTCAAGACACTATAAAACAAATGCAGTAGGAGAGCTTGTTAGGAGTTGAGGAGTAAAAACTTCTAGAATACTTTGTCACCTGATTATAAATCTATCTGTCCCCAAAAACACAATATAGAAAAATCATGGAACCAAAAGTCAGAGAAGTCGGATGCTAAACTGGACTTCACATTGAGGGTCCCCGAAGCCATGCAGGTTATCCAGAATGATCAAGTCTACATGCTCCTGTTGCCTGGTGCCAATAGGTTATATGGGATGGCCCCATGGTGCCTCTCATGGCTTGTAAACATGCCCTCTGAAGGAGGTCATCTGAAGCTGTTTTATGAGCTATGTGACATTTGCATCCATGCCACCTGAGAGAACACGATCATGCCCTGGGTAAATCAGAAGTCTTGGCAGGAAAACTTGTTTGCTTACAAAATGCAAAGTGAATATTTCCAGATAACTTGTGAGTCCGTTTTTCTAAAACTGAAAACCAGGACACATGCTTTGACAAACACTGTCAGATTTAGGGAAGGCAGGGCAGGCTATTTAAAATTCTAGAAATCCAGAAGGCATGGTCACCAGGCTTATAACAAACCAAGCTACAAGTGGGTTAGTAGATGTGTGTGGACTATGGATAGACATTTGCTATAGTTAATACTGATGTGCTTCACAAAGGCAGTCACTGCAGACCAACAAAATGCTGCCTGGTGCTGCTGGCAGATCAGGAGGTTTGAGGAATGCCGGAAAACTCAGAACATCCAGGACAGTGACATTCATCGAGTGGCAGTAGGGCCCTGCGCCCAGGTGCTGCGATTTATGCTGTGTGAAGAGAGAATATACAGAGAAGGAAGCTGGTCAAGGACCGGTCCAGCCTTTTTAAACATGGCCTGGATATGAGGAAAGAGGGCCTTGGGATGGAAGTCTGCGTGGTGAGGAGGCAGAGAGGTAAGACGAGCATGTCTGTGGCTGTGGTCTGCTACTGGTTTCTAGTATTGGTATTTCAGTCATTATTCAGATCTCATTGTAGTGAGTTCCTGGATGCAATATCCTTGCCTTGAATGGAATGTCTTGACCAACAGTGGACCTTCCCATCTTTAGGTTCTTATAAAAATCTTACCGCCCCCTCTTCCTCAAGGTTCCCTAAGTCTTAGGATGGGGAGAGATTAGGATGGCCTGATGCTGGGTGAGCATTACCAGGTTGTGGTATGAAGTACCAATCTTTTTTAAAAAAGGTATAGCTAGCAAATGCCAGAGATCTTTCCAAAAGATCTTCATTACACTGTACCCTACTATCTTAGCTGGTATGCAGTTAGACCTCTATTATGTAAAGGTTCTATGTTGATGGATTTGGACAACTATTCACAGATGGAAAATACTTAGAAAAAGTTTCATCTGAACATGTACACACTTTTTAGTCATCATTCTCTAAATAACACAGTGTAATATTTGTTCCTCTTCCTCTCTCCCTCCCTTTTCTCTCCTCCCTCCCTCCTCCCTTCCTTCCTCCCTCTCTCCCTCCCCCCTCTCTCTTTTCTTTCTTTCTTTCTTTCTTTCTCTTTCTTTCTTTCTTTCTTTCTTTCTTTCTTTTTTCTTTCTTTCTTTCTTTCTCTTCTTTCTTTTTCTCTTTCTTTTCTCTTTCTTTCTTTTTTTTTTCTTTCTTCTTTCTTCTTTCTTCTTTCTTTCTCTTTTTTTTTCTTTCTTCTTTCTTTCTCTCTTTCTTCTCTTTCTTCTTTCTTTTCTTTCTTCTTTCTTTCTTTCTCTTCTTTTCTTTTCTTTCTTTTTTCTTTCTGTCTTTCTTTCTTTCTTTCTCTCTGTCTCTCTGTCTCGCTCTCTCTCTCTCTGTCTCTCCTTCCTTCCTTCCTTCCTTCCTCTCTTTGATCTTCCTATGTGTAGGTTTGCTTTGAACTCATGATTAATATCAGCCTCCTGAGTGCTGGGGTTACATGATTACACCACCATGCTCAGTACAACAACAATTTATATAACATTTGTATCATATCAAATGTTGTAACTAACCTAGAGATGATTTAAAGCACATGGGAGGCTGTATGTAGGTCATTTACAAATATTATACCTTTTTGTTTCAGTGTTGGGCGCAAATCCAGGGACTTCCACATACCAGGTAAATGCTTTATCCCTGATCTATCCAGACCCCTACTTATTCCATGGTTTGTAAGAGACTTAAGCACCTGTGCATTCTGGATTGTCCTGGAAACAACCCCCCAAGGAAACTGAGGGACAACTGAACTTTGGATTTATTTTGAGGTAGTGTTCCAGGGCATTCATCACTCTAAAACTGTGATGAGTTCAGGGCCTATCACCAGACCCTTCAAAGCTTTAACCTGATCTACTTTAAGATATGTTTTGCATTACAACTTCCGATGCATATTCATACATAAGATTCCAAAGAATAATATTGCTCTTCAGTATCTAGGCAGTACTTTTGACAGTTTTTCTTTCTTTCCTCTCTGTCTTTCCCTCTTCTTTTTCTCCTTTGCATCTCATTTCTTCTCTCTCATTGTTTAAAAATCTTGGATTTTGGACTAAATGGACTTCCCCCTATCATGAGCTGTGTCTGTAGTTTGCAGACACTGAGAACCTATTCCAGGCTACTTGCCCATGCAAAGCTGGCCTGGGAGTTCCTACTTCTTGCCTTTCCCTGAAGTTCATTTCACTTCCTTTGCTGTCAGGGCTTGGCCTCCACCCCCAGCCGGCAGTCAGACCATTCAGTCCTTATCAAGCTGTTGCAAACTCCTCTGGCTCTGCCTAGACTGTATTGGGGAGTTGGAGATGCAGGGAGTGGGGCTGGTCCACACTGTGCAGGCTCTTGGCAGGGCTCCCAAGGAGCTTTACTAAGTGGCAGAGGTCATGCTGCTGAGGTGTTATTGAATGTGCCACCGAAAAACACTTGCATATGCACTCTTTTTTTTTTTTTGTAATGGAGTAAATAGTTGATTTGAATTCTGGCTGCCAGGGTTGTAAAATGACAAAGGCTCCTAAGCAGCAACAATGTTCTAGGAAAGACCCTCTCTGATCTCCTGTGTGTGAAACACTTTCTTAAAGCGATTCTGCCTCCCTTAGATCCTTTGCAGCCCCATGCTGAGTTTTAGCTGTCTACTCCAGGTGCCTTTTCTCTGTTCCAAAGCTCCTCATCCTCTATGCTTCACCATCATGGATCCTTTCGCCAATTAAATGAAAAGACAAATTCATTGGTATATGGAACTTGTGGTAGTACTGTCAAAAGTGTGTGGTTTGTACATGTGGTAGATATCTGATCTACTGTTTAAAATTGCAGCAGAGAGGGTAGGTATCATGCCCCTAAGCAACCTAAGTAATAAGCAATCAGCACTGGCTAAGCCAAATATTGGCAGCATAAAATGCTAGGAAGCCATAAAAAATGAAGAAGCACATCGATATTCACTGAAATTTGTCTACAAGTCATTTTACTTTTTTATTGCTAGGGACAGAAACTAGGGATGTGTGTGAGGTAAGCATTCCACAACGAGCTATATACCAGCCCCTTACAATAATTATAGACAGGGAAAAAAAAGCAGGCTTCAGAGCAATGTCCATAAAAGAATTCCATCTTTATTTCTGAAAATACAAAATACATGTATATAGACATATATGTACAACACATAGACACATATCCATAGAAAAAAGTTGGAAAGTTTTACACTGATATATTTATATTCACATTTACTTTTTTAGATTATCTGAAGCTTTGGCAGCTTTTGCAGTGGATTCTTTTTTATTTTTAAATCTTCTTTTTCACATTTTAAAATATTTATTTGATTATTTTCACTTTTTTATTTTTAAAGATTTATTTATTTATTTATTGCATGTGTGTCTGTGTCTGTGTATCTCTGTGTGTATCGCAGGACACTATGTGTGCTTGTGGAGGTCCAGGGGTAACTGCGGGAATCACTCTAGATGGCTTTCCTCCTGTTTGCTTTGCTCTGGAGTTTCCAGGCTCCACCTTCCAAGATCAGAAGCATAGGCTGCCACCATTATCTCCTGGCATTTTTACATGGCATGAACTAGGACCTTCTGCTTGCTAGGCAGAGGCTTAACCCCAAACCATCTCTCTAGCCCTTTTTGTTTTGTTTTATTTGAGATAAGGTCTTGCTTTGTAGCTTGGAGTGGCCTAGAACTCACTGCTAAATTTATTTTTCAGTTCTGAATTGACAAATAAAGATATATATATATTTAAGATGGAAATGTAATGGACATAGTTTTTGAAAGGACAAAAGGTTTTAATCTTGAAAAAAGTCTACTTTGTCATGCAAAATTGTACTTATTCTAGGCATTTCTCTCCTTTGTATGCCAGTCCACACCCCAGTCTTCTTAAACTTTCAAAAGATTTCCTACTCTTTTTTTAAATTTTTTTTATTATTATGATTATTATTTATTCAACTGTGTGCATGTGCGTGCGTGCGTCTGTGTGTGTGTGTGTGTGTGTAGAACCACGGATGAATTCGCGAACCACCATGGACGCCTCCACCTCCTCCTTCTGCCCCGGGATTCACAGGCTCCGCCCTACCAGGACCAGAAACGCAGCACCCCCCCCCCCCCCCCCCCGCTTCTGCCTGGCATCTATACATGGGATCTGGGATCCGAACTCAGGACCTTCCCCCTGCAGGGCAGAGGTTTAACCCCTGAGCCACCTCTCCAGCCCCAACTTCCTTCTCTTATAAAGAAGGTTAAGTCAAAAAGTTTGCATAGTGGTTTATATACCTCTAATTTCAGCACTTTAAGACCAGCCTGAAGTATAATTATGAAACTTTGTCTTGAAAAAGAAAAACAAAAGCAATGATCAAACCAAACAAAAATAACAAAAAGAGAAAAGTCTATTTTTCCCCCCAGTGGTGGGGATGGAATCCAGGGCCTCACATATGTTAGTTAAGTGTCTGTCTCCGACCTGTATCTCAGATTCAGTAAGTTGAATCTTTATCTGGAAATGTTTAATTAATGCATTTCAAGGCAAAGGCCTCGCTTTTGCTTTTATCTTCTTGGCCATGCTCTTTGCTCTGATGGATTTAAGGAGCTATGTAAACTATGCCCAGATGTTGCTAGTCACTTCCTTGGCAGAGAGGCAGGCTATAAGCTCCTCTGTCTCTGGAAGACAAGTCAAAGAGCTCATGTGATCTGTATTCTGAAGCTAGTTTTTTCAAGCCAGTAGTCAATTCAAGCATGAAAATGTTTGTTAATAGACAGGAACAATTCCTCACTCTAGCTAGTCCTGTTCTGTTTACAAAGTTCACTCACGGGAATGCTGTTCTCTCAAGCCCAGCCAGGCAAGCAGGGAGGGCTGATGTCCAGCAAGTGAGGGCATTTTTATTCCCAGTTTACAGATGAGGAAACCAAGATTTACTGAGGTACAACAACTGGCCCAAGTCCCCCTTGGGCCCACCTTCCTGACTGTTGCAGACAGGATCCATATACTGGTTTCCTGCGCTGGTTTATTCTGGATCACTGAATTCTTTCTGGAAACAGGGAAGCCATAAAATTGTTTGTTTAACTGGGTACCTTCAAAGCAAAAGGTGCTAAGTGGATGAGCCCCAGGGGAACAGGATTTTGATTCTTTCAGGCAAATGCAGCCTTATGATCATGATAGATATAACCAAACTTTCTTTCTCTCTCTCTCTCTTTCTCTCATACACACACATTGGAGTATCAAATAAGAAAGAAAAATGGAACATAGTTACAATGGCTATAATTTATTTAAAAATATTATAGTATAGACACAAAAACAAAAATACTTGAATATTCTTGTACATTTTCCCTCTCAGATTCATCATCTCCCGTCTCAGGAATACAAAGTCAAAATGGGGAAACTACTAGTAATCAAAGAGGGACATACTTCAGACTTCTTTAAGTGTTTTTGCTTTCTGCATTTTGACTAACATTCTGAACCTAAAAGTGGGTTTCAGGGCCATTGAGATGACTCATTAGGTAAAGGTGATTGTCTCAAAGACTAATGGCCTGAGTTCACATCTCAGAACCTTTGTGGAAGGAGAGAACATTCCTGCAAGTTGTTCTCTGACCTGCACGCGCGTGCGTGTGCATGCGGCACACACACACACACACACACAAAACACACATACACACACACACACACACACACACTATGGTATACACATATCCACATTCATAAACACAAGATAAATAAATGTAAAAAAAACTTTTAAATGATTTTCTTAGTGAAATTGTGCCCATTCTGATTGTCTTCTTGTAATCATGTTAGACATAGGGTTTTATTTATAATTATTGGATTTATGGGACACGATCTCATTGTAACCTAGGCTGGCTTTGAGCTCCTTATCTTCCTGTCCCCTATACAATGCCCATCTTAAAATGTGGAGAGGTAATGGTAAAATTAAGGTATTTTGGATATGCAGGCTGCTCAAAGCCCTTAGAGTCACTCCCCACCTTTGTATTAACAGTGTGTTAAAACAGCCAGACCTGTCCCTGGGCCCCGAGAAATGGCCTTGGGTACCGCCAGTAAATCAGAATTGTTCATTACATGACATACTGTTCAGGAAGCAGTGTCTTCTCTAGAGTATTCTTGCAGCTCCCTCAAGTAAAGCTTTTGTGCAAGGTATGACTAGAATTCCTTGGAGGGGAGAGGCTTTTACCAAGCCTACAGGACAGGTTGAATTAACTGTTCCCACTTCTTCACAAGTTACTGGTTTCATAAATTCCCCATCTATAGCAGAAATTGAACAATATTTCCTTTACTATTTCCCATCCCTACTCTCCAGTCCTTGGAGCTTGAACCCAGAGCCTTCCACATACTAGACAAACGTTCTACCACTAAGCTACACCCCAGGCCTCTTTACTATTTTTAATCTACTCGCTTTATGCCCTGCTGTTGAACACATATCTTTTGTTGAGACTTCAACATATCTTATCAAAAGTTTTTTTGGGGGGGAAGGATGAGAAACTAGATGGATATTGGAATATAAAAAACAACTTACCTGTTCGTTTACTTTTAACTATTTTGATTAACATGTGGCCTTGAGGGATATCTAACAGCCTCGTGTGTCTTTGAGCTGCAGAAGTGTTGGTGCCTAGGAAGCTCTCAGCCCCCATGGCTCAGGGCAGGGGGCTTACTGGATACCCTCGTTGCATGCACCTTGCCACCCACCACCCTGCACTACTACAAGGCTGTTTCATGCTTCTGAGACTGGCTACATGGTGTTCTTCCCCTATCCTTTCATTCTTTACCTTGGTTAATTCATTGCTTTCTTTCAATATCCAGCTCAAACATTAACCCTTTTAGGATTCCCAGGAGATTCCTGTCACCTCCTCCTCTGGTCTCACAGAAGTCCCTTGCTTCCTCCCAGGACACAGTGAGCTCACCTCAACCTCCGTGCCTGGCATATGGCCCTGCAATGACTTGGACCCTTTCACTATATATAACCTCAAGAGCCCAAGTAGGGGGACTATGTCTCAGTCCTGGCACTTAGCAGGCTATCAGAATGTGCTAGATAAACGAATGAATAAATCAGGAAATAATTAGCCAGTCGACAGTAAAGCAAGTGAAAACGCAGGGGTCAGTGGACGGCAGTCTCCAAGGGTCTGAGGCTAGCGAACCTTAATTATTTCTTGTAGTCGCTGGGTTTAAAATGATTTTTTAAGCCTAAGAGTATCACAGTTGGTTTTTTTTTTTATGAGAGGCAATAGGCTAGTTAATTGTGAATGCTCTGCTTTGCCTATTATTAGAGGGAAAAGAATCCTCTGGAAAGAGTTTCCACTTAAGGATGCTGTGCCAGTCATGGGCATCCCTCTGGCATCCATGGGACAGATTGCACTGGTAGTTCACAGAGCCCTTGCAACTCTGGACTTTCCTCCTAAGCTGAGCCCTGGATAGAGAGCAACAAATGACCCGAGGAGAGCCCCCGACTGTGAGATCTGGCCTAATGAAATAAATGATTCCCAGCAGAGCCTGACCCTGCAGAATGTAATTCTTTCTGACCACACTGTGTAGATAAAAATAATTTAGTGATTTCCTCCTGCTGCACTCCTAGGCATAAACCAAGAAATCTGCAGAGTGGCTGTTGTGATGCTACTGTACAACTGTAAATATTTAATTTTCTTGCATTCCTAGCAGTGTTTATCTGCGGGAATAGGTCCGGTGCTTTGCGTGGGGGGGGGAGGGAAGGAGATAATTCTGCATGGGTAGAACCAACCCGTGCATTGCAGAGTATTTAGCACCTCGGAGCCAATCAACACCTGTTACCATGACAAGCTCAGAAAGCACACTTTCAAATGTCTCCAAGGCAAGAGCCATCTTGAATTCTGTGATTCTAGCTAAAGCTGGTTTGAATTCTTCTCTAGAAGAATCTGGGAAGGGGGTTGGATTTTAAGAGGACAAGATGAAGGAGTTGAGACACTCAATTAAGGCCTGTGTGTGGGGGGGTAGGCAGAAGTCCTGAGGGCTGGAAGGATGACCGAGCAAGTCCCAGCAGAGGGAAAGTGAGCTCATGGTGAGTTGGAGCAGAGGTCCACTTGATTCAGAGGTACAATAAACGAGCACAGTTGGCAGGGTATACTAAAGGCGTCAAGAAAGGGCTGAGGGTGTGACTCAGTGGTAGAGGGCTTGCCTGGCTTGCTCTGGGCTGGATTCCCAGCATTGCACAAAAAGAAAAACCAGCAAGGGGACCATGAAGGCGATTCAGTTCTGCAATGCTTTGAAAGTTCAAGGAAGGACCTAGCCCTGCTCCCGGCTTTGACTTTAATGGAAGCATCACCGCCATCACTATGCTGGTCACAACCTGCAAATAAGGCCCCTGCAGAGAATTCCTGTCTCTCAGAGCCACTTCAAAGGACTTTAGTGTTACTAAGGGGGAAGGCTCTAAAGCCAAAGTTGGGGGAGGGGAGGGAGAAAGAAAGGGAGGGGGAGGGAGAGATCTGCTGACATCCTAAGTAAAGAAGATAGTGAGTCCAAAAATCATCTCCCATCCCTTTGACTCCATGGCTGGACCACCTTGAAGCCCTGGGTGAAGGGCATCAACGGGCAGATTGTCGTGAGCTAGTGATTTCTTTGTCTCATCCTTCTCTCTTACTTGAAATTTATTCTGTCTTTCTCTGCTGTTTGCAACTTTCAAGCAGTCTTAAATCCTTTTACAACAAGGCCGGGTGTAAATAAATAAAGCACAGAAATAAAATCCGAGGCTGCTGTTGTCAGCGATGCCAGACTGGGTACAAGGCTTTTGGCTCTGATCTAAAGGGAAGGTGGTGCTCCGAGAAGATGGGAGCGGAGGATGAAGGAGGAGGGGAAACTTCACAGCGCCTTGGAGAAGGGCTGGTTCTGGGTCTCCTGCGAGGTGCTGGTCTGTCAAGTCTCTGTGTCTTTGTCTTTAAATTGGAGGGTAGGGGGGCTGGAGAGGTGGCTCACCCAGGGGTTAATCCTCTGCCTTGGAGGCAGAAGGTCCTGAGTTCGGATCCTAGACCCACGTACAGACGCCGGGCGGAAGCGGGGGCGGCCTGCGTTTCTGATCCTGGTAGGGCGGAGCCTGTGAATCCCGGGGCAGAGTAAACAAGGAGGAGGTGGAGGCGTCCATGGTGGTTCCCGAATTCGTCCGTGGTTCTACACACACACATACACATGCGTACACACGCATAACTGAATAAAAATTTAAAAAAATATATAGGAAACTCCTATATTAAAAAAAATAAATTGGAGGGTAGGGGAACGGCAGGACGGCTCAGTGCGTAAAGACAATGCCTATGTGCAAACCTGGAGACCTGAGTTTTTCAGTCTCTGGAAGGGAGAATTGCAGAAGTGAAGAAATGATTTCTGAAAGTTGTGCTATGACCTCTACACATGCACTACAGCTTGGATTCTGTCTTTTTTCTCAAATAAATAGATATTAAAAAATAAACTATATTGAAATACTAATAAAAAATGTAAAAAAAAACTATATTGGGTAGGAGGATGGTAAGGGCTGTTGCTCAGTGGTAGAGTGAGGCCTTGAGAGTGGGGTTCAATAATCAGCAATGCTGAAAAAAAAAGCAGGTGAGATCTGCTGGAGGGTTTCAAGGTCCCGCTATTCCTAAGCACTTGGTCTCTTCCTGTCTTTTCTTTCTCAATGCAGCTAACTGCTTTCCTGCCAATGGAGTAGGGCAGGCAGGACTCTGTGATGAGCATGTGTTTGTGATGATAAATATGAGTCATGCTGGACGAATAAGAAAATTCTTTTGCCCCCTCCCTTCTACACAAAAGAAATTGGAGTGCTACTTATTCAGGGCTAGAGAAAAAAACCAGGATTTTATTGACCAAACTTCCATTGTGAAGTGAGATTAAAATACTGGCTTTTTATAGTTGTCTGATGAGCTGGTAAATTTCCCTTTACTAAAAAAATTCTGTTTTAGAGAGCAGTATCATCTGTTTATGCAGGATGCTAACCATAACAGTGTGTTCACCATACATAATGACCAAAATATTATTATTATTGTTATTATTAGCATGTATACAAGAGATGGAAGGCACTATGAATGTTTTGGGACATTTTTTTTCTTTCTACTTAAGATTTTAGTCCTATTTGGTCATGTCTAGTCTCACAATCCCATAATTACTATTCTAATTTATATACAGAATGGCTTACACACCTGTGGCTTTTAGTACCAAACATTCCAGCAGGTGTTCTCCCATAGAACTTCTTATATTTCGTCCAAAGATCTTGTTAAAAGATAGATTTGAATTCAGTGAGTTGATGTATTTTAATTGCACCTTTTTATTTTCCTGTGATTCTAATGTTTGGACATTTTACAGCCTGTTCTACCTGGGGCTAGAATTCCTGAAAAGGGAAAAGGACTGGCTTGAAAGTATACCTGGCGTGTGTAAGCCCACTACCCGCAATCATTTCCTTTTTCAGCTTTTACATTCTGGGCCACTGTTTCCCACCCTTGTCACCTCCAGGTCTGGTCCCAGGCGATGAGGGTAACCCCTGTACTTAGAGCTTGCTGTGATAATTCAATCTAGCCAATTCTAACCCAGTTTCATGTTTCCTGACTGTTGCTTTCTACAGAAGCCTCGATAACAGTTTCTGTCTACATTTTCTCCTTCTTTTGTCCTTACCTTGTAGCAGGGCAATTGCTTCCCCTGCATGAGTGGTGTGCCCCCACCTCTTGAGGGACTATGTAGAAAAACTGTCTTTATAATGACTATCAACTCCTGACTTACTAGAGCCCACATTCCAGAATAAATAACACTTGGGGACAAAGCCTGATGTACCAACGCCACCCTCTGATAGCAGGCTTTGATTTTGGTGCCATCACTGATGTACTCTCTACAAGAGAAAAACGATGACGTGGCTAAGGTTACTCTTTGGGGTCTTGGGGATGACTGCCAGTGTTCCTGCTTCACATTCCATCCAGGAAGGTTCATGTAACTCACTAGATAGAAGTTAAAGGAAGATCTGCTATGTAAAAGAATTAGGTCTGAGGCCTTTGAACTGTAGCAGCAGAAGTGATAATAGAGGAGACTGGGGGCCCAAAGACAGAGGTTAGAATTTTGCAGATTAGTTTGTACTGAACCCTGCTGAGCCATGGGAGACACAGGCCCTCGATACCACACAGGCATCCACAAGACGCCCAGTCAGGAGGCCTCAGGGAAGAAGTCTTTGAATCCCAGCAAGCTATTGTCCCCACAGCAAGATGCGGCCCAGGTAGCAATCAGCTTTTCTGTCTAGAACTCCATGAGAGCCCAAATCATATTCAGGACACGGATTAGGGAAGAGGCTAGACTGGACCTCAAAGTATCTGGGTTCAAGGACAGAGTACTTGCTTCACCCCAGGATGTCATGGTTTTCCATGTCTAACTAATTAAAGCAAACCCTGATTAAGAACTATCAATTTAAAGTACTTCACGCCCTTAGCTGGGCTAATCCCCACAACTCTATGTAGAAGCTGCTAGTGTAAATCCTTATTTTCAAGATGAGTAAGCAAGCCCAGAGAGGCTCAGCAGCTCACACAAGCTATTCATTAACTGGTGGGGTCACTGTGATCCGAATGCTGTACTATGGAGTCTTTATCACATCCCTTCGAATGAGGGCAGTGTTATTCCAGGTGGAGGCCCACAGTTCTGCAGAACAGCATCGGTACCAGCAGGAAGCAGATTGCTTCACCCAGTTCACCTGCTGAATCAGTCTTAGGGTAGAGCCAGGATCCCATGATTTATAAACCCTCTCCTTAATTCTACCCCAAAGAGAATACATCTGTACATCAAAAGTAACCTTGATGGGAACTCTTTCCCATCTTTCCTTCCTTTCTTCCTTCTTTTTTGTTTTTCTTTTTTTGTTTGAGACAAGGTATCATGTGACCTAGGCTGTCCTCAGACTCATGAAATAGTCTAGGATAACCCTGAATGTATGATCCCACCTCTCAAGTGCCAGGATTACAGGAATGTGCCACCACAAGGTGCTTCCATTTCTGCCTGGTGTTTTTATGTGGGATCTGGAAGCTGAATTCAGGTTCTTCTGATTGAGAGGCAGAGTCTTAACCCCTGAGCCATTTCTCCAGCTCTCCATGCCTTGTTTATAGTCTATTCTTTTGTGTGTGTGTGTGATTCTGTGGACCTGAACCCCAGAGCACTGCAGGTGCTCTAATAATGAGGTGGTTAAGGAAGTTGGCATTCTTTGGTAAACTTGGCAGACATGTTGGTCTGGCAAGTGAGGACCGTCCCTCTCTTAGAAGTCCTGTAGATACGGTGTGGCCATTTTTCTTGCCTCTGGTATTGGTATGAGCTTGCCTGACAAGCTGGAGTAAGAATTGTAACCAGACAGTCATAAGAAAGAATAAAACTCCTTGTTCCCTCTAAAGTGTTTGGTTGTGAATTTATCAGCAACATGCAGGCAAAATGACAGTTTTCTCTGTTATCGAACTGCAGTGGTAAAACTGTTGCTGTCAGCATGCTTTTCAACATGTTCCCTCATCTCATGCCTAGGGGTGGAAAAAGAATGGTGGTGACAAATTGACTACAAGCACCGACCAAATTCTGCAGTGACACCTCAGTCCTTTCTCAGCCAAAGGAATCTTTCCATAAGTGGGTCTACTGCTTGCTATAACTTGAGTATCCTGATCCGTCACTAGGATCCTGAGACACAAGGTGGTGTGTGTGTGTGTGTGTGTGTGTGTGTGTGTGTGTGTGTGTGTGTAGCTCGGGAAGGGGAAGAGTACTGTGGGTACAGCATTTCTCTAGCATGTGCCTGCCCTGAGTACCCCCCCAACACAAATGCATATACACAAAGCATAGGCAGAGACACTCCTCCAAAAGAAAGTGAGAAGAGAAAAAATAATAGGATGTGAATAAGGAAGAAGGAAGTCTCAGGGGGCACATATGACAACCCTAAACCATCTGTGGCCCATCCTGTCCTAAGCCACTGTGAAATCTCCCCTTCAATCAGGAGAAGTGAATATAGGCAGAAGTTAAATGGATTTAAAAAAAAGATAAAGAAAAAAATATAATGCTAGTTTCATTATATAAATTAAAATCCCACTGGGACATGTCAGTAGTTACTCTTCATATCTGTGAGAAGAAATTTCAATAAAAGGGTGTAGGTGGCAAAATGAAAACCTGCACAGACCTCGTTTTTCCATTATTCTCTCAGTGTGCTTGGAGACTTCAGAAAAGACAGGTTCTTTTATATGGGGCCCAGTTGTTTTCTGATCCTTTTAGATTCTGACTCAGAAAAAAAAATCAAAGTGAGTCCTCATGTATCTTAATTCTGACACTGTTTTCAAATTATTTGTCTATTAAATTTTTCGAAAAACCCCAAACTACAAAACATTAAGTGTATAATAAAGACTGTAGAAAATTCAGATGTGAGTGAGAAAAATCACCCAATCTCCATAACATTTTAATTAAAAAATACATTTAAGGGACTAAGGATATAGCTGAGATGGTAAGTGCTTGCCTAGCAAGCTCAGGTTTTTGAGTTAATTCCCAGCCCTGCATGAATGAGACAGGGTGGTACATGCTTTTGTAAATCCAGCATCTGGGAGGTAGAGGCATGAAGATTAGGAGTTTAAAGTCATTGGCTACATAATAGTAACACCTTGTCTTTTTTTATATGTGCATGTTAAAAATATGATTCTACTAAATATCCCCCTGACCTTTTAAATCATATCATGAACATTTCTTCATGTTCTGAGATACTTTTTAAAGAAAAATTAGGCAATACTTAGTATTAATAGGCTGCTACCGTTTGGTATTGAGATTGGTTGTAAGCTTTTGCTATTAGGGATAATTCCGTAAAGAGTATTCTTTTCTTTTTGGGAATACTGTCTCACTCTGTATCCCACCATAGCCTCAGACTCAAGGTAATCCCTCTGCTTCAGCTTTCAGAGGGCAGTGATTGCAGGTATGCGCTTACTGTGGTAAGAAAAGGCTATGTGACGTAATTAGTGAGCAGGTATAACCTATTACAACCTGTAGAAGGCATGTTGCCGTACATGGGAGACAAAGAAACTGGACTGTAAAGGGGGCTAGCAAAAAGTACATAAGACATACCCTGCTGTGCTGTGCTGTGCTGGGAATGGGGACAGTGCCCAGGAACCAGCTGCTTCCTGGCAGAAAGTCGTGGTGTCTTGGGCTTCACTGTACAAGCATTCCCCAACACTACCACACCCACTTAGAGACATTCTTGTAGAAAACCATTTCTGTTTTCTTATATAAATTCTACTGCATCTATGCAGTAAAATGTCTAACATGCAGGAGGCCAATGTGCATATCTATCTGTTGGCTTGGTAGACAGTCTGGTTTGACTCTATCTTACTAAAGCTGGGTATTATTAATTTGTAAACATTTGCCACTTCGTTAGGTGAAAAATATTCTGTGCTTGTTTTAATTTTTGTTTTTGATTACCAGTGTGGTTGAACATTTTTCATGTTAATTGGTCACTTGAATTTCATCTCTTGTGAATTGCCTATTCATACCCATTCTGCAATTAGTATATTCCTTTCTATCATTCATTGGTAAGAATTTCTGTATAAAAGTGAGAACATTGCTATTTTAAAATTAGAAATTAAAAACCATAACTGATTTGACAAAGTATACAACCAAGAACCGTTAATATCAATTGTGAAGTAGTTCTTTTGGTGGGGGAGAAGATATGAAGAACAGTAAAAGTTAAATCACATTAAAAATCTTGATCATAGAATAAATTTGTAATTCAATTTTTAGCATCTCCCTTTCAAACAATTGCAACAATAGCAAATGCTGGGCATAGAAAGTGGCAGGGCTGAATCTGAGTTTGCATGCCGTGCCGGCGCTGTGTAGCTCTTCTACCTTCCTAGTTAATCAGTCTGTAGAACACGCAAGCAGGAAGGACAGTTCTCACAAGTGTCCCACCGCAGTGGCTGCAGATGGGGCAGCACATTTTGTAGAGTTTGTTATTCAGATTGGAGTCTGAATTCTGAGTTCCTGGGCACCCTTGAAATGAACCAAACGATCATAGGGAACCAGAAAAATAGGATCCAGTTTCACCTTCAGAGTAGACAGGCCTGAAGCAGATTTGAGGGAGCCGGGACATGGTCTGTGTTTGCTCCACTTAATTGTTCACAAGAGGCTGTGCCTGAGGACGCCCAAGGGTTTCCAGGAGAGGTGAACAGAGTCACAGACACACATCCCTTCGTACACAGTTATCATTTCTGCTCTTGACATCAGGCGCATCATGTTAAACAATACGAAGTGAGCTACATTCCTGCCCAATCCTGGAATCTTGCGTCAAGGTTATTCCTCTGGGGAATTTTGTATAAAGCAAGTGGTGAGTTCATTAATTCCAGCAGAATGTAATGTTGAGTAGACAAATCTAGCACACCTCTTGTCTGAGCCAGTAATCTAGTACTTCTCTTTCCCTCGATGGGGTTGGTATCTTTAGACCATCCAATGGAAAATTCCGGGGCATCTACCTGTCTGACAGAGCCAAAGCAAATTCTGGGAAGACCTGATGAGGATCCATGGGCAGCCCTATGCCCCTCAAACTTGAGCCAAGCCCCTGTTTGCCTTCCTTCCTATGGTCTTTCTATTTTTTAGACCTTGGCTATAGGAAGTTTTCCTTGGTTCTATGCACATTCCTTCCTTGTCCTTCTTCTGACCCCATGGAAATTCCAGCAAGCACATCCTTACCCGACTCCAACAGTCAACAACAGCCATGACAACAGCATCGCCAAATGCTACTGCAGAAATGCTGGTGGGTCAGGGCCATGGGTGAGGCCATCCCTACCTCTCTCACAAACCAGAGAATGGGCAGTCATCTGACACAAGGGAGAGAGGACACAAGAGAGAGCCACAGAATGAGAGTCAGGGCATGAGTCACCTCAAATCTCTGATTGTTGGCTTCCACCTTGGTTTCCAGCTTCTATGCAGGAAGCAGAAAAAGGTGAGGAGCTGAAGGTTGGAACCCAATATGTACAAGGGACAAGGGAGGTAGAGACAAGGGTCCTGAGGTGAGCTGCTGAAGTGATTCTAGTCAGTTGGCCTCAGGGTCACCATCACCAGTAACTGCTCCAAAACCACTGAGCTGTGCTGCCACAGTGGCTGGCAAGCAGCTCTCCTTCCCAGCATCCCGCACTTCTTACATAAGGCACAGTCACGTCTGCAAGCCTTGCTATCTGGCAATGTGGTCTTGTCCTAGGCTGGAGGGAAGAGAAAATGGACATAGGACACAGACTGGGTACCAGCTGGGTGTCTTTTTGTGGAAACTGTGAACATCCTAGCTAGAGGGGAGAACACCCAGAGGAAAGCCCAGGGGCTGCCTGGCAGCCTCATCCACACGGTTCTGCCTGTCAGACACAGCCCACAGTGTCTATTTGCCCTTTCGCTGCTTCTTAGCCTGGGGCAACATGGCTGGGGACTTCCTACAACTGCCACTGCAGCTCTTCCTTTGAGACCCAGCTGGCTTCTGGGAAACTCTTCACAATGAGAGGTGGGCAGCCTACTACTCTAAGCTACAGTGCTCTTAGAAGTGATAAGCTCTCTCTCTTTTTAGATGTGTGTACATATGCACACGCTTACAAGCTGTGTTCTAATTTATCTGCATATGCCACAGCATTGTTCACCACTAGTGTATTCCACTTATCACAATTCACTGTGATGTCAAAACACAGTTTGACTTGGTCAATGATTCTACCTTGTCCTCAGACACTAAGAAGGCAGAGCTGGGATATCTCTCTCTCTCTCTCTCTCTCTCTCTCTCTCTCCCCTCTATGTCCATTTATTTTCCAAATTTATTTATTTGGAAGAGAGAAATGAGAGAAACAGAGAGAGAGAGAGAGAGAGAGAGAGAGAGAGAGAGAGAGAGAGAGAGAGAGAGAGAGAAAGCAGGTGTCTGTGTGTCTGTCTGTGTGCACACTCTGATGCAAGAGAGAGATCAGAGGTTTGGAAATTGGTTCTTTTCATCATGTAGGCTATGGCGATGGAACGCCAGTTGCTGGTTCTGTATGTGAGTGCTTTTACCGTTAAATCTTCTCACTCGTCTGGTGTCTTGTATTTAAAGCTGAGTCTACATTAAGACACGGATTCCAGGTCTGGAAGCTCTCTTTTGGCTATGCAACTCTGTATCCTTTCGCACTAGAGTCTCTGCCAAGCAGAGGGGCTAAAGGTTCTGCTACACAATCAAGGTTTAAATCCTAATTCTGCCACGTGCTAATGGTTGTTCTCTGGCCAAATTCTTTTACTTTCTGTGCCTCAATTACCTAATCAACCCATTGAGAATAAGGAGAATTACTACTGTGATGACTATAAATGTTACTGCTATGAAATGCTTAGAAACTACCCTGGCACAAAATATGCATTCAATTATCATTTGATAACATTTGTATTATTATTCAATAAATAACAGATGCTATTATAAATAAAATGGGGTGGGAATTTGGACTGAATCATACCTCAGGTCTTTGCATCTCTAAAATTCCAATTTCATGAGGTTATGGGAGACTCAGTGATCTCTCCGTGGACCCTTTAGAAAAGACCAGTCAGAAGAGAGGCCACAGAGAATTTAGGAGAGGCTAATTTCTGGATTGTATATTGTGCATTTTGCGGCAAAGACTGTGTGTTTGGGGTTGGCACAATTCATGGCAACACAGAGGCTTTGTGGCCTCCTGTGAATTCCTGTGAATGTTGAAAAACATGGAGGCCAGACCTCTTTGTTTTGCTTGTCTGTGGAGGTTTCAAGCTCCCCTGTCTAAGCTGCTGTTCTCTTATGCTCGGTTACAAGCTACCAGCTTAGTGCTCCCCAACTCTTGAGATCCCCACGGGTACCTGACTCTGAGGCTGAGTTGGGTGGAAAGGGAAAAGTCACTCTTGCTGAAAAGACTGGATTTTGGAACTGGAAGATGTAAGGCTTCATCTCTGCTTGATGGACATGGACATTTAGGTTTAAAGTCTTAGTTTCCAGGATCACTGTGACAAAGTACTATAAGACTGGCTCAAAGCAAGAAAATCAAGGTATCAGTGGGGTTGGTTCCTTCTGGGACTCTGAGGATTTGTTCTAGGCCTTTCTTCTGGCATCTAATGTTTCCAGAAGTTCTTGCTGTTTCTGGGCTGGTACATGCACTAGTCTGACCTTTAGCTCTTCAGGTGCTCTCCTTTCTGTGGGTCTCAGTGGGGAGATCTTCTCCTCTTTCCTCCTCAGCTGTCATTCATTTCACAACACCTGCAAACTATCTTTCCAAATAACAGTCACATTCATAAGTAGGGAGTGGACTGGATTTGAATACAATTCAACCCACTCATTACACACACAGGGTAAACCAAGTTCAGAAAGTTTTGCCACCAAGGTGTGTGTATGTATGTGGGAAGGTTACTGGTCCTGAGACAAGTTGTAAATACTAACAGATGGAATTCACCACCATTAGACTCCTCCATATCTACATTTTCTACTCCAGAGCCAGCTGGGTCTGCAGGATGGTTATGGTCTGAATGTCTTCCATAGGCTCATGAATTTGAATATTTGCTTCCCAGCTGGTGGTGCCATTTGGGAAGGTTGTAGCATTTTAGGAGGAGGGGGTATGCCTTGAAGTTTGGTAGCATGGCCCCAATTCCTCCCTGTTTTTCTCTCTCTTTCTTTCTCTGCCTCCTGATGACTGCCTCAATGTGAACCAGCCTTCTGCTTTGGCCAACACACCTTCTGCTCTGTGTTCTTTGCCATAATCAATGACATCCCCTCTGAAACTGTAAGTCAAATAATAAATCCTTTCTCTTTTAAGCTGCTTAGGTTACAGTATTTTCTCACAGCAACAGAAAAGTAACTGTAATAAGCACTATGGGGAGACTGAATCTCCATATCTAGCATTCCAATAAATGCTGCTTTGTAAGCTTTTTAAAAAGTCCACTGAATCCCTCCTTGCTCTTCGGATGGTATGGCTGTCTTCTCCCACGGGGCGTGTAGCATCCTCTTTGGAAGGAAGCTGTTCTCTGAATGTGAAGCACATACCTGCTTCTGACTAATCAGAACAGGACTGGTGAGAAACTTTAATTTCCTGCTCTGATTAAATTGTAGCACAGGACGTTGCCGGCATTACACATCCACCCAAACTCCCAATCAGTGAAGAAATCATTTAGAAGCATGGAGAAGGCAGCAACAGCAGCGCTGGAAGCAGGTCTGTTTGGCCTGGGAAGTCATATATCTGAGGAAGTGTAACATAGTACCAGTTCTTGGGTAGAATGCAAGGAGCCTGCATTTGCCTCAGCATGAAGAAACCACAGCTGAGAAGAGTCTGAAGTGAAGACTGGCAGAGTCAGGCGTGGGCAGATGAGGAGGTATCGTCACCTCTACCTGTCTCTGCAGTATTGAGCTTCATGCCCAGAGGCCAGCATGCACTTAACCAATGGCAAGTGGCCCTTCAGAAAAAGTATTCTGGGAGTGTCTGGAAATGAATTTGTATGAATACCTGAACAGGACAGAAGCATAACAATGCCCAGCCCTCAGGAGATGATCAGTCGTGACTGTGGTTGAATGAACATGTCATGCATGAGCCTCTAACTCACTAGGAACTTGCGAGAGACCAAGAATGATTCCTCTCTGTGTCTCCCTATGCTTGTGGCATTGTGGGCCACGAATGATCAAGCAAATAATCCAGCAGATTCATCCCACTGTGGCAGCCTCCACTTGGAATCCGTGGCTGAGACCATTATATCATGCCTCCCCCTCTTCCAACAATTTAACTATTAACATTTTAAAAGCACTTGAAATCATCACAGCATGAGGTTCTTTTAAATAACAGAGAATGAGTCTTACGCCCCTAGTTACTATTCTCTAGAGAGAAACATTAAGACAAATTAAAAACTAGCAATCTGATTCTGTACCACTCAGATATATAATACAGAACAAGCTTTTTTTTTCTAGTTTGAACATAGTGAAGGGCAATTTGACAGAAGCTATTAAATTAAAATTTGTATCTCTATAACCCAGCAGTTCCTGAAGAAACTGTATAGTCTCACCATTATCAGCAGTGGGGAAAACTAATAACCAAGTGTATTTTATTCATGCAGACCTGAAAGATACCCTGACTGACTGGTTAAGAGAAAAGAGGAGTAGCAGAAGTTATCCATGATACCTACTTTTATTGCTTTTCTCAATGCTATGACAAAAGCTGTTGACAGAAGTAACTTATGGAAGGGCGAGTTTCCTTTAGTAAACTGTGTGAGGTGATATAGCCCACCCTGACAGGGAAGACATGGTGGCAGAGTACAAAGTGACTGGTCACACTTAGTCCCACTGTCAAGAGGCAGAGAGAGACAGACAGAGAGAGAGAGAGAGAGAGAGAGAGAGAGAGAGAGAGAGAGGAAGAATGTTGGTTCTTAGCTTGCTTTCTCCTCTTTCCTTTTTTAATCAATTGGGGTTTCAAGTCCCTGGGATGGTGCTGCTCACACTCAAGGTAGGTCTTCATCCCTCAGTGAAACCTCACAGATATACCTAGAAGATTCTAAATCCAGTCAAGTTGAAAGTGAAAATTAGCCATCATGGTATCATTTATGTTAAAAGATAGAAAAACAGGTGATGTGTTGCATGCCTCAAGCACTTGAGTTGTGGATGCAGGAGGATTGTTGTGAATCTGAGAGCAGGCTAAGGCATGAAGTGAGTTGGAGGCCAGCCTAGATACATGGCAAGATCCTGTTTCAAAAAAAAAATGAAATAAAGAAAAAAATATATGTATGTCAGGCATTTTCTGATATAAACAGAGAAAAGTCTAGAGATATGCACCCCAGACTAACAACAATACTTGTGTAACTGGGATGGGAACTGAACTTGGAGTGTATTTAAAGGCAACTTTAACTGTGTTAATGACCTACATGATGCAAGAGTTACTTTTAAAAAAACAGAAAAATGACAAGAAGCATGTGCATACCACTTGGCTTCACATGGAAACTGTTCCTTGTGAATTTATTATCTCACTGGAGATAAAATGTTAAATTAAAGTGTCTTCTTAGATCTCAGGAAGGAATGCAGACTGTGACGAGAGAATCTAACCGTATTACAAATGTCTGAAACAACCTCACTGAAGAGGGCTGAGGGAAAAGCGCTGACTTAAGTAACTCTGAAATGAGTAGTCTATAAGATTAGAGGCAAAACGAGCTGCTCGTAAGCACTCTACTCTAGTTGATAAAATTGTTTCCCATGGGTTATACTTCTGATACTGCGATACGTGAGCATGGAATGGAACAGTTAAGAAAACAAATGGAGTGCAGTGGAAGCTCCTTAGGACCGCAGAAATTTATTGATAGGCAAGGGCAAGGCCTAGAATGATCCATATGGGAATGGGTTAGAGCTGGAGATATCAGTATGAATTCCTGTTTGCTAACACAGATGCAGGTGGTAACATTCAGAAAGATTTATAGGTATGTGATATTTATTTACAAATATACTACTTCTTTGCTCTTTCAGCCAAGGGAAACAGAAAGCAAAACCACTCAGAGGCAAAGAGCATACCTTGGCCCTAAATCTTGGTTTCTAAGGTTATTCTCAGTAAAAAAAAAACTAGGACGCGTTAGAAAAATAACTGATTTTTAGGCAGGGGCAGGAAATATACAAGATAGTCTGGTACATATTGCAGTGCAGAATGTAAGAAAGTGAAAATAATGCAACAGTAGTAATAAGTAATAAAATCTTGGTAGGTGTATGTTAAAGGGATCAAGGAACCACCTGACAGAGCTTCCTGGGACTCACAGAGAAGCAACCTCAACAACAAAAGAAAGCAGTATTGGATCACAGCCCATAGTCTAAGTTAAAGACACACGAGTCGATATTGACACAAATAAGTAGTTGGGCAAAAAGTAAATCTGGGGTGTTGGGGGATGGCACAACTTATCCTTATAGAAAAACATCAAATAATGGATATCGGCATTCTGCTTCTAAGAAGAGGAAGTGTAGCTCCCACTTCTACATGTGGCTTGTGTGGAGCGGCTCCTTCCGAAGACCATGGCATGGGAAGGGTGGGTCTGGGGCAGTGACTCAGCCTGGCTCAGGTGTGGGAAGGGCCACGCTACCGCGGCAAACTGCTGAGCACTTTCTTCCCTTGACACAGAGTGAGGAAAGTCTCCATTGTCTTTACTTCAAGATCCTCAATTCGAATCTAATCAAGAGCAAAACATTGGGGAAAGTTCCATAGACAGCATGCTACCAAATACTGAAGCAGCACTCCCTCAACTAACAGGATGATAAGAACCAAGGGAGTTTGAGGAGCAGGCACAGCCTAGGCAAGTCTAAGGAGATATAACTACTGAGCACAGGGGGTATCCGGAGCAGAGCTGGACAGGAAAAAGACATTAGGTAAAATCAAGTGCATCCGTATAGACCTATGGGCTTTAATGACTATGAAGTATCCATGGTTTAATGATGGTACCACATTTCCCACATTAATGACAGATGTTAAGAAACAGGAATCTATGTATTCTCATTTTTATATAACTCTAAAACTGTCCTAAAAAGCCTATTTTTAAAGTATCCACTTAAATACACTTTATTTTCTTCTGAAAAATAAAAATAAAAAAGAAGACTAAAACCTAAGCATAGATTTCAAATTGACAGACTATGCATCTCTTTATTTGTATTTGTTTTTAATTTTTTAGGGCATTTTTCAGTTGGGGTATTGCAATTGAATTCAGCAGTTGCTCTGTGGGCATTTGTGGACCAATATCAATCAAAATGGTGCCTATGCTGGGTGAGGACAGATCATTGTTGACCTGGTACATAATCTCTGGTTTGGATGGTGGTGGCGCCTGGGGCGGTCCTTTATTCTGACTGTCTCACCTCATTTAGTCCCTCTACTCCTGCTCAGTGGTTCCTTGCTCTGACTATGCATGCTTGGGCCTAGGACCCCATACCACCTTTTTCCTCTGTCTGAAACATTCTTCCTCACACCACCAGCTTCCACATTTCTATGTAAATATCACTGTATCAGAGAGACCTCAGTGGCTAACACAGCAACCCTCTCTCTCACTCGTTAACTTCCTTGTCCTGCCAAGTGGCTTCATCTTTTATTCTCCTAGGCTAACATATTATCTATGTAGCTGTTTATTGCCTGCTATCCTCAAATAGTAGGCACTTTCCATGAAAAGTAGGTCCTTGGTTTGCTTTTTGTTCTTTGCAATATCACCAATACCTAAAATAGAATAGCAGGCACTCAATACTACCTGAGGAAGGAATATAAGGATGAGTGGTATTTATATTGCAGGAAGGTGAATAATGTGTGTTCTTCAGTAATAATGATCACATTGTATGCATCAGGTTTCCTCTGTTCTTTAATGCTCAGAGCCAGTATGGTGGTGCATGCTTGTAGTCCTAGATATTTGGAAGGCTAGGCAGGACGATTACTTGAACCCAGAAGTCCAGAGCCAGACTGGACAATATGATGAGTTCGTTTTGCTTAAAAAAAGTTTAGAAAGTTACTTGTTTGAAAAATTCCTGAGTGTCCTGATACAGAGTTTATATATGCATAAGTGTATTATTCATTAAACGAATAGCTATTGAGGGGCACAAGGGTTACAAAGATCATAAAAATCCACTTTTTGACTTCAGAAAGCTCCATCTACCTGCCCATTCATCCAATGCTTTTGAGTCCCTGTCACATGCCAGGCCCTGCATGTTTATGACTGACACATCGCCTGTCTTTCTGTCTGGACTGCTAACCCTCCCAATAGGTTACAGGGAACTGAAGAATTTAGCTGTAGATATACCACTGACTTTTTGACCCTGAGAAAGAATCGCTGAGTTTTAAGTATTTGTTTCCTTATTGGCAAGCATGGGTATGAGACCTCTGGCCAGCCCGCCCCACACTGCTTCTGGAAATGTCCAAAGGAGATGGAGATAATCCAAACACAAATGTGCTTTCTCCACTGCGAAGTCTCAAACACATGGAAAAGAGTCTCTGACAGCAAATGTTAAACACAAAACCCAAACCCCACACAAACAAATCCAAACCCAAACTCAAACCTTCTCTTTAGGTCACTTTACAGTGAGTCTTAGACGAGAGG
The DNA here is from genome assembly GCA_023101885.1 of Typhlomys cinereus. NCBI lineage: Eukaryota > Metazoa > Chordata > Mammalia > Rodentia > Platacanthomyidae > Typhlomys > Typhlomys cinereus. Next base: position 144,462 of record JALPQD010000166.1, on the reverse strand, counting down.
CAGCTGCTGCCATGGCAAAAACAATCTTCCATCCTCAAAGATCCCATAGTTGGACAGAAATTAGGACAGTCTGCCCAGCTCTTGTCAAGGTAATCCTACATGGATTAAGTGGACCATCAAGAATCTCTAACATTTGAGTCTAGCTGGAGATACCTCTTCCCACCCTCCAATCCAGCACCCCCAGCTGGAGAGCTGCTGCCTATTGTGAACCGAATGGTGTTCAGACGCTTCAGCAGGCCCTTTTCATTTTTTTTTTAAAAACAAAACCTAGAGTTGGCTGGCTTTGGTCTTAGGAGTTGATGCTTGATCACAAATGAAAGTGATTCTTCAAGATTTACATGCAAGCATCATTGGCTGGGAACTCTTCAAAAGGAAGATACTGTGAATCTTCTAAATGGTAAGAAAAATTAAGGGATGGGGTGGAGGGGAGGGAAAGAGAGAGAAAGGAAATAGAGAAAAGGAAGAGAAAGGGAAAGAAGAGGAGAGAGGGAGAGAAAGAGAGAGAGGATAAATAAAGCAAGGGCAACAGAGCAAGCAATGAGCGAATTCATGTTAGAATAAATATTCTTTCTGGAACCATAATTGGAGCTGAACTCTGGAATTTTCTAGTCTCTGCGTTAACACTCTCCTTTCCTGATAGGATGGAAAATGTCAACATTTACTGAAAAAGAGAGGTCAACAGACAGAGTTGTTTCATTCACCCGTGGAAACAAAGACTCGCTCTTCAGTGCTTTCTCACTTAGAAGGACTAAAACAGTTCCAAATTAAATGTCCCCAAAGAGATTCTTTTTTCCTTGGTCTCTTTCCCCTGGATTGGCAGAAACTGGGCTACAATAACAACACATGAGATGATATGTATGGCATCTGCCAATTACCTTTTTTTATAGCACATGCTCTGGGCCAAGCACTGGGAAACATTGCCACCTGCAAGCAGTGGGAACATTATTTGCAGAAACCTTTGGCCCTGTTTTGGGATATTCCCATGAAGGGTTCAAGACTTTCTATCAGTTACATTGTGATAGATGCTTTCTACTAATATGCTGTCTCTTCCCAGCCACCATCTCTTCCTTTTGCTCTTCTATATCTTCTTTTTCCTTGAGACAGACTCCCCATGTAGCTCAGGCTGGTCTTAAACTTGCAATCCTCGTGCTTCAGTCAATTGAGGTGTTGGGATTATAGATATACACTACCACACTAGGCTTGTATTAGTCTTCGTAAGGCAGGGTTTGGGAGAGGACTCAAGGTTAAAGTGTTTGCCTTGAAAGCAAAAAGACCAAAGTTTGGATCCCCAGATCCTGCATAAATAGCAGGTGGGTACAACGGTCCACAACACCTGTAACTCTAGTCTTCAAAGTAAGAGACTGGGAATCTCAGAGCACACTGGCTAGTAAGACCAGCTCTTTGGGTGAGCTCTGGGTTTGATTAGACATCCCATCTCAAAAAGAATAAGATGATGGAGTGATGATGAAGAATTATTTCCAGTACAATGATGGGCTCTTACAAACATTTGTACATATGTGCACATGTACCTGCATGCATATGTGCACTCACGTGAAGACATAACAAACACATCACACACACACACACACACACACACACACATAGAGGAAAATAGAAGAAAATATGTTAAAGCAAATTTTGTTGCTGGAGCTATAGGACCTTGAAGTCAGAGAGAGGAAGGACCCAATTACTTCTTTTATGTATATTTAAACTTTTTTTACATTATTTATTTAGCATGTGTGTGTGCATGTGTGCTATGCATATGGCATGCCATGGCATGTGTGTGCAAGTCAGAGGACACCTTGTGAAGTGGGTTCTGTCCTTCTACCATGTGGGTTGTGGGGATCCAACTCAGGTTACAGGCTTGTGGCAAGCACCTTTACTTACTTGTGTTTGCTCTTAAGGAAAACTTTGACAGATACAAAAAAAAAAAAAAAAAAAAAGCACAGCACCTCAGAGGTGTTCAAGGATTCAAGGATTCTTAAATTGCTGACCCTGTTCTGTTGATTCCATCCCTTCAGCTGTTACACTGGAAGGCCCATTTCATCGCCGCCCTTTTTTGGCATCTTGCCCTTTCTGTCATCTACAAAGGTGAAGTGGCTTTGAGGGCCCAGCTAGATTCTGGTTGCTGTGCTATTAATGGGATGGTGGTAGGAGTACAGGGACATACACAGCGTTTGCATTGCTCTCACATTAATGAATCAAAACTATGCCAGCAGCCCATTCATTTAATTAGTCTTGATATGGTTTCATGGTAAGAGCTGTTCAAGTTGCCTTATATAATTATTATTTACTGAAACAAGAGGTAGAAATTTGATTAACACTTAAAGCAAGGTCCAAAGACAGAAGAGCTGTTGCGATCTTTTTTGGGGGAAGTTCTGAAGAGGATGGATCAGCAAAAGGGACTACCCAGTGCCTGATCAGTGCCTCCCTCTTCCGTGGAGCTTCCCAGGACCTTGTGAAGAGGTGGCAGATGGTGGTGGTCACGGGACCCTCTGTAGTGCTCTGATACAGGAACTGAACTGGGGACTGTGTGAAGAATAAGGAGGCTGAAAATGTGGATCGACTGTGCACACACCGCTGATTAATTATTTATGTGAACTGTTTACCACGTGTGCTTAATCACCTTGCAGCACAGTAATGAACCAATCTGTCATTAAAACCCCATTGCATTTCCCAGATTAAAACTCTCTGGGCTTCCCTGGGTTTCCTTTGCAGGTGGCAAGGCTGATGGCTCAGGATTTGAAAATAGGAGTGGTTCCATCCTGGCTGGGTCTCTGGTCTCTGGAGACAGAGTGTTTTCAGATCTGTCGGGGAGTTGGTACATCTGTGGCCAAGGCACAGCTTTCTCATTTCTGATCATGCCAAAGCTTTGGCAAAAAGACTGTCCTTGAACTGCTGGGGATCTGGCCTGCTCTGGAGCTGCAGCTCAGGCTTGTGGGCTTCTGTAATTTCCAGGTACCTTGGAGCAGTGGTTACAAGGAGCCAGAAAACACACTGAGGGCTGGGCCTTCCCCAGATGAATTCAATCAGGACCCTGGGAGTGGGGACTTGGCTTCCTGGAAGCTGCAAGCTCAGTCAGGTAGAGGGGCACTGGTTGGAAGCAGGTGCATGTTACATTCGCCTTGTCTTACTTTCTCCCCACCCCTTTTTTTTGTTAGGGTCATCTTTTGCTTCAAAGCTTTTGAGATAGAAGAGACTTGTTCTTTTTAAGCTTGAGTATTCAGGTCATGCTGGCTTCAGAAAATGAACTGAGGGAAATTTTCATCTTCTCCTCTGGTCTCAAATAGTTTGAATAACAAAGGATATATCTAGGTTTTGAAGGCCAGCTCCTGCCCAGTAATAAGAACCACACTTTTTTTTTTAAAGGAGATCTCTTTAATAATCTCTTTCTGATATATTTCATAGTTATCATTCTAGTTAGGTGCTTTTCTTCTTTGGGGGCAATTCTGAGAATTTACATTTTGTCTCTTGATTTTTTTAAATATACTGCCACAAATTTTTCTCGCACAATGCTTTTATAAGTTCTTGTACTTTTCCCAATGGACTATTACATCTTCTTTCTCATTCTGATGGTGCAGACACACATTTCTTTACACATTTCTTTAGAGGCAGTAACAACGGCTAATGCTTTTTAACTACTGACTGTGTGTAACACAATTGGTTCTGACTGGTTTACTTGGAGTAACTGATTTATTCCTCATGGCAATTCAATAAGTCAGGTTTTTTTTTTTAATTTGGGGAGGGAGGAGAAAGGAGGAGAGAGAGAGAGAATATACATGCATGCCATGGTGTATGGGTGGAGGTAAGTGGACAAATTTCTGTCCTTTCACAATGTAGTCTTTAGGAGGATTGAACTCAGGCTTCTAGATCTGCACATAAATATCTTACCTGCTGAGCTATCTCACTGGTGCAATGAAGTAGGTTCTTAGTAACCTCATGCTAGAGATGAATTCATCCCCCTTGGCCATGTAGGAAAGTTCAACATTGGCCTTTAGGTCACATGGGAACATGCAACTCTAATGTGCTGCCTCCTGATGTGTGTGTGTGTGTGTGTGTGTGTGTGTGTGTGTGTGTGTGTGTGTGTGTATGGGGGGAGAAAAAGAGAAAAGAGAGAGAGAAAGAGAGAATAGTTAAGACAGCCTACTTTCTGATCGTATTATTCCAGGGTTAAGTTTAGGGGAGCTGGGTGCCTAGAGTCTAAGCATTTAGAAGGCAGAGATGGGAGGATCACAACTTTGAGGCCATGGAGTGAAGCCCTGTTTCAATGAGACCACAGCCTGGAGTGGCTATTTTCATAGCATGTCCTGGCTTGACCCCTAGTCCTGCAACATAGGAATTAAGGGGAAAAAGAAGTAACAATAGAATTGTAGGTTGTATATATGACCTATGAAGAGTTCTGAGGCTGAAGTGCCCTCACTGGCAAACATGAGCTCCAATGACCAGTGATTCCATGCTAGTCCATCCACTTGGAGACCTGGTTACTTAATCACTTATTTTTTTTAAAAATTGTCCCTTACAAAGTAGATGTGAATGGTGGTGAAAATATCTACATTTACTTAAAGGAGGCAAATGGCTATTATGATCAATGCATAGACATCTCATGTATGCAAACCGTTGCATGAAAAAGCCATTTAAGAGATCTTTTAGATAGTACGCTGTCACTCCCAGAATAAAACTGTATATTATTTCTATAGTTTTGTCTTCAGGAAGCTCCTGTACCTGATGCTAACTGCCTTTCTCAGTCCCCTAGCCAGTGTCCCTTTGGAGTGACAGTTGTGTCCATCAATCCATACTGTCAGTTCTGTATGTCCTTGCATGCCAGTCTGTATGCCTTTGCCACTAGTGTTCCCATCACTAAGGATGCCCTTTTTCCAGCCAATGAGATGGTGCTTGCTGTGAAGTGTAATGTGGCCTTTTCCCATTTTGTGCACGCAAATGCACTGAATGCTTCAAGGTTCAGCACATGTGTCATGTTGCTGTTTTCAATCCTCTCTCCCATAACTCAGTCACATGAGCTCTTTCACATCATATGTGAGCTATTTTCTGACTGAATTAACGTTCAAAATGACCCCACAAATTAGGCATTATTCTCATCTTGTTTATGATTGGAACAACCAAAACTCAATCATTTGTAACTCTTTAATAGCTGAGCTGGGATTTGAACCAGGCAATCTGGTTCCAGCATGTAGGCCCCTTGTCTAGTACCATGCTTCTTCACAGGTATGTGGTACTGTGATTGTTGCCCTTTTCTTTTCACCACAACATGACAACAAACTCCTCCAAGAACGGCTATGGGTCTGGTGCACTTGTATCTACTAGGGGCATTGGAACCACTTGCTAATGAGCGAGCTAAGCAGAACTGCTTACCGAACTTGTGACTTACTTCAGAAACCTTGATGAGGGAGGGCTCTGCAACCAAGGAACCCCTTCAAGATACAATGTGGGGAGGCTTATTTTTCATAGTAGACAATAGAGTAGGAATCACTATTTGAAGGAGTCCCAACAGGCAAAGGAGATATCAGCAGAGGTGTGAAAGTCCGTGGATCCTTCGGGATCCGGCTCCAAATTTTAAGGTCTTGTTATACAAAGTATGATCCCTGGATCAGTATCACTATCAATATAAGCCTGTTAGAAATGTTCAAAACCAGACCATGATAAGATCCGGGGAGGCAGAATCCATATATTACCAAGATATTCAGGAGAACTGAATATACCTAAAATTTTAGTAGTACCCCAAAGTCCAGAAATTCGAGAATCATTCCAGAGGCCCACCTTCAGAGACTGTAACTGAATAAAAAATTTGTGTTGCATTGTCTTGCTGTGTGCATCATTATATCTTTTTTTTATATGTGCCACTTTTTTGATTCCCTGATCCACTCATTTGAGAAACCTCAAGCAGACAATCCCTGAGTTAAAGACTGCTTTGTCGGGCCAGAACTCCAGATCTCTGACTGTCATCTGGCTGAGGGCATACAGTGCCCTGCTGACCAGTCCAGCTCATGAGGAGCTCCAGGGTCAATTGACTGTAGGACGTGAAACTGCAGGACAGGGACTCTGGTTGGGTAAGTTGGAAAGGAAAAAGTAGTTAGTCGAAAGCCCAAGACCCCAGGCCGAGGAGCTTAATACTACTACAGACTTCTAGAACTGGAACACATTTAAAGCAGTGTTGTCTCCTTAGAAATCCATCAGAAACATCTGGGAAGGTTCTCAGGGATGTTAAACCTTTAATTGAAAGTTCTCCCACATGATGAATCATGTAGCTGGGACCTCACTGACCTAAGAGCAAATTGAGAGGCAGGGTGATGTAAGACATAAATGTAGGCTTTGGAGTATCTTAAGGTACCTCTCTTTGAAGTTCTCTGTGGATGAAATGGAGATAACAGCACCCACCTTCATCGCACAATAAAGATGGAATCACACACACACACACAGTCGACATTCAAAACATGCTGCTGTGAATGTGAATTCAGTGGATAGCTGAGAACCCTAAACCTTGGCGGAGCCGGGGTGGGGCACGTTCTCGTGGCTGGGTGGAGGGAGAGCGCTCAGCTACAGATGCTCATCATTCGCTGTAGCCTCCTTTGGTGCAGAAATAAAGAATAAAGTCCACAGCAGGTCTCGTATATTGTATTATGACTAAACCGTATCCAACTCAAATAACCCTAAATGGCCACTTCCCTCCTTCCCATCCTGAATTTCAGCAGAGCATTGGTAATAAGAAGGTCCCTCATACAAAATATATCCATAGTTATTTTTTAATAACAATAAATTTACACAAAGTTTTTTAAATACCATATTACATCAGTTAAAATCAAGAATAAAAACATAATGTAACTCTAGAATAAATCAAACATATCTTAGTAATTCAAAAAACTGTCAATCATTTCTTTCTTGGTGAAAAATTGGATCCATATTACAAACTGTGTCTGCTAGACTACCATAAGGATGACAGTATCCTGCATGGATTTATTTAGAAGTTTTTTCCCCATTTTTACTTTTTTTTCTGCTTTTACAAACATATTGAGTATTCATCCCAGCTTCTTCCCCCCCCCCCCCCCGCTTCCTGCCATTCCCTTCCCTCCCTTCATCATTCCCTCCTACTCCCTCCCCTCCTTCCACTTTGTGCTTCTATGGACCCCAGGGTTCACATAGTTACTTTTTATCCTAAATCCAGGTCTTATGTCATATCCCCTCCCTGAGACAAGAAGTGGGTTTGCTTTCAGTGTTGGTCTAGGCCCACTTGAGATTCACATTCCTTTCTGATGGAAGGTCAGCACTCAAGTAGGCTGCCACCACTCTCTCACCTCTGTGGGGAAAGTGCTGTTAGAGAACAACAGGACAGCTGGAAGGTAGTTTCAGCAATCAGACACGAGGGGCGGACAGACTGTGAGGGTTACAGGTGGACTGCCCTCCAAACACCATTGAGGTCCTAACCTTCAGTACTTGTGAATGCAACCTTATTTGGAAACAGGGTCTTTGCAGATAATCAAATAAAGGCAAAGTCATTGGGGGTGGGCTCTAATTACATGACTGTGTCCTTATGAAAGGAAGTCTGAGCAAAGAGGTGATGTATAGAGAGGCATTGCCAGGTGGGAGATGAACGCGGAGATTGGGAAGATGCATCTGCCAGCTAAGAACCTCAAATAAAATGTCACCGGGCATCAGATGCTAAGAAAGAGGTATGGAAGACAGAAGAGACCATCCTTCCCGGCCTCAGGAGGAACCCATCCTGCTGATGTCTTGTTCTTGGCTTCTAGTCTCCAGGGTCCTGAGAGAAATCTCTGTTGTTGAGGGTAAGAAGACTGCAGAATTTGGTTATGGTAGTCCCAGCAAGGTTATTCAATGAAAACCAGATCCATGTTCAAAGGACACATTGCCATCCACCTAGGCAGAGACCCAACCATCTCCTTCAAAGAGCTAGAACTTCGGAAGAGTAAGAATGCTGTGCCTTATAGGCTAATTTCTGCCCATGAATAAGATACTTGACTTTATCTGCTGTTGGAACCTAGACTAGAGCTATGGCTTGTGATCTGATTTCAAGAGGATTAGTTCTCCTGTTCCTTCCAACAAGGACTCGCTCTGTATCTCAGGAATGCCTTGAATTCTCCTGTTTCGGTCTCTATCTAGTATGTCGGGATTAGGAGCATGTACCACATGCCAGCTGATGACTCCTTCCTTTCTAATGTTCTTGACTGTTTGTAGTATGTTAAGTAACATTCTTACCCAGTGTTCATGTATGCCAGACATTTTTCTAAGCAAATTTATTTATCAAAATAACCCTCTTATGTAGATATGAGACCCAGAGAAGTCAAGTCACTTTCTCAGGGCTGCACAACCAGGTATGTTGGAGGCAGGATATGGACCCAGGTGATTGTTGGTTTCAGAGTCCATTAAAGGCTACAAAATGTATACTATCTGCTGAGGGCTCATGGGTTGGGAGAGGCAGTGTTTCCAAATACTTGCATTCTTTTAAAAAATTTCATCATTTTTAATGTTTTTATGTCTCTGAGGCACATGTGTGTGTGTGGTTTTTGCATGTGTGTAGTTGCAAGTGTGTGTTCTAGTGTGCAAGTATGCATGCATGGAGGTCTATGATATGGTAATCATCCTCAATAACCTTCCACCTTATTGCTTTATGACTTTCTCTAATTAAACTCAACACTTGCCTAGGACTAGTCGTTAGCCAGCTAGCTCTGGGGATTCCCAGTCTCCACCTTCCTAGGCTGGAATTATAGGCTGACAATACTTGCAGTCTTAACATATGCACATGCATAGTCATTTATTTTAGTTGTAAGCTATTTATTATTTTTCCATTGTCATCCTTCCGGGGAAGCTATTTTAATTCTGAGTGCGTAAGCCTTCATGTTATCTCTCTCTCTCTCTCTCTCTCTCTCTCTCTCTCCATCCATCCATCCACACACACGTATACACATTTATATATCCTGGTCCCTCACTGGCTGATATGACCCTACAGCTACCCATAGTGGGTATCTTTGGTGCCAGAGACATGTTGCTCCTCTCTTAAAACTCTTATGCTCACCTTCTCATTCTCACCTTCTTAGCACAAAATGGGCAGCCAAAGCTTCAAAGGTCAAGCTCGTTGCCTTCCACACTAGAATTTGAAAGGTCCTTCACTCTTCTGGCCAGGACAAATGCTAAGGAACTCTGCCTCACAACAACCGCATCTGATTTATACCTTGGTATGGAATTTTTAAAAAGTTCCTGATCTAGGGAGATGGCTCAGCAAGTAAAAGCACTTGCTGTAAAAGTCTGACAACCAGAGTTCAATCCCTAGGACTCACATAAAAAGCTGAGTGTGATGGCTTCAATTCCAGCACTCCTGTGGGATGCGAGATGGAGGCAGGGAATTCAGCTAGAAACTTGGGTGCACAGTGGCAGAGATGAGAGACCCTGTGTCAAGAAGATGATGAGAGGAGAGAACTGCTTGCTGAAGAATTGTTCCTGGCTGCCATGGCACAAAGTTGGATTTGAACCCAGTGTTCCTTCAGTAGCTGAATGAGGGATGCAGGGAGGTCGCCGCCTTGTTCAGCAGTTCTTTGTAACCTTTGGTAGGTTGAGGAGCTAAGTCAGGCTACTCTGACTATGACTTCTGCCATGCAGACCCTCAGGGCACACGGTGAAGGCAGCTCTGACTACTCTGGGTTTCTTTCACTACAGAGACCAGTGGCCATATGTGGAAAGACACATCACTGTGGGACAGAACCAGGTGGTGGTGTGCATGTACAGATGCGTGGGCCTTCTGACCCACCAGCTGCCAATGCTCATAGGATTACGTGGGGTTTGGTTTTTTCAGAGCACCATAGTGGTTACAGTTCACTCAGAGTCTGCTTGCTGACTTAGGAGGAAATAGATCTTTCCGCCTCAGTAACGACAAAATTGGTCTTTGCATCTGTGAGAATTATGCTTTCGATGACGGCAATCCCGAACGTTAATCAAGTATCAATCACTGACATGAGTGGAAAATAGAGCTGGCGTCTTTATCAAGTCTTGTTTGGAGCAAAGCAATCGAAGACTGATTGAGGAGGAAACCCTTGAGCGGGTCTCAAACAGCACAGCAGGATGGAGCGAGCAGAAGCCTGGAGACCCAGGCCTACTAGGATTGCAGCTTTGAAAAGGCCTCTGTCTTCCGAGTGAGAGCCTCGCACGTGTCCCAGGTCTGTGAGGGCTTAAGTGCAAGGGCGGAAGCAAAAAGCACAGCCCTCATAGGCTCTGCACAGAAGCAGTGATCACATGTGATTACACATGGTTGCCATGATCGGGGAGTGTAAATCTCCTGGGGAGAAGGACCTTGCTCTTGACCAAGGTTCTGACAGACTTCATTTCAATGTGCTGTGTCCCGACAAAAAGGACACTCTTTTTCCTTCCCATTCCGATGTCCCAGCTGCCTACTTCCACCTAAAGACACTTTCTTCCCTCTCTCTCTCCCTTCCTTTCTTTCTTTTCTCACCACTACCTTCTCTCCCTTTATATTCATGTACCTTCCCAGCCTCAGATCTTACCCCTTCAAAAGTCTTCCAACTTCAAATGCAGAACCTGAACCTAATCATTAAGCAAATCAAATCGAGGGACTCTTTGCAGCATGTATCACTTGTAATTCTCAAAGTGTGAAGGCAAAGGAGACTAAATACACATGACAACTAAGTGCAATATATCCTGGATCTTAAAACTCTTTTTTTTGTCTATAAAGAATTGGCAAGGGGCTGGAGAGGTGGCTCAGGGGTTAAGCCTCTGCCTTGCAGACGGAAGGTCCTGAGTTCAGATCCTAGACCTCATGTATAGATACCGGGCGGAAGCGGGGGCGGCCTGTGTTTCTGGTCCTGGTAGGGTGGAGCCTGTGAATCCCGGGGCAGAGTAAACAAGGAGGAGGTGGAGGCGTCCATGGTGGTTCCCGAATTCGCCCGTGGTTCTACACACACACACACACACACACACACACACACACACACACACACACGCATATACACACAATTGAATAAATAATTCATAATAAAAAAATTAAAAAAAAAAAAGAATTGACAGGAGCCAGTGAAATGGCTTGGTGTGTAAAGGTACCTATGTACCAACCTGGTGATCTGAGTTAGATCTCCAGAGTTACATCCACAGATGGTGGGAGGTAAGAACTGACTTGCAAAAGTTGTCTTCTGACCCACACATACACAGCATGGCATGCTCGTTCTCCCTCTCAGATAAATAAAAACATTTTAAAAATTGACAAATTTCAATAGTATCATCGTCAATAGCATTTCTTGGTTTTTGATAATTGATCTATGAAAAATATGAGAACATATTTTAAAAAATATTTTATGTATGTATGATGCAAAGATGAATGGAAATCAGAAGACAACTTTCCTTCTACCATGTGGGCTTCTGAGGATTAAACTCAGGCTCCCAGGTTTGCGGGCAGGCCCCTTACCCACTGAGTGCTCTCCTGGCCCCAATAGGAGAATAGCTTCAATTTTATGATATTCATTTTGAAATATTAAGGGGTAAGGCTGGTGAGACGGCTCAGTGTATAACTGCCTGAGCCTCACAACCTGATAACCTGAGTTCCACACTCAGAGCTCACATAAAGATGGAAGAGCACAGCCTGCTACACAACACTGTCCTCTTCCACATGTGCATTGTGGCATGCGTCTGTCTCTACACATACACTGCACACACAGACATTTTCAAAAATTGGAATATTAATGGGCAAAGGGACACAATACCTGAAACTAATGGTTCAAAAAAAATAAGCACGTAAAGCATGTATAACATGTGCATATTTATATAAGGGAGATGGTAGTTAGCTTATTCTTGCAACCCTTCTACAAGTTTTAAATGACCTTGTTCCTTCAGGAAACTACCCAGAGTTGACTATTTTCTTTCACCATGTGTGTATCCTGAAGCTTTCCTGGGCAGTGATCCTGTGTGTACTTCTCATACTGTTCCTTGTCCTAGTGGAATTTCCAGAGACCACTTGATTAGAACCTGCTAGAAGATGGAACCAGGCTCCAAGTAGTCTCAGATTATCTCTGTTAACTCCTGTCTGAGCTGGCTCTGGATTCTAGGTCCTCTTTCCTCTGCTTCACAATGCATAACTGTGCAAGAATCAGGCTGCTAAGGAGCCTGAATGTACATGAATCTCCTCAGTCTTTGGACTGCTCTTAACACCCCTCTTCCTGGGATCTATGAAGCACCAGTAGGCTAAGGATATTCAGATTTGTTTCAAGCCTGACTTGTGTCATTCCATACTCCTGTATCCACTACCATCTCTTAGCCACTCACTAGTACCACTTATATAACATGTCAAAACTGAATGCTGGATTCTTCCCCTCCCCTGCTTTTCTTATTTTGTATCTAGGATTCACCTGTTTACTTAGTAATCCTGGCCTAAACCCAAGGCTCACTTTCGGCCTCTGTTGTTCTTACACACCTCACTTCCAAACTGCTGCCAGTCATGTGAGTACCCCACTCCCCCTGCAAACATGTTTGGAATCTGTTGTGCCCCTAAACCAGAGTTCCCAATGAAAGGCTTGCACCTCTGCATGCACCTCTGACTGGACTCTCCTGTTTAATTGTTCCCCATTCAGGAACTAGAGTAGGGCTTCCTCTCTCTGGTTCTGACTGGTCCTGGGTTTTCTATGACACTTAGAATAAGATATAAATCCAGGTCTGGGATATATCTCAGCTGGTAGTGTCTTTCTATTAGCTTTGTCTGGCTGGTGATTTTGGAGATTTTTGTTCAGGTTAAATTACATCTGCACATGCCCAATAAGCCTGGCAAATTGGTGGAGAGACATTTGGGAAGGTTTTGGGTTCTAGAAGACTTTCTTTAGAATCAAGACAGTCCTCAAAATAGTGTTTAGGGTACAAAAACATACAATGTCACTAATCATCAGAGAAATGCATATCAAGACCACAGTGAGATTTTGCCTCAGCCTAGAAAAATGGCAATGTTCAAAAAATGGAAGATAGAAGTGCTGGAGAGGATGTAAATTAGTTCAGCGATGATGGGAAACAATATGGAAATACCTCGAAAAATTTTTAACTAGAGCCATTCACAGGATCCAGCAATCCTACTCCTCAGTACAGAGCCAAAGGAAATGAAATCAGTATGTCAACGAGACATCTGCACTCCCATGTTTATTACAGCACTATTCACAATGGCCCTGAAATGAAAAGGAGCTAAGTATCCATCAAGTGATGAATGGGCAAAGATAATACAAAACATACACACCATGGACTACTATTCAGCCATAAGCTGAATGAAATTCTGTCCTTTATGACAACATGGATGACACTGGAGCTCAGTCTGTTAAGTGAAATAAGCCAGGAACAAAAAGATGAGGCCTGCATGACTTCACTCATGTGTGGAATCCAAAGAAGCTGATCTCATTGAAATTTAGAGTAGATTGTGGTTACCAGAGACTAGGGAGAGAAAGGAGAAAAGAGGGGCATAGAAAGGCTGGTTAATAAGTAGGAAGTTACAGTTAAATAGGCACAAGAAGTTCTCGTGTGCCTCCCACATAGGAGAGTAAGTACAGATGACTGTGTACTGCATAGCTCAAAAACATCACACAGAAGCATTTGCAATGTGCTTACCATGAAGGAGTAATAAACATTTGAGCAGAGAGATATGTTGAGTCTAATTATACAATGATTACATGTATCATATAGTCTCCTACTCTATGTACAATTTTTGTGGTTTTTATGTGCCAGTCAATAAGATAAAATAAAAAGATAGAGGTTAGGGTACTGTCAGAGCACTGGAAAGAAAGGCTAAGTTCTCATGCTGCAGGTGAATAAGAACGAGAAACTTTTGTTTGCTTGTTTTGATACAAAGTCTTATTCTGCAGTCCGGACAGTACTTAACTCGTGGATATCTTCCAACCTTAGTTTCTCAAGCGCTGGAATCACAAGTGAGTGCCACTTTGCCTACCTGTCAGGAATGAAAACTCTTCAAAAGAAGTCTGAAAATACTTGAGATTTACTTTTCTTAATCAACGCTTCCACATCTATTTTACCTTTATTTTGAAAGCTCAGAAGAGTTCTGGGCTTTGAAGTTATTTGGGGTGGTGGGGGTGGGGGACAGGAAGTCACGGGGCCATTAAGAGGCTGTGGGAACCACAGGAAGGGGGAGGGGCAGCACTGAGGCCAGTGAATATAAATCACTTCCAGGTTTCAGAAGAAGTAGGTAAGGGATAGAGGTCCCAGAGATGACTGCCATGCAACCCAACGGTCTGCCTGTCACTCTGCCACCTCCTTCAAGGTCCAAACCCACTGGTAAGGGCCACTCAATGTTGGATGAACTTTGGATGCATGTAAAAAATGGTCCAGGCCATGAGGTTTCCCTCATTGCTATAATCATAAAATCTTCATGTATCTATGACAGCTGTCCCCTGTAGGAAGCGACCAATTCTTCACCATTCCTACCCCCTCATTTAAATGCACTTGGAGCAGTGTGTAGAAACCACTGGAGCTTCAGAAAGAGGCCCACGTCAAGGAAGGTCAAGTTTCCATTTGCAGCACCAAGACCTCTTCTGCCGTTAACCTGTCAGTGTTTCCAGCAATATATTTTGTGAGCAGTTAAGCATGATGGATAATAGAATTTATATTTACGATTGTGCTTCTTTAAATGACACTTCCATTGATCTCTCTTTCCAGAATCTGTAAGGGTTTGCCCACTGCTCCTCAAAACAAAGCCCTCACTTGGCAAGGGCTGTCTCCCTCTTCCGCGGTGTTATTATATGCTTCCTGTGATCCACTCCTCTCACTGTGGTTGGATGGCTCTTGTGGGACCTTCTTTTTCCTCACGTTGCTGTCACTGCTCACAACTGTGTTGCTTGGGGTCATGGATGTGCTGTGTCTCAGTGCTCCTAATTGATGGACACTTTTATTTCTCTTCTGTGTTCCGTTAAGGATGACAGGACCCTAGACCAGTGGTTCTCAACCTTGGATAGTCCCTAGAATGTGGGATGGTGGGTGGGAAGATCTTTACATAGAGTTATAGTATCTTGTGCATAGGGGAAAAGACATGGATTGCAAGTGTGTCATTGGATGATTTTTCCCATGGATCTGGCTCGAGACACAGAACATTCCCACACTCTTGAAAGACTAAGGCAAAGGAGTCTTTTAGACAGTCATTTGTTTACATTGCTAAGATTCTCCCCTGCATCTCTCTTGTATGGTGAAGGCAGCAGATCTACCCAGGTCTACTGTAGGCTTTTCAAAATCCGCTCCTCAGGTGTCATTTGGAGAGGTAGGATATAGATTATTACATTTGCCCTTCTCTGCAATCACTGCCACTTGGACCTCATTCTTATACTGTACCACCAACTCTTTAAGAAATCCACCATCCGGGAACACCCACCAGTTGGCAGTCAGTGGAAGCAGTGGAACCACAGGGAGAGGTGTGCGCATATGATGTACCTGCACCTGTGGATTTCTTACAGGCATTTTGTCTTTTCGCAATAGCCAGAGCTGGTTAAGCTACCTCTAGACACCCGATGCTTTTGTGTCTAATGTTTATTTGTAAAGTCCACTGACAGGCAGTCAGGACGGGGAGAGATGTGAAACCAGGGAAACCAAGAGCAATGTGGACCCCACAGGTCTCAGCTGCGACCCCATGAGAATGAACTGAAGCTTCTATCCCTTCCTGTGGCCTAGGACCTTGATCTTGAAGGGATGCCTTGTGGAAACTAGGGGTCTTTCACACAGAACTAAACACATACACCAGGCTAGAAGCTGAAGCTGAAGAAGAATCCAGAAGGTAGAGCAGCTGCAGGCACAGCAGGTAGCTAAGTGAGAAAGTAGGTATTGCAAGGTGGCTGCAACTTCTCTCCACCTTTGCTTCTTCCAAAAAATTTATTTTGTGGCCCATCTGGGTTCGCAACCTGCAAGGCAGGGAATTCTAGGGAATGTAGTCAGTCTGGTCTCATGGACACCAGACAAAGCCTCAGAGGCTCCATGTGATCACTAGTTCTCCAGCTGGGCTGGACACTGGAACCATGTGTGACATTTTAACTTTCCAGGTTCCTCAAATATGCCTCTGTAGCTGAAAACCAGTAACAAACTGATGTGAACCTCAGTACTCATCTCAACTGGCTGCTCAGGAGACCAATTCTGTTTTCTCTTTGATCTCCCAATGAGTGTAAAATGCTCTCTATGTGTCCCGTTTTCTCTCCCTCCCTCTCTCATCCTCTCTGATTTTATGCAGCTAGGCATGTGCTCTACCATTGAACCCCAACCCTTCTGGTTACTTTCTATAAGGAGCTCACTTATTTCTCATGATTCTGCTCCCTCCCCCATCTGCCTGTGTCCCTGAGTTAACACAGCCCCAGCCCCCCTGCAGTCCTGGCACAGTAGCTATAACTTGCAATGACCAATCCCTAGTGCCCCGACACTAAGTGGATTAGGAATACTGGATGGAAGACCCTAAGATCATCCCGATGCCATTAGACGCCCGGCAAATGAAGACAAGAATGTTTGCACTGCTAAGCTTCTAAATGAAGCATCTCTTTCTCTCAGGCACAAACTAATTAAGTGATTATACACAGCAAAGTGGTCAGCAGACACTGAACTACTACTGTACAGCAATGGAGCTGGCGGGGATAGTGCTGCGGCTTGCAGGGAGACTGACCTGTGACTGCCGAGTCTTTGGGAAGTCAGTGTGGGAGCGCTACAGAAAAGGAACAAGGAAGAGATTGGGGCTAGGCAGGGCTCTGGCTCAAGTTCCACTGTTGACATTATCTTGCCATGGAGCCTTGGGCAGGTCATGCAGCTAAGCCTGCATCAGTTCTGGCTCCTGAGAATCAACCAAGAGAACAGATGGGAAATTGTGGGGCAAGAAAGTCCACAGCTTGGATCTCGATGGCAAGAACATAGTGTCATCTCCAGACACCACTGTGGCAAGATAAAGGCGACAAAGACTGGATTATCTCAGACCCTTCACTTTGTTCTTCCTCCCTGTGATGTATTCATTTCTAAAGTCAGGCAGAAGGATGAGGTTAACAGACTGATTAAAATAAGATCTTCCTTCTTCCCTCCCTCCCTGCCTCCCTCCTTCCTGCCTCCTTCCTCCCTCCCTCCCTCCTTCCTTCCTTTCCTCTTTCCTCCCTCTCTCCTTCCTCCTTCTTTCCTTCCCTCCTTCCTTCCCTCCCTCCCTCCTTCCTCCTTCCTTCCTTTCCTCCTTCCTTCCTCCCTCCCTCCTTCCTCCTTCTTTCCTTCCCTCCTTCCTTCCCTCCTTCCTTCCTCCCTTCCTCCTTCCCTCTTTCCCTTCCTCCTTCCTTCTTTTCCTTCCTCCTTCCCTCCTTCCCTTCCTCCTTCCCTCCTTCCCTTCCTCCTTCCCTCCTTCCCTTCCTCCTTCCCTCCTTCCCTTCTTCCTTCCCTCCTTCCCTTCTTCCTTCTCTCCTTCCTTCCCTCCTTCTTCCCTCCCTCCCTCCCTCCCTTCCTTCCTTCCTTCCTTCCAGCTCAGGCTGGTCTTACACTTGCTGAGGATGACCTCGACCACCCAGCGTCCTAAATACTGAGATTATTGGCACGCACAATCATGCCCAGCTATAAATTTGAGGTAAATGCTCTTGGTTTCCTCCCCATTGCATTGGATGACAGAAGAGCGACAGAGTCACCCATTCCGCACAGAGGGAACTCTTTGGAGAAATACAACAGCAAGAGTCTTCCCAGGCGTATGTGCAGTCAAGTGAGGCACTATCAGGTAGGGTTACCCTCTGCTACTGGACTCCGCTTGAAATAGATGGGAAGACCTTCATGCCCCATGTGTAGTGAGAGAGAGGGCTAGGCTGCGAGCACCCAGCTTTGCTATAGGGGAAGTGGGAGTGTAGGCTTGATAAGGAACAGCATTGTGAACCTGGGGAAACATAGCTGTCTTTGGCAGCCCAATTCAGAGAAGCCCTATGGTCAGGACTTCTTTCTCTTCATTTCCAACCACGCCAGCTGACAGGCTGCAGGTGAGCTCCATACAATTTTGCTCTCAGTGAGAAAAGCAAGACATATTTTATTCTAAGAAGTCACCCCAAAAGCTGAACTCCTCAGAGACAGCAGGCCACGAGAACCCCGGTGGATTTCTTAAAAGAAAGACCTGATAAAATGTTGTGCAGGTGCTGAAAACCACAGAACAAATGTATTGTACTGGGCAGGCCCACTCACTGGGCTAAATCCCAGGCTTGTGCCCAGTCCAACCACTTGTAGCGTTTCCCTCTGAAGGAGGCAGCCTCACAGTTTACGGTCTTCACAGTGCTTGTTGATTCAGTCACTGCTATCCAAGAGCCTTAGACACTGGCTCAGACTTCCCATTCTGACATGCCCTGTTGTGCTCTGTAATGTTTTGAATCAGGGTTTCACACTGTAATCCAGGATGCCCCAGAACTTACTATATAGCTCAGGCTGGCCTTCGACTCTCAGCAATCCTCTTTTTTCTTGAGGACTTGGGATTATAGGCATGAGCTACCTCACCTGGCCCATTGACATGCCTTTTTAAGTAACCAGTTTTCCCACCGATTCCCCACAAAATTGACCAATTCAAGACAATGCTAACCTTTAATTTCCAATATGACCACACAGACTAATTGTGAATGCAAATGATACCAGTTTGAAACGACTCCATTTGCCAGCCATGGTCATAAAGTGGGTACAACCCATCACAGCATTTTCTCATGATTATGAATCAAGGACTTCTTCACAACAGAGATACCAAGGCAGGTAGGAGAGCATGTTCAGGGAATCCTCTAGATATGGAACTAGTGACACATATATATTTCCATACATGCAGCTGGAAGCGGCCAGGGGATGCTTCTCTGTAACGCCTTGCAACAGAGTTGCTTCAGTTGGAAGCACATCTGTAGTGAGGTTTGGCATAGTTTGATGCTCCAGGGTCCTGGATTGTATGCGTTCGGTCTCATTGAACGTGATTACATTAACGAGGAGGCTGGAAAAACCTATGGAATCAAAGCCACTAACCAGACTCACTGAATGCAATAAATATAAATTATAGATGAAGGAAGATTAAATCTGACCATTTACTTAGGGTTAAGTAAGAAAAGTAAGCTTAAACATTTTTTTCTTTTTCTATAAATTCAGCTGGCAGTCCTAGGAACACAGCTATCAGCAGTTTTGAAAGACCTGATTGAATTAGGAGCCCATCCACTTAATAGTGACCCCCAGCCAACCCTAATAAGCTCAGGGCCCTAAATCATATGCTCTTTACCCATGTCACTCACATAGTGGATAAAATAAGCGAGTTGTGTCATACTTGAAAAATAGGGGCATTTACCATTTCAAATCAAGTTGTATGTGTTATTCTGATTTGCAGTGGAGACAAAAAGCTCCAAAACAGATGAATATGATTTAAAAAGACTTTATCATCAAGGTACTTTTCAAATTCAATAGGTTACTGGTCTATCTTCAAAGTTTTCTGCAGTATTAGTGGTCTGACTACAAAAGGCTCTAGAGCCATCGGAGAAGAATGGCAGAAGTTAGACAGAGGGCTTAAGGGATCACAGGCAAGCGCTTTGCTATTTCTTTTCTCAGTTCTCCTAGGGATCATGTTTGTGAAAGGAACAAGGTTTCTGAGCCCTCCTTCCTTCTCATGCAGGAGAGAAGGTGAGGCAGGTGGGCCAAGGCCAGGAAGGCAACGGGGAGAAGAACTTAATGCAAATTTGACAGGCAGCTGATTTCTTTCCTGGGCTCAGGAGTTTTAAAAAATCTGCTTGCAAGATTGGGTTCCTGCTCTGAGAGTAGAAATGGTGAGAGATTTCGAGCCCTGATTTTACAATGCTCCAGGGTACCAGCATGATTACAATGTGTGCATTTAAAATTCTCAAAGCCAAATTAATTTAAACTCCTGCTCAGCGAAATGGTGAATATCATTCAAGAGCCCCCCTCCCTTAGCTATCATCCTAGTCTACCTTTCTGAAAGAGTTGGTGCTGCTTCTTGAACCATCTTCCCCCCACCCCCCTACCCCCGCTCCCGTCCCAGGCTATCTGACACTGCCAACTGTCACACTGACATCTCTCATCCAAACACTTGTCTGCTCTCCCAGGTGCGGTCTCTGGCTCACAGGGAATTCTGCAGTTTTCTGAGCCCTTTCCACCCTCTGTCTATGCCCCACTCCTGGCCCCTCCCATCTCCAAGTCCCTTTCCAATCCTGCCTCTGAGTCACTGAATAGAATTCCTGGGGTGCAGCTAAGCTGGGTCGCAGTAGTGAGGGCTGAGGGAAAACAGATCTTAGCTGGGGGGAGTAAACCTATTGTGACTTCTCTCAACTTGCTTCTCATGCCAAGTGGGCTGGGCTAAGCATACTTCATGCAATAAGGTGCTTAATCTTCATGCGACCTTTCTGAAAAAGCACGAGATACTTGTTTTCCAGCTAAGAAGGTGAACTGAGCTGGGAGCCCAGCTCTAGGCCGGAGCTGAAGGATGAAGCAGGAGATATGGCTTCCTGTTTCTGTACAGCCAAAGGACTCCAGAGCTTTGTGTCTGTTCCTTTGGCGGTCAGTGGGGAGGAGAAATCAGGGGTTACATTTCCAGTTCTTCTGCTCCACCATGCAAACTCAGCAGCAGGCCTTTGCCCTCCTGGGCCTACACTGATGCAACTTTCCTGTGTGGCCCACTATGGCAGGCAGGTATTGTGTTGGGGTGCCTGCTATACTTCCTAGCCTGGAAGATGCTGGTCCATCCTGGGACTGTGCCATGATCCTCTTCTTTGGGAAGTTGTGGGCATCCACTCAAAGGAGACCACTCTACTAGTGAGACTAAACACTTTAACGCAGGGTGGGCAGATGTGGAGAAGATGGAGGCACGTCTGTCCTTACATCAACAACATGTTCCCAAGCCATCCTTGCAGAAGGGGACCAAGGGTCTCTCGAACACTGATGCTTTTCTCTGTTGCTATGGCTTAGATATATATGTCTTCAAAGGTTCAGTTGTTAGAACTGGTGTGGTGGCGAAACCCTTGAGAAAGCAGGGCCGAGTGTAAGGTAGGTAGATCATGGGTCACTGTCTGAGAAGGGGTTAATGTGATCTCAAGGAGTGGTTGGTTCGTGGGAAAGTAAGTTGTTATAACAGAAGGCTACCCCCTTAGTGTTTGTGGCTGTTTCCCTTCTTGTGGTGGTCCTAGACATCCCTATTCAGAAACCAGACAGATGGGTTGCTTGATTTTGGGCTTTCAGCTTCTATGACTGTGAGCTAAATAATCCTGATCTCTCTCTAAGGTACCTAGTCTCAGGTATTCTGTTATAACTACAGAAATAAGTTGGCCATCCCTATAAATCTGCATTCTATACTACCAGTTTACTATGTAACTTTTTCCCTCCTGAATACTTAATAGTATCAGTCATATTTGGAGGTCTGGGATGAAGATGTATGCTCTAACAGTCAAGAGGTTTCATTCATCATGTGTTTCTTACTCAGAGTCATCAGTGTGATAACAGGTGTAGTGCTTGTTGTCCAGCCATTTACTTCCAGGGCCTCCAGCCAGGCTGTGTGAACCAGACGCCAGCGCCAGCCATGAGGTGAGACCTGGGTGTCCACATGGGCAGAGGTGCCAATCAAAGGGACTCAAAGCTCATCAGCATGCTTGTCTGTGTGCACAGACGTTCATGCTTGACTTCCCCCAGAGGACACTCACAGAAGTATGGAACAACTCCAGGACAGGGTTTTACATCACAAGTCTCTCTGAAGCCCTATTCCTACTGGAAAACAGGGAGTTAAAGATGAAGCCATTCTTGAAACTGAAGCCAATTAACCATGGCAATCTATTAAATAAGGAAGGTTTCTAGGCCTTATTAAAATGAATGTTTAGTGTGTTTTCTTAGTCTCAGATGTTCACTTCTTCACTTGTCAGCACCTGCTGGCAGCAGCTGGGGAATCTCACCAATTTTGCTGTATGTGCAAATCAATTTGATTTCTCCCCCAAAATTGGTAGTGTTACATTACAACGAAGGCATGCCATTGATAGCATAGACGGCATGAACAGGTCAAGGAGGAGTGACCCTGAGGGCCACCAATGACTTCTTTTTGCTTGGGTTAAATGATTTTTTAGCATCATCCTCCTTGCCTGTCTCCGCATGGGGCACTGGGCATAGATCAGTGAGCTTTTCCTCATCCTGAAAGCCCCTTCTGCTTAGTTTCCATCATGCCATCTATGTGCCAGGCCTATTCTCCTCACCCACATTGACTCCTTAACTATTAATCTATTTTTCCATCTATCCATCTCTGTTCATCCACCATCCATCATCCATCCATCCATCCATCCATCCATCCATCCATCCATCCATCTACCCACCTATCTATCCATCCACCATCCATCTATCCATCCATGTGAGAGTTCACCCATCCATTCATTCACCTATCTGTTCTCCATCCATCCATCCATCCATCCATCCATCCATCCATCCATCCATCCAATAGATATTTAAAGGATTCAATGTACCAGGCAATTGGAGAATGACACAATATATTTATGTCTGCTTTTACATTTGAAAAAAATGCATTTGCATACATTATTTCATTAAATTGTCACCATGGCCATGTGATGTGGTTGTCGGCATTCTCATTTTATAGATGAGGAAACATACTCTAAAAGGACCTGTGACTTATTAAAACAACATAGTCAGTAGGTGGCAGGCTCTGGACATGAATCCAGGTGTCCATCCTGTTAGGAATCTATAATGGCACTATCAGTATAATTTTTCTATTAGTCTTATTGTCCCTAACTAAATGTCAGGATCTGCTCAACACATACTGAGACTGTGTTAAGTTCTGAGGGACATAAATGCTAAGCCTCATGATGGGACTTGTATTGTAGTTGGCATTAAACTTACGTTCACACACAGTAAGTATTTGTTTTTAACACATGAAGGAGAACTAATCTAAATGGGAAATTGGGAAGTTTCCAATACAAAGTAATCATTAAGATGCATTCTGAAGAATGGTCAGAGTCAGTTTTGGGAAGAAAGTATGACAGAAAACCATATTTAGAGAGGGGGAAGGCATGTACAAAGACCCCATGGCTAGGAGACCCATCATACTGAAAACTTCAAGGCCAGGTCATTGGCATATATAGAGTGGAAGGGAGCCTGGCACAGGAAGCGTGGTCCAGACCACGCATAACGTTGTAGCTATGATAATGATTGTTTAGTTTTGACTTAAAAGCAGTAGGAAAGCCACAAGTCAAGAGAATAACATGTCAAACTTTGATTTGGATTCTGACTTTGAGGTGCAGAGGATTGTAGAGGAGCAAGAGTGGAAGCAAGGAGACAGTTGGAAGGCTTTTGCAGTTGTCCAGGTAAGAAGTGATGGCAGCTTGGACCAGGGTGGTGATGGTGGTGGTGGTGGTAGTGGTGGTGGTGGTGGTGGTGGTGGTGGTGGAAATGGAGAGAAGGACCCCACAGGTGCCCCCTGCTGTCAAGCCCCTGTCCTCTCTAGACCCTGTCACCAGAGTGTGCTCACGAATTCGCAGTACATGGAAGCTTGTCCACACTTCGGGGGTCTCTGCTGGGGTCTCCTCTTCCAGGAAGCCTTCCGCAGACAATGCCAGTCCTGTGCAGTCTTTCCGAAGCTGTGCGCTGTCTTCTGCACTGCGCGTGCTCACACCTGACGCTGCTCTAGGGCTTGGCGGTTCTCTGCTCCGCTCCAGGAGATGCTTGCATTTCTCTTGCTGTCTTGCTTTCTCCCTTTAGAAAGTAAATGCTTTGTTGGCATTTGCTGAATGGTATCAACAGGGCGCCTCTGGAAATTACATTTGTCAATGATTACTCATGCCAATTGCCTTCCCCCCCTGCACGAAACACTGGCCGCTCACATCTGTCTTCATGATCTGATTCTAGCAAAATGCATGCCTGTCCCAGTTTTTCCATCATTTCCTCTAAACTTGTCTCCGTATTTCTCCTAGCAGAAAGCAGCATGAGGGGGAAGGCGTGGGGTGGGGAGGGGGCAGGAGTGTAATTAAACAGGGACGGTCTGACCGGAATTCCTATACCTTTTAATGGGGTGTTTGATTAATCCTTTCTACAGGCCCCATTATTCATGCCGCGATGGAATCTCATTTTATAGCGCTTAATACATGGACCCAATTTATCCACATCACATTGTGTTCTAATACTTGTCATCCAAGTTATTAGCTATCTCCTTCTGGGTGTAAAACCATCAGCAAGTTTGATTAGCTTATTCCCCCAGGGACGATGGAGGAGATAAGAGCAGACACAGCACAGGATGGCCACCAAAGGCTCAGCACCCCTCAGAGGACACCCAAGCTGGCCACAGTAGACTTCGGTCCCCATGGGAGGGGTGCACCGTGGGACTCAGGGGCCTTAGCTGCAAAGGGCCAACTGCTGGTCCCAATGGAGCGGAGTCAGCTCCAGGGTAAGATCATTTTAGTGAAAGACAGTGAGGGCTCGTCTTCCTGCTTCCTGACAGCCCTCCTTCCTGAGTCGGAACATTGCTCGCACCATCCGTCCCTGTCCTCCTGGGACCCAGCAAGCCAAATGTTTAGAAGGCTAGGCTCAGCACTCTTTCTCAGTAGCGCTGGTTTTCTAAGCAGCCTGGTTCAGTCCCTTCTAAGGGAGTCACCTCCTGGACCCATGCAGAAGGACAGAAGAGGTTTGCAGGGGTCGTATGGTTCCAGTCCTCTTCTACCAATCGGGTTGTCGCCCCACAGTCCCAAGGGCCATAGCTCCCTTGCCTTTGTGCAAAGACCTTTATCCTTGTTCTCTGAGTGTTTAGGCCTGAGAAGATGGGGAGGAGGAGTGTAAGAGGCTCATTGTTGCATTGTTGGTGGAGAGGTCCTTTCCCTTGTGACACAGAGCCTCTTTCTATTCCCCTGTGTCGGGGGCAGATTTAGAGACTCATTTCTAACAAACTGGTCAAAACAAAGTGGCAGTGTGTCACTTCTGGGACCAGATCTTGAAGGACAGTTTGACTTCTCTCTTTCTTTTTCTGTCTCTCTCTGTGCCTCTGTTTCTGTATCCCTTTCTCTCTAGTCTCTACCTCTCTCTCTTTCTTTCTGCCATGAGGAGTTACCTCCTAGGTTATGAGCTGCCCTGTGAAGAGACCTAAAGCATGAAGCAGCTGAGAACAAGGAATTGAGGCCTCCGGCCAACAACTGCGGGAGTGCACCACCTGGGAAGTGGGTCTTCAAACCACAGTCACATCTTCAGCTTATAGCTTGACTGTGACCCCTTTCTCTGACACATAAAAAGTATGCAAGACACACATTTTTGTTGCTTTACGTTGCTAACTATTGAGGTTGTTAATTACTCAATGATTTCCTGTTCATACACTGTCCCTACCTTTTTAAATGCCACTTTACCTCCTTCCTGCTCAGGCTGGATACCTCAGTAGCGACTTGTCCCTGGCCTCACCGATGTACCTATACATCCTCCCTGTCTCCTAAAAACAGAGGAGCACTCAAGTCTGGATTTGGAATCCCAGGTCCTTTCCTGTCATCCTGAGCGGCATCTGACATTATAAGAATGGCATTTTGCAGAGGGCATCCTTCCTCAGGCCATGCAATTCCCTCTTGTTCTGAATCCTGGGGCCAAATGACACCAGTCAGGCCCACAGCCAGATGAAAAGGCATTGCAAACAACATGTTCCCTTTAGTGTTACGGGCTCACCTCCTGTACCCTTTCTGTCATCTGCAGTTTCTGAAAAAGGTCATGCTTGTTTAGACTTTTCAGTTAAGTTCATCTGACACAAGGTGGGGATGCCAAAACAGGATGGAGATGTAACGGCTTACAACATGCAAGGGACCCAGAAAGCTGGGGTGACCTTGCATTTATACTTCACCTTCCTGACTGAGTCTTACAAGCACAGACACCATCGTAAAGGAAGTAGTTTCATGGACTTCAGATTACAGAAGGGATAAAATGTACTCTAACTTTCTCTCTCTCTGCTCTCTCTCTGTATGTAAGGCAGAGAGGGAGGGAGAGAAAGAAAAAGGAAAGAGAGAGAGAGAGAGAGAGAAGAAGAAGAGAGAGGGGGAGGGATTTGGTCATGAACTTTTGATAGCGCTGAGGATGATCCTGAACTTCTGATTCTCCTGCTCTAATGTGCTACCACACTCATTTTATGCCCTGTGTATCCCCGTGCAGTGCTGGGGATGGAAGCCAGAGCTCATGAATGCTAGGCAAACATTCTACCAAATGAGCTACATTCCCAGCCCACAAGATGTAGTTTCTTCTTCTTCTTTTTTTTTTTTTTTTAAATCAAAGTGCTTTTCCATTTGGCCAATCCTAATAATTTATTTTTAACAAAACCTGTCTTTGTTCTGCAGGGCAATTCAGATAATGACAGGCATCAACCTCTTAGAAGACTAAGAAAGCGAAGGAGTGGTCACCTAAGGCGTGAAGTGGCCTCGCAGCAGTGGTTCTCAAAGCACAGTTTCCAGGCCAGTGTCACCTGGGGACTTGCTAGACACAAGTATACATTCTGGGATATGAAAAACTCAGGGTGGGACCCAGTGGTCTGTGCTGCAACAGGCCCTCTGATGCATAGCTAAAGGGTGAGCTCTGAGGACTGAAAGGATCAGGCATCTAAATTATTCACTCACCCATTCATTCATTCATTTATTCAGGAGACACTGACTGAGTGCCTAACATTTGTCAGACACTCAGCTCAGGGCAATGAGGAGCTGGCAAGGAATGCCTTCCTTGAGAGTTTCTCTACCTTCCCTCCCTTGCTTTGTGACAAAGTCTGTGAAGAGTGGAGGAATTCAAAAATGCACATTCAAGGGCCAGGCATCATTTTTCATGGGTAGAAACTCTTACAGTGGAAGCATACCCAAATGACCCGCCCCTCTCCTCCTCCATCAACCTTAGCCAGTAGTTTGTTTTTTCTTTCTTTCTTTCTTTCTTTCCCTCCCTCCCTCCCTCTCTCCCTCCCTCCTTCCTTCCTTTCTTTCTTTTGTGTGTGTGTGTGTGTGTCTGTGTGTCTGTCTATCTATCTGTATTTATTAGATGGCACTCACTGCATGTGCCCATGGAGGTCCAAGGGTAATTCCAGGAATCATCTTAAGTTGTTTTACCTCCTTTTTGCTTTGCTCTGGGGTTTCAAGGCTCTACCTTTCAGGGTTATAAATGCAGGCTGTTACCATTTCTGCCTGGGATTTTTATGTAGAATCTGGGATCTGAACTCTGGACCTTTTGCCATCTCTTCAGCCCTATTTTTCTTTTTAAATTAAAAAAAAATTTTATTTGAGGAGGGAGGGAAGATAGAAGAAAAAGAGAGAGACAGAAAGAAAGAGAGAGAGAATGTCAAGGTGTACTTTTGGAAGTCAGTTCTCTCCTTTTTTCATGTAGGCTTCCAGGGATGGAACTTAGAACATCAGGTTTGCAAACTCTACTCACCGAGTTACCTTGCTGTCCCCCCAAAGCAGCGTTCCCAAAGTCAGTAAATGTATGGGTTTAATATACCATACCATGATTCCACTATGAATAAAATGTAGAGTCACTTTGAGGGTTGACTTTGGTATGCATTCAACCTTATAATGGACCTGCTTATTTTCCCTAACTTTGTAGTAAGTTGGAATTTGCCCCTCTTTAATAAATCCTAAAAGTCGAGATGCTCGATGTGTTTCCTGTGTCAGGCTCCTGGGATACCTCCACTCTCATTCACTCCTTCATCCTTTCCTGACTGATCCTATGAGACAGATGTAACAAACACTTGGCCGAGGATGAAGAGCAGAGGCTGAAGAGGCAGGACTAGGAAACCCAAGATGCCTCTCTTGACTAGGCACACGAACCTCCTGTTCTGCTCCATAATCCTGTGGGGGCTTTTAATGCTCATTAAAACTACTGACTAACGTAGGAAACATAAACAGAAATGCCACCCTCCCCTTAGGCTGTCTTACTGGGAAACCTCTAGTAAGGCTGGAATTGGAAGATTTACGTTTAAATTTTAAAGTTCAAGCTGGGTGTAGTGGTACATGCCAGTAATCCCAGGCCCCAGTAGGCAAAGGCAAGAAGATCCCAAGTTTAAGGCCTGAGTGAGCAATAGAACAATTCTGGGATCAGACTGGGACTGCACGGTTTGAAATTCTGCCTCCTCTTTCCCTGCCAAAAGACAAGCAAGCAAATAAACAAAAAAAAATCCCAAACAAAAAACCCTCTCAAAGTTTATGTCTGAATTTTCCTTCAGTAGCATGGATGATGAAAACCTGGCTATAAGATGTTCACAGTCACCAGATTTTGTGTCCCTTAAGTCTGCTCATGTTCAACAGATCTGTTATGAGAGTGCCCACATTCTCCTTCCTCAGGGTATCTCAAAGATGTTCCGTCCAGTATGGAGCTGATTTTCCTGTGGCTGCATGAGATGTAGTTGAGATGCCCACTAAAACCAGCAGCTTTGAGAAAGAAGGAGATGCCATCTGGCCAGAGATCATAGCTGTGCTGATAGACCAGCAACACACAGTCCCCTGGCATGGGCGTGAGGCCTGCTTGCCTGACTGGCCAAGCTCTTCTACCATGGGGCTCTCTCTCACAGTGCACTCACGGATAGGCCACCCATGGTTTGGTAACAAGATCAGGAAGTCTTGTCTGCCTCCTTAGGTATAACCAGGCGCTTCTATCTATACACTCATAAGATCTGAAATCCTCAGGGGCTGGGTTATCTTTCAAGAAGCCCCTCAGATGTTGCAACTCCAGGGGGAATACATCTATCTCCTTCTCACTCAGCAGCTTTCCCTAATCAGCCTTTGTAGAACAAAAAGTCCAGCCCCTCTCTATTTTTAATTCAGGGATGCTTGCTGGCTTTGGTTGAGACACTGATTTGATTAGTAGCATTCTGTGGAACTACAGACATGAGCTGTTGCGCTCACAAATGGATGATTCATTTCGGGATTCTGAAACGGAGAAAGGCACCTATCAATGGCGCACTGGAGGCTGGGAAATTCTGAGAAAGCACTTACTGCATCTAAATGGGCCCAGCTATGAAGAAATTTGCTTATGGTTACAATCCTGATGTCAGGGACCACCCTGCAGTGCTCTATCCAGGAGGAGGGAAGGCTCTGCAGAAACCGGCTGGGATTAGACACTCCTGTGATTGGACACCCATATGCTGCCTCATTTATCTACCTGTGACAGGGACAGTGCTGGAAGAAAATCAAAAGATGACAAATCGCTTCTGGTTTTAAAGGAGCTGTTCAGGCTGGGTGCATGCCCAGGGGGACTGGGTTTTGTGCCAGGAGCCAACACTTCCTCCTGTTCGAAGGCCGCATTCTGGCAAAAGCCGACCAGCAAGTGACTGTTGTTTGCTTTCACCCATGGATTACCAGACACTTGCTCAGCGAGCCTGAAATGCCTGTCTTTCTGACAACACGTGCAGCCAAGGGCAGATCTGCCCCTCACTGCAGTAAGGGAGGCTGGCAGGCATGAAACAAGAACTCTAGATGGTGGGAATTTTCTCAGGTGGAAAAAGACAGATAAAGGGGAAGAAATTTTCATCATTCCAGGACCCAGAGACAGTGTCAGTCAATGACCCAGGGAAAGACTGACTTCATGTGAGATAAACAGCAATGAATGTCCAGGAGGGTGGCCCCTGGAATCTTTTTGGGGACACAGACATCTCTAATCATCTATCATACTGGGGTGGGGGAATGCATCTGTAGTTTTGGTATGGCCCACCTGAGCAAAATTCAGCAAAATTCTACTTGGCAGCTGGTGGTCTAAAAGAACCTGCTTAGCATGCTGGTATGGCCCTGGGTCCTTTCCAGCTCTGGAAATGACCTAATGCTATTTACTTACATGTGGCCATAAGATATAAAATCCACAGTAGCTGGATAGAAGACCTTGCAGTACCTCAAGCCTATATAGAAACAGTTTCTATCAGTCAACTGCATGTATTACTACTATTCTGTCATGTGTAGAGGGCAGAGAAGGGCATTGTCGTGCTCATATGCTCAGATGCCAGGCCTTCTATGCAGCAGTCCTATTGCTTACTCTTTCTTTCTGACAACCTCTACAAGACAGTCACCTCCATTTTGTAAATGAGTAAACTGAGGTACAGAGGGATTGAAGGTTTAGGTCACATAGGGAGTATGAGAACTTAAGTTGAGTCTGGCAGTGTGGCTGGAGGGACGTGGTTCTTTCCTAAGCATATACCTACCACTCTTGACAGAATGTTCTTCACATATAACACTGAAGGGTACTGGCTAGCTCAAGTCTTTCTCTTTCTCCTCTCAACCTTGGATGCCGGTGGTTGTAGGCTGCATCTGAGCAGAGCCTCAGTCAGAAACGACAGCGCTCATTCCTAGCTCTCTGTTTGCTTCTAACTTCAAGCCAGAAGGCAAATGTCCTTCAGTCTTTGTGCTGAGCATTCCAACATCCAACATGTGGCATGAGACATGCATCTCTGCTCTTTCCTCAGCTGAGCACCTGGCCCCTCCCTTCAAGCCATCTCTGGGCCATGCTCATGGTGCCAGCCACTGCTGTTCTGTGTCTAACCTCATTATACATTTCAGCTAAAGATGCCTATTTTCCACATGGCAGCAAGGCCTATTTATAGCACAAGTTACACGCCAAGGCATTTTCAAATTCGTCATGTCTAATAATAACCTTAGAGCAGAATCACTATACCCATTCCACAAATGGGCAAGCGGAGGTGGGAGGTTACAGAGGAGTCTCAAGTTGCCAGGTCAATTACAAGAAATTCTCTCCCTAGATTGCTTCCTGCTGATTTCCTATTTTACAAACTTATCTAGGGCCCAGGAATGAGAGATGTTATCAAGATAAAGTTGTATCTGTGTCTATACTGGGGCTTCGAATACTAACTAGCAGCTCTAAGCTCTGCTGGCAGGGGTTCAGCATTCTGACAAACCCCCTTCTCAGTTGGTTTACATGCAGGAAGCACACACTGGTGTTCTGAGTCTGCATCTTCTCTCGGCACCCATTGTGACTAATCAGCATGGTGAATGGATTTATTCTCATGCAAAACACAACCAACCGCCTTCAGCGCCCACAGAAATGACCGTAACTTGGGTTCTGATGGAATCTTTTAGCTGGGAAATGAGGGGAAAGATCAGAACCTTTAAGCAGAGTGGGATAATCTTACTTCAGTCTCAAAATTGCTGAAGTGTTTTCCCCAATAGTTATCAGCTCAGACCTCCTGTGAAGGAGACATGCAAATGCTAGGGGACACCTTCACTGAAGTCTCGAATTAGAAACCACAAATGTGAAAACTTTCATAAGGGCACATTTGCCTCCTGGAGTGGGTTCAGTATTTTTGTTACCACTGTGCATTTTGTTCCCTGGGGTCTGTTCAAGGAAAAATGCAACAGAGATAGGTCAGGGAGAGAGAGAGAGAGAGAGAGAGAGAGAGAGAAGAGAGAGAGAGAGAGAGAGAGAGAGAGAGAAAGAGAGAGAGAGAGAGAGAGGTGGGATTCTGGAGTTCTAATCCCAGTTCCGCCTCTATTAATGGTTTGACTGTAGGCAATGAAATTTTTCTGGGTGCAAATCACCACTCCTGGGTGCAAATCAAAATGAAGCAACAGTGGGACAACTCTGTGTGCACAGCAAGATGCTGGGGGGAATGTAGGGCATTGAAAGGTAGGCCACTGGACCACAAAGGCAGAAGATGCACAGGGGTTTCTCACTGTTGTTTTCAGAGGAATGGGTTTCCAGAAAGATGGCACTGGGGAGTGTCATCATGGAAGACAAGAGTCTATGCATCACGGCGGTATACAAGGCAGGCAGCTGCATCTCATTCACATGTTCCCTGTTCCACTCTGTTTGATCTGTAGTCTTCAGCCCACCACCTGGACCGATGCTTAGCACATCATGAGCATTCGCAAACACAAGACAATCAGAGACTTGCCATCCTAAGAACTCCAGACCTTTTAATGCAGAAAGTGGATGGTAGGAAAGACTCGGATTGAGAGTAGAAACTTCTAGAAGCCTCACTATAGAGTGACCAGGTGACACAGACCCAAGAGACCCAGACAAGATGGCTTCCCTACCTGGGTTTCTTATCTGAATGTACATTGTAAGTCCCCCAGAAGCCAAGAATCACATATCTTAATTAGGAGAAGTCTGGCTTCTAAGAGTGGATCCCCCCCTATCCCATCAATTACACTGACATCATCTCACTATCAACAATACATCAGAATCACACTTCTTTATTTTTCCTGCATCAGATTGTTGCTTCTGAGATAGTTCCCTACCCAGTGGCTTCCTGCTTCCTGCTAAACCTTCTTTCTCTTCAGTGGCTTGTGGTACAAAACTGCAGAGCCATTAGCAGGTCTTGCGCTTGGAATCGTCACGTGTGCGTTGAGCAGTACTCACCAGATGCACACGTGTACTGCCTGGATCGAGATCTGACTGCCGCACGTGGCTGGGAAATGACAGTTGGGGCCAGGAGGCGACATGATCAATGGGGGATTTCCCCTTTAAACACGTACAGCCAAAGCCTGCCTGGGCCAATTCAGTATTCATAAGTGGAAAGCAGAGATGGCGTTTCTGTTCCGCCAAGAGCAATAGCTATTTATCACGGCGAGTGACTGAAACAGCCATGCGTACAATGCTTTCTTCACTGCTGTAAATTACGGAATACAGATTAAACTTAAGCCTAATGCTACCCTTGAGTTTCAACAGCTGAGTCCTATAAATGGATATAAGAGGAGAGAATCTTTTTTTTTCCTGGTTACTATTTAAAATCAAATCTCTATTAAAAGCTTGTCTTAAACATAAATTACCAGGCAGCCAGCCCCAGCCTGGGTAGACACTTTCTGAAGGCATGTCTAAATGACATGGAGACTTGACCTGGGAGAAGCAGCAGCAGAAAGGAGGCAGAGGGACTTCACAAAGTGCTGAGTGAGCACTCACTTTCTTTATCTGGTCTACAGTGTGGGTAGAGGGGGCTCTGCCAGGCTTTGAAAGGATCTTCAGGAATAAAATAATCCTGAGCTCCAAACCACTGCAGAGAGGATCTCTTAGCACCTGCTGCTTTGGGATGAATGAAGGAAACTAGAACTGAACCCTCAGTTTTCCTGACTAGAGCTTACTACTCAAGTCCTTGCTCCTTACAGTGAGGTGTGTGATGCAAAAGAGTACCATTCACAAGGGAGGGGTAAAAAAAACACGGAGCCAGTGAATCAGAATCTGCATTCCAGCAAGATTCCCTAGGGATCTATATGCACTCAGGATTGAGAGCCAAAGGGTAAGTAGCCAGGTGTCTGGAGGGAGGAGTCTCCCTCAGGTACTCTCAATAAAATCATGACCATAGGATCCTGAGTTCTACTTCCTGAACACCTTTAAAAACCATTTAATTTCACTTTTTAAAATTAAAACAATTTCTTATTTTACCTTTTGACAGTTTTGTATATAGATAAAATGAGTTTGTGTTATTTTCTTCCTATATGACTCTACCTTATCTCCCTCTTAAAACCCTTCTCCCACTGAGAATCTTCTTCTCAACAAGTTTCCCTCCTACTTTTATGTCTTTTTTTTTTGTTTTTGGTATGTGTCCCTCACTGAATTTATAAGGGCTGCCTTCATTAGTGTATATCTGAGCACTTGATAGAGCATGAGCAATGTATCAGTGGTAAACCCACTGAAGCAATGGGTCCCCTCTTCCTAGCCAGCATTAACCATCCATATTCACTCAGAGAAGGGTGAGGCCACATGAGCTCTTCCATTGTCCATGATGTAATGTTGATAGGTCCAATGTTGTGTAGGTCTTGTTCAGATAAACAGTCACAGTGAGCTCATGGATATAGTGACCTTATCATGTCAGGACATTTTTTTAAAAAAGGAACTTAAGAGATGGATTTCTATGAACTGGGAGTGAACGCATCACTCTGAACTTGAAAAACACCTTTAAGGTATAAAACACAGTGAATTAGCAAAAAAAATTCAGGCCTTCCTCATTAATTAATGTATGTCTCCAATCCCACTGTGAGTCAATAGTTTGAGAATGTATGTTTAATGTTTTGAGCCACTTTTTAAAAAACAGAATTTAGAAAACTTCATGATTATGAACAGTGTATATGAGTACTTTTACATGCATGTGCGTATGTGTATGTATGTGTGTGTATATGTGTGTGTGTATAAGTGTGTATGCAAAGACCAGAGAGGACTTTGCAGAGTTGCTTCTTTCCCTCCACCTTTTTATGAGTTCCAGGGATAAAACTCGAGTTGTCAATTCTGTGTACAAGTCTTCACTTGTAAAGCTCTCTTGCTGGCCTTGGATGGGCCATGACTTTAATTCTTTTTTTCCCTTTCATTTTCATGTATACATGTATATACTGTGTGCATATGTGTATGTGTGTTTGCCTGTATCTATAGATATCAGGAATTACCCTTGATTGCTCTTCTACCTTATTCTTCTGAGATGGAGTCTCTAATAAAACCCAGAGGCAGTAAATGGTTGTGCTGGTTTGGCTAACCATCTTGCTCTGGGAATCCCAGTTTCCACTGTCTGAGGCTGGAATTACAGGCTGTCTGCTATACCCACCCCTTATCTATGTTGAATTTGGGGACCCAAATTCTGGTCATCTTGCTTCTCTAGTGCTTTACAGTTGAGCCATCACCCCAGGCCTGACTTTGATTCTTGCTTATAATTAGTGGTTCACTCTAAATAGATAAAGTTTATAAAGGCCTTTGTCTACTGAGAAAACAGAGATTAGTCTTTATTGGAAAAAAATATAGTTTGGGATGCATGTTAAAACATGATGACAATCAGTAAATGAATATAAAATTTGAAATAAATATTGTGGTTCAGCTAGCAGAGCGTACAATACGGTAATATGGTAAGGAAAGGAGAATAAAGAAGTCAGAAGCCAAGTAAGAATTGCAAATTAAAACAGAAATAAGGCCAAATATATCAAGAAATCACAATAAATGTAAATGGATAAAATTTGTCTATTAAAAGACACCGTTAGATTGGACTCAGATACACTCTGCTCCTAAGAGAGATGCCAAAAACAAAA
The DNA here is from genome assembly GCA_023101885.1 of Typhlomys cinereus. Lineage (NCBI taxonomy): Eukaryota > Metazoa > Chordata > Mammalia > Rodentia > Platacanthomyidae > Typhlomys > Typhlomys cinereus. The sequence continues at coordinate 109,519 of JALPQD010000166.1, read as the reverse complement.
TAACACCAAAAAACTTCGAAGTGAAGGACTGGGTAGGGATAAGTGAGGTCAATACTTGTTGACCAAAAGACAGCTGGAGAACAGAGTCAGCCAGATAAAGCAGCGCTCAAGGCAGAGCATTAGTTGGTGCCTAGACACCCTCCTGAGGAAGATGGGACTCAAGGTTTTATATACTCAACTGTATAGCCTCAAAATCGTAAAGCAAAGCTGTCACAGTTACAGGAGAGATGGGCATCTTACAGCCACAGGAGATTTACAACTGCCTTCTCAGAAATTATAGCATGAGCAAGCAAAAAAAAAAAAAAATGGTGAGAACACACAGTGCAAACAAAATCATGGATACATAGAATGCTGCACACAAAAGAGATGGTATAAATTTCCCAATCACATAGATGTTTATAGAAATTGACCTTATGTTTATTAGTCATGAGGGAAGTATATATATAAAAAGGATAACTTCTATGACATTCTCCAATCACTACAAATAAAACCAGAAATCAGAAATAAAACAATGGTAAGACCACCTTTTCATCACCTTTTACAAATGAAAACTAGAACCACATGCCCAAGTGACCAGTTGGCAGTGGTGTGAGTTTATTCCATATGTCCCAGTTGCTATGGGACCAGGTTAATTTACATGACATTTATCAGGGGCATCGCAAGAAACAGGAAACTCACAGACTATTAGAGCTTCATTATTTACTTTAAGCTAAATTCTAAGTCAAAGGGAGAGTAAAGTACCTGGTTCCCAAAAGGAAAGAAAGTATACTCGTGGGCTGATCTCAATCTTGTCCTATAGCACCAGAAGCTGCACTTGGCATGCTCCCTAGTCTGTACCTCCTTCAGTCACTTTACACTCAACAGGGTTCACCAATGCTGGCTGGATAAATAGATTGACCTTGAAGTGCTCCTGGCATCTGAGAACAGGAGCTATTTAACTGATTGGCACATTGTATAATTAATGATATCTTGGAATTGAGAAAATACTATCATTAACAAAATGTATGGGATAGTGTTTGCTGTTTCACAGAGACAAATACTTTTGAGAAATGAGTGAGGAAGGCTGCATAGATATATACAGGAAACATATAGGTCTGTATGTCTTAGAGAAAGGGTAGTACCCAGGAAGTTCTTGTAAGCAGCTTGAATCAGATGGATGGTTTCTCCCTGTGAAGGTACTGCCTGCCGATACAGTTCTAGTGTTAGCTGTACAATGAGACAAATACAGAAAATATCCACAGACATGTAGCTTAGGGATTGCACATTTACTAACATGTGTATAGCCCTGGGCTTCATCCCCAGCAAAACATGAAACACACACACACACACACACACACACACACACACACACACACACACACACCAGTGTGCACATGCACACAGACTCTATGCAAGATAAATAGGATGGAGTACAGGAGCACGTCAATATTGATCAAACAGCATTGATGACAGGTCTGTAAGATCTGTGGACAAGTCGGGGTGGATGAGGGTGAGTAGGAAAAAAGACAAAAGAGGGGACCATCTGCAGCTCTTTAAGATATGCATTGGGAACTGTGGAGGTCAAAACAAACTTGACAAGTTGGAGAGATGACCCAGTAGTTAAGAGCTTATTGTAAATACAAAATAGTCTTATCTGGATCCCTAAATCTCATGTGAAATTCTGACTGGGCAATTTGGCTCTCTTGCAATTTTGACCTCAGAAGGTAGAGACTGGGAATCCTGAGAGCAAACTGGATGGCTCTGAGTTTCACTAGAAACCCTATACAAAAGATTAAGATGGAACAGTGATTGAGGATAGTTCCCAACATCATCTGAGCCTCTGCATGCACATGCACCCCACACACATATGCATCCACACATATGCAAGCATGCACACACACTATATATACATATGAAAATAGGATCAAGAAAAACAAAGATAGTCCTGCCATTTCTAAGCTTCAGAATATTACATACCACAGAACAGGGTCGCTAGTCACTGTCCTAGCTTCCTTCACACAGCAACTGAAGTGAAGCTTAGTCATAAAATCTAGGGATTCCTCATCAGCAAACTCTAGAGACCCACATGGTGGTGGTGTAAGACATAAACTGAGCAGGTGGTAGGATTTTAATGATGGTGAAACTACTGTCCAGCCCCTGCCTCTGGAAGTGGGCTGGCAAGCTTGGTTCACATCGACTTGGAATCAGTGCCACCACCAGGATGGTGCTCCAGTACTGATAGCAAAGTGGGTCAGTGAATTAGGGTTCACTCAACACAAGCTACACACTAATGGGGACGCATGCCGGAGTGCCCCTTTGGTTAGGAAGTTTATCTTGTGTGGGAAGGTCTGATCGCAAGGAAGGAAGAAATGAGCAGAAAGCCACAGTCCTGACACAAACTAAGTCATGCTTAGGACATGTCTGGAGAAGGCTCAGAAGCAGTAATGCAGGAGGAGAAAAGCCAAATCTCAATGATGCCAATAAAAAAGCACATAAATGACAAGGGGTAGCCAATCCAACCACCAGCAGAAATCTGTAGTTCCGGTGCTATAAAACAAAGAGTACGGCTGTTTTCTCTGGAACAAAATTATGATTCATTCCGTGGGAAGTGGGATTCATCAGTGAAATCGCTGACTTACTCTTTCACATTTATTCCCCCCCATTTGCATTTCCCCCTGGACCTATTTATTTCCCCGTGTGTCTCCCATGCAGCATTCTCCAATTTGCACTCATTTTTCACGAGCACCTGCCTGGGAAAGAGCAGCAGGAAGGTCCCACACAACCATGAACTCCACTGATGCCTTTCCTCCAGGAGGCGCTTCACGGTGAGATGCCCCATCCATTTAGGGCTGTCCTTTTCGTGAGGAAAAGAAAAGGCAAACCTGTCACGGGAACTGTACTCAGGATTGATTTGAGACATAAGGAGCCTTGGAAGTTTTTTTTTTTTTTAAAACCTGCATCCCCAAGGACAGACTGCACATTGTATGTGGGATGGAAGCAAACAGAGAGGGCAGAGTGCTGCAGTTGAGGCTGGAGTGGAGGTTCAAGGATCTGTTTCCTATAATCAGGAATACCGTTGAAAGCCCTTCTGCTTATAAATGCCATGCCTGCTTAGGGGATGGCAGACTCTCTCTAGGATGGGAAGTGATCTCTTTGTCTCCAGAGGAAGGCGTGGGCTTGTATGGGGAGCCACAGTGTTAAGATGAAGCTGTGTTATTCTTGTGGTACTGTATGGATGGAATCAGGTAAAAATGATTCAATGTGCAGTAGACACCCTTTCAGCTTTGGCTCCAACCCCTCTCGGGATGTTTAACACCCTCACAGCTGCTGGGTAACTCTGGGAGGCAAGTTTGGCATCATTTCCCAAGGATATGTGCACAGCCAACTTTTGCTCTCTGTATACTGACTTCATCGTCCAGAGAAGGAACACAGTGCTGCTGTACTCATTGCTGAGGGTGAGAATGATTGCAAAGTGACCTTTTGAAGCCACACTGGTGACATTCTTCTCTTGGATTTGAATAAAGCAATGACTGTTGCTCTAATTCCCCTCAGTTGGGTCAACTCTGAGGAATGGAGGGACATGAGACCAGTTTGTACAGTGCAGTGCAGATGTGCCAGAGATGAGTCGGAAGGTAGAGGTCATGTTACGGAGTGAGTGGTTACAGCGAGAGATCAAGTGGTGGCCCCACTGCTCACTGAGGATGGGCGCCTGCCCTTGTGCAGCCTTTCCAACTGTATCTGAACACAGACAAGCACCCCTGTCCAAGCAGCAGATCTTCCAGCTCATGTGCTCGCTTACATGGGCAAGCCAATTTTCCTCCTTGCTGCCTTCTTTTCTTTCTTCCTTCCAAGATTCATTTTTGAAAAAGTCTATTTGGCATCATTTTTTTAGATTGAGCCCTCATTATGTTAACTCAGGGATCTAACGGTGAGTAAGGCAAGGTTCCTGGTATCTTGAAACTTCTAGTCTGATATATGTGCACATGCATGCACATGTGCATATTTGTGTGTGTGTGTGTGTGTGTAAGTACTTGGATAGTATCATGAGTACTAACATTGGTGAAATAGAAGGTATCATAAGCATTTGAATTGAGGACTAGAGAAACTCTTTCTTTTGCCTGCCTATCCACCTGTTCATCATAAATGGATCTAGGAGCTAAGGCACAGACAAGTCTAGGCCTCAGCAACTGCCTATCCAGCACAGGTGACTCCACAGTACAATGATTATTGCTGTAGAACTCCAGAAAGCAGCTGGCAGAGGTGCTGGCTGGCAATTTGGTTAGGTGACAGCTGAGATCAGCACAAATACAGATCAAGCACCGACTGTGCTGCCAACCTGAAGAAAGGTGTGACAATGTAAGCAGGAAGTCACCTGCACTTGGGAAAGGAAGCCCAGCACAACTGTCACTAACTTCAGGTGGCCAATGTGGTGCCCTCTTTTCTTGTCTCATTACTCAATTTCTTGGTGTGGGACCTGGTCTATGAAACACTTCTTCTCTCAGCTTCCACATCACCAGTCTCTGCCACCAAATCACAGGCCATTTCCCTTTGATCTGACTCTAAATGCTTCTCGCTTTTCTAGTCCAATCCAGTCCTGTCCTGTCCCATCCAGTCCAATCCAACTGAATCCATCAGCAAGTCCTGTAAACATGTTTCCAAAATGGATCGATCTCAAGTTAACCCTTTCCTCTACCTCAGGGATGCACTGTGACTTCCTATCACAAAAAGCATTAACCCCATTAGGCTTCCCAGGACTCACTGCACTGCAGCCAAAATAACCTTCAGAAAGCATAAACTAGATCACATTTTCCCCCCACTTAGCACTTCAGGGTCTTCCCACCTCACTCAGAGTAAAACCAGACTCTAGATTCTGGCCTCCAGGACTGAGCAGGAGGCTCAAAAACTGTTGGAAGCAGCTTGCTGGCTTTTGCTGTTGCTAGATTTTTGTTAGTGCCTCATGTGGCTTGAATGTATTTATGCTATGCAACATACCCGAATGTAATTTGATGAAGGCCAGGCCCTTTTTTGTCTTACTGCACTCAAGCACTAGGAAAATGTTTGGCATATAGTACGTATTTAATTAAAAACACAAGAATGTATCAGAATCCTGAGACTCTGAAGATGGTCATCCAGGAGGTTCAGCCTTCAGGAAACAGACTTCGGTGAAATTATAAGTAGAAGTGTATTTATTTAATTCATTTGCGTGAGTTCACATGTATGAGAGTGTTAGTGCATGTGTGTGCGTGAAGGTCAGAGGTTGACCTCAAGGGTAGTTCTAAGCCATCCCCGTTGTTTTTGGAGATAGGGTCTCTCATCTGGCCTGGAGCTCACCAACCTACACAGAGCTGATAGCAAGTGCAAAGGTCCCCCTGTCTCTGATTCTCCAGTCTGCAATTACATATGGATATCACTTTGCTCTGCTTTTTTTATGTGGTTCCGGAGATTGAATGCAGGTCCTTACACCTGCCAGACAAGCACTTTACTGACTGAACCATCTCCTCAGCCCTAGAAATTTATCTTCAGTTGAAGGAATCCTATGATTCCAAAGATCTTATAAATCTCTTTCCGAGTTTGAGGGGAACCATTACATCTTTGTGACTGTACTTTACTACGGACCCTGGAAAGATAGAATAAGAAAACTATGGCAGGGGCTGGTGAGATTGCTCAGTGGTGAAGGTGCTTGCCGTGCAAGCCTAACGACCTCAGTCTCTAGAATACATAAGGCAAAAAGAGAGAACTGATACCCCAGAGCTGTCCTCTACTCTCCACAGGTACCACACACAAGAAACAAATAACATCACACTAGACATCCTTACAATCATAAGGAACGCAAAAGATGTATGTACTTTATGAACTAATTTTGGATTTGGGATACACTGATCAAATTAAAGTTAAAATTTCCTAACAATAGAAAGTCTGCACAGGTTCACACACTCTTGCCGAGTGTATTAATTAGTGCTGTCGCGTTGACAAAGAAGATATTCAATGAGACTCACTTCCTTTAGTTATTGTATGCATCCCTGACAAAAAAAGAAGTAGTCTCATAAATGACAACCAACAATGGCAATAAAAATTGATTTCAAAAGCCAAATACAAGGTAATTGACAAAAAAAAAAAAATCCAAGCCCTGTACGGTGGCAATTAACCATGTGAGAAGGAAGCCCTGGCAAGCTAATTAGCTGGTGCCCATACCCCTGGTGCCCCAGGAAGCCCAGGGGCACTGACATCTGCAGGGATTAACTTTCTTTAAGGGCTCAGAAGCACAAACGGTTTGTCATTTTCTCAACTTGAGGTCACCTGGAGAGAGACAGAATAAAAAAAACAATTGCAGGAAGCCTCAGACCCTTATTAATTAGCTCCCTCATACGACACTGCTGGGAGGGCAGCTGCTGGTCCCTAACCGGTGTCAGCATCCGGATGTGCATGGAAGGAACATGGAAGGAACGGGTGGGTGCCAGCCAGAGCATGCCGAGCCTCTGCCAGGAGTCAGTCTCCTGCACTCATTTATTTGGCTGCTCAGCCTTTCTGCTGTAGCTCACACTTCATTAAATTCTACCGCATCACATCAACATGCAAAACAGCTACTTGAAGGGCATTCAAAAATATAATCAGAAAAGGAATAAAATCTCTCGGAGAAAGGGGTGGGGCAGGGAGAGGAATTCTCCCTAGTCTGTTGACTGACATTCAGGTCTTTGGTTCCAAATCATTTTTTTTAAGGTGCAGTGACACTAGAGACTTATTTGTCTGTGAAGTGGGAAGTGGAGCTGTGTGTTCTCTGCTAGAGGGGTGGCATGAGCATACCATACATACTTATACATGTGTGCATACATGCATACACATGCATACCCATGCATACAGATGATAAACACCTAAATGATAACTGCAGTAGATATTCTTATAATCACAAGGAACACAGACAACATATCTTCCTTGTAAAGTAATTGCAAGATTCTATAGGATCTGCGTCACTCTTATTTTTGCCTTTTATTTCTAGCAATTAAATTTGGAGGTGGGAAGTTCTGCCACTTTCTGGACTTTTGTACAGTGCTCTGTTTTCCACTTGGCATATACTTGTAATAGAGAAATGATCTTTTCTCTCTTTTTAATGTCTTACAAACTCTTTCACTTACTCTAGAACCTACTGAATTCTCATGCATAATCAGAAATTGGTTTTATATTTACTGTTTTTGTAACAGAAATGTATTTTCTTTCATTAGTACAAATTCATCCTATACGGTAGGATGTCTCATGGAGCACACTGGGAGGTGATCCTGATAGCTGGCTCAATACAGGTAGAAATGTCAACTTCCCACATGTGCTAAGATTCAAGAAGCTGCTTCTGAGCTTAACGTCCATGAGTGTGTGCACATACACTCTCTGCCCCTTGCCAAAGCTATGGAAACACATTCAAACATAAAAAGTACAGAATATGCTATGACCACTGAAGCCCGCTATATTTTATAGCAGTGGTCCTCAAATAGGAACCATCTTGTCCCTTAGAGGATTCTGGTAACATTTGGATTGTCAAGAATAGGGGTAGGGCCAGGACTATTCTTCAATCTAGTAGATGCTAACAGGAGAGGCTCAGCATCCTAGATGACATACAGGACCACCCCATGCAGCCCAAGGTCAAAAGGGCCAGTGCTGAGGAACCCTGCTTTACAGCAATAGATCTGTGTCCACACCCTAGGATGGACAGAGATAGCTGCCCAGAAGAATCAGTATCCCAAGACTGTGAGTGGATTGTTTCTGTTCATTCTACTTTTCCAGCTGTATCAACCCCCCTCCACCCAAAGTTTCAAAAACAAGTCTAACTTTCAGAATCCCAGGTCTCCCATGTAGCAGTTTGAAAAGCATCTTGCAGACCCTTGGGAGACTTTGGAAGCAGACCCAAGGACACTGACACACTTGGCTGCCCCAAACAGTAGCACCAACTCTACACCAGGCCTTGGGGCATCTGGGCAGCAGCTGTATCTACTCTCTATGGTTGCATCACTAGCTGAGGCACAGTGTTGGAGTGAACTGTTCTGGAAGAGGGCAGACACCCTGTAAGGTACAATGGCAGAGGTCAGGTAGCCCTGCGCCCTGGGGACTCAAAGAGATACTAGGGCTTCCTGCATTTTCAGGGAGCTGGCGCCAGGGCCTAATGAGAATGTGAACCAATATTTGAGAAACGGAATCCTCAGGGTTCTCAGCAGACGTAATCACGCTCAGGGCGACAACCCTGCCTCTCTGTGTGGGAAGCTGCAGTGGATAAGGAGGGAGGCTGCTGGCTGACCTCAGAGTGGATCCCCCGAGTCGGCGGGAAGCAGGGACAGGAAGCACTCAGCTAAAGTGGTTTTCCCATTTTTCATAAGAAACTTTCAACTTCATAAAAAAGAGCCACATTTTATTGACAATAACAGCTAACCTTTATTTCCTTACCTCAGGCCAGAAAGCTATACGTATGTTTTCTCTTCTTGCTCACAGTAACTCTGCAGGGCAGAAATCAGTATTCTTACTTCATAGGCATCGAAAGCATTAGCTCAAGGCCACAGAGCTAGTGCTAGTCAGGACTTTAAGCTGAGTCTGACTGACCTCCCAAACTCATGGTTTTCCCTTGAGGGCATCCCATTTTTCATATTACTACTGTGACACTGCAATAAGAAGAAATATATATTTGGTCTTCAGTGCAGTTCCTGGCATATGTTCAACCTTTATAATTTCCTTACTGCAGGTGATGGGGTGGGTGAGGGGATCATATTTTGTTATACTGTGTCTTGGCCCCCAGTTACCCTGAGACTGAGTTCTGAGAGCTTCTGGAATAAGTGTCCTTGTGAATGTTGATGGTGACAGGTGGGGAGGCCCCTAGACAGTTTCAGGGACAGGGCTGAGCTGATCACCAGTGGCAGGTGTTTTGAATCAATGGCGCTTCACAAACACTGAGTGATAGAGTTCAGAGATTCTGGGGGGACCACGGTATCCACATGCTGAAATGGGGCGGAAACTTCTGCATGCAGAACCTCATCTTACGTGTCTCTGCATGTTCATTTGATGGTTTGTCAAATTCTTCCTCCTCCTCCTCCTTTTCTTCCTTCTTCTTCTTAAGGATTATAATAACACAGTAATTGTGTTTCTCTGAGTACTGTGAGTGGTTACAGCAAATTACTGAACCTGAAGAGGGCTTATGGAAATCCCTGATTCAGACAGAAGTATGGGTAACCTCGGGACCATTACCCGTAATTGTCACCCGATGTGGAGGCACTTCTGGGAGGACTGAAGATTTAACCTGTGGGGTCTGTGCTAGCTCTGGGTGACGGGTATCAGAGATGAATGAAATCGCATAGGTGCTTGGTGTGGAAAGTACACATTTGGTGTCAGAAGCATTAAGAAACAGTTTCCAATGAATACTCACAACTTGCCTAAACACCCCCCCACCCACATAACACACATACCCACACCCACACACATATACACAGACACACATACACACACATGCATACACACACACAGACACGACTATACGAATGTACACACTACAAAGATACACACACATGTACATGCACAGACATACACATAGAAACACACACACACACATTTTTTCCAATTAGATGAAATGACCTGCGCATCAAGAGTACGAGGGCTGCTGTGTACCGTGATGTCCTTATGTCCTGTGTGCTGGGAACATAGAATTGAAAAGGAACATTCCTGGTACTGACAGAGTCCACAGAAAACAGTGGACAGAAGGGAAGAATTCCACCCAGCAGGAGTGATGTAGACAGATGCCATGGGGAGAAGGGAAGGACGGTGTGAACTGCAGGTCTCACAGTCATGCTGTTCCCACAGTCCCATGAAACAGTTAGAGTACCTATTTTATGGATGAACAAACCGAGGTGGAGAAAGATGAGGTAAGTTACCCACATAGTGGGTGAAGTCCTCTGTTTATTCCAGTGCATCAACACACTTCAAATGTCACTCTATGGAGCTCTGGTAGGAGGACACAGGGGAGAGTGAGAGGAAGGCACAATGGGTGGGGATGAGCCTCCACCCATTTGCCATATACATTTACAGCTTGGAGTCCCATGCAGACAGCCCGGGAGGACAGTGTCCACGCTCGCACTTCCCATGCTTAGACAGGCTGCTTGCATTCAAAACCAAGCTCCCATCTGTCTGGCTTTGAGACCTAGAGCACAGCACCCAACCTCTGAAGCCCTAGCTTCCTCAGCTGTGAAATCAGTGTAAGTTTCACAACCACTTCAGAAGGCTGCTGAGAGGATCATGTGCTCAAAGATATGCAAAGCACCTGGCCCAGTGCCTGGCACTTAGCACAATGGCACTGTTATTGAAGACTTGTTGAAAACAGCCAGGCCCATCATACAAGGGGAAAGCAGGAAGGAAAGAAGAGAAAAGGCAACATTGCTAGGTTTGTTTGTTTTGGTAGTGCTGGAGAACAAACCCAAGCTGCAAGTGCTAGGCAAGCACTTACCACGCAGCTATAACCTCATCCCTTGAATGCTGTAACGGATAGTGCCTCTAACTCCCACCTCTGCAAAGTCCTGTGTTCAACCCAAACACTTAATATGCTGGTGATACGAGGCAGGACCTTTGGGGAGTGATTACTCATGAGGATCCAGCCCTCACTCATAGGATTAGTGCCTTTATAGAAGAGAGCCTGGGGCTGGGGAGATGACTTAGTGGGTAAAAATGCTTGCGATGAAAGCTTGCCGACCTGAGTTTGAATCCCCAGAACCCACATAAAAGCTGCAAGTAGTTGCTGAATATCTGTAATCATAGCACCTCTATAAGAAGTGGCAGAGCCGGGAACTCTCTAGAAGTGGGGCTAGCCTGTTTACACAGTGTGGGGGTAACCTCACCAGTCACAGGACAGAAAGGGGAGGCCCAACACCTATCTCACCGCAGCACACTCCCCCTTACAAACACATATACACATCACATGCGCTCCCAAAATAAAGACCCCAAAAGTGGGATGTCTGCAGTCAGGAACAGGGTCCTCAATAAAACCCATCAGTCTGGCACCCTGACCTCAGACTTACAGCCTTCAAAAAAACCAGAAAGAAACAGATCTCCACTGTTTATAATCAACCCAGCTTATGATATTTTGTTGTATTGGTGTGAGTGGATTAAGTCAGTCATGAAATTATAGGAGGAGTTCATAAGGGATCTAAAAAAATACTTCCCTAGAGAGTTGCCATGGTTCTGAGCCATACATTACATTCTCTCTGCCTTTGACAGATATTGGTTTTGTATTATTGGGACATATACCTGCCTCAGTTTGCTGAGTGTGGTTGTGTGGCTGGGTCTCTACTGCAACGCCAGCTGGCTTGGCAAGAGACTGGGCTTTGCATGATGATGTCAGTAACCCAAAGCTCCAAACTAATTTGCTACCTCTGCTCAGAGCAGGAGGCCACCATGCCATTGGCTTTCCTCCTAGGCCAAGATCTAGGGCAGTCTGTGCATCAGTCATACTGGTGAAGAAGGGGCCTTGCCTTAGGGAAGTTTCTGCAGGCCAGTGGGGTCCCTGTCACTTTCTGCATCCTTTTATCAAAGACTGATAGCAGGCTAAATTCCCAGTGAAAGTTTTGACGGTTTGTAATAGAATGTCAGCATCACAAGGACTGGGACCTTTGCTTATATATGAGTGGCAGCAAGGCCCCCGAAAGGCTGAGTGATGAGCACTTAGGATGAGCCACTGTCTGCATGCTCACCAAATGCACAGCAACGGGGTTTCCACAGCTGTTCACTGGTTGACCAGCTGGGCGGGACTCCTCGCCACTACCGTGCTTTGGATGTTCTACCTGCCACCTCAGCTAATGGCACACTACTCAGATTCTCGTTGCTTCCATTAGAGAGAGGTCTAATTTTTTCTCTCTTCCAGGCGGAAAGCAGCCATTTGCCACAGAGCATTGAACAAGAACATCAACTAACTCACGCCGAGCACATACTCTCTCCATGTGTGCTCACACTGCCAGTAATAAGAGTCAGCGCTGGATGCACCAGCGGAAGTCACCTCTCTCAGAAGAGACAAAGCAACCAAGTAGCCTAAGAACACAGAACTAGGCTCCGCCTCTCGCCCCACCTCTTTGTATTGTACTTTCTAGAATCCTTTTATTTTACTTGATTGATATAAGTATTGAGTGAACTTATAAAAGTGCCCCCTGAGCTGGTATCTTTGGTCTACATATTATAAACACAAAATGCACCTAAAGTGAGAACATAGATATTAGATGATATGTGTGTATACATATATGCTCATATACGGATATGTATATATTGTATATATGTATAGAGATGTCCACAGATAACGTTGGAATATACAAAACTGTTCTATAGTCCCATACCATTTACTTCTTTTGTTTTATGCCTTACAGAATGGTGACATTAAAAGGGTAGGAAAAGTCAGAACACAGTGTGAAAAGGGGGAAATGCATGTAACTTACAAAAGCACATGGATTTCTCTGATTTTATTTTCTCTTTGGTATAATACTGAAAGTGCTTTGAACGTGGACAGCAAAGCAGGGCATTAAGAGTTTCTGTGCATCCAAGAGAGCTGGGACTTAAATAAAGAGACTGGGAAATATTGCCCTGGATGCACGGCATAGATGCTTTGGTCCAACTCTCTGTTAAAGATATAGGACTTCCACCCAAAGAGACTGACACCTCGTGTAAACCAGGGAACTGTTTATACATCACTGATGGGAACAGCGTGTGGATTTTATATGTACCTGTACCCAGTGGAGTATCCAGTTTGCTGCTAAATGAGTGAAGGAAATCTCACACCCTGGATGTCAATATACAGAAGGAATGCATGTCCCCAAACATACCTGACTTTTTTTTTTTTAAATAAGGAGAATCCTTCATAACAGAACCCATCCATTTCCTGGGATGATACCCAATGATACACACACACTCAGCTACCTTGGGCTCCAGCCCTGCTCTGTGCAAACCTAGGGAGCTTCATTGATGACCCTGTTTCAGGTGGAGGAAGTATGAGGCTACAGGAACACTTCCTTAAGTCACAATTCTGCCTTGTTTTTGGCTTCCTGCAGATGCCACTGCAAGGGTTGGTAATGGTTTCAAGCTAGCCTGGTCTATCCAGACAAGCTGAGGGCTTTTTCTCATTTGTTCTGACAGAAGCGAGCATTTTGGCAGAAGGACCAAGCCTCTAAACCAATTACTTTGTGTGTAAAGCCAGCAGCCTCAGGACAGCGTACCCATAGCCACGGACTGAGACAGACACAGGGCCACCTTGCTGGGGGCCCAAGGGCAGTCCCCAGAGTGGTAGCTGCCGGTGTCCACCAGGTGCAGGAGTCCACTTACCGCAGTGCGACTGGAAAACCTGTGGCTTGACGACCTGATTACAGGCACTGCACACTACGAGATAGAAGTCGTCATGTGCTGGATAATGGCCAAATAAGTGCATATCTGTGGGGGAAATGAAAACAGGGTTTTTTTGAAAAAGCAATTAAGTCTGAAAAGGTGTACAGTTTCCTTTTGGAATTTCTTCAAGGACAGTTTTTCACAAGAGACACAAGAAGGCAATCATCTTTTCTAAAGGGAATACAGCTTGTTACCACACGGTTCCCCAACTGCCTCCAGGAACTCCCGCTCATTTCACCCCTGGAATCAGACTGTGACAGCTGCTAATTCAGTCAGTGGTGTTGTGGGCTCAAGTCACATGCTAAGGGAATGACCTGGTCAGGGACTGAGCCAAAGATGGACTGAAACCTAGTGTGGCCTTTACTTCGGGTCCAAGGTCCTCCGCTATACCTATTGTTTCTGCAGTTGTCCTACAGGTGAGCAGAGGCTGAGGTGGAAAAAGGAGAGATCTTAGCTTCCATCATCACCCAAGTTCCTATCACCTGACACTTAGGACAATGCCTCTGAACAAGAGGCTTGTTTGCTGCCACCACTGTCTAAATTCATTAGTGTTCATCAGGAAAGTTAATTACCAGCTGCCCGCATGTGCCAGGCACTGTGTTTGGTGCCAATGAAAACTGCAGAACAAGAATGCAGGCTTTTTTGCAGCTATGGTAACAGGAGGTGCATGAACCGGACAGCCACACCGGATGCCACTGGAAGTAAGGTGAGAAGGAAGCGATCCCATGAGTGATTTTTTTGGTCCAACCCAGCCTGGTCTGGGGTGTATGCTGCTGGGGCGGGGCAGGTCAGCTTAGACCTCAGCATGAGGTAGTTAGAGAATCCTTCTTGGGAATGGGAGAAGTTTAAAGTTTAAGTAAAGGAAGGAATTCAGGCGCCTTGGAGGAGCTTCTGGTTCTCTTGGTTGCAACAGAACAAAGAAGAGCATTAGGGGACGAGGCTGCAAGGGCCTAGAAATTGTAGTAGATCCAGACCAAAATAAGGGTTTCGAACCTGATTTGAAGAACAATGGGAAGCTACTGAGTGTTCTGAAGCAGAGACGCCATCAGACAGCTACTCTGAAAAGATCATCTATGTGTTATACACTGAGACATGAATGCCCATGACCACACAAAGACTTACTTGGATGTGACTGCTCACAGCAGCATTATTCGTAACAGCAAGTGGAAACCCAAATGCCCATCAACTGATGACTAGATGAGCAAAATACTTCCCAGGCACATAATGCTGTCCGTCCACGAGCAGGAACGAAGTGGTAACACCTGCTACAACATGGTTGCACTCTGAGCATTTTATAGACAGGGAAAGGAACAAGACACATATTGTATCTTCCATTTGCACAAGATGTCCAGAATAGGAAATCAACACAGACAAAACTGACCAAGCTTGCTTGTGGTGATAGCTGCAACACACAGAAACCACAGACAAGTATGCTTTTAAATGGGAGAACTGTATGGCATATGTTGCAGTCTGCCTGCATGGTTCCTGATAAATGACCATCAAATGGCTTAAGGGAACAAGGGGTTTATTCTCTCTTATAATTCCTGGTTACAGTTCTCAGTCCAGCTTGATGAGAGAGCATGCACCAACACCAGGGCCGAGGGACCGGCCACACCATCACCACATAGTGGCTGAAAGATGGACAATCCTTACTTGCCAGACCAGCATGTCTGGCCAAGTATACAGAAGGATGCCAACTCTCTCAACCAGCTCTCCGTGATTTATTCCAAGACCTAATCCCACCCACCATAGCCTGGGCCTTCCCCATCAGCTAGACAATCTCCTTCAGGTTCACTCTGGGCTCAACTCAACCACTAATTCTCCACAAATGTGCCCAGAGCTCAAACCTGTAACTGTCAAGTTGATACCTGTGCCCAACTATTACAGGATACAAATTATATTTCAAATAGCTGTCACACAAAGGTCGGTTCTGAGAAAACTAATTGTCATATCTCCAGGTGAGGGAGGGAATTGGACAACACTGCTACCTGCCTCTTTGCTTTTTGGCTCCATGTGGGTCATTTGGGCACTGAGAACAAGGTGGCTATAATTACACAGGGTTGAAGGACTGGTGGTACTGTACTAAGGTGCTGCTTCTATGCATTGCTCCCCAATCCTCGTTTACCAGAATGATAATCTCCCCAACATATGATAGTTCCCCCAAAACATAACCCCAGGCAAGAAGGACGAGTTGAGCTCCTCATCCTATGGGGAACCAACACCCCAAAGAATGAACAATCGAGAGTGCTTTACAGCAGTGCTTTACAGTGCTCTGCGTGCCCTTCCCAGACTGCCCCAGGGCTCTCAGGACCATGAAACTGACACATGTACCACACAGCAGGAAGAAACCAGTGATCGCAGGGGACTCCCACAACACAGACTTGAGACACAGGTCCAAGTGAATCTCTGTCATGGGTTTCCTCTGGCCTGTGCAGTCTGCCATTGTCCCTGTCAGGGGACTGGCCTCTGTCTACTACCACTTCTGACTAAGAGATGTGCGCATACCTCTGTGGCAGCACATTGTTAGTGTCAGGATGGAGCCCCTCAAAGGAGAATGAGAGAGCAAGTGCCTCCACTGAATGTGATGAGGGGGAACTTGTGACTCTTCCAGTGTGGGCCTAGGACTTTCTTGGACAGGTGGAGTCCCTAGCTCAGAGCCATCTGGGAGACACTCCCTCCCAAACTTCACTGGCTCATATCACTTTGGATTCACCTCTATTTACAGGTAGTTTATTTTTATGATATATTTTTAAAATATTTTTTAATATTTTAAATATTTTAATATTTTTAAATATTTTTTGATATATTTTTTAAAACCAAACTGACCCATATTCTTTGAAGATAGTGAAAAATATAGAAAAAGCCACAAGAAAAAATTTGAAAGTCATTGACCACTTTTATTAACACTTTATATATATTTCAAAGATACATTTTCTACCAGGAACTTGCTGATAAAGGTAAGACAATGAAACTGACTGAGAGGCCCTGTAACCCTTCTGCAATGGGTCAAGCCACAAGGATTAAAAGAGTTTCGGTGGATAAAGTGCAAATGTGAGGGCTTGAGTTTGACTCCTCAGTCAGCATCCACGTAAAAAGCTGGGCATGGCAGCACATATCTGTAAGCCCAGCACTGTGTGGGGTATAGAGAGTGGATCCAGGAGGACTCACTGGCCAGACAGTCTACCTGAAATGATGAGAATGAGGTCCAGTGTATCTCACAAAATAAGGCAGAGAAGTGATTGAGGAAGATACCCCAAAGTCAACTTCTGATCTCCACATATACCCTCACCTATAGATGTATACATGCATGCACTACATAAAGGTATGTATGCGTGTGTGCATGTGCACATGCACGTGCACGCGCTGCACACACACACACACACACACACACACACGCACGTACACATGTATTCACAAAGGTATTTGTTTTTTTTTATTTTATTCAACTGTGCGCGTGTGTGTGTATGTGCGCGTGCATGTGTGTGTCTCTGTGTGTGTGTGTGTGTGTCTGTGTAGAACCACAGACGAATTCGCGAACCACCATGGACGCCTCCACCTCCTTCTGCCCCGGGATTCACAGGCTCCGCCCTACCAGGACCAGAAGCGCAGGCCTCCCTCGCTTCCGCCTGGCGTCTATACGTGAGATCTGGGATCCGAACTCAGGACCTTCTGCCTGCAAGGCGGAGGCTTAACCCCTGAGCCACTCTCCAGCCCCACAAAGGTATTTGTTAAAGAATAAAATAAACACTTTAAAAATTACCATATAAATCACCCAGAGCAGAATGTGTCTCTGTGCTTCTGCTGTACAAGCCTTGTAATCTGCCAGGGCCTGTCCCAATGCCATTGATACACCATTCTGAATCCTTGGCAACTTGCTAGGTCTCTGTTGAAGGTACAACTTAGGCTACTCTCAGGCCAAAGTGTGTGTTTCCCTCGGGCCTTTACTTGCTTGGACTTTTGCTGGAGTCCCTCTAGGACAGCTTCAGCCTTATCTGTTCTGCTCAGAGTAAGTCTCCTGTCTGCTGGTTTGTGCCTCTGTAAGCTGACTGTAGGATCTCCTTGTTCAGGGTCTGGGATTCAGGATGCCTGGTAGATACAGGTACCGCAAGGTCACTTGGATCCAGAACACCCTCACTTTGCAATGATGATGCTCAAGGTCAGTGCGGTTGTGTTTGGATTAAAAAGGATGGGAAGGGGAGAGAAGGCAAAGAGCACAGACACCTAATAAACCAGGCATAGTGCTAGCTACTCAATATCCTCTTTCTTCCCCAAGAAAGGCATTTGGTGAACAATTAAAGCAGTGATATGTTGACATAGGCTTGTACCAATGTGTAAGGGACAAAAGTGCATGTCTCTTCCCAGTGCCGTGTATGTTCAGTGTTGTCACCATGATAGCTTAAAATTAGTCCTGGGGGAATAATTACAGCATGGATATGGGCAAACTTTAAGTTCGGACCTTTGCTTTGGAGGGCTGTCTGGTTGTTAAACACCTATCAGAGCAACTCTGACTTGGAATGGGCAAATGTGAGAAGTGAAATCAGCTGCAATGTCACAACCTAGTGGTAGTTATGGTGGACCCCGTAATGACATCTGTGATGTGGGAACATTGTCTCAGCCCCCTTCATGATTAAACTCTGAAATCATGTCCATGAGTATGCAGTTACCATGCGTGTATCTATGGAATCATAGATATCGTATTTATAACTTTGCTTTCCAAACAAGGGAATTAAGGGAAGAGTAATTTATTAGAAGACACCGAGGCTATGATTGATGAGGCAAGAGAAGGTTACAGGATACCGACT
Organism: Typhlomys cinereus; assembly: GCA_023101885.1. NCBI lineage: Eukaryota > Metazoa > Chordata > Mammalia > Rodentia > Platacanthomyidae > Typhlomys > Typhlomys cinereus. The sequence goes on along the minus strand of JALPQD010000166.1, from coordinate 91,361 downwards.
CCAAAGTCAGCATTCTTTCCTCAGCAATGTCCTGCTTCTTTAACATAAATCAAGATCCCATTTTAGAGATGAAGAAGTCAAATATACAGGAAGAAGTGAAAGAAGTTTATGACTTGAATATGGGTTGTTTTGTCTAAAGTGTGTTGGAGTGGTTAAATAATTAGGTCGGTAAGAGTGACCCATGGGAGTGAGTTCCTTCAGGTAGAAAGAGGTTGTTAGAAATCAGAGCTGTCATCCATGTTTTCCTCTTTGACATGCAAGAGCTTGTCCTGCATTTCCACCTTGTTATGATACAACATCATGAAGTCCTCGCCAGATGCAGTTGTTGGACCACAGACTTCCAGCCTTCAGAACTGTGAGCCACAACTAACTGCTTTCCTTTATTATCTAGCTTCCAGTATTCTGTTATTGCAACAGATATGATCTAAAGCAGGGTTGTCTGGATGACCAAGAGGCTATGTGTTAAGACTCCTAAGACTAACGAGTGGGTAGTGTGTACAGAATGAATAATACTCTGGATTGGGGGATGATTCACATCCTGGGGACACTACTTAGAATGGTGCGTAATTGAAATCTTAAGAAACTGTTCATTTCTGGAAGTGAAGACTTGTAATATTTTTTGACTGTGGTTGACCACAGGTAACTGAAACCGTGGGAAACAACAGGTTAGGTAAGAGGAAACTATTGTATTTATACCACAGAAATCAGCACTCATTATATACCACAGTCTTCAGCTTTCCTTGGAGAGTTGGTTGTTAAAACACTTACCATCCTCAAGTGACATCACTGTGCCTGGGCTCAGTTTCTATGGCTAAAAGGCAGAGAGTATAATATTCATGGTACCACACTAGGATGGTGGCAGGCTTTTGTGAACTTTGGAAGAAATCATTCTGCTACTATAAAATGATGGTTATGGCATCAATGATTGACACAAACACATGCGAACAGCAGGGCCAGGTGGATGTGTTCACTGTTTCCTGTCTGGCTCTCACAGACTTACATCATCCGAACCTCCTCCACCCCAAATAGCAGAGGAGAGTGGGAGAGAATGGAGTTTGGTGGTGATATAAAGAGACACTAAGTTTGGGACAACAGAATGGTGTCTATGAAGGTGAGGGAATAGCTGATTTCCCAACGCAGTTGATAAATGGTCCCTAAAATCCGTGCTTAAAAGTAAATTGGGGATTGGTGAGATGGTTCAGAGTTTAAAGCCTTTGCCTCACAACTTGAGTTTGGATTCCCTAGATACCAGGTAAAAATGCCGGACAGGTGTGGCATCTCCCCTGTAATTCTAGCACTGGAAGGCAGAGCCTGGGAATCCTCAGAGCTAGTTGACTAGCCTAATGACATGCTCTGGGTTTAATTAGAGACTGATAACAGTAAAGTGATGGAGGATGATTCTTGATATCACCCTTGAGTCTCCACAGCACACACCCTCAAGTGTACGGGTGTATCAATACTGGCACACGTGCACACCCATCCACATACAAAACACATATATCATACACACATGCATGAAATAAAATGAATAAATAAAAAGTAAATTGGCAGAATGGGCGCAGCATTTTATTTAAGATAAACAGCTTCCTAAGGAGACTCTTTAGTCAAGCAAAACAGTGTGCGTAAACTTTAGTTTGTACCAACTATTCCCTTCCTGAAAGTGGCCGCCGCCATGGAAAGGACAGGCAGCAAGTCCAGCTCACCATTTGTACAGAACTTACTGCCAAGATAGGAAGACAGCTGGTTTTGTGGATTCAAGATCAGACTAGAAGCTGTGCGCTTTTGAATGTGCTCCTGGACACTTGCCAAAGCTCACGGCTTTGACATTAGGAAGCAGCAACTGGAGAGGTCTGGAAGGATTAAAGACTGGAGAAAGCTCGAGGAAGGGTGGTTCCTTCCTTCTGCGGCAGGGATTCCGTGTGAAGCTCAGGATGCACAGAAGCTGCTGGGAGCAGGCTGCTTTGAAGGCAGCGGAACAGCTTATCGGCAATCGATGTTACCTATGCTTGTGAGAGAAAAGCCTGCAGTGGGAGCGAGAAGACAGCAATACAGACAACCTTGAACTTCAGCTTCATGGAAGAAATAATAAGGCCCTAGGTAAGTCTTTTCCAAAGTTGTGAAGCCACTTCAGGCACTACAGGAACTATAAAATGTGAAGGTGATACATGCTATAGTGTTATAGTATATTGAAAATGATTTTATATCATTCAAACAAGATAGAGCAGGTGAAATGACTCTTCAGGACAAGGTGCTTGAGCACAAACCTGGAGATGTGAGTTAAATCTCTGAAGCCTTCACAGAGGAGAGAACTGGTTTCTAAAAGTCTTCCTCTGACCTCCACAAGGTATGTACCTTTTTCTTAAATGAATAAACTATTTTAACAAATGAATGCTTAATTTTTAAAATAAAAAAGCAAACATTTTGTGTGTGCTGTGTGGATATGCTATGAGCATGTCTCTGTGTGGTCATGTGGTGTGTGTCTATGTACATGTGCTTTTTAGCCGCTGCTCTGGGAACATGGGAGAGATCTACAGAAGTTTCTCTTTGCTCTGCTAGGGTGATTTAATTTGTTCCCCAACTCCCGTATCTCCTTACGTTCACAAGACGAGACAACTTAGGCCCAACATTTCTGGTTTCTCCAGCTGAGGCTGAACTGTCCTCTAGCAAAAGATGGAAGCTTTCTGTTTCTCAGAAGTCTGAGCGTGACTGGCACTAAAAATCAATGGGCTCTGTGAGGGAGAGTGAAACCGGAACCTAGAAGGGAGCAGTGGGGTCGATCAGCCCAAGCACAGCCCCTCTTCTCTCACAAACCAAAGGCTATGTCAGCTCTCGGCTCTTCGTAGCCGGGTCTGGGTGTGCCGCCATGCCTAGCTGGCAGGTCAATAAACACAGGAAGCATGTGGAAGTTTTCTATAAGGTTGCACAAGTGTCGCCTCTGGATTCGTTTCCTCAGCTCATCAAGGTGAGGTGGCCAAAGCTCCTTCCCCAGAAGAACTTTTACAACAGACATTCAAGGTAGTGCTGAAGAGGGGCTGTATTTAACCCTGAAGATTTCCCCAGGCCTGAAAAACACAGTGTCTGATTGCTGAATCCTGGAGTCAATGACCCTGAGTTCAAGTCCAACTCTACTATCTGACGTGCTAATCCTTTTGGGGCTGGCACACAGCGAGGGTGTGAAAGATAGAATTGCTGGGCCTACCTTTTAGTTTCCAAAACTCACCTAATCCCTCCCTGGGGAAACTTGCTCCCATTTCCCCTCCAGCAGTGAGAATGTGGTTTCCCAAGGAACCAGCTATGTTCCTGACTCTCAACACAATGGGATCTTCTGAAAAACAGGAGCAGTGTCTTACTGCTCTTGATGTCCCCACTGCCAAACGGCCTAGCACATGGTGGCTGCTTAATCAATGTTAACACATTAACTGGGCTGAGGTTCCCAAGAAGTTGATTTATTTCCCATACTCCTTCATTTTTCTCCTCTCTCAAAGGGGAAAGTAGTAAATGGTAATAAATTGCCCTAATATCCATGCTGTTATCTAAATTACAAGGTCAATAATTATGTCAATTTATTCATTCTTTGAATTCCTTGGAAGACAAGTGCTTTGTGAATCTGAGGATTCCAGGTGGGCCACTGCTGGTGAAGGAGTGGTCCATGCCTGACTCCCCCATGCCCAGTGCATGAAGGCTGGCTCGTTCCAAGGCTGGCAACCACAGCTTCCTGCTCCCAGTCCCAGCAGGGCCTCCTCCGAGCTGGTACAGGGGATAGGCTTGGGTGTTTCATTTTCTGCTTCCTCATTCAAGCTGCTTTTTATTTCCAGACCATATGTGACCTTGGGCCAGGACACAGCTAGACTCAGCCCAGGGCACACTGTGGCAGCCTGAGTCTCTTCTGGCAGAGGATATGACTGGCCAGCAAGACAGTGATGACCTTGGTGGCAGGAGAATAATTCTGCAAAGGGCCCCCCTTTGCCTATACCTCATTTGGGCATCAATGTTCTGTCCTTAAAGATGTTCCTGTGTATACAAACCCAGCTCCGATGCTCACAGTAGCAACAGGGACAGCCAAGCTTCTCCCTGTCACATCAATGTCATCTTTATTATTATTTATTTATTCATTCATTTAGTGTGTATGTGAGAGAGAGAGAGAGAGAGAGAGAGAGAGAGAGAGAAAGAGAGAGAGAGTGTATCAGAGGGCATTGTGTCCCTGTGGAGGACCAAGGGTGACTTTGGGAATCATCCTGGATTACTTCTACCTCCTTTATGTTTCATTCTGGGATTTCCCAGGCTCTGCCCAACAGGGCCGAAAGTGCGAGCTGCTACCATTTCTACCTGGTGTTTTTGTGTGGGACCTGGAATCAGAACTCAGCATCTTCTGCTTGTGAGGCAGAATCTTAATCCATGAGCCATCTCTCCATCCCTCAATCTCATTTTTATCTATCATCCCAATCAAAAGGGCTGGTAGCTATTGGCTCGATAGTCCCAACTTTGGCGCTCAGAACAGAGGAAGTACATGAAGCCACTCTGGCAGGTTGTTGAGTCCTGATCAGGGCTACTCTTACAACAAGCTTGGCTTAGGCTCAGAGGTCAGTTCTGTGCCCAAGAGAGAACCTTTCCTCCCTTATTAAGTTGGCCCCAGGGTCCACTTTCTGTGTGGAGGCTAAGGATGGGTACAGTATGTTCAACTGAGGATCTGTCAATGAAAACTGCATAGTTCTCCGTGACTCAATTGGGAAAAAGCATCAATCTATTTATTTAAAAAGCTTTCTGCCAGGCTTTTCTGCTGAATAGTCCTTTTAGGAAAGATCAGTAGAGGGGGAGCAGGAATGCTTTGGACCAGGCATGAGCTCTCCCTGGTTCCTGCCTCATTTAAATGTTTAAAGTTCATTTAAATCTTCATGTTTATATTTTCTTTAATTTGAGGTTGTAGAGTTGAAATATATATATTTTCACAACCTCACTATAGTTGTCTTGTGCACTTTCTTCAACTTTTATTCTGTAGACCTTGCTTTGACGCTTCAATCATCCCAATGCCCTTATCTCAATGCCCAATAGTCACAGAACTTTAAGAGCTTATCTATATGAGATTAGTTTCCAGAGAATTCTGTGATGACTCCTCCCTACCTCCATCTGGAGTATTTCTTGGATGAGGTTGTATCGAGCATAGCCTGATAAACCTCTCCTATTCCCACCTCCTTCTCTATAGGAGAGCTCTGTAAGGTGGAGGAATCATCAGGAACTAGGATAGTGAGCCTAGGAACCAGTGATGACCCCCAAAATTTTCCTTACAAATTATGATCTATTATGGTTTGAATACATCCCTCCTACAAAGCACACTCAGTGGTGTGGGTTCTTTAAGAGATGAGTGTTATTATTAGGAGAATAGTTGTTGCAGGAGAGAATTGTTGATGAAAGGATGGGTTCTACCTTGCCATCCTTCTTTCCTTCCTTGCCCATTCGAACCCTGCAGATATTTTGTTGCCCTTCTGCCTTCCATCATGGTATGGACCAGCAAGATGACTTCACTAGATTTGGGTCCCTTGACCTTGGACTTCTTAGTCTCCAGGACTATAAGAAATACATTTCTTTACTTCATAAATCACCTGGCCCGTAGCATTCCATTATAATAGCAGAAAAATGCAGTAAGACCTGGCCAAAGAGGATTTTCAGGCTGAATGTGAACGTGCTATTAGAACACCTTAAGTAGGTCACAGGGAAATCAATGGGAGCATCTGCTTTTATGTCTTTTCACACAGAACCATTCACTCTCACTATGGCCTCCCGACTGTGAGTGGAGGATGGACTAACTGGTTCTTTATGCTCCTTTCCTGCCTTTTAGTTATGATGGTTGGTCCAAACGGAATAATACCAGGAAGAGGTAGGTGAGGAAGAAAGGGAGAAGGCCTCACTCATGCTGCACAAGAAATCTTAGGAAAAAGCAAATGAACAGAGCACTGTAGTGGCTCTCTCTTAAACTGCTTGTTCTTGCGTCTCTGTCACAGGAAGCATCAGGCCATTGTCCTTCTGAGATGGATTTCCCTTGTTCTCTATCTGCTTCACTGGTACATATTGCTACAAAAGAGAGATATCACTTTCAAATCAACCAATTGTGACCAGTTGAAATTTAAAAACAAAACCAGGACTGGGGAGACGGCTCAGGGCTTAAAGCCTTTGCTTCACAAGCAAAAGAAGCCAAGTTCGGATATCCAGATCCCATGTAAAAATACTTGGTGAAAATGGAAGCTGCTTGTAATTCTGGATCTAGAAGTTGGAGCATGGGAAATTTCAGAGCAAAGCAATAAGGAGACAGAGCAATGCAGGATTATTCTTGATGTCACCTTTGGACATCTACAGACACACAAAAACTCAAGTGCCCTCTTGAACACACATGCACACATACACACATATCCCCTCTCCTCCCCACAAAAAGCAGAGGCTAAAGAGATGGTTTGGGTTAAGACACCACCTCACAAGAAGAAGGACCTGAGTTTGGATTCTGGATTCCATGTAAAAATGCCACATAGAAATGGTGGTGGCCTGCACTTCTGGAAGGTGGATGGAGCCTGGGAAATACCAGAATGAAGCATAAAGAAGGTAGAAGCAATCCAGGATGATTCCTGAAGTCACCCTTGGGCCTCCATAGGCACACACACACACACACACACACACACACACACACACACACACACACACAAAGCCACACCGATAGAAGAAGCAACCAACAGCAAGACATCCCAGCATGCCTTAGAAGAGCATGGATAAGCGTGATGGACCTCATCTTCCCTGGCACGTTATATCCTGTGCATGAATTCTGTGTAAGTGATAGAACCCAGATTTTTGCTTCACACTCTAGTAGACTTTTTGCTTAAAAACTGACTGCGTGAATTTGCCCTCTTGCTTCTTGTGACTTGTGAGCTAAGATGCTCTTATTCTAGATCAAAACAAAACAGAGAGCCCAGAGTAAATGTCAGGGTTGGGTACTTAGCTGTCTGTGAGAGTCAAACCCACTCAGTTCTGCTAAGCTTAGGACAATTACGAAAGAAGCGATTCTCACCAGGTCTTCTGCAACTGTTTAGAAGCCTTCCTGTGAGTAATCCATAAACACAGGAAAGTGGACATGTGGGGAGGCACAACAAGAGCCCTTCTTGGGGCCAGTGAGATGGCCCAGTGGGTAAAGGCATTTGCTGCGGAGGCCTGATTCGAAACCCACATGATAGGAAAGCGCAGATTCCCACAACTTGTTCTTTGACCACACACACACATTGTGGTACAAATTCTCCCTACCTAGGATAGATAAATAAAGAAAAAAAGAAAAAGCAAAAGGAAAAGAAGAACCTTTATCTAGTGATACTATGTCATTGCAGGCAGGCCTCAGTTATTAAACTATTGCCACCAAAGTCATCCAAAACACATGCTGGAGGCTAGTAACCCACATGGTCAAGATTACACGAGCCAAAAAAACTACCCATCATTTCAGATATACCAACTCCTGCTCAGTGGTGGACGGCTACATCAGGGTTCTGTTTGCAGAGAAGAAACTGATCAGAATCTGAGAAACTATCCAGGAACAATGGGTGGTCTCAGATGGTCTTGACAAAGTCTTGTGGTACTGATGAGCTCATTCCTATGCAGCAAGAGAAGCTGGTGCTTGCTGATGTCTGAGAGAAAGCAGCAGGCGGCTCTCACTGTGGTCTATCCATAGCTGGTAAGGCAATGGCTTTCTCCCAAGGGCCATTACTCAAGGCTACAGAATCCTCCAAGCACCCTTCAGGATTACAAAGATGCTGTCTGGCTCTGTCAAGAGAAGTGTGCCACTCAGGAGAGCCAGAGGACAGGGGAAGGAACTGTTTGTGTTCCTGCATCAGCATGCAAAGCAGCCAGGCCTTGAGATAGCCAGATGACAGGAAGCATGGTCTTATCCCTGGCATGGGTGCTTACAACACCAGCTACCCTCTCTAGCTAGATGGGGACTCGCAGCCCTGGGTTTATGGGGCTGAGCACACCTCTTTTACAGGAGAGCAAAACCAAGCACCCAGGTGTGTCTTCATGACGAGACTGCTCCAGCCTTTCATTCATCCCAGCAGCCCGCTCTGACAGTGCCCAGGCATATAGCGACTGCCCTCAGAGCCACTGCCAAACGGAATCTGTGGAGAAAGCTGTTTCAAGGTAATGGAAAGAACCAGCTAGAGAAGGTGACGCATGAAGACCAGTTACAGCATGAGGAGTATAGAATGTGTGAGCCCCTGGGATGCAGCCCCAAGCCCTGGGGACCAGATTCAGCTCCTACCCAGCCTTCTTTGGTTACTGTTCCTCCTTGACCTCCCTGATGGTTACAGCCATTGTCCGAATCCCACAGGAATCTACTTTAGTGTGGCCTCCTCCAGGAGCCCGATCCCCACGGAGACCACTCAGTCTTTTCTGCAAGTGCTCGGCCCACTCTATTCAGTGTTTGAAGATCATCTGTCTTCCCCATGTGTACACTAATGTTTTATTTACAGACTCAGACATTTAACAGTCAAAAAATGAAGACTGCCAGAAACAAGCTCAAATGTTTAAAAGAGAGCCCAGGAATCAAAGCTGTCTCACATTAGCCTAAGGGACTGCCAGGGAGACTCAGCTAGACAGCTGGGAGTGGGGCGGAGAGCAACAAACCCCTGCTCTGTCCCTAGCTGGCTGCATTAGCACGGGGCAAGCCACAGGACCAGCCTCTCTGGCTCTATCTTTCCTCTCGTGGAGAAGAGCAAGCACACCTTCCCCACAAGGCTGCAGTTAGGATTCAATGAGACACCTTATGCCAGTGTGGGCATTTTACAGGCACTTAATTAAATGCTTATGAAACTCAACTGAACTTTAGCCTGAATTAGCTAGGCCACAAGCCAAAGCCCCTCAGAGGAACACTGTTTTATAGGAGCGGTTCAGTACCACGTTTAGAATTTAGACTGCGGAGCCAGACTGCCTAGATCTGCTGAGTGTTGATACCATCTCTTGGAAGAATATGTCTGGACTTCAGATTCCCCATCTGCAAGGTGGGGCTGGTAATAATGAGCAATTGTTAGCGTGAGGTGGGGTTAACACATATGTTGTCTGGTGAATGGGACATTTTTAAACAATATGGTTTAGAACCAAATTTTGCACGGTGGGACTTGAGTGTGTCATTGAATGATAAGAATATTTTCACTGTTAAAAGTCTCTAGACCTTAAATTTTCAATCGTCCAAGCCATAGAGTGAGTGAATATCTGGTGAGAATTTCTCTAGTGTGTTTGTTACCTGCAGTTTGTCTGACACAGATAGATGCCTGGACTCTACAACACTGGATATGATAGGCAAGTGGGTTTACTAGGATGCATTTTCACAAGATCTGCAAGGGATGTTATAACCCCTAAAGTTGTTCAATCACTGCCCAATATGACAACTATTAAAGCAGAAACAGTCGTCACCAATGCCTACCAGTCATCTATGCAGTATGGCAGCATGGAACTTCTGGCTAGTTAAAAGATGCTGTTAGTTAAGCAAAGCCAGTGTCCTGTAGATGTAGGGGCATCTTTGAGGGAATTCCTGACACATGGTTCTCTTTGTCCCTCATAGAGACTCGTGGAGCTCAGTGAGGTGCTTGATCCACTCTCTAGAGTTAACTGAGTGTGTATCTTCCCAACTCCACATTTAGTGTTTCTTTGCAAGCACAGGAATATTTACACCTTGGAAACTGGTAAGCACTACAAATCAGGACTGCTAAATTTCTTCAGAGCACCATTGTACTAACAACACCTCTAGTTCCCACACATAAAAACATTATGCCAGTACATGGTCTGGGACATTATATTTAGGTCCTTGAATGGTTTGGGGCTGCTGAATGCCTGGTTTCTGAAAACCCACTTAAAATAGGATGCCAGGATTCCTAATGCTTTATCCTTCTCCAGCTGCCCCAAGAGAAAACCTCCTTTGTGCTCTGTGGTCAGACACTAAACCCAGTGCTGGACTATTCGCACAGCAAATATCAGTCTCTGCATCCAAATAGAATGGATCAGGGTGTAGATACTTGAGGTCACTAGGAAAAAAACAAACAAACACCCCTCTTCTTCTGAGGGTTGTACAGTAGCCTTCATGTGTCAGGCCATGGCCTATTATGTGTGGGAAGATACACAGTCTCTCACCTCTGTGCGGTGGTGTGGGGGGGGCAGTTAGCTTAAGCCCCTATCACCAGCCTGTAGCTCACATACTCCCGGCTCAATCACTCCCAGCTGCCTTGCAAAAGGTCACCCATTAGAGCCGTCAGCACCACAGAGGGCCCTGCTTGGGCAGATCTGCTGGGGAAACACAGACCTTTCTTTTGAATTCCTCTACCCAGCAGTCAGGTGAGCCGAGGGGAATTCAATCCAATTTTTCAGTAAATCCTACTATGCTCTGGAAGGACACAGTTTGAAAAATCTATTTTTGTGCTTTTATTTACTTAAAGTCTGCATGCCTGGGGAGCTTTTTCACAGTGCCATCAAACTGCCTCTTGCTGACCACAAAAAAGAAAAAAATATTCTGTCTTTCTGTGATACTACCAACAATAAAGACCAGTCTTACAAGCCAGAGGCTGCAGCTCCCGTTCCTCACTTCCCCTTCCAGGGCTGCCTAGAGCTCACTCATTTTGCTTTTCTGGCTTAAATGCAGCTTTCGCTTCAGAAACACAGCTGTCTCGCTGGGGTTTGTGCTGTTACTCTCGCTGTTTTCACAGTGTAAAGAGCTGAGGGCTGTAGACGCTGCTTTGTCTTCGATGATCTCCCCTTTCTAGAAAGATCAAGTGCTCACATAAGAAGTCAAAATACCTTCCATATACTCAGGATTTGGGGTTGTCTGTACTACATACCTCAGATTCTGTCCCAACATTCTGATCCACACACTCGAGTCACTATTTCAATCACATACTTGAGTCATTATTCCCGCAAGTTCAACTGAGACTCAATAGCTTTTTCCATGAGTTATATGCCTGAACCCCTACCGCCCAGGAACAATGGCTTATAGAGTGGCCCTGCTTCTGTCGTGGTGAATGGCATGCATGTTTTCAAAGCCTTCTTGGCTCTGGCTTTTCAACTTCCCAGGGTCCCCACCTGACATTCTGGTTCTGTATAATGCAGGAGCATATCTGGCCCTGGCTGCAGACTATGAAGTAACCTTGGTGCTCTAGCCTCCGTTGCTGGCTTGTCAGGGCATGGGCCTCTCTGGGCCTCTCAAGCACCCGTCACCACTGAAGAAATAAGGCAGCAAATGGAGCAGGGTTATGGGTCCACACCTGAGCATCAGAACCTCTCAGGATTGTTTGAAGGACAGATTTCTTTACTGGAATTTCTGGAGATGAGTTCCAGGAATCTGAATGTCAGAATCCAGCTCTCCAGGTGACTCTAATCAGCCTGCTCAGTCCACAGTGGGTGGAACTTCCCCCCAGTGGTTTGAAATAGAAATGGACTACTGGCTAAGAGTTTGATTAAATGGGCTCCTGTCTCAGGCATTGTATAGATGGGTAAAGAACTGGCATGGCCTACCTTGAGCCAAGACTCAGAACATGGGTTAATCTATGAAGAGAGAAGCCATGGCTGGACATGGTTGGAAATGCTTCTCGCTACATGTTCCTCCCATTCCAGTTCTATGTAACAAGAAAGAGTGGGCTTCAAGGGCAGCCCTATGAGCCTGCACACGCTAGTCTGGCATTTTCGCCACACCTATTCTACGCTAGGTGCTTGCCAGCAGCTGAGCTGTGAGAGATCTTTCAGGAGAAGCCTTATTGATAAAACAGTCTTATTGAAAACAACATTATTCACAGCAGCTGGCCTTCATGGGACACTTCCTCCACACTGAGCGCTGTGCTGAATGCTTTCATTTAATCTTCACAGTAGCCCTGCCAGGAGGATCTTGTCTCCCTTTAGAGATGAAGAACCAGAAGAGAGGTTAAGTCATTTGCTCTCTGGTCTTCAATTTTGGATGGATGGTGGAGCCCACATTTGAACCCAGTCTGCCTACATTTAACTCCTAAGACATTATGCCTTTCCAAACAGGATGGCAGCTCAGAGAAAGGAAGACAGGCAGGAAAGTGACTCTGCTCTGAGATCGTTTATGAATAAATGCTGTCGAGAAGCATTAGCCAGCTGTCCAATGCCAAGGAAGAATGGAGTGTAAATCAAAGACCCTGCTAGAAGGAGGTCTTAAGATTCACTTTCACAACAAACAGCCAGACAGCCAAGTACACAGGCGTCAAAAATGGCTGAGCTGCGCCAGACAATTAGAGAACAGGGTAGCATTACAGTACGGGGCTGCAGAGCAGAGGGCAGAGGGGGCAACCTCAGCCTAAGGACCCAAGCTCCTGGCCTGAGGTGGGACGGGCTTCTCTCATGAGGGCATTCAGGCAGGCAGGAAAGATTGTGGCAGAGTCCTTGGAGCTGAGGGGTGAAAAGGAACATGCATGGCTTGCCCCAGGGCTTGGTAAATGTGTGCGTGGGAAGTACAGAGGCTTGGCAGCTGGTGGCACTCATGCCAACAGGGCACTGGAGAGAACAGTGTAGGGAAGAGCTCACTCACTGATCCTACCCTGCTGCACTCGTCAATCCACTTACTCATTCGCTCAACACTCATTTGTTGTCCTTGAATATATAACAAGAAATGGGGTCCAGAGCAAAGAATGATATAATTCCTGTCCCCCCAAGGGGCTCACAGACCATTCAGAGAGCCAGGCCCACACACATAAACATACACTGCAGTGAGTAGCAAGTAGCACTTACAGAGAACTCATGCTGGCTCGGGGCAAGGGGTGCCTACCAAGATGACCCATGATTAACAGGTAAGTAGGAATCCCACAAGCAGTCTAGGGATGTGTCAGGTGGAGGCAATAGTGGAAGTAGTGAGATACGTCAGCCTAGCAAGGTATTGTGGGTAAGTGAGTTTGCTAAAGAGCAGCAAAGCAAGATTGCCGTGTGTCAGGGTAGATGAGCCATTGAAGGGGGAACACAGAGACTGCGTATGTGTTCTGGAAGCACTGCTGAGCTTGTTGGAAAAGGCCTGGAGTGAGGGGTTGTCCGAGTGTCTGTGAGTTGAGAACGGATGTGAGCCAGGACAGAGAAGAAAGAAGGCAGGGGGACACATGCACTGGTCATTGCGGGAAATGACATCATTTTTTTTTTTCATTTTGAGTTACTGGGAAGAGGAAAGAGAATGCAGCAATAGGGTGGGTTGTGCAACACTATGGGCACCATGTTCAATTCATTTGTGGGGGCCCCAACCTCATGAGAGTGGAGCCCCCACAATGGGAACAGTGCTCTTGTAAGATGGAAAGAGACACCAGGGCTGTCTCTTATTCACACAAGTGCACAACACGAACACACCTGTCTGGCCAGGAAGAGGGTACTCCCCTTGCTGTCCACCCTGACCTTGATTTTCCGGCCTCCAGAATTGAGAGAACAATGTTTTGCCATATTAGCCACCCTGTGTATTGGACTTTGCTATATCATAAAATCAGGCTAAAATATAAGGGGAAGACAAAGGCATTCTACAACCTATAAAGTTTGAACAATTGTTCTGCTGTAGTTCAAGGGTAAGCTAGGAAGAGAGAGAGACAGATTGAGAGAGAAATTGAAAGAGAGAAAGAAATTGAGAGAAAGAGCAAGAATGAGAGAGAGAGAGAGAGAGATTGAGAATCATGAAGATGCAGATAGCCTAGAGTTAGGAACACGGCAGGAAAACCCTATGAAAAGGTGTTGCCTGGCAACAGCATTAAGGCTAGGACTTGGGGAACACAGAGAGGTGAGCACAAGAAGAGGGAAGGGGCAGTGATGGAAGAAAGGAACCCCAGAAAAACTGGCGCTCAAACATGACAGGAAGGCATCCAATACACAGAGAAGTAAAGTCAGAAGAATGCTGTCAACTAGTCAATGCCCCTTCTGTGGGGGCCAGGGCTGGCTAGGGAAGCAGCAGTGTGCCGTCAACTGGAAGATGCTGTCCAAGCTGCATAACCAAGGAAATGGGAGTGGCCTGTTTCAATTTTAAACAATACACATCCCAACAAGGTTTCAGCACGAAGAAGCCAGCAGATTCGCCTTCTGCCATCCAGGGTCTTTGGCCCCCTGGCTATGTTGTAGACCAGGGGCTCAGCCATGCTTCTTGTGTGTAGACTACTCTGTCCCCTCAGGACAGAAGGGGCACTGTCCAACCCACATTGCAAGTGGCCCCCTCTCTGAAGAACTTACAGGCAGTTAATAGTTGGTGGGGGAGGGAGAGCTATTTTCTTCAGTGCTGTAACTATCAGTGACTACCGATGACTACTGGTAAGTTGCCCATGCTCCTGTAAATAATTGCTCACTCGTCATGTTCCCATAAGTAATTTAATTAAATTCATTAAGGGCTACACACACATACACACACACACATCATGAAAGTAGCAATGGACTATATGGAAGAGGAAAGGGGACCCAGCTGAGATGATGGCTCAGAAGGTAAAGTGTTTGCTATACACGAAGACCTGAGTTTGATCTTCAGCTCCCACATAAAAAGCCAATGTGGTGGTACTGAACGCCTAAACTTCAGTGCTGGGAGGTGGAAACAAAAGAGTCCCAGAGTCCTCTAGCCAATTGGTGAGCTCCAGTTTCAGTGAGAGAATAAAAAAATAGGACTGAGAGCAATAGAAGAAGCCATCTGACATTATACACACCCACACATGTATATCCATACAGCACCCACCTACATATGCACACATAAAATGAAAGAGGAAGGGGATCAGTGGGAGTGGGAGAGAGAGAGAGAGAGAGCAATGAGAAGGGTGAATATGACCAAAATACATGATAAACATGCAAGAAAATATAATGAAACCTATTATTATGCACAATTAATACATGCTAGTAAAAAGAAAAGATTTGCGTGGTGTACTGCATAACCAAAGCTAACAAATACGATAAGCCCCAAACGAGATCCAAGCCAGCCTTTGTTTCCAGCTGAAGCAGGGGAAGAGAACTCTCGGACCTTCAGCTTCCACTTATTCCTTCAGCAACAGAAAAACCACTAGAATACACGGCACTGTCTGGAGGGTCACCTTGCTCCTGTAGGAGGGTCCCTACCTTCTTTCTGGGGTGCTGACATATTTGGGGACAAGTGACAGTAACGTACCTCTGCCATACTGTCACTAGTCAAGTGTTTTCCTCTGAGGAGGAAAGAGATGGGCTGTCAGGGAGCCAACTGCAAAGGCTTGGAGACATCAGAATGAGTAAAGGGACTTTGGGGAGACTGTAAAATCCAGCAACCGCCTGCCCCACTTAGCACTTCCTGATGCTATTTCCAGAGAGGCGCAACAGTGAATGAGAGCTCCGGAAAGTCAACCTGGTCAAGCTGTGCTTTGACAGGGTGCCAACGAAGAATCCTTCACGCCTACTGTGCTCTGCATGGAGAACCGTAAGGGAAAGGGGCAGCACTGGGTCCTGAGGAAAATCAGCGTCTAACCTCGCCCCCATCAGCTCTGTTCCTTATTAAGAGGACAGAAAAAAAAAATTGTTAGCAAGCCCCCCTCCCTGAGCATATTTATATAGGTGGAGGAGAGAAGAAATAATTAGGACAGGAGTTTCTAGCCCAGCAACAAAGAAGACATCTTCCAGGTGGGGACTTGTGTTGTCCACCATTCTGAAAAATGACTTTCAGTCTTTAGTAGCTCTAATGAAGCTTGGAATTAAGAGAATATTTTTGGGCCAGAGATCTTGGCTCAGGGATTAAAAAGCCTTTGCCTTGCCAACAAAAGGACCTCAGTTACGATCTCCAGATCCCATGTAAAAATGCCAGGTGGAAATGTCAGTGACCTGCCATTCTGATCCTGGGGGGCAGAGCTCGGGAAACTCAGAACAAAGCAACAAGGAGGCAGAGCAATCCAGGATGGATCCTGAAGTCACTCTTGGTCCACAGGCACACATAGTCAAGTGGACTCTTACATATACAGACACACAGACGTACAGACACAGACAGACAGACAGACACACACAGAGTACTTTTGTTTACTCTCCTGTGTAATAAGCCCTAGCCCCCATCAGCTATGCCCATGTCTACATTACTGATTTCTCACTTTCCAATCTATAGGCCATGGAAGAATTTTATGAAACCAACAGCATAATATCTTCTCTCCAGGAAGTACAGGTATACCTCGTGTACTTCATGGTCTGGATTTTGACAGACGGTTCTGGTATCCATCGTGGAGTAAGGTGAAGAGCCTCAGCGCCAAAGCATGATTTCACCATCTGACATTTGTTAGCAGTGAGGCTGTGGGAGAAGCCCTCAACCTTAAAAAAGGTAAGCTGACAAAGGGGTTACTGGCTAACATCCTTTCTTAAAAAAGTGGTTTAAAAAAACATGTAACATAGGATGATAACAAGCCAGCATACAGTATCATTGAGTGTAGGTATCATGTTGTAGAGTCCCAGAACTTCCCTTCCTAATTTAATCAGGCAACAAAGCCTTATTTCCCATTTCTTCTCAGCCCTTGAACATCTCTGTTTCTTTTGTGTGTTTTGTGTGTGTGTGTGTGTGTGTGTGTGTGTGTGTGTGTGTGTGTGTGTGTGCTTCTCTGAGCTTGAGAACTTTAGATACCCGATGCCACGGAACTGGAATGTAACGTTTGTCCTTCTGTGATTGGTTCAACATCCTCCAGGTTCAAGCATATTGTATTCTTAGAACCCTTACACAGCACAGCACTTCCTGTCTGCCTAGTAAGTGGCTACATGTACCAAATTCATTTAATCCTCACAGAGGTCCTGCTGGGTCAGTATCGTCTCGTGATGAGTGAGGAACCAGAGGCACAGGAAGGTGGAGTGTTATGCCTGAGCTCAACTGCCGCAGAAGAGGCTCTACACCCATCCTCTGGAACAGGATGCTACGTGGTTTCCATGCAGTCTAACATTCATATTTTAGGCAAAGATGCATCATTGAGGATGGAGTATAATGAATAGAGAAAGGGCAGCACCTGATTGATTTCCTTTGTGTGGCTTCAAGTACCTTGTGTAGCAGAAAGAGAAGGCTTTGGAACAAGACGCCTGCCTGCCTTGCAGAAATGACATCTGAGCAGAGGGACATCTGCAGGTAGGTTCGATGGTGCCCAGCATGGAGAGTGTGCCAGAAAGACATGTGAGTGGCAGCAGGATAAAGGCCAAGTGGGGAGGTAAACTGGCTTGCTAGAAAGGCGATGCTAAAAAGATGGCACACAAGCAGAGACATGAAGGAGGGCATGTGGGCGTCACAGGCAGGAACACACACAGGGACAGTGCCTGACTGGAGGGCAAAGCTAGTGTGACGATCCTGGGGAGAGTTTAGGAGGTGTAAAGAGGCTAGTCTAGAAACTAACAGAATCAAGACTCCAGATGCGTCACAGGAACCTGATGTGCTGATGCACAATGCAGTCTCAACAGAGGAAGTTGAGGCAGGGGGACTGTGTGTGTGTGTGTGTGTGTGTGTGTGTGTGTGTGTGTATGTGTGTGTGCGCGCGCGCGAAGCCTGGGCTACATAATGAGACCTTTTCTCAAAACAAACAAACAAACAAACAAACAAACAAATCCATTAAAACTAAATAAGCAAAAGAAACAAGCCAAAGAAGCCAGAGGGAGGAGCCAGGATGGTCTGGCCTAAGGACATGAGTGATAGCTCTGGTTAACAAGGGAGATAGGCTGTGTCTTGCCAGAGGAGTTGACATACTCTCATGCTGGCTTTGATGGTCCTCTGGGTGATGGGGGCTGGGATCAGGGCATTAGAGGTAGATGGGAAAAAGTAGTTGGTTTGAACATGATGCAATAGTCAGCAGAGCACCTTGGAGTCCTGAAGGTGGGGTGGGAGACAAAATAGGATGGGAGGCATGCATAGTACACTAAACTGGATCCATAGCAACTGAGAGAACAATGTATGTATCAGCGATATGGGAAGATTGCAGATGAAGCAAGTTAAGGGCTTTACTGGTTGCACTGTGTTTTCTTCAAGGACTGGTTGAGTTCCTAACCAAGGCCTCTATGAATAGGATTTCATTTAGTAATTCCCTTTCCTTTTATTTATTTTAAAGACAGTGTGTTACTATGTAGCTCAGGCTAGCCTTGACTCACAGTTCTTCTTCCTCAGTCTCTCTACTTGGGCTGGTTGGGATCACAGGTGTGTGCCGACACATCCAGCCTTATGTGATCTTACTTGGAAATCATGAAAGTCAGATGGTTATCAGGGTGGGCCCTATCTGACATGACTGGTATCCTTCCAGGAAACAGGAGGAGAGGTAGACATGCATGAACACACTCACGGAAGATGCCATGAGAGGAAGGCCGATGACTGCCAGCAATGTTACCTAAGAGCAGGGAGTCAGATTCTACTGGAGACTTCAAGGGGATGCCAAGATCTTGGTTCAGGACTCTCCTCTTCAGAACTGGGGGAGAATAAATTTCTATGATTTCAGCCACCCATTTGTGAACCTTTGTTAGGGAAGCCCTGATTCAGTAACACACCATGGAAGCTCAGAACTGAGGCTGCAATATGCCAAGTGTGGGAGATGTCACGGTAGGCAACAGAACACTACAGTGACAGAAATATGGGACATGTCTGCAAATAGAACATGTTTAAAGCTGTGAGACTGCATGAGACCAGCAAGGAATGAAAATGTGTGGGGAAGAGAAAAGGGACAAGGATGGAGTAGAGGGGCATCCAAGGTACAGACCGAAAGGAAGGGGAAACTAGCAAGGAATCTGAGATGGTGCAACTGGTGGGGGAGGTGATAGGAAACCCAGACAGCAGAACTCACATGTACCACTGTGACTCCCACTGCTCCTGGGTCCCAGGCCTCTCTTCTGGTTTTCCTCAGCATCCTCTCCTGCTGGACCACTCAGGCTGCCTCTGGCCACTGCTCCCACCCTTGCCTTTGGGCAAACTGCCTCCTCTACTGGCTCCGCTTTCCCTGCTTATGTACTGTGCCACTTCAGAGTTTCTCAGCCCTGCTGGGCCAGCAGCTTCCTCCTCTATTCCTGAGCTCGTCTCCCACCGCAGGCTTCACAGAAGGTCCTCTTGCATACGGCCTGCTTCTTGACACAGGACTTGACTCAGGCTTCCAAGCATTTGCTGAAAGTACTGTATCAGTGGCTGAATGGCTATCTAAACACCTGTCTAAACACTAAGCTTACAGTGAATTAAAACATACTAACTTAAATTTCTTAAGCTATAGCTCCACATTATAAAATATTTTATTTATCTATGAGAGAGGAGGAGAGAAAGAGGAGAGAAAAAAAAGAGGGAGAACAGGACAGCATATATAATGTAATGGTGCATGCGTGGAGGTCAGAGGATAACTTTCAGGAATCAGTTCTCTCCTTCTACCATGTGGGCTTCTGAGGATGGAGCTCAGGTTGCCAGGTTTATGAGCAAGTGCCTTATTCACCGAGCTATAGCTCTACCTCCTATATCACCACTTCTTAAATATTTGTTCAATTGATTTTTAAATCTCATCAGTAAAATTTTACATATATTCCTGTGGACTTTTATCCTGTCCAATACAACTCAAACAAGTGACACATCTGGAGTCTTGATTCTGTTAGTTTCTAGACTAGCTTCAATTTCTGTTCTTTATGAACTTTTGTGAACATGTCTAACAGAGCCATAAAATGTACAGGGGCAGGAAGACACAGTGTGTCCATTGGGCTTGGTCATACCTGCTCATTCTACACACATGCTTTAGCATCTTTTCAGTTGTTAGGGAGTCGCACGTACATGCTTAGTACAGTTCTAGTCACCAGGGATCAATGCATACATGCATACACTGGTCTACTTGCCAGAGATTTGTGCATGAACAAAGATCTCCTGCCGGTTATCTTCTGGATATAAAATGGCCCCCGAAGTGCATGTGTTGAAGGCTTGATCCCCAGGTGTTGGTCCTACTGAGAGGTGATTGGATCACGAAGGTGTTGACCTCACAAGTGGGTCACATGCTTGATGGACTCACAGTTTTATGGATTATTAGGAAGTGGGGTAGGAAGTGCATCACCAGGGGGAGGGTACTTTGCCCAAAATTTCTCCTTTCCTTTCTCTTCTCTCTTTCTCCACCCCTTTCTTCTGCTTCCTAGTGTTGATAAGATGATACCTGCTTTCTTATGCCTTTTCTGTGGGATGCAATCTCTGAAACTAAGAATCAAAATAAAACTTTCCTCTTTCAAGTTGACCTCTCTAGGTGTTTTGTCACAGTGATGGAAAGCTGACAAGCACCTCCTCAGTGAACTAGGGTCAGTGGCAGCCTTCTATCTGATAGTAGATTGGCGGCACATTTCACCGGGCGTCCCTCTTATCCAGATACTTCAGGAGACTTTTGCTAAAATACCTTGCAAAAAACCAGAGACTGTGCCACATTCCCTGAGCTCTCAGGAGTCACTAAGAAAGCAATAGTATCTCTCTGGTGTGTGCAGTTCTTAGTAAGGCAGCTGGCTCCCAGGGAATCACCATTTTCTATCTGAATAGTTGGGTATGTCAGTGGGCGAGTCTAGATTCTCCTCACCTGTGAAAGTCAAAGTCAAAGTGTATGAATGGACACATTACTGAGTAGATTGTAGGGAAGAAGAGAAGCTGTCTTGTTTGTGTTTCTTTTTTTTTTTTTTTTTTTTTGAAGATGAAGGTAGAGTTTATTAGAGGAGAGAAAGGTTGGAACTCATAAACTCCAGACCTGGAGTGCCGTGAGAGGCTAGAACGCCCTGGAGAACTCAAGGTGCCTAGGCATGGAATACATGAGAAACAAGCACAGAACAGAACTCATGGCACTAGAGTGCCACGAGGGGCTAGGGCGCCCTTGTTTGTGTTTCTTTAATCCAGCAGAATTTGCTTTTTCAGTATCTATATGTGGAAAACTTGAAAGCTAGGATATCTTCACCCATCAGAATCAAGTGGGATTTTTACCTGCAGATAATTTTGGTGACGAGTGAATGAGTAATTCATTATTACTTGATATTCAGGTGAAGTTTTGTTTGTTTGTTTATTTTACTTTTCTCTCTGCTTCTTGATTCCTCTTTCAATTCAGGGACTCACTGATTACAATACAAAGAATGAAGAATTTTGTAAAAGAAACCAGGAGGAGAGGGCCAGAGAGTAGACTGGCAGAGCTGCAAATTCCTTGCATAGTTTAAAAGATAACATTTTAATTTCTCCCTCTCTCACCTCCTCCTGGCTAGACATTCAGAAGAGATACAGAAAGTTTGATGTAAAAATAAATTCTTCTTTAAATAAGAAGTGAATGTTCAGAACAGCTTCTTCCTCGGGCTTTGTATTTATTACTCTGTTTCACAGAAATTGCCAGTTGGGAACAATCAGTTCGCAGGCCTGTTACAAAAGATCATTTACTGGAAACATATAAGGAACAGGGTGACTGCTAAAGGAGGTAGGGACTGTGAATGAGGCTGGTCCTGAATAGAGGAAGGGCTGGGGACCTTCTCCCCATCCTTTAAACACATCTCACAATTGTCTCTTGAGAGGCTAGTGTGAAAAATTCACTTTTAAACACAAATCAAGATGTCTGTCTCTCAGACATTTTGCAAACTGTGTCTGGAGAATCAGCGAGTCTGGAGCAAAGAGGAAAGAAGGGGCAGGTGTAGGAACAACTGCTCGTCAGAGCCCAGCATCTTACCTGGGTAGGAAAGAGGTAAGTGCACTGAAGTGTAGCTTTCCACATTGCCGTCAAGAGGCGTGAGATTGTCCCCCCTCTGAAATGTTCTATATTGAGATCATTTAGCTTAAAAAAATGGTAAGGAAGAGATTTCAAAAATTTACAGGGAGAAAACTTGGTTTCATCAAGAATCCAGAAGTGGCATCAGATGTTTCATCATTAATACTGGAAGCTGCAAGGCAGCAGTGTGCTACCTTCAAATTTTAGACATAAAATTATTTTCATATGGCAGTTCTCTGTGACTTTAAGTCACGTGACCTCTGAATATTTCCCTTCCGTGTGCTTTCCTGATATGAAACTGTTGGAAGATGGGTTTCACTAACACATCTACCACCCCCCCCAAAAAAGGTATGCCACTGATAATAACAACAATAATAACAAATCAAGACACTGGGTCCAAGAAAAATAGGGATCTAAGTCAGAGGCACAGTAAAGGGAGGTTCCAAATGATTCTAAACCTGGAGAATGACAAGTCTAGGCTGGAGGAGGAATTGGGAGATATGATAGAGGATAGCATTTAAATCACCTTCATTATAGAAGCCCAGTCCCGGGGCTTTCCCCTCCTGCATGACTGGCTATCCTGAAAGGGTGGGGAGGGTGGATGCTAAAAGGGGTCAGTGTTTCTCGTGGAAGTCAGCAGGCAATACTTAAAACCAGCAAGACAGTGAAAGCAGGAGGGAGTCTGGCACTGGAGAAGAAAGATTGTAATGGGCAGAAGAGGGGGGATAGGATTAAGAAGTAAACATATCATAAATTCACTATATATATAAGAGGTAAAATATAATAAATTCACTATATATATTTATATCTGAAATACTATAATAATAATGATGGTAATAATAATAAACAGTAAGAGTGTATTCCAGACATCTGGTTGGGGAAGGAAATTTGGAAGAAATAGCCAAAAAGTTTTAAAGAAGTTCCTCTAGGAAGTGAGGTTAGGGTTAATAATAGATGCAAATTGACTTTTAATCTACCTTTTTATAAAATCGAAAAGAATAAAAATTATTTAAAAAAGAAAGCATTTCTTGAAATTTTAACATAAAAATATTTCAAGGGGGACTATGGTGTGACAAAGCAACTGCAAATGAGGGAGATAAAGATGACAGAGAAAGAAGAAATATGACAAATCTCTAGCGTGACAGATTCCAATTCAGAACTTTTAGCATGATGATATCCCTGCTGTGAGGGAACTTCTGCACAGCTGCACGGTTTCCTAATGGAAGAGGCCTGGACTGGATACATCCTTGGGGAGGAGGTTTGCCACGGAGAACTCTTCCAACATTTTTGACACAGTCATTGGCTTCCAGCACAAATGGAGGCCTCAGATAAGAAATACTATGCAGAGACTTGCCCATGTTTCCAGATAGAATGTTCTGGAATGTTTGGTTCTTAAGCAGGAGAAGCCAAGAATTGTAGAAACCCATGGTGTGGGGAAGGCAAGTGAGATACACTGACGACAGACAGACAAATGAGTTTGGAAAACAACAGGGAGACCAGACCTGGGTTCCTTATCCATATTTAACCCTGCTGGCAGAGTTCATGGCAAAAGTCAAGAGACAGAGTGCTGTCAGAAGGTGCAAAAGATATTTAATGTAGCTAAGAGCTTCTCTTTAAGGGCTGCAGTCTTTTTTTTTTCTCCCACATTTTATTTTATTTTTTCCTAATCATACAAGCTCAATAGGTACCCCGTCCTCTCCCTCCCTCTTCTCCTCCCCAGCCATTCCCCCTTGTACTCTCTTTCCTTCCCTCTTCCTTTCATTGCTCTTCCTCTCTCTCCCTCTCCTACTGCCTCCCCTGGAGCATCCTTTTGTGTGCATGCCAAACCTCCCTCTGAATCCTTCACCTTAGTGAGCATTCAGGACTCAGTGGCATAGCCTGGAGCCCCTTCTTGGGCTCCCCAGATGCCCGTTAGTATGGGAACTCTATCTATTATGACTGTTAATCTTTTGCCGCTAAGGATCCTACTGCCTGGAGCCTTCTCCCCTGTGATCCATGTTAGATTTTGAGGGGTTGTTGACATATCAGCCATTGTGCAGGTCAGGCAAAGTCCAATTCTGTCTGCTGCAGCTAACGGCTGCAGTCTTAAAGAGACAACTTTCCTTTCAACTGGCTAAGTGTTAGCCACCATGTTTACACTTTCATTTCTAGGACCTGAATTCTAGTTGGATTCCTTCTCTGATATGTTTAGAGACCCTAATGAAAGCAGAAAGTAAACAAGCATAACATTAAAAACAGAGATGTCAATATGCGCCTGCGACTGCTACTTATTGTTGATACAGTTGAAGGCAATTTCAGCAAGATTGAAACAATTAGGATTGAAGATTGTCATATGGGAGCCACAGGAAAATGGAGGCTGATTGCTCAGAGTGCAGATGAAAAGCTACAGTTTGTTGGTGCTTTTAAAATTCTGGTTATATTAAATGTTAATATTTCCTCAAGTTAAAAAGTGTCCTGAGGTTACATAAGGGGTCTCATAAGAGGATCTTAGGAAATACACACGGAAATGATTGTTAAAGTACCACGAAGACTGTAACTTGCCCTCAAATAAGAAAAGCAAAATGCATGACTGTTTCTTTCTCTCTCTTTCTGTCCTGATGAAGCAAATGTAGCAATATGCTAACAACACATTGGAATTGAGTAAAGGTTAGCGGGTGTTCTGTGTACTACTCTTAGTAAAGAAAAAATTGAAGATACTAAAAATGAGATGGATGCTTGGGACTTCAGGTGAAGCCAGAAGAAAATGCTGACATTCACGAACATTCTCCAAACTTCCTGGTTGAGCGCTGGAAACTAGACCCTGAACCTATTCAGTTGCCTAAACTGTAATCTTGCTCTGTTGGAATACATTTAGACCCACTTAACACAGTCTCCTAATGTTCAGGGTGAAAGAAAACTCCTTTTTGGGGGGGTCTCCCTGATGCCCCATGGTTTATAGTCAAGAGTGAATAATTCATTTATATAACATATATTTAGTTTTAAATAAATGAACCATAGCCACCTTCCAAAGTCAAGATAAGGAAAGGGGTCTTTGAAGGTTTGAGAAGTCTTGGATAAGTCTTAAGCAGGTAGCGTGCACAGAGGCCAGTATGATTTAAGATCAAGCTCAGAAAACTACATGGTGGGGAAAGGATTTAACTGAAAGCTGGGGTACCACAGTCATGCAGGACTCCTAAAACATTGCGGCTACGAGTGGGCCACTGGGATTTATTCCTATTGCTGAATTGGGCCACTGGGATTTATTCCTATTGCTGAATTGGAGGCGACTAACCATTCCCAGTGAGTTTGGCCTGGTGTTTAATTTAGGGATCAGTTATGTTGCAGGAGAAGTGACTGATTCCCAGGAGATGTTCAAGAAGACCCTCTGTAATCCTACCTTATGGACGGCTCTATTTTTACAAAGTTTTCTGTCTTTGGGGTGATGTTAAAAAACTATGTGTTGAATATTAACAATAAAGAATAGTGTAATGCTATTCTTTATTGTTCTTATAGTTAAAGAAAAAAGTGTGTCCCAGTCAAATGTCCTCTGTCCTGTGTGGCACTGATGACTGCAGGTCACAGAAACTGGAACTTTTCAAATTAATATTCACGAGAATCCTCATGACGTGCACATTGCCAGGCAGCAATAGGAATGAGTGACAGCTTAGTGTCTTTCCAGAGAGTGAGACTTCTGGAAGAGAATGAAGGAACACAGGGAAGGGAGAACCAACCCCTGGAGTGTGGAGGGTGATGATGCTGGCCTGGGACCTTCGGTACACAGCTGAGCCCTTAAAGAAGCTGGGCTTAGATGGACAGACTCATGTTCTCAGAACTAAAAGGATCAGATATGTATTTCCTCCTGATATAACAGATGAATATGTTCTCACTGGAACACCAGCTTCCAGTGAAAGGGAAGTTTTTTTCTTTCTTTCTAATTACATTGTAAATATCCACAGTAGGCCAACATGAACCCCAGTGTTGCCTTAAGAACCCTGGTCATGTAGGGCAGCCTGGGTTCTAAGCCCAACAATGTGGCTGGCTTGGGAGAGTTTTACTTGCTTTCTAGATTTGGTCCTTATAACACCTTGCAAGATGGGTTTCCTAGTGAGACATGAAGGTGTAGAACTCAGATTATAGATGAAAGAACAGAAAGCTCATAAACACACACTCTGGAGAAAGAGGGGTCTGAAGAAGGTATTAACTCTTGCCTTCAGTTTCTTACTGCTAAAGGGGACTGAAATTTGCGAGGATTAAATGAGCTCAGGTGTGGCATATGTGAGGCAGCCTGGCATGAAGTGAGTGCTTGGTGGGCTGTGATTGTCGCCACCAACCTCAGAACGTTCCCTTTGTGTAATTAATCCTGGACTTCAGTGAATGCCAGAAATGTGTTTTATCACACTGTGACATTGCTTATGTGCCCACCATGTAAGTCTAGATGTCTTCTGTGACCTTGGTATAGAGCTCAGTGACTTGCTACCATCAGCTCACATAGCCATCTACCCTGCTGAAGCCATAGGGCCTCTGAACTATATGGAAGCCTGTCACTATGAAATTCCTTTGGGACAATGCTGCTGAGACACAATGGCAGATTTACTTTATCAAAACCTATAATTCTTAGATCCATGAAGAGCATGAAAACCCTATGGTGATGGGGTCTGCCAGTCTATTAGCTGAGGATTTGGACTTGCTGTCTATTGGCTTTCTCTCTCTCTCTCTCTCTGAGAAAGTGGAGGTGGGGTAGGGTTCACTATTTCATTTGTCTACCTTCACACCATTGCTTCTTATGAGTATGAGGAAGGTCGTATGCGGTGGTGGAAGAACCTAAGCGAGGACATGGAGTTAGTAAGTATTGAGAATTCATGTCCTGCAGTTGACAAAGCACTCAGATATATTGATCCACAGCAGCCTTGCAGCCACTGCAGGAGTAAGGCAGGGTGACTGTAGCATTTTTATCACCAATGAGGAAATAGAATCTTGGAATCAACTGATCTGCCCAATACTCCTTAAGTAAGTATGGGACATAGGTGACTATCATTTGCCCAAGATAGTCCAAAACATGTTTCTCTGTGTGTGCAGTGTTAGGAATTGAAGCTAGGGCTAATGTAGGCTAGGTAAGTACTTTACTACTGACCTATATCCCCAGTCTCCAAAACATCTAAGTCTAATTGTTTCGATTTCACTTTTAATTTTTAAAATTGGCATTTCAATTTTCAGCACTGTATAAACAATAGTTTCATAGCATTCCTTAGTGTGTGTGTGTGTGTGTGTGTGTGTGTGTGTGTGTGTGTCACACAAAAAAAATCTAGAGCACACTGGGAAATTTCAGATCCATGGTGTTTAAGATCCCTAGAGCTTTCAGGAAGTGAAAGAAGTCACAGAGAGATGCATCTCTTATGAACAGGCACATGAGAGATGGAAGGCGATACAAAAATGGCTTTGAAACCCCGAAGGGAAATGGCTTCCAACTTCGAATTAATCAAGTGTGAAGATAGATTCAGGACATTTCCATATTTTAAGCATTCAGAAGTTGTATCCTTTCTGTAGGATTCATGTGGAAGATACATGCCAGCAAAGCAGGGGGTAAATGAAGTGGAAGGAAGACAGGCCTTTTGAGAGGGACTTCCCATCACAACGGGAAGGGAGGCCCCAGGAGGGCTGTGACACAGCTAGCCTCTGATATAAACTGGAAAACACAGGGGAACGGACAGATCATCTGATAGGTCTGATCAGCTTCAGAGAAATACTGTTGGCATGTGCCCAATCTAACGGCAAGATTCATGATAAGTCTATAGAGATCAATGCAAATAAAAACCAAGAAGCAATTATTTTAGGACAAGCAAAAACATAGATAAGAAGAAGTGTAAAAGTCAATGTGTAAACTTGATAGAAGATGACCAAATCGATGTGCGTATTTTAAGGAAGCAGGAGGAATGTTTTTTGGCTCTGAAGAAGCACCACAGGTCCATGCCTTCTGCATCTTGCTCTCCATTCTCTAGGGGAGACTCTAGGTACTTTTCTGCATCTGTTCCTCATTCTCTGAACTCCAGTTACTCACACCTGAAACCCAGAAACTAGAGAAGTTTGGTTTGTGTGAGGCCTCCAGCTTTCTGACTTACCCAACTCAGGGAACTAAATAGATCTGTATACTTCTATTTATAAAAACCTAGTGTAATCACAGACCCTTAGAGAATTAGATTATCTCCTGGGGAGGAGTGAGGGGAAGAAAATTAGGGTGGGGAGGGTTGAGAGGTTGAGAGCCAAACCCTTCTTCACTATAACTGATGGCTTCTGCACCATCCGATACCTACTACTGGTGAATGCAGAAATGCTCACATACACCTGTGTCGTGCAGTGAATACTACAAAGAACAACCAAGAGGGGAAATGTGTTTTTAAGAAAGAGGGCTAGTGGGTGGGGGAAGGAAGGACCAATTAGAGATTTTATTTCTTTGTTTTCAGTGTAATTTGGGTTTTAAATTGCAATGGGGGTGTGGGGGGACACAAGTCTGTAATCCCAGCATTGGGGGGTCAAGGCAGGAGCACTCCCACAACAGCTTGGGCAACATCATAAGTTCTGGGCCAGCCAGGGCCACAGTGAGTGAGACCCTGCCTCAAAGAACCCAAATCAGTAAATATTCAGGTGAGTAAATTGCACATGACTTACTATGAAAAGACGAAAGAAGCACATTAATTTTTTTATTAAGAATGTTCATGGTGATGGAGATGGCTCATTGGGTAACTGTTCCTATGCACCTCTAAATCTGAGTGACCTGAGTTTGATCCTCAGAAGCCCATGTAGTGGAGTAAAGAATAGACTTCCGAAAGTTGTCTTGTGACCTCCATGCAAGTGTTCTGGCAACTCCCCTTCTCCCATCACCGTCTCTCCTTCCTTCTTTTCTTTCTCATCAGTAAACAAAATGTTTTTTAAAATAGTATTCATTAGGACCAGTGATACGGATTAGCAGCAGAAAGAACCTGCCATCTAAACCTGACAATCTGAGTGCAATTCTGGGAACTCACATAAAGATGAATGGAGAGAAACTGCATGAAGTTATCCCCTGATTTCCACACACCATAATGATGGCACACATTCTTTCTCTCTCTCGTTTGCATCTTCTCTCTCTCTGTCTCTCTCTCTCTCTCACTCACGCCCACTATAATAACAACAACAAATGAAGTTAATTTAAAAATAACACTCATGAAACGGACCTTAATGTCTATTGCTATCCAATGGCGTATTACTGATCAAGATGCTTAGCTCTCCAGGCCTCCACTGCTGTGCCTATGAAGTAGGGAGGCTGGATCTTTTCAGCTCTACAAGTCTATAACCGTGAAGTTTTTAAGTACAAACTTAGGTTCTCTGCTCTGGTTGCTGAAGTCATCCAAACTCAAATTTCTGAACTGTGTAACTAATATTATTAAATTTTGTGTTCAGAAAAATAATATTTTATTACATGAAAAAATGTATCTATACCAAAAATAGAGGCATTTGGAAAGAATGTACAATAAGAGAAACCATGGTTTGCTAGGCCAACTGAGCTGTGGCCTTTTTGTAGAATTAACACAGTGTGGAAGAAAACACAGGATGGTTGGGGAAGAGAGCCAGACATGACCACACAAGAAAAATTCCAACAACAATGATCAAACGGACAAGGAGGTTGGCCCTGACCTCATCTAAGTTAGAACGGACTTCCCTATGGCATTTACGCAGTTGAGTAAAGATGAGACTGCTCAGGCTACCATATGAAAAAAAAGCTGCAGGCATCTTATGGAGAAAATATACAAATGTTCCACCCGGAGGCACACAGAAGAAGGTGAGTCCCTAAAGTAAAGACTAATCTAAAGTGAGGACTGATAGTTTGCTCCAGAGGGCAGAGGAGTAAAGGTGAAAGACAGGAGAGACCACGTGGACTTGGTGGGGGGAGAGTGGGGGTGTGGTGACCCAGAAGCATACCCCCTCCACGCACAGCGAGGCAGCCCTGGTCGCCACTTGAGCCAGTGTCCTAATGCATTCAGAACAAGGGAGGATATGGAAAAGAAAGGATGTGCTTCTGTCTCTGCTAGTTTGCTAGTGAGCCAGTCCTGGTCATCAGAAGCCTGGATTGGAAAAAATATGTCAGAGTGGCACCCTGTCTGACTAGATATATTTCTTCTGGTGGCTGCTGAACTTCCTTTCAAAATAAACAGCATACTTTTCATGTCCAAGAAGTAAAATTCATTCCGATATCACTCACTCACTCATATCATTCCGATATGTAAACTATTCATTCAGAAATAATTTTTGGTTGTGGTAAAGTAAAATAATTACTCCCATTCTTACAGACAAGATACGTTTTTATAACGTAAGGTAAGAATAGCAGTTTTTATGTAGTATAGTCCAACAATCGAGCCATGAGCTTTCTATAAAATATCTTGCTTAATCTTTCCAACAATCCTATGAAGTAGCTTGTATAGATACACCATCCCTAATTGAAAGGTTTTGGGATTCAGTGGATTTCCCAAATCAAATTGCCCAGATTGTAGCAAGAACTACATCTTACAAAAAAAATGAGTATTTCTGTAAGAAAACACTACAGAGGGTTTGGATTTCAGAAATGCAGCTCAGAACAAGCATCCCTATTTAATTCACAAGGAAACAGGACTCCAGAGTTACATAACTTGAGGGATGGGGAAGTGACTCAGTGGGTGAAAGTGCTTGCTCTACACACGTGAGGAACTCAGTTCAACATTCCCAGCACTCACATAAAAAGCAGGACATGGTTCACCCATGCCTGAAACTCCACTATTAGGGAGAGGAAACAGGTACGTCCTGGGAGCTTGATGGCCAGTCAGCCTAGCTGAAACTGAGAGCTTCCAGGTTAGTGAGAGACCTTGCTTCAAGTCAGCAAGGTGGAACCTGATGGAGGGAAACTTATGATGTCCCATAATAGCCTCTTGCATACTCATTTGCGTATACACCACACACCATACACGTGTGCCAAAAAAGAAAGAAAGAAAAAAAGGTAAGCTGTTTAAGATCAAAGTCAAATTACTAGTATGTAGTAAGGTCCAGAGTTGGTCCTAGGCAGTCCGGTTCCTCATTGTGCTGCCATATT
Organism: Typhlomys cinereus; assembly: GCA_023101885.1. Taxonomy (NCBI): domain Eukaryota; kingdom Metazoa; phylum Chordata; class Mammalia; order Rodentia; family Platacanthomyidae; genus Typhlomys; species Typhlomys cinereus. The sequence goes on along the minus strand of JALPQD010000166.1, from coordinate 60,629 downwards.
GCTGTCTTGTATGTAGTTTGTGGTTTAGATCTTTTGTTAGCAGAGGTCACCCATTACATTTCACTCCACAAATCATCAAAAACTTATATTCAGATCCCAGCAGAGTCTTGTGAAAGTATCAGAGTGCCAGGTGACATTGACGCCTTCCATCTTGTGAGAAGAAAGGCAAAAGGATGTGGAGAAAGACATAAGCTTGTAGCTATCTTGGAGCAGACAGGCCTTGGTACCCAAAGTGACTGGGAGGGGACTGTGCTTGCTCAGTTCCATGAGAGGTTGTGGATGAGGAGAATGTAATTCATTCCTCAGATATAATAGGTAAGTATAGTCTACAAGTCTAGTGACTATGGCCAGGACTGAGAAGACAATAAAGAGAAATAGCACTTAGAAGGAAGAGGCAGGGGACTGGAGACGTGGCTCAGGGGTTAAGCCTCTGCCTTGCAGGTGGAAGGTCCCGAGTTCGGATCCTAGACCCCACATATAGACACCGGGCAGAAGTGGGGGCGGCCTGTGTTTGTTTCTGGTCCTGGTAGGGCGGAGCCTGTGAATCCGGGGCAGAGTAAACAAGGAGGTGGAGGCGGTCCATGGTGGTTCCCGATGGTTCTACACACACACTTACACACACAACACACACACACACATACACACACACACACAATTGAATAAATAAAAAAAAAAGAAGGAAGAAGCAGGAGAATTTTTGTATTCCACTCTAGTTGTACTATGCACTGAGTTCAAGGCCAATGGGTCATATAGCAAGATGCTATGTTAATAATGAATCATAATAATGAGAAATAGTAACAAATACTATCTATAAAGCACATATCAATTACTGTATCAAGTACTTTACATGTGATGTGTTTTATTTTTATAAGCCTTTGAGAGAGGAACCATTATTTCTTCTATTTTATAGAAGAAGCAGCTGGAAGCAAAATTCACGGACTCCACAGTTAATCAGAAGTAGAGACCACAAAGAAAGAAGAGCTGGAGAAGAGAAAGCATAGAGTGTAGAAACTAGAGCGCCCACTGCAAGAAAGAAGAGCCCAGTTCACTGGCAAGGTGTCGAGAACTACTTCCTATGAAGATACGCATCACAGTATATCTTTGTGGGGTGACGCTTTTGACAGAGTAAATGAAAAGAGAGTATAAAAACTAGGTAAATCTTCTTATTTATTTTTTCCCCCTAGGGAAGATGAACAAATACTTAGCTTTCAACCTGTGACTTGGAGAAGGCAATCAATACCCTTGACAGGCTAGGTCCTCCAGCCGGAACAACAAAGTAGCCATTTCCAGCTCAGAATGAAAGCGCCTATGTGTAACATGGAGGAGGGAGGAGAAATGATGGTAATTTTATGGTAATTTAATTAATTTAATTAACAGCTACAAACACCCACAAATACACACTCATTGAGAAGATCCACACTTCTGCCAGCTCTCCCATCTTTAGCATTAACACAAATCACAGGCCTCAGTATGTGTTATTAAAATGCATTTACTAAGTAAGGCTATTTCCACTACTGGGGAAAACAACTTCCTTTCAGAACTGGCCAAAGACAAGATGTTTACATTCCAAGCACAATCACAAGTCTCAACCAACTGGATGATATTAATACAATGACCTTCTAAAGCCCTTCTCTAGGAAAGAGATTGACAGGAACATAGCAACTATTCCAATCTGCTCCAGCAGGTTGAGGTACAACCAGGTCTTCTAAAATACGCCAGGGTGGAAGCTGTGCTGAAATTTGAGGCGTCCCTCTAGTACGGATGGTTTTCGTAGGAGAAAAGATCAAAGTCCTTGCCGCCAAGGACTCACCTAGTACTTCATCTAAGGCAGCAGCTGTGTTACCCTGACTTTCCCAACATCCCATTTCAAAAAGGAGGAAGTTCTGCCAGGTTCACTTGTCCTGGTCATGCCAAGCATGGAAGGTGGAATGAGAAGTAACATGGGCGTCTACTCCCCATTGCTGGAGTCTCTAGTGGAGCTGGAGGGGAGGACGCAGGTATTGCCAGCCCGCTCTCAGCCTGAGCAGGGGCCTTTGTTTAGGATAGTCTTTGGATCATGTCCTGTGCTTCAGAGAACATCAACAGCAAAGATGACAACTTTGAACACTGCTGTCCCACATCTGTGGCATGTCATGGGTTATGACTACTAGGGTGTTTTCGTGGTTGGTTGTTTGTTTTTACTCTCCTCCCCCACCTCTTAGGAGGTGTGGAGTGTGGTCAGCAATGACTGGAATAGGATGAGATGCTGCTGTATGGGAAATGTCAGACATACCTAATGCATGATTTGCGTGATTTGGCAACAGGAGGCTCAGCGCTGAGCCATAAAGCAGCCCCAATCAACACAGTGAGTCAAAAGCCAGTAATGTGGGGAACAAATTCCTGCATTCCTATGGGCCTGTGTGGGAGGATTCCCATCCCAGGGCTCTTAGCTCATAAACCAGCAGGTCCACCATCCTTGGTTAGGCAGCAGCAAAGTCCACATTCCTATCTCAATGGCAGGAAAGGCTGAGCAGGGAGGAACGTGCTGTGCCTGCCACAGTACGGTAAGGGTCTGTGCAGCAGCTCTGGAGATAAGAGGGCTGAATGTCTCATGCCCCAACTGTAAACAGAGATTCTCTGCAGAGTAGTAAACATTTTAATGGGTAAGGTTCACAAACAAGGCTGTCCTATCCAGGGTCCTGGGACAACATCCAGTCTAGAACGTCTCATTCTGAGCTCGTAGGAACTCTGGGGTGTGTCAGAAGTATCTCCGGGATCTCTCGAGGTCTGCCTGACCTACTTCATTCAATCAAACAGCTCTTCTTTCTGTGGTCTGAGAACTCTGTGTAAAGCTTGAATAAAGAATGAGGTGTAGACTGGCAGAGGGGCTCATGCCTGCAATCGCAGCACTGGGGAGGCTGAGAAGGGTCTGGGTGACAGAATGAGACCCTGTCTCCACACCAATAAATAAAAGACAGAAGCAACAGGCCTAGAAAGGGAGACAGTCAGTTGTGTATTGAGTTCCAACCGGCCTGTTCTGGCCCCAGCCTGGTTGAATGAAAGAGCCTGCCTCAAGAACATAGCTGGGTAACTGTGAGTGCCACGTCATCACATCATTTAAGCAAGAGGTTGGGGGATCATGGGCACATTCTGCAGGTTTCCTTGGTTGATCTGGGGAAATCTTGGGGGATTTAAACTGCCTAGAAAGCAATCTGTTGTGGTAATGCTGCTTTCAAATTTCTAACTCTAGGGGTTGAGTTGGGCAACAGATAAATAAGATCATTCCAGAAGGAACATGTACTGTGACCCATGCAAGGGCTGAGGTCCAAGAAGCATGAAAAACGCTTGGGGTGCTTGGTAAACACGGCAGAGTACTATGTTATGCTTATCTCTATTCTCTCCTAACACGCCGCTAAAAATATTCATAATGTGTATTTTAAAATGATATAGGTCATCAGGACAGTGTGAGGAGACCCAAGATATTAGCAACATTTGGGGTGCTTCTGGAGAGTATATGGACACATAATACTAGGTGAGAAGGAGTAGGGGATAGAGACCCAGGCAAATTGGGCCATCCAAATTTTAGGAAGGCTTATGTTTGGAGACACAGGCTACTTCTGAAAATGAGAGTGTTGCGTAGCTGGTGATAGAAAGCTCAGTGGAAACTTCACAACCTCTTGGCTTATCGCAACAGAAGCACAGAGAAACCAGAGTTGCTTAAGGAAGGTTGTGTGATGATAGGGCTTAGACCATAAAAATATGATTCCTCCAATACTGATCTATGAGACAGTGCCATGGAACTCTACTGCAAGAATGGATACTGGAAGTATAGTGCATGAGGGCCTTCTCCAGAAAGAACCTTGGGTTATAGAATGTTTTCTAAAAAAGTTTACAAATGGCAGGAAAGGGTGATTATTTCCAAATTACAGAAGTAAGCAGAAAAATAATCAAAAGTATTTTGAAAGCACTTGGGAAGTAAAATTGAGGATACTGAGGGGTAAGTAATTACCTGCAATTCAGAAACCTAAAGCAAGATCTTATGACCAAGTTTGACCTAATTCAGTGTCAAAACCTATTCATGACAATACCTGACCTGAAGAGGTGGAGGTGACGTCTCATCTGTACTGATGCATTGAGGTGTGAGCATTACAATTTGCTGTGGAAAAACTTCAGTGTTTGGCTAGAGATGATGCCCAGATTTTAGTGGGAATGTTCACTATTCCCCTTCCAAAAGAATCCCAGTAGCTCTGAGCTCCAAAACATACCTGGCCAAGACCACCTATGCACCACCCCGCATACTGAATCAACTCTGTTCTTTCTGGCCCTCCAGCCCCGCTGGCTTGACTTCACTTCTTAGAAGCTGAAGGCAAAGTTTGCTATTCCCTATATAATGGAGGCAGTTAATATTCTGGCCAGCAAAAACTTTCTGACACTTCATGAAAAGAAGAAAAAAATTCAACATTTGTGGACAGAAAACCCGCATTAACAGAGAGACTGAAGGGGACTTTCACAGGACTTGTAATAGAGATCATATTTCATCTAAAAGAAAACAAATTCTAGGAATTTAGCTAGTGGCATCTTTTCTTTTTATCTGTTTTTATTTCTTTTTCCTTTTTTTTTAAGAGCAGAAAAAGTAAAGCCCCTTCCGCAGTAACCGTTAAAGGATGAAAGCTGGAGGCGGAGGAGTAGGATTAGGGATCCCAAGGAAATAAAATAAGCTCATTCTGAGAAGAGAGGACCTGACTCATCCCTGGTCTCTCTGTTACTGCCTCACCAAGCCAGGGCAGTGACAGACCAGAGAGACAGCTTCCCAGTTCTAGAGGCCTGAGAGTAAGAGGAGGAAATCTGTCAAGGAAGGAAATGTGTCCTTTGCACAGAATGTAGAGGAGCTACACATTCCTGACCTTGGAAGTGAAATGGAAATTATAGTTTAGAAGTTCAAGAAGACCTGCCACCTCAGCAAGGCCCTGAGATGTATTCTACCTCATCCTCTTCCAAAGTGCCTGGCCCCAAAGCCTCTTCCAAAGTGCCTGGCCCCAACCTGGTTCTGGAAGGCTATTCAAGGATTGGGAGTTAGAGTGAAGGGCTTCAACAAAGCACTGGCCTTTGGATTATTTCCAACTTCTTTGAATTACAGTGCGGTGAGATGTACCATTATTTTATGCACTGGCGCTGTTCCATTTAGGATGGAGTTCCATCCTGATGAACCCACTGTTAACAAAATATCATGAGCCAAGTGCATATAACAATGCCTTACCTGTGGAAGGCCCTAGCTTAGAACACACCACACGGTTAGCATTTGGTGTGTCCCTCATGACTGTGGAGCTCACAGGGAATGGTGACTCCTGGTATCTATCAGAGAACCCATGACTACAAATCACTAGCCAGGCAAATATCAAAATTCCATATACAGTTTCTCATGAATGTTTATTGCTTTTGCAACATTATAAGTTGAAAAACTATAGGTTTTTTTTAAGTCAGGAACTCTGTGCACTAGTGAGGGAAAAGCAGTCAGTGGAACATTTAAACTATAACCCAGCATGAATGTTAAGACACATCCTCCCTTTAGAAATGTGAAAACTTGAGAAAAACAGTACAGCAGGGCAGAGACTGAGGTTGGAGACTCTTGAATAAAAGGTTGTAAGTGAGCATCCAAGAAAAACCAGTAGACAAGGAGGAAAGAGGATTCCTCCTAACCACACACACACACACACACATACACACACACACAGCTAGAACTGTCTAGAGCTAAGGGCGCAAGTACAGAGGCACTCAAGTATCTGAAGGTAACCTGTGGTTAATTATAACACTAAAATGCACATGCTAATGAGACATGTGATACATGAAATTGTATGTAGAACTATATGTAACAGAAACTATATGTAACAGACTATGCACGAGAGAGCTGGTGCTATGCAAATGAACTCCTCAACCCTTGCAAAATATGACATAAAAGCCCCTATCCCATGTAAGCAACACCATTGAACTTGTAAACTTTCTCCATACTCTGGTCTGCTTCCTCCTTGGAAGTGTGCCTTTTTCTAACAAATTGTCCCTGCTTCTGCTACTATCCACGTGTCTCTGTCCAATTTCTTGCCTCAAGACTCAAAAACCAGAAACTCCCCCAACCCCTGCTATCCTAAGGGCACTACTTATCTGTTATTACAAATGGTGGACAGATGATACTACCCCATATTCCAGCTCTCCATGAAAGTGCAATGAGAAGCATCACTGAGCAAAGACACATAAACCCAGGATCTATAGTTCATGGGGGGGAAGCTGCAAACTAAATGAATATATGAACACTGGTGGTGACTAGAGAACAACATTAGGGATCACAGTAGAGTATTTGATTATCATGTACAAGGCCTTGGGTTTGACCCCTAGCAAAGAAAAAAGGGGGTAGGGAGGAAACCACCAAAGTAAGAAAAAATAGGCCCCAATGACTTGCACAAACCTATTTACAGAATTAGTAAGTAGAGTCTCCGGCGGCACATCTCTGGCCACTCCTCCACTGGCAGCAAACCCAGTGCCAACTGCAGCAGCCTCCATGTGACAAGTGGAAACCTGGACCTCCGGGGACCTTTGCCAAAGATCTGCCTCCTTGGTGAAAGAACACGACGCTCGCGTGTGCTCGCTCCCAATGGTGCAGGTCCCCAAAACAAGAGTCGGGCTGCGTGGGAAATGTTTTACAAAGAAAGAAGCAAGTCTTCTCCCTCAGAAAATAGCTTTCCTCCAGCATCCTGCAAGGGAGCTGGAAAGGACTGCTGCCATTTGCAAATCAATAACATCCACCGGCAGGCAGGGTGGACAGTAAGAGCAATCTGTGACTGAGAAACCCATAATGGCTCAGTGTTCCAACATGATCCCGCCCTCCGAGAAGCAGACAAGAAAATGACACAGGCCTCCTGACTGCGTCTGCCAGTGCCACACTGAGAGCAGCTGTCTGTCTTCCTTTCTTTCCCTTTTTCTTTTTGATGGAAAATCAAAAGGTTTGAGCTGAGTCTGCTGCCAGCCGCAGACGACACTCTCGACATTTTACCACTTCCTACTTTCCACCGCTATTTGCATAAGGGTTGTTAGGAAAATACCTTTACCAGAAGGGAGCTGGTTCCATGGAAAATGCGTTTCCATCATTCACTTACAGTCAGAATTTCACACACTCGGAGGCACTTGACATTATCCTTAGAGACTGAGATCAGGAGAGGAACGGCTGCTGCACAGACCACGCCCTCAGGGATACAAGGAGTGTCACAGAGGGTCCAGAGATCTGCTATTCCGATTTTCCAGCCAGATCTGGAGACTGGGTTATAAAACTGCTCTCTGTCCTTCCTGGATAAGCCCTGCGCCCAACCGCAGAGCAATAACAGAGCCCTGTGGTTCCATTCTCTTCTAATCACTCTCCCAGTTTGGCACAGGAACAAGGGCCCAGCGCATGTGGAGTTGACCTGAACTTAGGGATCCCTGGGTATACTGCCTGTGGTCTCTGGGAATCTAGGCATCAGTCAATGTCAATCCACTCTTCCATGTGAAGAGTTGGCTGAAACACATCTTGGTCCTTTTCCTTGAGTGGGATCCCGCACCTTTGTAGCTCCCAGCAGGAAAGCAGAGGATTCCGCTCCTTCGTGAAGTGACAGCTCTGCTGAAAGCAAGTATTCCTCCTAGTGGAAGAAATCACTGTGGAACTCTTTGAATTGTCCCCTCTACTTTGAGGAAGCCACCTATGTAAAGTACCAAGTCAAGCAGCCAACGACAGCCGACACAGTCAGCTGTGGATGTTCTAGATACGAATATGGAGGTATTTCCTTTCTACAAAGGCCAAATAGCATGCTGCTATGGGCAACGGCTCAGTTGAGATGGTTTTTAGGAAGCTGATGCAGCTGCATGGGAAACAAAACAAAACCTTGTGGATTTCATGCACTTCAAATGAAAATCAAAACCTGAAAGTGGTATATGGTTGCCTGATGGTTGGCATTCCTCCCTGGCTTAGGCTCTTTAAATCTAGCGTTTGGGGATTTCCATACCTCGGTCCAGCACACATTGCTGGCCCAAAGGGCTGGGCACACGGTGTGCATGCTGGCAGCTTCCTTCTTTGCACTGGGTTGCAGAGGGTACTAATAAGCCTGGTGGGCTCCAGGGGTCTACATTGCATGGTCTACCTGAGCATGTGCACACGGTTGTCAGATATTGGAACACAAGGTCAAAAAGACAAGATTCCATCCCTTTCTCCTACTCTCTGCTGGGCATACCTAGAAAAGAAAAAGCTGACATTCCCACAAAGAAAGCAATCTCGGGTCCAGCCCTGTTGCAGGACAGAGGCCACTGAAGAATATACACTTTCTTGATCCTGAAAGCCTTATGGGCCTCCATGGGTACATACACCGATTAAGCACCTATTGTATACCAGGCATGGGAAAAGATTAGATGTAAGACACAGGTTCTGAAACAAAAGAAACTGGAGTCCATGGGAAGACAAGCGAAACAGGAAGCAGTCACGTGCTATGATAAGTGCCAGGCACAGACACCTGAAATGTGCTCCTGACTGATGAACTCTGCAGGGGTTGAGGGAGGTGGGGGCATCATCAGGGCAACCTCATTTGAACTGGGCTCTTGTGGATGAGTAGGAAGGTGCCAGGCAGACTTCGACAGTCGTCAGGAACAGAGGAACAAGCACAGGGCACAAGGCTGTGGGCAGGAAGCAGCGGCTAGGGATGGGACAGAGGGTGTAAAATGCCCTTCCCTCATGCCATGGGAAGCTGTGGGGATGATATAAAGGGCAGAGTGATGATTGGCTTGAGCTCTGGAAAAATCGTTCTGGCAACAGGAAGGCTGGAATGGAGAAGCAGCCACTGGAAGGCGGGAGACCAGTCAGAAGACTGCTGAGAAGGTTCTGGAGAATGGGCCTTGTGGACAGCTTGCGGGCAGAGGGGGTTAGAGCATAGAGCTTGGGTAGAGTCCCAGGGCAGGGGGAAACACGCCTGCTTGTGCCTTGCCAGGATTAAAGGCCTGGGGCCTAGAATGTCTCAGGGTCCATCATGCCAACATGCAACTCTCTGCTCTGCATTCTGAACATTATTGAATCTAAACAATACCCGGCTTCCATCTCCATGTTTACCACTTCTTTAGTTCACACACCTTGCTCCCCATGGCTTCGAAAGGAATTCTCAAATGTGTGGTCTGTCTACAGGAACAAAAGTCCCAGAAGGAAACAAGTGCATTTCCTGTTTGGTTTTATTCACAGGCTCACAACCAAATACAAAACAAGTAACTTCTGCGATAGGGTTGCACTTCTAGGTTTACCTGTTCACTTGAGGGCCCATTTGATCTTCCTCTGTCCCCATACTCTGGCCCTGAGCCCCCCTGGAGTTATAGCAACCTTACAGCCTCCACAAAAGCTTTTTGGGGACATTTTTATGTGCCCAATAAAACTCTGGATAAAATATCTCTAACCCTAATTTCCTTGGTGAACTCCAGAAGAGAGCCATTTACAGCTGGCTCACACAGGCAAATGAGCCCCAGGTGCTTTTCCTGTAATCTAATTGCTAATATCCAAGGCAGGAGAACTCTGGGTCTATGTGTTTTGCATCACATTCGTGTTTATAAGGGCTTCATGGTATCTAATTGCATGGGACCCTCACAACAATATGGGAGGTGTGTGTATGTATGGGCATGTGTGTGTGTCTGTGTGTGATTCATAGAAGGCTGCATGGCATAAGAATCCAGATGCTGCAGCCAGAATGCCTGAGAGGGTAGGGAGAGACCTGCCACTTGCCAGCTTGCTGCCCACCTGGGACAAATCTACTTCCCTTCCCTAAGTTTCCTATATTTGCAATTCTCCTCATTCTATACCCCCGACTCCCAGCTTTAAAATGGGACTAATATTAATTAAAGACTAGTATATTGTGAATGCTCTTCGGATACTTGCTAGGGAAAGAGCTCCAGCTTCCAGATGGTTTAAACAGAACGCAACAGGCTGAGCCTGGCTGGATTGTGACACACTGGAATTCTTTGTTTCTAGGCCAGCGTCTTCATGTCATGTCAAGTGTCTCCCAGAAGCCCCCACTCTGGACAACCTTTCCTACTGCCATAGAAAGAGCCATGTGGGACAAGCTATCGTTACTCCACAGCAAGAACCATGAACGTGGAGCATAGCTTTGCTTTGGAAACTTTGGAGGTAAGATTTCTATCACATGAAGTCATCATTTTAACCACTCAAAAGTGAACAATTTGGTGTTACAAGGTGTGTGCACAAGTATCACAATCTGGTCCAGAACATTTTCATTATTTCCAAAAGAAGTCCTATGCTCCCCGGCCCCTGACAACTACAAATCTATTTTCTATCTCTGAGGATGTCCTATTCTGGAAATTTCAAATAAATGGAAGCCACGGTGCATATGAGGACTCTTTCTTTTTGTCACTCGGAATAAAGTTTTAAAGGTTTGTCTGTGTTGTGACAACTGCTGGCACTTCATTTTTTTTTTAATGGCTGAATAGTATTCCCTATGTTGGAGCCACATTCTGTTTATGTGCTTATTTGAGTTGATGGACATTTGGTTGCTTCTATCTTTGGGTTATTGTGAGAATCCCTGTCGATCCTTACAATTTTCTATTTTTAATTTTTGAAAATATGCATTATCGCTATCTATCCTTCTCCATTAGAGGGAAGGACAGATAGTAATAATATCTCTTCAGGTTCTTCAGGGGCCTCCCCTGTAGTCTGACCCTGTCTATAGCTCCAAGGTGAGCTGTGGAGCAGGTAGCTGTGATACAACATATCTCTAGGAAGCTCTAGGAGGTGGCCTTGATGACAGCTGTGTCAGGGCTGGGCAGTCTCTGAAAAAAAATTTTCTGAGATCTAGCAGGCAGCAGATGACAGGGCAGGTGCCTTTCTGAAAGCATACCGCCACCAAGGCTACCTCAGCTACATAGGAAGTTCAAGGCCAGCCTGGGATACATAGTTTTGAAGGAAAAAAAGAGGTAGGTGTGTGTGTGTGTGTGTGTGTGTGTGTGTGTGTGTGTGTGTGTGCGCGCATGTGTATAAGGAGACTGGACTGAGAATATGGCTTAGTTGGTAGAGTGAGTGAGTGCCTAACACGCACCAAGCCCTGGGTTCCATCCCCAGCACCATATACACTGGGCACAGGGTGCACACCTGTAATTTTAGCTCTTGGGATGTGTAGACAGGAAGATCAGAAGTTCAAGATCATCTTTGGGCTATACAGCAAGTTCATGTTCAGCCTGGGAATCACATGATCCCTTTAAAACAAACAAACTGAGCATCAAACAATGAAAGAAAGCTCTCTCACTCTCTCAACCAAACCAAACCAAGCCAAACCAAGCCAAGCCAAACCAAACCAAACCAAATCAAACCAAACCAAGCCAAGCCAAGCCAAGCCAAACCAACAAAAAGCAAAACACTCCCCTTGCCACCACTGAGAAGGGTTGTGTTTGAAACGTCCCTCACAGACTGTATTTGAATACTTGGTTCATAGAGGTGCTATTTTGGGAGGTGTTAGAAACTCTAGGAGGTGGGGCCTAACTAGAGGAAGTAGGTCACTGGAGATATGACTCTGAAGGTTATACCTAGTCCCTGGAGGCTTTTCTCCTTTCTGTCTTCCTGGAGGTAGATTTCAGGTGCCACAAGCTCTTGTTACCATAGTGTTCTGCCTCACCACAGGCCCAGAATCAGTGGAATCAGCAGTTCAAGACTGAAGCTTCTGAAACTATGAGCCAAAGTAAATCCTTCTCCCTTTAAGTTGTTCTCTTAGGTATTCTGGTTACTACTATAGAACACTAACTAACTATCGTAGGTGGTCGCCCCAGGCTTCAGACCCTTTCATTGCAATCTTGTGGCCACATACAATCTTTGTGGTCTTCCTAAATTCTGGCACTCTGGATGTGGTGTGTGTGTCTGTGTATATGCATGTGTATGTAACATGCCTGTGTACGTATGTGGTGTGTGTATGCAGGCACGCTTGTCCGTGTGGATGCATGTGGTATCCAAAAGTTGATGTTCAAATGTCTTTCCTCAACTGCTTTGCTATCTTTTTTTGAAACAGGGTCTCTCACTAAACCTAAAGGTAACCATTTTGGCTAGACTGTGTGGCCTAAAAGTCCCTGGGATCCTTCTGTCTCCACACCCCCCACACTCCCAGCTCTGGGGTTCTCTGGGGTTACAGATACAAACTTCCATACTTGACTTTAATGTGGTGCTGGGGATCATGCTTGTGCACCAAGCACTTTATCTATGGAGTCATCTCCCCAGCTCCCTTCAAGAATTCTTAAAGGTATAATTAAGTTATGGCTGAAGCCCATGTCGTCTTGCCATATTATTGTATAATAAACTAGTCCAGTGCTTTGTGGCTTAAAGCCATAATTAGTTATTCTCTCTCATGTGGACTGAGTAAACTCCACCGGGCATTTTCTGTTAGTATCAGATGTCTGGTGCTATGGCCACATGACTGATGGATTGGGCTGGGTGTCCAAGAGGTACACTCACATGGCTGGCGTAAGATGCTAGCTGTTACTGTGAAGTTGGCTATGGCTATTGACTGAAGTACCCAAGCCCCAAATGGCTTAGACATCTTAAAGCCTAGTGCTGGATTCCAAGAGAAAAATGTCCAAATGAGGAGCATTCTAGGGAACAGGAAAAAGTTGCAAGACTCACATGACCCAGCCTCAAATGTCACATGGCATCACTTCTGCCATATGCTGTTCATTAAGGGGGAATCACATATAGTGCTCTCCAACTGAGTCCAGTTACCTGACAAATTCCTTATGAACATAGACATAAAAATCTTCAACCAGGGACCAGTGAGATGGATCCAGCAGGTCAAGGATCTTGCCACCAAGTCCAACGACCTGAAATTGATCCCTGGAATCCATATGGTGGAAAGAACCGACTCACCCAAATTCTCTGATCTCCACATGCCTGCTGTAGTGGGTACTTGTACTAGCATGTGAGTGCAAACACACAGGGACACACATGACAAATAAATAAACAAAGGTAAAAAATTCTTTTAAATATTCAACCAAATTGTACCATACAAAATTCAACAAACTGAATAAAAATCATATACCACTGGCAAATGGAATTTAGTCCTGCAATATAAGCATAGCTCAGTATATAAAAATAACCCATGTAATATACTTTATCAACTGAATAAAACATAAAAAGCACACAATGATATGAATGGATTAAGAAAATGAATTGCATAACATCCCATACCCTTTATGACAAAACTAGCAAACCAGGAGCAAGGGGAACTTTCTCCACATGAGGAAGGGTACTTATGGAAAGTCCACAGCTTTTGCTGGAGAACAGGAATGAGATGAGGACATCCATCCTAAATGCTTCCATTCAGTACTGCACTAGGGATCATAACCACAGCGAGAGGAGAGGAAAAGTAAAACTGCTTCCACTTGAAGATGGCATGATCTTATACACAAGACACCTTAATAGATGAATGCACAAAGAAAACTCTGAGAGCTGGCAAGCTGAGCAAAATCACAGAATGCAAGTCAGGAACACGACATATGCCAAAGTCAATTGTATATTGTTGCAATGGTAATGAATAAGCAGAAAATGAAACTGAAATGATTATACTTCTCCTAGCATTGCAAACTAAGTTTAACCACAGAAGTGTAAGACTTATAACTTAAGCTACACACATAGTCAACAGAAATTAAGATCTAAATAAATGGAAAGACATTTCACACTTGTGCACTGGAAAATCAAATATTAAGGTAGCTGCAAAGGTCTATAGATGTGATCAGAGCTTAGATCCCAGCACATGGTACTATTGGGAGCTGGTAGATCCTTTTGGAGGTAAGTTCTACTGGAAGGAACTTAGGTCTGGAAACATGTTTCTTCTTTCTCTTTCTGTCTTTCTCTTTCTTTCTCTCTTCTGCCATAGATAACTGGCTATTCAAGATGCATTATCTCTCCACAGGCCTCCAAGTGATGGGATCAACTGAGCTTGGATTGAATCCTCTGAAACCATAAGTCAAAATAAACCTTTCCTCCATATAAGTTGATCACCTCAGGTAATTTTAACATCATAATGAAAAGGTTACTTGGGCAACTGTCAGACTCTCTCAACTGATGGACAGATGTTAATACCATCTTTCTCAGAATCTTGTCTTACTTTCCTTCAGAAATTGACAGAGTAATCCTGAAATTCATATGAAAATTTAAGGATCCTCTATTGTTTAAGCCAAAAACGATCTTGAAAGATTGCAAAATACATATACTTCCCAGTTTCAAAGGCTTCCTCAAAGTTGCAGTAACCAAGACAGTGTATTGCTGATGTAAGGCCAAGGATGCAGATTAGTGAAATAAAGTTCAGTGTCTGGAAATAAATACTTATTTATGGCAGCAGATTTTCAATAAGGGTGCCAAGATAACTGAATGGGGAAATAGTCTTTTTAAGAAATAGTGCTAGGACACTGGACAGTCATGTCAAAAGGAATAAAAGTCCTCGACCTTGTATCATATACAAAGATGAAAACAATACAGACTTGAAAGTGAGTCAGAGATTTAAGTGAAGGCAATGGAAAATGTAGGTGTGAGTCTTTGTGGCTTAAGATCATGCTTTCTTAGACTTGAAACATCTGATAACCACGGTATCATCAAAATGAAAAGTCTGTGTGCTCCCAAGTGCACCCTCCAGAAGATGCTGCACAGAACAAGGAAAAATGTAAATCATGTATTTCACAGAGCTATTATATCCAGAATATATAAAGAGCTCTCACAATTTAACAAAAAGCCAATCTAATTAGACAGAAAAGACTTTTTGCAAAGAATGCTAATATCTACCAATGAGCTGCCAAAAAAATGGGGAACATCATTAGCCTTCAGTGAATGGCAAATCAAAAACCACAAGTGAAATTCCACTTTAAGCCTGCTAGGATGACTATGACAAGGAATATGGGCAACAACAAATGTTGGCAAGGATGTGGAGAATTCATTACTGGTGGGAAAGAAAGTGGTGCAGTTACTTTGGAAAACTGTTCAGTAGTTCCCCAAAAAGCTAAGCAAGTTATGACATGTTTCATGTTTCAGTAATACCAAAAACACCACATCCACACCAAAACTGCTATAAAAATGTTTACATCACAATTCATAATAGCTCAAGCAAGGATGGAAATAACCTGAATGTCCACCGATTGATGAATGTAAAAATATGGCATTATATATCTTACAGTGGAACACTTTTCATCCTTAAAAAAAGATAAAGTATTGATACTTGCTACATAGAGAAACTTTGAAAATGTTAAGGGAAAGAAATCACAAATAACTGGCCATGTATTGTATAGTTTTGCTTACAGAATGGGATCGTCCATAGAGAGACAGAAACTGGCTGCCAAGGCCTGGGGTGAAGACTATGTGGGTAATGGGTACTGGTAGTTGGAGAAGTAAAAATAAAAATGCTCTATAATTAAATAGAAGCATGGCTGCTCATTGGTTAAGATCTGCGCCAAAAAAGTCACACACTTAAGCATATTTAAAATGGTACACTTTTTGATGAAGAAATTCTATCTGAACTAGCTAATATTAAAATACACACATACATAACGGGAACCCCAAGGTCACCCAAGTGTCACAGAGCAGGGATTCCATTGGGAGGCCCTTACAAGGGCCTCTTTAAGAACAGTTATCCCATGCCTAAGCCACTTGTCACAGTGGATAGGCAGCTTTCTGAGTGGCATCCACAGGTCTGGATGAGAAAGAACTGGGAAGACCTGACTTGCACAATTAGATGGGCATCATCTGGTTACAGGGGAAAGCATGTGGGTTGGCAGGACAGATCCAGGTTCCCATGTTGGCTCAGTCCCAGGTTAGCTGTGACATCTTAGCTACTTAATTTTTGTTTGCTCAGTTGTTCACAGTGAGAGGACCAAAGGGCTGGCGCATGTGAAGTGCCTGGGAGAAAGTAGCTGTTCAGTAAACAGCAGCTTTTACTGCTGATGCCGTCCTGCCAGCATGATTAGTCACACTAGCAGCCCTTGCTAGTGTCTGTTCTCACCTGCCACTGGCTTTAATTGGGAATTATTGGGGAATCAGAGCCTCTGTTTGCTTGGCAACTCAGGTTTACCAGCCAAGGTCAGGTAGCCATGGACGTTTTTTGAGCGTTTCCTAAATAACATGTGATCTGTGCGAAATCATGGTAAATTATCAGCAACGTGTGAATAGACCAACACACAGTCAAACAAACCTACACAATGCCAGTTCACAAGAGAATCCATACAAGGCTAATGACAGATGCTCACTCTTGGCAATGATCAGAACGGGAGTGCAAATCAAAGCAACCTCTGAACTTATCACGACATCAAACATTTGAGAGTCTCTGGGGAGCTATTGCTGGAGCTCAGGAAACACTACTTGCATATATTCCTGGTGGTACTACTAGTTGCAGCAGTATTTCTAGAGAATGATTTAGCAGTGAGTACCAAAAAAAGTCTTAAAAACAACAGACATTAAACTCAGCATTCCACTTCTAAGAAGTGATACTCTACAAACATGAATATGTACAGGAACCTAGCTATAAATATATTAATTTGATTGCAGCATTATTTTTAATAATAAACAATTGAAAATCAATACATTGAACAAGAGGGAGTTAGCTAAATAATTATGAAATGTATAAATGATGAAATACTTAATAACTTGGAAATAGACTCACCAAAGTAAAGCAATACACAATTATCCAATTTCATAAGATATACATATAAAATAAGATATATTATGTATATATATGTATATACACATGCACATATATACAGCACTGGTTTTCAATAATCAATCTTGATCGTCAAGTTGACTGGGTTAAGAATTACTTAGGAGATTAATAAAGCACAACTCTGGTGTGTCTGTGAAAGTACCTCTAGGAATGGATTAATCCCTCCATGTGGCCCTAATATGACAGTGTTTATTGGAAAGTGGTGAAAGGTAAGAAGTGGTCTGTTTGTAGAAAGAATGCCCAGGAGGTGCTAAATCTTGCCCTGGCCTCTTCCTGTAGGTATCTCTCTCTGCTCCTGCCACACTCTCCCACAGCTGGATGTCTGTTCAAGAGCACAGAGTCACGCGTCACGGACTGCACCCTCTTAAACCATGAGCCAAGATAAATAATTCCTACCTTAAGTTATTTCTGTCAGGTATTTGGTCACAGAGATGAGTACCTGGTTAAATCTACATAGCAGGATACAGGCTAATTTTTTTTTCTTTTCCTCTTGTTGATGTGCATTTTCTACAATGGCTTGGTAGGACTGGTGCAGAGCGCATTCTCCCTTCAGCTGTGGGTATCTGCTTCAAGTTCTTTCCTCCTTCCAGCCCAGCTCCTGCCTTTTGCAACAATACAGATGTCATTTTGTTCCCTCACCCCCTTTCTTCCTGAGAATCTCCTTCCACCTTTCGTTTCCAACCCCAGGATACAGTGCTCCAACAAATGCAAACTGTCTACAGAAGCAGACCAACACCATTCAAGCCATCCTGTAGACAGTTTTCTTTCTAGGGCCTCATAGTGAACAAGCTGCTATTACTGGCCCCTGAGAAAAGCTGAGTAGGTCAGCAGGCCTGGAGATACAAGTCTACTTGTACCCAATGAGGTGGCAGAAGGCTGGTGGCCAGGCCTGGCACACTCCCTGACACTGCCACATATGTCAGAAGGGGACCCCGCATGACGACTAGCAGGTGGCGCAGAGGGAACCACCTGAAGGGAAGGAGGGAGTACCCTGAGATCCCTCAGACAGGCCAGAATGAGCTAGGCACTTGTGAGAGCACGGGAGTGTGACGACTACACCCCTTAAGGCTCCATCTGAACACCGTGGCTGGCTTCTGCTGGAACAGGTGAAGGTGATCACCAGGGCTGGACTAGAAGACACAGTCAAGCAGCAGCCACTGACTGGCAGTGTCCCTGGATTCCCACTCTTTGCCAGGGGCGGACATGGCTGGATGCCCTCTGGTCCCTCCCTCCTCCTGAGCAAAGTGAGCTCAGATTATTCACCAAATGCCTGGGGATCCCTTGGGCTCCCTGGGACGTTCAGGCCCCCACCGAACCACAATGAGTCTTCTGAAGTCTGGGCCGTTTCCTTCCCTCCTGCTTCCCATCTGGACTCATGGAGAGATCAAGCCCCAGCGGCTCCTCCTTCCTCCCTCTTAACTCTTTAAACAGAGTCCCAGAATGGACAGGCAAGCTCATGAATTCTTTCAAATCCTGCTGCCGCCGCCAAGGGCTTTCAGTGTTTCTTAAATTTGTGTGTGTTTTATCTTAAAAATTAAGGTCGAGTTTTACTTTACCTTCTGTTTTTCCACACTACCGTATTTCTTAGCTGCACTTCCTCCCCTAACTCTCTCTCTCTCTCTCTCTCCACACACACACACACACACACACACACACACACACACACACACACACACACATACACAGTGACATCCTTAAAATCTGGATGAATTTTAGAATGGATATTGGCTGTAGTTTACCTGATAGTGTTTCTTTCCCCATTTCCCTCAGTATTTCATAAGACAACAATGTATCTTAAAATGACTTATAATGAACAGTGTCTTTGCTCTGGAGAGATTTCCATATAAAACAGTTCTCTTCACACCCCAACTGGACTACCCCAGCATGAGTTATACCTGTGCTCACTGCAGAATTATTCACAATAGCCAAAAAAGAAAGAAGTACTCTAAATATCAAAAGGTGAGTATGTGGATAAACTATAGTCCACTTATAAAACAGAATAATGTTCAACCTTAAAAAAAAAAGGAAATTCTGGGGGCTGGGGAAATGGCTCAGTAGTTAACTCTTTGCCTCTAAAGAAACAAGACCTGAGTTCAGACCCCCAGATCATATGTAAAATGCCAAGCAGATATGACAGTGGGCTGCAATGCTGGTCTTGGAAGGTGGAGCCTGGGAAACCCCAGAGCAAAGTAACAAGGAAATAGAGCAATCCAGGATGATTCTCAGTGTGACCCTTGGGCCTCCACAGGCACACATACTCAAGTGCCCTCTTGTGTATACACACACACACACACACACACACACACACACACACACACACAGAGGAAGAAATTTTGATATACATCTCAGTGTGGATGGATTTTGAAAATCTTCTGCTAAGTACAATAAATCAGTTGCAAAAGGAGACATACCATATACAAACTCTTTATAAGCAGGGCCTGGAGTAGACACAGAAAGTGGGGAGTGTTGGATGGAGAGCTTCTCGTTCAGGGATGGAGACTTTTTGTTTGAGATTTTGTACAAGTTCTATAAATGAATGGTAGTGAGGGTCAAACAACCCTTGAGATGTATTTAGTGACACTGAGCGTATACTTTAAAATGGTTAAGATACCTTTATGCTGTCTATATTTTTAAGTTTAAAGATATTTGTTTTACACTGTGATTGAAAGAGGAAGGAAGAAAAAGGAAGGAAGAAAGGGAGGGAGAGAAGGACAGAGGGAGGGAGAGAGAGGAAGGAGGGAAGGAGGGAGAGAGGGAGGGAGGGAGAGGAGGGAGGGAGAAAGAGGGAGGGAGGCAGGGAGAGAGGGAGAAAGAGGGAGGGAGGCAGGGAGGGAGGCAGGGAGGGAGGCAGGGAGGAAGGAAGGAAGGAAGGAAGGAAGGAAGGAAGGAAGGAAGGAAGGAAGGAAGGAAGGGAGATGGAGGGAGGGAGGGAGGGAGGGAGGGAGGGAAGGAGGGAGGGAAGGAGGGAGGAAGGGAGGAAGGAAGGGAGGAAGGGAGGGAGGAAGGAAGGAAGGAAGGAAGGAAGGGAGGGAGGGAGGGAGAAAGAAAGGGAGGGAGGGAGGGAGGGAGGGAGGGAAGGAGGGAGGAAGGAAGGTCATTATCTAATCTAAATTCTTCCATGAAAAAAAAAACCAGTGGGATCTGCTACACTTCCCACACCCAAACATTCTATCAGGACCTGAGGCCGAGGTGCGGGCATCTCACAGGGCCAAGTGCTTGGGAACAGGTGGCAGCTTGCAGACCCGGGATGCAAGGAACCTGGGGAGCAGGCATTTCCCTCCACGCGCGGCCTGGCTGCACAGGCAGCCAGATTCTCCCACAGGCGTTCTCAGTGGGCACAGACTGCAGTCCTATTATAAATCCTTTCCCACAACGCGCTGGAGACTGGTCCTCTCGCTGTGCCAAGAAATCTTTTTCTGACCATCTGTAATCCATTCAGAGGCAATCGGCAGGAAATGGCGGTAAGGAAAACCCCAGCAAAACGCAACTGGTGGGCCCACTTCTTCTTCAGCTGGGGGAGCCAGCCACAGGAAGGACCTTGCTGGGGACACAGAATAAGTGGGAAGTTCTGAAAGCCACTGGGTGGCTGTTGGGGCTAAATGGGCTCAAGACAGATGCTCATACAATTTGGTAAGAAAAATTTGCGGTACTGAGTTTTTACATTAGCTCTGGAGAAAACTCATTTGAAAATTAAAACAAACCCCAGACCTAAAGAAGAAAAAAAAATCGTACGAAAACTAACCTCAAAATTGCTTCCTTCTGATTTCTATAGACAATTAGACCACGATTTCAAGCAATACTAAGCTTTCTCACTGTGCCTCTCCTCCAATCCAGTATCATCAACTGCCTCTTCCCAATAGTGACAGCTTCATTTTTTTGAAGCTCAGAGCGTTGTGGTGGCACACGGAGGCCTAAGTCTTCAGGATTTAGGTGGGCCAGTTATTAGGTTATTAAAATTATATGAAGTGAGCTTAAAGTTAGATATATTAAAAATTAAAAATCAATATGCTAAGCTTATGGTTTCTTATTTATCTTGCTACACTTTACTATTATGTATATGTTGAATGGGGGTTGGTAACTTGAAAGAACCAAGTAGTGGTATTAATAACTGTTTTGGACTTTGGGATCAATTCTTTATTGTCTCAACTACTTCACTTGGCTACTGTAGTGCAAAAATAGCCACAGACAATGTACAAATTTTTGAATGTGGCTTTGTTCCAATAAAAAAATCTTTTTTCTTTTAGATAGACTCTTATGTAGTCCAGACTGGCTTTAAACTTGCTGTGTATATGAGAATGATCTTGAATTTCTGAACTGCTTGCCTCCACCTCCAGACTGCTGAGATTACGAGGATGTGCTACCTCACCAGGTTTTAAGTGGTGCTGGGCATTGAACTCAGGGCTTTGTGTGTCTGCAGACATGTGCTCTACCAACTTACCCAGGCCTTTAGTAAAGCTTAAAAAAATAAAAAATAAAAACAGGCTTCATTATGATAATGGGCCTGGGTTACTGATGACTGCTTGTGAAGTCATTTATACTGACTGTATTTATAACAGTGAATTTATACCAGATCCAAGTGCACACTGCAAGCTGGAGATGCAAGGTAGGAGAGCTTATACCCCAGGAGCTACTGAATGTTACAAAATCAAAGCTTGAACTTTTTTAAATCCAGATTTGAGAACATGAAAATTTGAGAAATTTTAATAAGAAAGATATAATGGCACATCATTATGATAGCTGTATTGTGAACAGTTCAAAAAAAACCTGAAGATGTTCTGCACACTTGAAAGCCACTATTTAGCTTAGTAAGGTAATCACTCACATCACCAACAACCAAGTCAAGTTCTAACATGTGTCTTTGTTCTTTTATTTCATTTTTCAAACTCAAATGACAACAGAACTGGTACCTATGTGGGAGCCACACTGATTTGCCAATTAAAATCTAAGGTTGGCTATGGGTACAAATATGTATGTGTATATGGGGAAACAAGGGTGGGGACTTGCTGATTATATGAAATTACAAAAAGTTTAAACTATTTTATTATTGGTAATTTAATATTGGCAATTTATCACCCAAAACTGCAACAAAGGTATATATATATGTGTGTGTGTGCAATTTTTGCAGTAGGGTTGTTAAATAGTTGTTAAATAGAAGGAACTTATTAATTAATTGAACAAGACCTTAAGTGTGCTCGTGTGTATTTGAGAGAGAAAATAATATTCTCCCAGGACCCTGAATACTGAACCAGACATTACTGAACAAACAAACAATAGCAAAATGAAAATTCCACAGAAGCTTGCAATGTTGGGCATCGCATGGGTTGAATGCTGAAACTATCAGGATCAGTACTCATTTCTTTATGTGGTAATGGAATATCACCATAACTCTTTTCTTTCCAAAAGCAATTTCTTGGGGAACTCAAAACACTCCAGAGCCTTTGTGCTCTGTCATAGAGAACACGCTGTCACATCCAAGACATTTTTACTACGTTTACCTGAAACACTCAATCATCCATCCATCCATCCATCCATCCATCCATCCATCCATCCATCAATCCATCCATCCACCTTTCAAACATGAACTTGGCTTCTACTATACATGATCAAATAACCTTTGCCCTCAAGTCAAAAGTCTTGCTGACCGTAGACTAAAATCTCTTACTCATCATTGGAACTCTTGACTCCCAATTCATTCTGTGTGAGGGACCCTTTGAGCTGCACGGTGAGGTCCAAGGGGAAAGCTGCTCCATCTGTTTCCTCTTCACACCCCACACAGAGCCCCACCCCACACCACCCATACCCTGGGCAGTCAGTGACTTTCTGCTGAGTTAGCACTGCAAGAAGCACCCCTGGCTTCTGAACACACAGGGAATCATTCACCCAGGTCTGTGATTGAAAACAGTAGTTCACCTGACTCAGGCTAAATACTAGGCCCAGCTACAAGGTGCGAGTCAGATTATTTTAAAGGTAATTATTTTCTTCATTTCCTAAATTAAAGTAGAGGAGCGGCAGAGTGTGGGGGATAATATTTCTCAATGTTTTAAAACTTGCGTTCAAAGGACTGGGACTGGGTCATACTTTCCTCCCTAGAATATGCCCTTTCTCTGAGTTTCCTCATGGGTTTTCATAATGTACACATCTTGAAATGTTGGCATGCCAGTTCTTGACCTTGCCCCCCTCCCTTAGCTTAAGAACCATGTTGCAACCATGGTAATTACAGGGAAAAACCCTTAACTCTGCCTTTTAGAAGGAACTGAAAACGGTGGCTCCTCCCCTATTCTGCAGAAAAAGGTCTTCTGTATAGAAGAATGCTGGCCAGTAAAAGTAGGTCAGAGAGACAGAATTTGAAAATGATCATCCTACTCCTCTGGAAAGAAATAAGTAATCCAGGCAAGGATCATCGATGGTTGCCAAGAGGAGTCCACGATATTTCCTGTTGTGGAAGAGGATATCCACTGAGTGTCCAAGCATCACCTAAAGAATGACATGCTAACCACAGAGGGAAAACACATCTAGGCAATGGAGAGACATGACCTCCTCATTCTCAAGTGACAGGCATCAAGTTACAGGACACCCTGAAATCACATGCCTCTGATGAGATGTGGAACGAGGCATTCAGAATTCCCTGGGAGGTAGTCTTGCCTGATTCCAACTTAAACTTTATTTTATTTTTTTAGTTTTCTTTCAATTCTTTCTTTCTTTCTTTTCTTTCTTTCTTTTCTTTCTTTCTTTTCTTTCTTTCTTTCTTTTCTTTCTTTCTTTCTTTCTTTCTTTCTTTCTTTCTTTCTTTCTTTCTTTCTTTCTTTCTTTCTTTCTTTCTTTCTTTCTTTCTTTCTTTCTTTCTTTCTTTCTTTCTTTCTTTCTTTCTTTCTTTCTTTCTTTCTTTCTTTTTTTTTATGTGTATGTGTATGTTTGTGTGTATCAGAGGGCACTGTGTGTGGCTGTGGAGGGTCCAACAGTGACCTTGGGAATCACTCTGGATTACACTACCTCCTCTTTGCTTTGCTCTGGGATTTCCCAGGTTCTGCTTGGGACAGAAGCACAGACCGCCATTTCCACCTGACCTTTTTTAGGTGGGATCCAGAATCCAAACTCAGGACTGTCTGCTTTTGAGACAGAAGATTAACACTGAGCCATCTCTCCAGCCCCCACCCCCACCCTCCTTAGACTTTAGCTCTATAAATTCCAGTATGGGGAAAAAACAGAACACAGAACAAATTAAAACAAAGAAACAAACCAAGGCAAATGATACCACAAAGAAGGGATTAATAGACCAGAATGTTAAGCATGCTAAACAGCAATTTTTTTCATATATACACATTCATAAATTGACACATACAAATATATTCTGATACACATATTGGATTAAAAGCGAATAAAGATACATGCGAATTAAGATACATTCTAATGCAGGAACCTTGGAATGATTCTAGCTTGAAAAAAGTGTGTGTGAGTGGGGTGGGGGGCAACAGAGGAAATCTGAATGTGACTTGGCTACTACATGCTACCAGGGGATACTGGTAGTTTCAAAGATCAGGAAAAGTGTTTCATTCTAGGATATGCACATGGAAATATTTTGAAGGGTGAAGTGTTAAATTGATGGTAAAGAATCATTATTGTATTTTTTATAAAAGAGCAGCTCTGAAAACTTAAGTGAATCAACTCAAGGTAACTGAGTCATGATGTGGCAAAAATAATAGATATTTAAAGTTCAAGTATCATGATATGTACAACTTTTTCTTCCTTTTTCCATTTCATGTGGGAGTGCATATATGTACATGTGTGTTTGCCTGTGTGGGGGTACATGTGTTTATAGGTGCATGTGGAGGCCTGAAGTTGATACTGAGAATCATCCTTAATCACTTTTTCAAATCAAACCCAGAGCTGACTTATGAAGCTGGTCTAACTAGTCAGACTGCTGTGATGACCCAGGCACTGCCTCATGGGGCTGGCATGACAGGCATCTCGACATACCTGCCCAGCATTTAGGTGGGATCTAGGGATCTGAACTCCAGTCCCTTTGTTTTTGTGGCAAGTGCTTTAAGCACTGAGCCACCTCCCCAGCTCTCTAGAACTTATTTTTAAATGACAGAAATATTTATGTATTTTTTACTAAGAAATACATTGGTAAACTTTATGTATAGATACATATCTTTATAATAAGACAAAATATGGATCGCTGCTTAATTCTCAGTGATTTGCATACAGGTGACTGTGATAATACTTTTTCAACCTTACATGTGTGAGAAATGTCAATATAAATATTGAGTTGGAAGGGCCCAGAGTAAATAAGGGTGCAAGACAATTTTGATGCTTAATGTATTGTAGAACTCTGTTGGTTGAAAGATAACTCATGAAGTTATGGTCCCTCTTCCCCAAGTCCCTTCCAGAAGATTCTAATGCAGTTGTGAAGACAAGCCACAGGTAGACACTTAAAGGGACTAGACAAGCCACAGCTAGACACTTGAATGGGACTGAGCAGCATGGGGAACTGTAATATTTAGGGACCCAAGTGTCTGCAGCATAGGGCCTAGAAAGGCCTGAGAGGCATGCTCAGCATGCATGCTGGGCCTTTCAGAGAAAGAGGAAGGTGTGAGCAGAAGACAAGTAGACTGAAGGCAGAGACAAGCTAGGAAGGGGTGTGACTGGAAACTCCTGTGAGGAGTAGTCCACCTGCTGGGACATGAAGGAACTGAGGTACAAAGACCTCCAGGTCTGTGGTGACTCTGGCCATTGTGGAGAAACGACAAGGGTTTTTTCATTTACAAAATAATATGTGATAGATATGAATTTGGGGGCGATTAATTCTGAAGTGGTACAAAGGTAAGGTAGAGACAAGGGAGAACAATTACAAGCTGGCGTAGTAGTCCAGGTGGTCTAGGGCAGGATATCCTGGGCTGGGGATGGGAACTGGAGACTAGAACTACTCTTAGGATGAGACATAGGAGCAGGAGGCTTTTCTAAAGATGATAAAGAATTAGCATGTGCCGTCTGCCCTGAGTGCACAGAGTAAGGGACTAACCCATACAGCCTCTCCCAAGAGGGAGTCAGGGCTGGTGGCAGACACGCCAGGCTCCACAGAGGGAATGGTAAGGAGTGAGCAGGTGGCAGGATCCACAGGCAGCCAGAGGGCATGTGAAAAAACTGGCAGAAGAGGTGTGAAAGTGGATGCCCCTAAAGCCTCTGTAAAGGACACGGGGCTTTCTCGAGGCTTCCAAGTTGTCTACTGTACAAAGCATGGAGGTTCAGACTTTTGACACTGCAATATGATGTTGCCATCTACAAATGCCCAGGGCACATTCTTAGCTATTCTGGGACTCATGCAGCCCATAGACTGCAGGTTGGACATGCCTGATTCAAAGGAATTCCATTTGGAGAGCAGGAAGGAAGGTCCTTAATCCTTTTAGATCTGATTTTTATATGCCAGGCTGCCTCTGCCATTCGGGCTTTTGTCTCAGCCCCGGGAATGTCAGCGACTCATCTATACTCACATCCTATTCAGCTCTTACCCTACTTCTGCAAAGGTTAGCGAGGAAGGACACAATGGTCAGGGATAGGCAGCAGCTCAGCCAGACAGGCCTGGAGAGTGGGGATGTGGCTAACAGATATCTAAGTAGGTCACAGGGAGCCAACCTCACCCAAACTGACCAAGGCCACTTTCCTAATGCTCCATTTTCTTCCTTGGTCTGGGGCAGGGGTCTGTGCTGTTACATGGCACTTATCAGAAAAAAATGAAATTACCAGCCATCAGGCCAAGAGCCACCAGTGAGCCCACACAGAGAAGGTGACTATGCAGGAATGGCGATGTAGCTGAAGAGAAAACAACTAGGACTTCCTGGTGAGGGGAGGGAGAGGACAGAATAGCGTCTCTGGGTCCAGCATGGATATCTACGTACAATCTCAAATGTCCTGCTTAATGAAGTCCAGAGTCCCAGAAGCAACCCATCCTTATGTGCATTCTGTGCCTTTCTCAGCCACTCTAGCCCAGAGTGTCCTCTTTGTCACTGTCCCTCAAAGCGGGGACAGCCAGGGCATGCAGCGGCTGCAGGAGGCAGAGGACTTTCACACCCACTTAGCAGGCATATCGCCATCAAAAGAACACTGTGAACATGGCGAGTACTGAAAAGTCATCTCCACTCTATCACCCAAAGGAGTGCATCCTTCATAAAATTACTAACAATCCCGATGCCAAGAGCAAACTGAACATCAGCCTAGAAAGATGTTCAAAAGGGGGAAATAGAGAGAAATCATCACTGTGGATAGATGCCCCTGGAGTTGCCTGGCAACCATCTTTGCTAACACCTTCTTCCAAAAAGGAACAGTGTGTATCAGCTTCTGTGGTTCCCTGGGGCCGGCATTCTGACCACACAAACCTGAAGCTGGGACTTTGGGATAAGAAAGGCTTTCACTAATGGGGTACTGTGGGTTCCCCAGCAGGCCACTCTCCTACACAGACTAGGAGAATGGGCAGGTAGTTTTTCTACATCGATCTGCTGAAAACATACTCTCTGGGCAAGGCCGTTGTCCAGGTGCGACACTGAGGGGAAGGGGGTTTGCTCCCTACCCCAGAAGTCCACACAATCACCCCCTTAAATGTATGTTCAGATCCTGCTTACTTTACCATAGTCCCACACTGCCCCAGGATGATGGCTAATATGACACTGTGATCAGAGGATAGCTCTAAATCAGCCTGCTCTGAGTTCAAATCCCACATCCCTACTTCCTCCCTGAACCACTAAGGTAAATCACTTAACTTCTCTGAGTCTTAGCTTTCTAATCATTAAAATGGGGTCAAGAGCAGAAGTTGCCTTACAGCAGTGTCATGAGGTACTAATGAACACATATGCATCTACCCCTGTGTGTGGTATCCAGTCAGTGTCTGGGATCCACTCCTGGCGTGATCTGAACATCATCTGTCACCTGGAAGCAGCAGCTTTGGTAAGGCAAAGAGGACCTGGGTGTCTGGTAAGAACAACAATGACCACAACCAAAGTTGATATCACCGAGTGTCTACAGAATGTCAAGAGAGCATCTCATTGATTTCTACAACCAAGGTACTGTTATTCCTATTTTGAAAACAAGGAAATGGAGGTTGGAATTAAAGCACGGCTGGGAAGTCCTGGAGTTGAGATTTAAACAATGCTCCATGAAACTGCCATGCCAATGAACTTCTCTATGTAGTGAGGTACACACAGGATAAAATTAATGGTCTTGGCCACTTTTAAAATTTGTTATGTATTTTGAGAGTGAAGAAAGGGGGAAAGAGAAAAGCATGTATGCATGCCATGGTGTGTGGGTGGAGGTCAGAGGACAACTTTTAGAAGTCAGTTCTTTCTTCCATGTTGGCTTGTGGGCTTCTAGAGACCAAGCTCAGGTCACCAGGTTTGTAAGCAGGTGCTTTACCTGCTGAGCCCTGTCTGCCTCCTGCTTTTTTTGTGCACATGCTCAAGAGTGCACTTGAGTGTGTGTGCCTGTGAAGGCCCAAAGGTGACATCAAGCATCATCCTGGACTCCTCTATCTCCTTATTGCTTTGCTGTGGGGTTTCCCTGGCTCCGTCTTTCAGGGCTGACATACAGGCTACTGCCATTTCTGCTTGACTTTGTTTTGTTTTGTTTTGAGATCTGGAATCCAGTCTCAGGCTCTTTTGCTTATGAAGCAAGGATTTAACCCTTGAGCCATCTCTCCAGCCCTGTCTTAGCCATTTTAAGCACACAGTTCTGTGACCTTAAATACATTTGCAATGCTAAAGAACTGTCACCACCACCCAGCTCTAATCTTTTCAACTTCCTTAGCTGAAACTCTGAGCCCACTGAACACAAACTCTTCATTCATACCGCAGTCCCTGGGTTGTGCCATTCTACTCTGTTTGTACAGATGTGATTCCTCTAGAGACCTCATAGAAGTGGACTCATGCAATATTTGTCCTTTGTAATGAGCACCTTAGCACGCATGCATGTGTGTGTGTGTATGTAGAGCTGAGAAACAAACCCAGGGCTTCGTGCATGCCAGGCAAGGGTTCTTTTACCACTAAGCTCTGTCCCTAGCCCTGAAACATGAATTTGTGTGACATCCTTGAGGAGGAGCCATGCTAACCTCCATATGATTCCAATTTTAGAATATGTGCTGCTGAAACAAGCACTTGGCTAGTAACTTTTAAAAAGAGCTGGGCCTTGCCTTGACCTGACATGATCACACTGGAAACATGTCCCACCGTCTACCATCTGCCCCTGTGGTGCTGGATGCATACTGGTTAGGATCATCACACGGGTCACTTGTTTCCCCACCCTCAGACTCCATGACCTGTTGGAGCACTGGGGCAGGTCACATTGCTCCCTGGCTTACAATGAGCTTTAGAGAAGTAGACACATTGACGACTACTTCAGTGTTCAAAGACAGCCCATCTTTGACTCACTTCTGTCTTCCCGACTACAGTGACCTGGTACCAGTTCGTCCTGTCCTGTTAAGTATTTATTTACTTTCCTTTTTTTTTCATTACACACTTAATCTCTTAACATTGGTGGGATGAATTGTGTTAAGAAATCACAAGGACGAAGAATCACATGAAAACATATACTTTGTTTGCAGTGGGATCCCAGCTTCCTTACTGTCAACTGTGTGAGCCAGGCTAAGCTCTGACTGCTTAGGACCCCAAGCTTGGCCTTAGCTGAGGAAGGGTCTTCCTAAGCTCTCAGATCAAGTACCTTAATGGTCAAAGTCAGGTCCATTGGACAAAAGTGGGCAGCCTGAGCTCTGCCATGGGAGACAGGAAGAAGAGACCAACCACATCAGTACCACCAGTGGAGACCCATCATCCCAGAACATAGGATTGAGATTTAGGAAGGAACATACAGAAGTTTATCCTTGCCATCTACTTTCTATAGTATTTTGGAAAAGTCCAAGCCACTGGCTAACGCTCTCCCTTTGTATTGCAGCTATATTTGATTACTGAAATCCCTGAATGATCATTGCTCCCCAGTATGAACACTGGATTATGGGCATGGGGTCCTTGAATGAAAGAGACTTGACCAGGACAAAGTGTCCATGTTGGCTACTACCTTTCTATGTTCACTTCGGAAGGACGTCACAGATGCATCAAAACGGCACAGATGACAGGTCAGCCCAGAGGACAAAGCACAGGCTGCATTGAGACACGTGCAGAACACGTCTGTCTAACTTCTATCAATTCTGCAGCAGAAACAACAAGCCCCTACTGACTGTGCTGAAGAGGTCACCATGCCCTCCCGCCAATCCTTAAAGGATGCTGTTGCCCGGTGTGGCGCACTGACCAGAAGCCTCCATGAATCAGGTCTGGCCCTGCCCTCCCTGTTTTCCAATCCTTAGCACGGAGATCTTGAAGCCAGCTGCTCTGTTCTCATCGTGCGCATCCTCATTTCAGACATATCCCACGGGTAATCAAGCTGCAGAGAACGCCAGTTGTATTTCCAGCCTGACTTTCAGTATCAACTGAAATCTAAATGCTTCACCAGGGTGCTCGTGACATCAGGGGCCACCGAATAATAAATGTCATCATTATCAGAATCAGCACTTTGGGGTCTTCACAGTGAGGGAGGGCTGGGCCACAGGAACCAGCACCTCACCACTGTCACTCTGCCTGCAGATGGGACCCAAAAGCTTGGGGCAGTGTCCCTGGAAACCTTCAGAGGAGAGTTCCTGGAGAGATGGAGTCCTCTCTCTTAAACCCTCTTGAATATAGCCATAGAACTAGACCTCTTGACCTGTTGAGCGGCTGATAAGGCTGACTTAAATGGTTTGTAAGCTACATGAATTATTAGCATAACATGCCTAAGTTTTTCTCATTTGCCTGTCTTCTTACTTCTCCTGCCTCACTTCAAACCAGTAATTCTCTAACAGGTAACTTTGCCTTCTTAGGGGAAACTTTGCAAACATCTGAGACATTTTGGCTGTCCGTGTTTGGCGGAGAGGAGGGCAGACCACTGAAGACTACTGGGTAGAGGACAATGCTATAATCCTAGAATGATCATGGTTCACACCATGCAAAATTCCTGGCTCAAAAATGCCAGCAGTGCTCCAGAGAGAAACAGTCCTCTCTGGTCTGCCAGCTTCATTCTAGCAACAAACTCTTTCAGTTTCTAGAACATTCTATATTTCTCATCCTTCCTCCAATTTTCTCCAATTCTGCCTTATCTAGCTCTACACATGGAGATCATCCATTCGCCTCCAGGTTTCAGCTAAAGTTTCTTGGGGGAGGGTTTGTTGGGCCCCTAACCTAATTTTGGTCCTGTTATGCTCAACCCAACTTTCAGAGAGCTACTCAAAGTCACTGCGACTTTCTT
Organism: Typhlomys cinereus; assembly: GCA_023101885.1. Taxonomy (NCBI): domain Eukaryota; kingdom Metazoa; phylum Chordata; class Mammalia; order Rodentia; family Platacanthomyidae; genus Typhlomys; species Typhlomys cinereus. The sequence continues at coordinate 29,592 of JALPQD010000166.1, read as the reverse complement.
CCCTAATGTCTGCAGTTGCTGTCAGGAGGGAAGCACCCCATGCTTGTCAATGCTGTGTCCTGTGTCAGCCCAGGGCTGGCACACAGGGGACTGACTTTGATCCATGACAGAACTAAAAAAACATGATACCTTTCTCTATGCAAATACCACAGGCGACTGAGACACTGCTTATAGACAAATACAGACAGCCCTCCAAGACACAAGTAAATGGTGAGATGCTAGACTACTGCTTAGGGCTTCTTGTTACCCTTGCAAGAGTGAGATGATGAAAACTTATGTATCCACCTCAATGCACACAAGTCTCCAGAAGGAAAACACACACACACACACACACACACACACACACACACACACACACACACAAAATCTGGGGATGGGGTGAGGGGCAGATTTTTCCACTGTCAGGTATACCCTTTTGAATTTTGTAATACAGACACCTTCAGAGATTAGAAAACCACAGACAAAACCAATCACTTTCACAGACTGACACAATGAGACCCTGGCCCAGTATGACTCAAATCCTGAAAGTAATTGTCTTGCATATAGAGTTTCAAAGCATGCAAATCCTGTCTAACTTCCTGTTCTGGAAGGATCCACAGCCATGTTTCCTCCACATGAGATCCAGTCACAGGGAAGTACTTGTAAGTATGGACACTCCTTTAGGAAACTACATTTTCTAAGTGGATGGTGCTTAGCTGCCTTGAGTGTAACATGTCCTCTGCTTACCATGCGGGTTGCTGCAAGCTTTATGGTTTCTCCAAGCCCTTACTTCTACTTTCCCAAACCGTCTCCCCTGCTGCCTTACGCTGCTCAGTATCTCCCATCCTGAATAAGATAGATGCTAATGAGGTGCCAATATGAGCTAATGTTGCTGCTTGTTAGTAAAGTGGAGGAAAGTAGACTTCATGTAGAACTGAAGATGAAATTAATGATGAAGATGAGGTTTATCTGTGCAATCCGTGGACTTAGGCCTTCCCATCTCCTATTAACACAGATAACAGAGTCGTCTGAATAGTGATAAAGCTGGATACGGTTTCCCATAAATCTCCACTGTGTGTCTCTGGCTTCCCTGGCTTGAATGTTAAGAATACTTCATCCTTCCCATGACGCTTACCATGTTTCAATCCATTATGCTCCCATTCAGCCTTGACGGCAAGACTCTTCACTCTGAGTAGAGCCTGGTTTGCTGCGTCCCTGCTTGATGCTATACCCCAGCCATTCCCATCGCATCTCAGAATGTAACCTCACAGCCACAGCAAGCTCTCCCTGACCAGAGCACACTTCCCAATTATTACCTCCATTAAACGGAAATACATAGGAACCTTAAAGTACAAATCTCCCAAAGCCACAAGTATAGGTTTCTGGAAGACTCGAAGGGGATCTCTTCACCATTGACTCAGTGACAAATGAAACAATTTATCATTTTAAATGTATGTTTAGAACTCTCAGTCACCAGAATTAAAAAAAAAACACCAAACTTAGTATAAACTCTTCCCAGACATAAGTCATCTGCCTAAGTATTTTTCTTCAGCTCTGGATAAAACTTATCAAAGACCATATCTTAGCTATGCTCTACTAAAAATGTTACATCCACAGAAGTTGTTTTTGATTGTTGGTTTATAAAATTATGGTAGCAAGCTCTTCTCTAAAGATGAAGTTCCCCTTATAATACATCTTTCTTTTACCACAGATGACTTAAAAAAAAAACCCAAGGGTTTTCTCAGTTGGCTTGGAAGTCTCTAAGGGAAGTCTACCAAGCTGAAGAGGGAAGAGAGGGTCACGAGATTGACACAGAAGAATGGAATAGTTTCACACAGATCAGGCTAACAAGGTTCTCAGGACCCTCTTCTTATGGAAGCTGATATGGCTGACAGACCTGAGCTGACCCAGGCAGGCATGGTCTCTGCTAGGGGAATACATTACTATGAGGTTTGGACTCAGGTGTTTACTTTTGTAGGGGTCTGGACTCAGTCCCTCACTTTTCTTTCTTTTTTTAAAATAATTTTTTTTAAAAAAATATTTATTTCGCATGTGTGCAAGTGTGTGTGTGTGTGTGTGTGTGTGTGTGTGTGTGTGTGTGTATCAGGGAACACTGTGTGTCCCTGTGGAGGACCAAGGGTGACTTTGAGAATCATCCTGGATTGTTTCTATTTCCTTTTTGCTTCACTCTGGGATTTCCCAGACTCTGCCCACCAGGGCTGAAAGTGCAGGCCACAACTATTTCCACCTGGCGTATTTACATGGGACCTGGGATCCGAACTCAGGACTTTCTGTTTATGAGGCAGAGTCTTAAGCCCTGAGCCATCTCTCTAGCCCTCTCACTTTTCTTGAAGCACCAAAGGCTCCAAACCATTCACAAATATTTGTAGTAAGGAGAGTATGCAGTGATTTTTGCCCCCAAGAAGTAAAAACACCAAGAAAATAAACTCAGTGATTGTCCATACTGTTGAGGTAGTTGAACTTATTATTATTGCTACTTTTAATGTAAAGGTTTGTTTTCTTCAAAGCTGCCTTAGAAACAGTTTTGCCTAACTTAGTTGTACGGTAAAGGTAGGGACAATCAGCAGTCAACTTAGGAGCTACAGCCTCAGCAGGACCATGGAGAATCAGCTAGTCCGTCCCCTGGCTTTACAGCTCAGACCAGCCCACAGGAGGGAACTGCACCGCAGAGCATCCACAGAGGCGGAGCAGAGAGCTGGTTCCCAGGTCTCCTTGGCTCCTTTTGGCCAGGCTACTCTGGACAGAACTCTTACAAGCACACACTAATGGGACTAGCAATAGTTAGTTCATGATTTGGTGGTAATTTAGCAAGGTTCACATGAATTTGTTGAATTTTGCTGGACTATAATTTTTGCAATTTTGGAAAGAATAAGAATATTGGTTCTATCTATTAAGTTTGTATGAGCGGAAATAATAATAATAAAAAAAAGAATATTGGTGAGATTTCCTTCCAGAGATTTCCAAGCTTCCAGGGAACAGTTCACACCAGATACAGATGAAGAATCAGAGCAAGGAAGGGTTAATGGAATGAGATGTAGGGAGAACTATATTACAATAATCAGATGATTCAAGTCATGTCTTCCAAAAAGTGTTTAGAGAAGCAGGAGGCAAAATAACTGATTTTACATTTATAGCATAACTTCCCTCTCTGGGCTCAGTCTACATTAAAAAAAAGACACAAAACATATCACATCAATATTCACAGTAAGAAATAATCCACACACAAAATAGCACATGATTAAATTTACACAGGTAATCTAGGCACTTTCGTTAGGGCAGAAAGTAGATCAGAAGATACCAGGACTAAGAAGAAGAAAAAAATGTGAAGTTAATGCATAGTAAAACAAGGTTTCTCTTTACAAAAGTGAGAAGGTAGGAATGACATAAATGTCCATCAACAGATGAAAGGAAGAAAGCAAACCATAATACCTATAGGGCAGAATATCACTCAGTCTTGAAAAGGAATGAAGTACTGATAGATACATGCTATGAACACAGATGAATCTTAAACACTCCACTAAGTGAAATAATCCACACACAAAATAGTACATGATTAAATTTACACAGGTAATCTAGGCACTTTCGTTAGGGTAGAGAGTAGATCAGAAGATACCAGGACTAAGAAGAAGAAAAAAATGTGAAGTTAATGCATAGTAAAACAGAGTTTCTCTTGAGGTGAGCAGTGGGGAGCACAGTTAGAACAGAGTGAGCGTAGTTAAATACCAACGGATTACACACTCAGAAGTACTTAAAGTGGTAAGCTTTACGACATGTATACATTCCCACAAAATTATATCCTTGTACTTTCTCAACTACAATGTTATACTTCATTCTTTCACTGCCATTAAAACTCAAATTTCTTCTCAAGGCCTGTTTATAGCAACAGTAACATAAGCAGTCATGTAAGCTTATGCAGAGAGTCCCCCACACAGGACACTTTGTGGCACACAGTGACCCTTCCACAAACACTTGCCCACCCCAAGCCATCCCACTTGTCAACTCCAACAAGGAAGCCCAATGTGACAGAACAACCCTGACATGGAGTCTCAGCTTAACCCTAAGCTCCTCACTATGGGGAAACATGTATTTATTACATGTGTAGTTTATATATATATGTGTATATATATGTGTGTATATGTGTGTATAGTATGTGTATACACATATGTATATATATGTGTAAATAATCTAGGTACATATGCCAGGAAGACCATCAGAAACCGCTCATTCAAGTCTTCCTACCAGACCCACAATAAAGAGATGAGGCCCATATGTAGCTATGTTGGCCAAGGCAGTAACTGCATATTGTACTGAAGAGTGGGTGTCTTCCACACAGATGCAAAATTAGGAGTTAAAATCTTCGTACTTCTATGGGACAAAGGACATAATAAGCAGAATGTAACATTTGTGACTTCTGAGGGAAGGAGAGCTTTTCATTTTCCCTTAAAAGAATTTATTTCTCACGAGGCACAGTGAATCTGAGAACATGATTCTTTTGAAATAGAAGGGGGCGAGAGAATCTGACCTGTGTGTACTACAACCACAGTCCACCACCCAGACCCGCTAGTTAGCTGTCAGTCCTGTGCCATGCCCTGGTTTTATCTCAACTTCAACCAGAAAGGTTTTGTACCCTTGACATCCTCCACAGCAACCTCACCAGTGGTCGTGAATTCAGCTCTATAAATGATTAAAGAGAACTCGGCTCTACAAATGGTTAAAGATCTCAAGAGTTTTCAGTGAAGGCAAACCACCTTGAGGGATCCTTCCATTGCCAGCACATGTGGGCATTTAGCACAAATAAGCTGCCACTTGTGAGAAGCCCACTTGACATCATTCCCTTGCGCACCCTAAACACACGTCCAGATCGCGCCAAGACAGTTAGAGGCAAACATCTTTAGAATAATGTTTTGTTTTCAAAGTGCTTAATTAGCAGAACTACTATGCTAGAGAGCCGTCCTTGAATACACATGCATCTCAACCTCTCTGCCATTTCGTTCTCTTGCTGGACAATCAGGAAACGACAGGGCACAGAAAACCCACTGTCTTGAGTATCTACCCATAAGATGGGTTCCATCTTTCCAAACAGGTTTCAGCCACCTGTTCAGGTGACATCCATTTCATGAGTCATTTGGAATTGAATGGCTTTTTCTCCATTTGTTGTGGAGAGCGCTCCCCCATAATGGTCTAGCCATGTCTGAACTTTCTTGAACACCAGCCTCTTCTTGTCCCTTCCTCCCACATTATTTGCAGCCAGTTATATTTATAAGACTATGGCCAGAGCACGGCAATTCAGATGAACCCATCCATGCGTTTAGCAGAAAAGTGGCTTCCAAAGTTGCTCCAACAAGTGGCCACGGGCTAGACTTACATATGGCAGACTGGCAAACACAGCCAGGATGGTTGACTTCTCACAACCACCAGCATGTGATGCCCTGGCAGGGCCTGACTTTTGCTCAGAAGATCCAGATCTGGGATCATTCACCTACCCATCACTGCAGCCCATCTCAGGTACCACATTTGCATGCTGAGAAAAAGAGATGGGAGTTGAGGGGGAGGGACAGGCTGGGGGTCTGCATATTATGGTACCCCAACCCCGGTGGCCACCTAACCATCTGTGACAGGATGCAAAGTGGGTCAGATGTCACTTAGATCTGAGGCTTGCCATGTGCAATGGCTTTCAGTGGACAGTAGAGAAGTAGCTGGAATCACTGGCCATGTAGGGCTCATTAAAACTGTGGCGCCTTTGCGCACAGGGAAGGTTGGAATACTTGTGAAGGGAACCCCACTCCTCACATCAGCAATCTTAACCCCCGCCCACCATTTGGCAGTGGTGTTCCAGAGAGAATGGCAGACACTATCAGGAGGTGGAGATGTGGACTCCAACCAAAGTGCAGTAAACTTCTGCTTTTCACAGCCTCCCCTCCCTGCACCCCCCCCCAGCTGTATTTATACTTTGAAAGAAGTTAACACGAAACAGTAGTCACCTGGGTGTGCTCAATTTTTTGACAAGCCTTAGTCACTCTGTACCCAGCAGAACAATTCACATTATATCGCAAATCCTGCGAAGATTCTGCCACGCACGCTAACACTAAGATGCCAGCAGCTCTACTTACCTTCTTTATTAAGCCTCATAACCTCCCTGCTTTTGCCACCCTCTTTTCCAGCCTCTTCTAAATCTACATCTGCAGATGAAAAAGAAAAGGAAAAAAGAAAATGAGGAAAAAAAGGGGGGAAAAGCCAAAGTCAAGGGGGGAGGGAGAGTGTTTATTTGCAAACAGATCGATATAAATACTGGATATGAAAACCTTGCAAAATTTGACAATGCCACATTTTCTCCCAAGTCCGGGGTTCCATCTACCTGGCCCAGATAGGTACCAAAAAAACTATGCAAGCAGCAACAGAGTCGCCTTTTAAACAGATTCCACCGTGGGGCTGCGAAAGCCCACCCCGCGGGCTGCCTGCCCCGGGGAGCTGGGCACAGACAGACAGACAGCAGCGCTGGCAGCCGGGCCTCTCTGTGCTCTGATGGTCTGTGTCTGTGTGTATTTATTTAGAGAGAGAGGGAGAAGCATGGAGGACGCCGGGGGCCACTCTCTCTCACACACACACACTTTTTCCCAGTGGCTCTAGGTGAATGGAAAGGTTACAGGATAATAAAAGGAGGAGGAGGCGGTGGGATTCTTACTGTCGGAGCAGTGTAATTTGGCGGCGTCGATCCAGGAGGACCAGGGTTTGCCCAGAAACGCCTCCGGACTGGGCACTTTGCGATGCAGTGTCGCCATTGCTGTTCCTTCTTGTTGCTTTTTCCCTGTTCCTTCGGCAGCAGCAGCCGAGAGACACGGGATTCGAGAACGCTCCGACGTCATCTTCGGAACGTTCCGACATTGAGTGCTCTGCGAGGGGGAGGAGGGCGGCGGGAGGAGGCAGGAGGCGGGGCGGCTGGAGGCCCTGCCTGGCCCTGCGAGGCTCGGCGCGGCCGCCGGGGGCGCCAGAGAGGCCCGGAGCTCGCCGAGCGGCGGCCGGGGCGGGACGCGCGCAGCGCGTGCGGAGCGCCGGGGATGCTGCTGAGCTGCCCCGCGCCGGGATGCTGCGCCGCCGGGGCGTTCCGCCGGGCCCGGCGTCCCGCTGCTCGCGCGACTCGGGGACGGAGCCGAAGTCATCTTCCCGCAGAGTGGCCGCTGGAAGGCCCAAAGTTTTGCACGCATCGAGTCTGTCTCTCCTTCCCCGGGGTCCCTGGCGCGGTGTCCCCGCGGGATCCCGGCGGTTGAGGGAGGGGGATGAGTCTTGCAGGTGTGCACCCTACCGGCACCCCAATCCCGGGAGGGGACCTTGGTGACCTCGCCTCCCAGCCATCGTCCCCTTCACGGTGCCTCCCTGCTGGTGGACCGTGGCCACGGGTCATTACGTAGGTGTTTTGGGGGCACTGCAAGCGAAGGGCAGATGGCAGTGGCTCTAAGAAGCAGGTGAGTCGGAGAGAGTGGGGGCAAACTCCCACCTGAGACTGCGGGACAGGCAAAACTACAAACTCACTTTGGCTGCAGTGAGTCTAGAATGTCTGCGCGAGTCCTGGCTCGCAGAACCGCGGCGGAGACTTAGCTTCGGGATCACTAGGGAGGGGAGCGAGTTCTCCGCGCGTGGAGGAGGATGCTCGCGGACCAGCGGCTCCCGCAGCTCCCAGCACTTCCTACCGAGAGAGAGAAGAGAGCGACCGGACAGCGCCCGCACCTGACTCCAGAAAGAATTCCCTCGGTTTCTACCGCTTTGGCCAGCTAGGAGGAAGGGATCGTTACGTTTATTCTGGACTCTGTACGTTTGGTGCCTTGAGATTTCCTCCTAACCCTAGGGGCAGGTAACCAAACGTCTTCCGCTAATTCTTTAATTTTGTTGTTTACTTACTGGGAATTGCCTAACCGACGTGGGTACCCTTACTCCATAATCAGTACTTCTCTGTTTCCCTAGCATCCTTTTATGCCCATCACTGATGTGTCCAGGGTCGCATTTGCCCTACTCTGAGGCGTTGCTTGATAGTGGGTTCTACTCTGGGTTTTGGCGCTCTGTACCTCAAAGCCAATGTTAGGATGGGCAATGAAGGAAGAGTTAGGGATCTGTCTTCAGCACTGACGTGTGTGTGAGGGAGTGGGCCTGCTCGTGTCAGACACGGATAAATCTCATTTGCCCTTGCTGTTTTCGGAAGGGTTCCTGCTTCCTAAGGTGCCATTTGGGGAGAGATCCCATTTTAAAGACTGGTGGTATTAACAACATATTTATTAATTTTGACCTGTTATGATAGACTAGACATCCGTTTGACTTTTCTTCATCCATCCACCCATCTACCCATTCATCCATCCGTCCTTCCATCCATCCATCCATCTATCTATCCATCCATGTTTTTCAACCAATATTGTCTCTCATGGACCAGCTGACTTCAGAAGAGAGAGACAAGTGATGAGACCTGTCTTGGCATCTGCTGGCCTCTTGAAGAAAGGGTGAAGCTTTGCTCCTCAGGGGAACATGGTGCGTGCTGTGTCTGGCCATTGCAGTGAATGATGTGGGCTTAGCGTGTTCCCTGGAGGAACTGAAAACTAGCTAGGAGTGCTCAGAAAATATGTACTGAGAAAAAAAAAGGAAACTCCTTTGCTTCTTGGAAATTGGGAAGGATTTATATAATATATTGGTAAGGAGAGGTCTGGTCTTTCCAAGAACAGACACTATCAGCAGAGGCTTCTGTTTGAGTGTGGTTCACCTAGGATGCTGAGTTGCTCCTGGGAGTTTGGGATGATGACTTTGGAGAACCAGGTGTGGGTCAGCTTAAGCTCTGAATGAATGGCTACATTCATTCCCCTTTAGTGTATGCTGGACCTGGTAAATTCCTGCTAATAAATAGAATAAGTAAAGAGAAAGAGCCTGGACTTTGTTGGATTATCGAGAGTGCTGAAATGTTTGATGCCGTGAGATAGGTTAGAAGTGTGACACAGAGACCTTATGTGGCTGTGGTGCTCCAGATACAGCAGAATAAAAAGTAGTGCGGTAACATTCAACTGGAGACACTGGAAGAAAGCATCAGAGGTCAGGTGATTTGTCTGAGTTTCGCAGGAAGTAGGGAAAGGGGGGTAGTAAAGAAACATACACACAATAAGCAATTTGATCCTGGAGTTTTTCCCTTCTGGTACTTTTTTGCTTTCCTTCTATTTAATTATCTGTGTCGATGTTTATTCTTTTACTGTGCATACAAAGCAGGTATTAGTAGCCTCTAAGGTGGTCCTCCTGAGAATCCCACTTCCTCAGTGATCTCTTCCCCTTTAGTGCAGGCTGGACCTGGTGAGTTCCTGCTAACAAACAGAATATAACAAAAATTATGTTATGCTATTTCCAGCGTGAGGTTGCAAAGGGACTGTGGCATCTTCCCTAAGAGGAAGCCCACGTGTTAATGTGGGAAGGTTTGGTGACAAGATACCACCTGTACCCACATAGGGAAGGGACCCACACTTGCAGCCAGTGAGGCTCTGACGGCCTTTAGACTGGGAGGAGTTGAGCCTTGTTAGTAGTAGTATAAGAAGGACTTCTTCTGTGAGTCAGTGACTTAAACTTCCAGAATTCTTTCTCCTCTTCTGGAAGCCATTTGAGTAAGTCACTCATGAAAAATCAAAGATGCTTAACAGCAAAAGTTGGGGCACAATTCAGTAGTTTTCCTATTCCAAGCTTATTGACATTAAGCTTGTTTCCCCACTGGAGTCTCTCAAGAGTGGAGACTATTACCCAAGACCCTATAGATGACTCTAAACATGACTTTAACTGGAAGAATTTTATTTTGTAACATGGTAAAGTTTGTGTTTAAATCTAATAATGATTTAGCCTTTCTCTAAAAGAAGGCTTTGGATACTTTTGCCATGTTTAAACGATAACCAGATTACACATTTACAGATAAAGTGGCTTTATATTGTTGTGTTTCTATGTGAGGCTTTTCAGTTTCTCTGCTAACTATAGAGATGACAATGCACTTTGTGAGACTATAACCATTTATGACTTAGTGGGAACCATGACATAGCTGTCAATTAAATGCACAGCTGGAAGCCAGAGAACAAGAAAACATTGCTCTTCAAACCAAGAGATGTTTTGCACTTGACTTTGATGAAAATTGAGATGGCTTGGGAATAGTGTTTGGATCACACAGTACATGTGTATTATTACATGCACATTTATACTTGCATGTAAACTGTATATTCAGCAAATTCATTGCAGATCTGAATTCCTTTTAGTAGCAAATTATTGTAAATACTGTTAAAAAGCAGTAAGAATGTTATATACTCTTAATTTTTTAAAGATTTATTGATTGATTGCATGTGTTTGTGTGTGTGTGTGTGTGTGTGTGTGTGTGTGTGTGTATGTGTGTGTGTGTGTGAAAGGGCACTGAATGTGCCTATGGAGGCCCAAGGGTGACCTGGATTGCTGTATCTCCTCTTTGCTTTGCTCTGGCGTTTCCCAGACTCTGCCTTCCAGGATCACAAGCATAGGCTGATACCATTTCTACCTGGCATTTTTACGTGGAATCTGGGATCTGGACTTAGGACCTTCTACTTGCAAGATAGAGGCTTAACGCTTGAGTCATCTCTCTGGCCTAAGAATGTTATATACTCTTTTTTTTTTTGTTTCCGCTCATACAAACTTAACAAGTACACCGGTCCCCTCCCTTCCTCCACCCCCTCCACCCCCTTGTTCCCCCCTCCTTTCCCCCCTCCCTCCCCATCCTCCAATGCCTCCCCCCATCCCCAGAGCATCCTTTAATGTGCATGACAAACTCTTCTTTATATACTCTTACTAGAAATAGACTGCCAGGAAAACAGTGTTATTCTTTCTTTCTTTTCTTTCTCTTTCTTTCTTTTCTTTCTTTTCTTTCTTTCTTTTCTTTCTTTCTTCTTTCTTTTCTTGGTTCTTTTCTTTTTTTCTTTCTTTCCTTTCTTTCTTTCTTTCTTTTCTTTCTTTCTTTCTGCTTCTCTTTCCTTTCTTCTTTTCCTTTTCTTTTCCTCTTCCTTTCTTTTCTTCTTTCTTTCTTCTTTTGCTTTCTTCCTTTCTCTTTCTTTCTTGGTTCTTTCACTTTCTATCCTCCTTACTTCCTCTTTTTTCTTTACTCTTTTCGCTATCTCCTTCGTTCTTTTCCTTTCTTTTCTCTTGCGTTTTTTTCTTTCTTTTACCTGGTCCAGTGAGTTTGATTTCCTCCGCTTCCTATTCCGCATCCCATTCCTTGGTTACGCTTCCGTACCACTAACCATAAAAACCGTGGGCGCGTTCCTGCTTACATGCAATTCCTAAATTTCCAGTTGTGCTCTTTCACATGAATTTTCCAATCTTTAACCATGGGCACTTCCTTATGTCCCTGATGTCCTATGTCGAAAAGATTCACGTTGTAATCCAGTGGTCGTCCCCTTCCCTTCAGCTACTTTCCCTCCTTCCATCGCACTGGACTAACTGAGCTTTTCCTTCCTCTCCTTTGACCACTAAATCCAGTTTCCTTCCGCTTCCATCATTTATCCCTTCTTAACTTTATTCGGCTTTTCTTTCGTCTCTCTTTCTTGGTGCATTGGTCTTTTCTTTTCCTTTCTTTACAAATTGTTCTATTCTTTTCTAGGGCTTTCTAAGTGTTCTTAGAGTGTCTTCTTCTTTTCGTTCATTCTTTCTTTACTACTTTCTTTTCCAAATCAATTCTTTCCTTACTTCTCTTTTCTCTTTCGGAATGAAGAAGATGAAAATTTCTCATTCTTTCATTTACTTCTCTTAATCTTTCTTCTTATTCTTTCTTATCTTATCTTTCATTTTTGTTCGTGATTTCTGTTTCTTTCGATGTCGCTTCCCTATTCATGCATACAGCCGCGTTGGCCGGCTCGCTCCTATCTTTCCTTCCTTTCTCTCTTTCTTTCTCTCTCTCTTTCTCCCTCCCTCCTTTCCTCCCTCCTTTCTTCCTTCTTCCCTTCTCTCTTTTCTTTTCTTTTTTTTTTTGAGACAGGATCTCTATCCTAGACTGGCCTTGAATCACTAAGTATATAACCAAAGATGACCTTGAGCTTTTCATGATCCTGTCACCCCTTCCAAGTTCTGGGGTTTCAGATGGCATGCACTACCATGTCTGGGATCTGAAGCAGTAATTTAAGGCATATGTACATAATGCACTCATGATAAACTATTGGACAATATGAAACACTGTCTTCTCCCCATGACTAATGTTTGAAAAGAGAAGTGTGTAAATATTTGTGTTATTTTATTATCTTTCTCATAAAAATGACAGAGTAGTTAGTTTAATTAAAAAGGAGATTCTCCCATAGACCAAATAAAGAAATCCATCCTACAGAGATGACAGTGGAAAATGCCTCTTTAATCTTCATAGCATTCAACTCTGTAGTCACGTGCGCAGGAGCTGGATCCTGCTTTCCTTGAGTCTCACTCACGTGCTGCTTAAACACAGCAGTGAGGTAAAGAGGGAATGTGGAATGGAGGATAAGTGAGAATGTCACCTGTCCTGCTGAAGATGCTCAGCGCCCACTGGGTTGAGGTGCCATGTGGACTCTCTACTTCCTTCCAGGATGAGTGCTGGAGTTCTCTGGTGGCAGTGAACTTGAAAATGACATAGTCCATGAAAATGGGGGTCCCTGGAACTACTGACGTTCTTTGCTGCAAGTGAACCCCCCTGTTCCCATTTTGCCACTTTTCTCAGTTTCTTTCGCTCACCCAGTCTCCTGGGCACATTGATAGAGGTATTCGTTACTTTTCAACATCTGGAGGGCAGGTGCAGCCTCTGCTTGGTCTGTGGGATCATTCTTTCCTGCCCCTTCTCTGAGGATAAATTAGAAACAGGTGCTGTGTGACCACCCTACTTCCTACCAGGACTGTTGCTGGGATGAAAGACCCCCCAACAACAACAGGGGGAGGAAAGAAGGGAAGAATTCTAGGTCTCTCACAAGGCCCCAATCACTGGGCTGCATAAACGTGCACTCCATTAATAACCACAACTACAAACCATTCTAATGGGGCAGAAAAGTCTCTACAGGAATGTATTTTTGTCTTATCCCCCACTCTCCCATGGCTTTGATTTCTCTGAGTTCCCCCATTGCTGTGAAGCGACAGGAACCCTCTCTGTTCGTAGATCCTGCCCTGTTCACCTGTTGTTTACGTGGATCTCATAGGAGCAGCGGGGACTCTTCTTTAGCCCTTACTTTGGGCGAGAAGAAACTGAACATTCATGTAGTGTGTTAATTGGAGCAAAGTCTGCCTACCTGGCCAAATGCTTCATTTGATACTAAGTGGCAGTGCAGGCAGATGGCCAGAGTGAGGAACTGAGATCACTGGTGTCCACCGCAACTGGGCATCTGCCTGAGATCCTAAGGCACGTCCCTAAGAACCCCTCTGAACCTCAGTTTTCTCATCTACTGATGACTGTTCTCTGATTGCATTAGGTGAGATTCTGGTGTGCCATTTCACATGCTTTCTGATTATTTTTCTCTTCCTTCTTTCCTTCCCTGCTTCCCTCCTTCCTTCCTTCTTCCTCCTTCCTTCCTTCCTTCCTTCCTTCCTTCCTTCCTTCCTTCCTTCCTTCCTTCCTTCCTTCCTCCCTCCTTCCTCCCTCCTTCCTTCCCTCCTTCCTTCTTTCCTTCCCTCCCTCCCTCCTTCCTTCCCTCCCTCCTTCCTTCCCTCCTTCCTTCCCTTCCTCCTTCCTTCCTTCCCTCCTTCCTTCCCTCCTTCCTTCCCTCCTTCCCGTCCTTCCTTCCCTCCTTCCTTGCCCTTCGCCTCTTCCTTCTCTCCCACTCCCTCCTTCCCTCCTTCCGCGCCTTCTCCCCCTACGCTCCCTCCGCTCCCTCCCTTTCTCCCTCTCCCTCCTCGTTCCCTCCCTCCCTCCCCCTCTTCTCTCCCTCGATAGTCTTCCCTCACACTTCCTTCCTTATGCCCCTCCTTCCTGAGTCGCCCTGCCTTCACCGCATCCTTCCCCGCCTTCCTTCCCCTCCTTCCTTCCTCCCTCCCCTCCTTCCTTCTTCCCCTCCTTCCTTCCTTCTCCTGTCCTTTTCCCTCTCCTCCCCCCTTCTCCCCTCTCCTCCTCCCTCCCTCCCTCCTTCCTCTCTCCCCTCCCCCTTCCCCTCCTTCCTTCCTTCCTCCTTCCTCCTCCTTCCTTCCGCCTTCCTTCCCGCCTTTCCCTTTTCCTCCTCCTTCCCATCCCTGACTTCCTCCCCCCTCCCTCCTTCCCTTTCTCTCTCTCTTCCTCACTTCCTTCCTCTCTCTCTTTTTGGCAGTCATTGCAAATAAGTGTCAGGAAGTTCTTCAGTCTCACAAGATTCTGTGGGAGCTTCCTCCCCAATGGAGAAAGCAGTAAACAACTACTGGGACCCAGAGTGGGGGAAGGGGGGTAAAGGGGTGGTGTTTATGGGAAGACTCCTTGGCTAGCTGAGCAGTCTGGAGCAGCCTCTCCCACTAGCAGAGCTTCTCCAAGTCCTGCAGCATTGCAAACTCCAGCATTGCAGCTTCTTTGAGTTTCACTCAGGCCTGGGTGTTTTATGTAGCTCCCTCACCCATACTCCAGTTAAGTAACCTCAGTATACTCATTAGTTCTCCAAATTAGATGTGTGTGTGTGTTGTGTATGTGTGTGTATATGTGTGTGTGTTGTGTATGTGTGTGTATATGTGTGTGTGTGTGCAAGTGTACTTGCATGTGAGTGTGAAGGCTAAAGTTCAACTTCAGGTCTCATTCCTCAGGAACTGTCCACTTTGTTTTTTGAAACAGGGTCTCTCACTGGGACCTGGGGCTTGCTGATTAAGTCAGGTCGACTGGTCATTGAGTCCCCAAGAATCTTCCTGTCTCCTCCTTACCAGTGCTGGTATCTCTAGTCAATGCAGGATTTTTTTTTTTTAATACATGGGTCCTGGGGAATCGAATTTAGATCCTCATTTCTTGCATGGCAAACACTTTACCAATCGAGCTATCGCTTTAGTTTCCACTTTTTCACAATAAATTCTTGCATGACATTGTATGTGAATTACCTCATCCCTTTTGACTGTTGCATGGTATCAGAGTTTATCTATTTATTATATTATTGATGGACATTTAGCTTTCTGGCTTTATCAAAGACAAGGAGGTCAACATCTTTATTTTTATATTTGCTTTGTGGGCACACAAGGGAGCATTTCTGCCCAGAATTAGAATTGCTGGGTGTGTGCACTTTCTGTTTTAGTAACTCTGCCAAATTCTCTTTTAAAGTAGCTGATACTAGAGACTCCCACCTGCAGTACAGAAATATGCCTACTTTTAGGTCCTTGGTAGTATCAACAGATTCAGGTTGTAATTCTTATGAACACTCAGTAAGGCCTATTTGATTTCCCTCGTTTCTTAAGTGTTTGGAGCATTTTTCTAATGTTCATTATGTTCTCTATATGTGCATTGCTATGTCTTTTGGCAATTTGTTATTGATACTTATAGATTCTTACACTGAGTAGAGCTTCTGCTTGTTTGAAAATAACTTTCCAGCTTGTTGCTTTTCTTCTTTGTGTATTGTTCACTCTGTGTGTGTGTGTGTGTGTGTGTGTGTGTGTGTGTGTGGTGTCCTTTTGCTTGAGCTTTACCCACTGAGGTGCTTTTCTTCTTTCTATGGCATCTTTTCCTTCCCTCCCCTCCCTTTCCTTCCCTTCTCCTCTCCTCTCTCCTCCTTTCCTGTCCTCATCTTCCTTCCCCTCTTTTCCTCTCTTCTCTCCTCTTCTTTTCTTTTCTGTGTGTGTCAGAAAGCACTGTGTATGCCAGAGAGATCTAAGGTGACTTCAGGAATCATCCTAGATGGCATTATTTCCTCTTTGCTTTGTTCTGGGATTTCCCAGGCTCTGTCTTCCAGGGCCAGAAGTGCAACCTGTTACCATTTCTGCTCAGCATTTGACATTTTTTATGTGGCATCTGGATCTGACCTCATTTTCTTCTGCCTGAGACAGAGGCTTAACCTGTTAGCCCTCTCAGCCATCTCTCCAACCCTTCCTCATATGTTAAGTGCTTGGTCACATCAGATATTTCCTTGAGGCCTTTTTCTTTGTATGCTGCCCCAGGAAACTGCTTCTGCTTTGAAGTCATAAAGTATATTCTTACAGTTTCTCATTCCGTTTTGTCGGTTTTGGCTTTACATTTATATCTCTGATTTCTTTTGGTAATGACAAGACAAAATGTTAAGTTGTCATAGTTAGGCGCAGGTGTCAACTTGACAGTTGAGAGTTTGAGCTCTGGGCACATTTGTAGAGAATCAGTGGTTGAGTTAGACCCAGAGCAAATCTATAGGAGATTGTCTAATTGATGGGGAAAGTCCAGCCCATGATGGGTGGGATTAAACCCTGGAATAAAACACAGACAGCTGGTTGAGAGAGTTGGCATCCTTGTGTACACTTAGCTAAGACATGCTGGTCTGGCAAGTAAAAATCGTCCCTCTCTCAGCCATTATATGGTGATGGTATGGCCAGTTCCCTCAGCCCTGGTGTTGGTGCATGCTCTCCTGTCAAGCTGGACTAAGAATTGTAAGCAGTAATCGTAAGAGAAAATAAATCCCTTGTTCCCTTAAACCATTTGATGATAATTTACCAGCAACCATGCAGGCGAACTGTTCACTTGGACATGATAGTATACACCTGTATTCCTAGCACTTGGGAGACAGAGGCTGAAGAATTAGGTACTCCCAGTCAGCCTGGGCTATAATATCTGTGAAATTGTCTCAAAAAAATAAACAAATAGTTTTAAAAATATTTATTTTCTGATCTTCTTGCAAAGTTTCCAGTTCTCTCATTTTTTCCAGAAGTGTGCGTACAACATGGGGTGGATCTGAACTTTTTCCTGTTTCTTTGCTTGGGAGAGATTCCCACCTCCACTTCCCTCCCATCCTCCAAACCCCCCCCCTGCACACCGATTCCTCCATTTAGTTATTTCTCCCAATTTGGAAAAATGTTTTGCTGTGGTAAAGCGGTGACCCTGGGCAGAGTGCCCTTATCCCGTTCACGTGATAGTGATCAGCATTTGTCTACCACACATCTCAAGATGGAACTAAACCCCACTGGGAACTTTGTGGGCGTCTTCACTGTACTTCCTGCCCATGGGTCCCATAAAGATGGACTTCGTGGCCATAGTCAGCTTGGGTCTTGGTGAAACTTTTTCCAAAGTGAGTTTCCAAACTTAATTTCTCAGATTCAAGAAATGCGTTGTCTTCTAATATCTGAATGACTGCCCTTGGGACTGGTTGGGGGGAATTCTCCTGAATGACGCAAGCACTTTCATCTGCCGATCATGCTAGAAGTTGGGGGCCTTAGAGGAAAGGATGAAGCGGGTCTGAGTTTAGCATGGAGAACAGGTTTGAAAGTCTCTCTTGGGGGTTGAAAGAATAGGTAAGCTCTTAGCCAGGCCTGGCAGCATCCAGGAACCAAGACATGTCTGGATGACTTAACTTCAAACCCAACGTCTGGTTGAAAGGTTTTCTGTGCTGCTATTTTTTTTTTTTAAATCTGACTTACACTTTTTTAAAAAACATTTTTTTCTTTATTTCTATTTACATTTTATTCTTTGAAGCTTTCCTATGTGAACACAATGATATTGATTGTTTTCATCCCCTAATATCCACTTCATTTACGCCACTGTCTCCTTCCCTCTCCCTTGTTCCTTTGCATGTGCGATCTACTGGGCCTCATCCAGGGTGCCTGTGTTGGCAAGTGCCCAGACATTTGCTGGGGCATGAATAGCCCTCCAGGGGATCAACCACTGAGTAAAGAAGTTTCCCCCTCTCCTATCCAGCCCCAGTCCCAAACCATCTCTTAGGGTAAGGCCCTAACTCCTGGGATCTGTCCTGTGCCATGGTGATATATTATAGACGAACTATTGTGGAGGACTGGTGGATGTAGATATTGTTGCATTGTGCTCTTGGGTATGACAGCCCTGGTATGAACATAGCTGCAGCTACTGTCTGGTAGTACTTCTCCCGATCCTGAGGCTCTTACATTCTTACCTCCCCTCTGTAGCTCAAAGTTTCCTGAGCCAACTCAATGTCAACTCAAGCTTTTAATGAATGAAAAGATCTGGCCTTAGATAGCTGTGCCATGAGACATTAAGCTATGGGTTATGCTTAGCTGGGAGCTACAGTAGGTAGGTGGTATCCATCAGCCTTCCCTCATGCTGGCGCCATGTCGGAACAGCACCACCCTTCCTGGGAAGAGGAAGTAGAAGGAGGGGAAGTAGTGGCCATTCCCCAGTGGGCAGAGCAGTGTGCAAGACGAGGAGTTCCTGGGTGCCAACACCTGACGCCTTCCCACAGTCCTCCTCCACACTCCACAGAGGAAAACCTGAACCCAAGAGACCAGAGTGTGTAAGTTTTACTTAGGTGACAGGACATAGACGTCTGAAGGTTTTACCAGCACAAAACCATCACAACAGAACAAGTTCAGCCCTGCTTGGCTAGAGGTCACCTTCCTCATTTCCTCAAATGAGGCCAGGGTCACATGTAGGCCAACCTCGCCACCCCTTCTTCCTGAGAGGAACTTGGCAATATCTGGAGACTGTGGGGTTGGTGTGACAGCGAGTGTGGAGGGGGGAGGGAGAAGGCGTTACTACTGACATCTAGAGGAAGCCAGAGATAGATGTCGGCAAACATCCTGAGCCTAGAGTCTCTCTTACGGGTCAAAATGATGCTGATGAGGTCTCGAAAGCCTGGCACAGGCTAGTTAATTTCAGGCTTCTTTCCTCTCCTTTTCATTGTCAGATAATGAATGCCTAACCTCAGCAGCCGCTTTGCTACTGTGGGTTTCTTTGATCACACAGAAAACGCTGCAGGGGTTGCGGTGGGGCTGGGAGCTCCGGCATCGCTTCTAGAAAGACCCTAGTCTTTTCTCTGTCGCTGTTTGAAGATCCAGATGGCGTCACTGGTTGAGTGGCATTTCAGAGTTAAAGCATATGTGAAGGCCCTGTCTGTGGACATAGGTCTTATGAGCTAATAAGGTAATTTATTCCTCTTTCTTATCATCTGAACTATTTATAGACCATTGCTCCCTCCATCACCACGTTCCAACGGGAAGACTGATCAGGATTTAGGTGCCCAAGCAAGACAGCTCTTATTATTCCCGATGTACAGGTAAAGAAGTCGAAGCTAGAAGGGAAATAACATAGAGCATGGCTCACTCTTACTGGTTTCTTTAACTCATTGGTCACCAAACACATGGCCAGAGCTGCTGCACAATTTGTATACTGCACAGTTGTGTCTCTTCTATTCGCTCTATATGTCGCAGATTTATAGTGATGACTTGCCCGGCAGATTGTTGTGGGCTGGCACATTGTAACATCAGGAACACGCAGACTATCTCCTAAAGATGAAGTGGAGCTTGTTGAGGAAGGTGTATCTCATCCTGAGGCTCACTATGGGACTAGATGGACTAGCAGAGGGAACAAGTCATTGGTGACTCCGTACAAAGTACCAGCTCTGTGTATGACATACCAAAACTGGGAGTTTTGATTTTTTTTTGTCTGAATAGGAGTCACCTCCCTCACAAGTGTTATGGTATATTAGTGTATTACTTTCTTTACATGCTGCTGCTACAAAATACCTGACTGAAGCAACCAGAGGGGAAAGGGTTTGATTACTCAAGATTCCAGTTTGGAGGTTATCCATGGCAGGGAATTCATAGTGGTAGGAGCATAAAACAGCTTGTCATATCACATCCACAGAGAAGAAACAAGAAAGGGAATGAATGCATGTATGCTTGCTTATTCTGTCTTTACATAGACCTGGACCACATGTCCAAGGAATAACCCCACCCACTTTAAAGCTAGATCTTTCCACATCAGTTACACAAGAAGGCAATCCTTCACAGTCATGCCCAGAGGCCAACATTAATCTAAAGGATCCTTCTCCAGTGGGTTCTGAGGTCTGCTTCTTGGGTGCCAGGTTGATAATCAATACTGGCTATCACAGTTCGTATCATAGAACTGTGCAGATTCTTGAGCTGGTGATTTCCCCAGAACTGTATTGTGCATGAGAAATAGGGTACCTTGGGTTATGAAATAAATAAAATGTCCTTGGTGTCTGTTTTGGTTGTTTGCATGATGCCAGACTAGGAAGAGACATTGGCATCTGTATTGGCTTAATAAATTTTGACAGTGGGGAAATACAATGTATGTAGATTAAGCTACAGATGGACTAGAACTGATTGAGCAGGGGTGTTGCCCAGGGTTGGGGCTGTGGATCAGGGCACAATTGTGCGATTGATTGCTTGAGAGGGGCTCCCGGGGGAACTCAGTCGACATGATAGGTCTCCCATTGTTGCTTTACTCCATGGATAACTCAGGTGATGAGCAAAATGTCACCGTAGTTGAGCATGACGGTACTGTGTTATTGATGTGGGCTGGCCCAGCTTCTGTTCCTTGTATGTAGGTACAACACTTCTTCACACAGGGACCCAACAAACTGTTTGTGCTGTCACCTCGTTTCAGTCTTTACGTGTGGTTCATCTCTTGGGTATTTTTGTTGGAGAAGAGGGCTCACAACAGAGCTTTTTTCGAGGAAGATTTAAGGGGGCTGAGAGAAAATCTACAGTTTAAAGTGCTTGTTATATAAGCAAAAAGACCACAATTCACATTCCAAAATCCCATAAAACTGCCAGGGGAGTATAACAGTCTGCCTGTAACTCCAACCTCAGAAGGCAGAGACAGGAGATCCCTAGAATGAGTTGGCTAGACAGATTAGCCCTATTGGTGAGCTCTGGATTTGACTGGCGATTCCATCTCAAAAGAATAAGGTGGAAGAGCAATAGAGGATGATTTCTGGCACCAATCTTTGCCTTCCACACACATACCCTTCCAAGAACAGATGCATGTTCATCCATACACATGTAATCACACACACTATATATATAATATACACATATGAAATGAAAA